>CP053458.1:46393563-47008066 GCA_022644695.1 Cenchrus purpureus
GAGCACAGGTGACTAGAACTAAACTTCAAAGCATAGCAGATTTGGAGACAAAATGTGCACTGTGCAAACCATGGCCAAGCATGGTGGCTACCACATTGGAACCACATGCGTATCTCTAGTATCACGCTTGAGTTACCACTAACAAGGTTACTCAAAGACTATGTTCAGAAGAAGTTTATGTCAGCAAACTATTTGAGCCATTCCAAAAGTGGTGTCAATTACAATCAGGTAAAAGATAAGTAAATATCAAGAAAATTAATCAGTACAACAGAAATTTGTGCATTACCCGAAATTGATATCAACATAGTCGCAATATGGTTCCACCATCTTTGCAGCTTGTAACAAAATCTCAGGGTCATTTGCACAAAACTGAACAAAAAGTGGACGGTCCTCCTGTACATGGTAAAAAGAATGTAAGGGCCCGTGCAAGATAAATACAACTCATAACTGAAAATAACTGTAGAATAACAAGGGAATACACCTGATCATGTAAAATAACTGTCAAATAGCCCCCATGCTCAAATAATTGTTACCAAACACAGCAATTCTTCGCTTATCAGGTTCAAACATTGGCTCCTTCCACTTAAATTGCGAAGTTCTTAGAAATCAAACTGTGAAACTGCCTAATCTTATGTCTCTATGCCAAAGCAATTATTGTATCAGCTTGTATTGCAATGACAAGTAAACTAACCATCAAATAGGGCTAATGTTCGAACAAATATGACAAATCCAGCAAATCATCACTTCTCAGGTTCAAACATTGGTTGTCCCACCCCCAGCGACCACATAAAATTGGGGAAACTAAATAACACTCGAAATTTCATCAAACTGCAAATCTGAAAATGCTTTGAAATCAAACTACAGAGCTACTTAATCATATTGGCCTCTACACCAAAGCAATTATTGTTCGTCTCGACACCAAAAAGCAATTATGGTTTCAGCTTGCATTGCAATAGCGAGCTAAGCATGTACCACTACCCTTAAATTTGATTCCTACTGGAAGCTGGCAAGCGCCAGTTACCTTGCACGTGGTAAACTCCATGGACCTGTACTTCTCGTTCTCGGAGAAGATGCGGGAGTGGAGCATGGGCGTGTAAGCCGCGTCGGCGCCGTAGCGGCGGCACAGCATGCGGAAGGGAGCTCGGAGTTGTCCACCATCGGCGCCACCGTCAGCCGCGGCGACCCCAGGCGCCTCCAGTGCGCCCACGCGCGCTCGATCCTCTCCTCCGCGGAGAGCGGGGCGGCGGGAGGGGCCGCGCCGGCGCGACCTCCTCCGCCGCCGCAGCGGCAGCCGATTCCGCGGCGCTGGAGCAGAGGTCCTCGTCGGGGTCGGCCGCCGTAGCTAGGTGAGCGGCGTCGGCGACCGGCGACATGGCGGGGCTAGGGTTTAGGGAGCGGAGGAGGCGGCGCGGGATCGGGAGGTGCGGAGCGAGTCGGCGCAGTGGCATGCGGTTGCGTGCGGCGGCGATTCCTCAGAGGTGCGGTTGCGTCCGGTCTCGGAATTTTTTTGCCTTCTGGGCAGCTGAAGTGGACAGTTATTAAGTGGGCCTTGGCCCATTTAGATTCTATTTAGGCCCAAAATTGTCAGCGAGGCTCAAACTTTACGTGAAATATAAACACGGTTTCTAAAAAAAAGTAAAATCTCTTGTGCACAATCTATCAGCTAATCTTGATGTTCCAGTATCAGTTAAAATTTCTCAAGAAAAAAAGTATCAGTTAAGATTCTTATCTCTCCGACTGGAAGATGTAGCATATGCAAAGATGCTTGAGGAAAAGCTGGTGCGCGTTTTGTTCGTCTGGCTCAGCCAATACTACTTTTCTTTCGTAACAAATCAGCATCAGTCACTAGCTACCAACCAGTGGTATTTTTTTCTCACAACAAATCAGCACCAGCTATAAGACCACCCGAACCGGTGATCGTAAAAATCTGAGATCGGCTCCTCTAGGGAGTTTTTGAAGGAGAAACGTCCGCAGCGGCTTCCTGGAGGAGCATGGCAAAATCGCGCTGCCCTCCCGTCTCTTTCAGATTCGGCGTGATCCAGGAGCGATGCTAGCCTGCGCCGGCCCCACCACGTGCTGCTGCCCCCAACGGCCTCGCGCCCGTGCTCGGTTTCTAAGCGAGCTCCGCGCGCCAGCCGCCTCCGCGCTCCGCCACCAGGATCTCGAGATGGAGGCCGCCATGGAGTTTTGAGGAGGCCGCCAGCCTTGGATCCGCCGCCCATGGAGGGAGGCCGCCCACCACCTCCTCCCGGTGGCTAGGAGGAGCAGGGGAAGGGGAGGAGCTCCGCCCGCCGCCGCCATCTTCGAGGCCCGCCGCTGCCGCATCCACTCGGCGCCTCCATCTTCGAGGCCTGCCGCGACGATGGACATGCGTGGGGACAGGCGGGAGCTCCGCGGGCCCCTGCACCTCACCACCATGGCGCGGGGAGGAGCTCCCGACACTGCAGTGCCCGGCAACAGGGTCCCCTCGCCACCATCGCTGGCGGGGAGTGCACACCCGCGGCCACCATCCGCGCCGCCGAGGGCGCTCCTACACCCGACACCATGGCCCTCCTCGTCACCGTCGCTAGCGGAACCCACGGCCACCATCCGCGCCGAGGGCACTCTCGCCCACCGGCCCTCCTCGCCACCGGCCGGGCGGAGCAAGGCGCAGACAGGGAGGACCTGCGGAGCAGAGAGGAGAGAAAGGGAGGGGCGCCGGGTAGGAAGGAGCAGGGGAGAGGCGGGAGGAGGGAGGTAGGTGGGGTGATAAAGGAGGGGGTGAGGCTGACGTGTGGGCCTCACGAGCAGTTAGTTGGTATAGAGGAGAAATATAAAGGAAGATGGGTGTGGGAAAATTGGAAATGAAGAAAAGAATTTTGATAACTAGGACAACTTATTCTGTTTTGAAGGAGAAAATAAAAGATGATGAGAGTGTGGATGGTCTAAGCCACCAGCCATCTGAACAGTCGTACAAGAGATGAGAAGGATGGCGAGAAAATTTTCGTAGAGATCGTCGTACGCCTTCCGGTTCTCTTTGGTGATGACAGCATTGTCATCGACCACTCCAAAACAACGCATCATGAGCAGGGCCAGCTCTAGGGGGGCAGGCTGGGCGACGGCCGTGAGCCCATGAAGCTGGGGCCCCAGTACTAATTAGGAGGCTTAGTAATTAACAAACCAGTTATCAGTTAACCAGCCGTCCAGCCCAAGAGGCCAAGATGTTTCTGCTTTTCTATTCAGCCACGAGTACCCACGAGTACGAGTCCACGACGTTTCAGGCTTTCAGCTGCCGCTACGCCGCACGCCTTGACGCCCCGACGTTTCCTCGCGATTCGCTGCGAGCCTGCGACGCGACGCTGCCCTGCGCCCCTGCCCACCGACGGGGCTCGCCTGCCGTTAGGCCTCTGGCGTTGAGCCACTGCTATGTGGGGCCGGACCCACCTGCCGGTGACCTGGCAGCGGAAGGGACCAACAGCGGAGGGATCCGGCTCCTGCCCACCGCACCATCGTCGACCGATGCGGCGCTGGCGGGCGGCCCCACCGACGAGTAGGGCCGAGGGGCAATTCAATTTTCTCCGTATGATCCTCACGAGTCACGGTAAGGATCAACAACACCAGTACACCACTCCTTAGGTTTTAATTTTTCCCAAAATAATTACAAGGGTTATAAATTTTGAATTCTTTTATTTGAATATGATAGATGTTACCTAATAAAGAAAAGAAAGAAAAGAAAAGAACAGTGAATCGCAGAGGGTGCTCATAAGTTTTTCGGTGTCGGTAAATGCTGCATCGGGTCAGGGAACATGTCGAAGTGGAGGAAATCGAATGAAGAGGAAGTCATTGCCAATGATTTGCAAAATTTAGTAGTCGAAAATGATGTCAATGATCATACTCAGGCTCCGGGAGATGATACTAAAACTACACACATTCATGAACAAGAAGATTCAATGTCGACTATTTTTTATCTTAGAACATGGGACTCTCTTGACAATAGCAAAAGAGACATCTTAATTGAGAAAGGGGTTGTGAGAGAAATGAATCTACAATTCCCTTGTGATCCTAGTGGCGGACATTTTTCTTATGTTTACTACTCAAGGAAATTATCTGATGGTGAGGTTGTTGACAAAAAGTGGTTGGTTTATTCCAAACATGTGGACAATGTATACTGTTTTTGTTGCAAGTTATTCAAATCAAATCAAAACAAGGCAAATTTAGCACCAGATGGAGTAAGAGATTGGAAGCATCCCAGTGAGAAACTCAAAACACGTGAAAACAGTGTGGAGCATTTGACAAACATGAGTACATGGAATGAGGTTCGGTTTAGATTAAGCAAAAATAAAACAATTGATGATGAGATGCAACGGGAAATTGCAAAGGAAAAGGAGCGTTGGAGACAGGTCCTAGTAAGAATAGTTGCTATTGTGAAGTTTCTTGCTAAACAAAATCTAGCCTTTCGAGGATCAAATGAGAAAATTAATCAATGTAACAATGGTAATTTTCTAGCCACAGTTGAAATGATTGTTGAATTTGATCCTGTGATGCAAGAACATATTAGGCGCATTCAAAGTAATGAAATTCATCATCATTACCTTGGTCATAATATCCAGAATGAATTAATTGGTGTTCTTGCTGATGCTGTGAAAAATCATATCTTAAAGATTATTAAAGATGCCAAGTATTTCTCCATTATCTTAGAGTGTACCCCAGATGTGAGCCATGAAGAACAAATGACACTAATTGTACGTTCATATGTCAAGAAACATTCCAAGAGTAGAGAAATTTTTTCTAGAGTTCTTAAAGGTTGATGACACTTCCGGATTGGGGCTTTTTAATGTTTTGTTGGTTGCACTGAAGTCTCTTGATTTGAATATTGATGATGTGAGAGGTCAAGGTTATGACAATGGTTCCAATATGAAAGGGAAACATCAAGGTGTGCAGACACATGTGCAGGAAATTAATCCAAGAGCATTATATATGCCGTGTGCAGCTCATAGTCTGAATCTCACTCTTTATGACATGGCAAATTCTTGCAAGACACCTGTTTCATTCTTTGGTGTTATACAGTGGATATATTGTCTGTTTGCACACTCTACTAAAAGGTGGAAAATTTTGACTGATAATGTTGAGAGATTTACTGTGAAACCCTTGTCTGACACTCGTTGGGAGAGTCGAATAAAGAGTGTGCAACCTATCAGGTACCAAACCCCGCAAATAATATTAGCTTTGAAGGAATTGGAAAGATCTGCGACTGATGACCATGACTCTAAAACAGCAAGTGATGCTCAATTATTGGTTCTTGCACTTGAGAAATTTGAATTTATAGTTGGTATGACAGAGTAAAAGAAAGAAGTATTTTGATAAACAAAATGATGAAATTGAAGAATTACAACATTCAGCTGTAGAATCCTTGAAATATGAGTACTTCAAGGTTATTGTTGATCATGCAATTGCTTCATTAACTAGTCGGTTTGAGAAGCTAAAGGAATTTGAGAAAATATTCGGATTCTTATTCAACTCAGAAAATCTGAAATCATTGGATGATAATGATCTACGAAAGTGTTGCACTACTTTTGTAGAAACTTTTTTCTCATGACAACAATTCTGATGTAGAGTTGGATGATTTTTTCTCTGAACTGAAAGTGTTGTGAAGTTCTTTGCCAGAAGAATTGATGTCAGCAATTGAGATTCTCCATTTTGGTAAAGTTGCAGATTGTTATCCAAATGTCTCCATTGCATATCGAGTTCTCTTAACCGTTCCATGGATGAGTATCATGAAAGAAGTTTCTCAAATTGAAACTTTTGAGAAATTATTTGAGGTCAACTATATCACAGGAAAGATTGAATGGCTTAGCTATGTGCACCATTGAGAAGGACATTTTGGATTACATACCCATCGGCGTATTTTTACAAGGCATTAAAGCACTACATATTATTTGAGATAGTTGTAATGGTTGGTATTTTGTAGTTTTTACGACACTATTGTTATATTTCATGACCCAGACTGCTATACGTTAGCTGCAAAGTTATTTTTTTACTTCTATTATATATTATGCTACTTCAACGGGTTCTTTCTTGTTGCTTGCCCAAGGTTATTGAAATTGTAGAGCCGGCCCTGATCATGAGCACCTCTCCCCTCCTAGAAGTAGGTGTATCCGTGGAGAATGGTCAGATGTTGTCCGCAAGATGTCGGGGGACTGGTTCAGGGGATCAGGTGCATCCAGAGGTGAGGTAGTAGGAACTCAATAAGCTGAACGAACTCACCTTCAAATGGTTGCATGACACGGTATTGACCGAGGCTGAAGGAACTCGGCGGGAGAGTACGAGAGCGTTCGGAGGGTCTTTTTGACTTATTGTACAGTATTTTTCTCTCACAACCAATCTGCCCTACAACTTCTTATGTGTTATTTTTCTCTTGCCGAACACTCTCACCACTTTACAGAAAAAGATTGCACTGCAGATAACAGGAAAAGGGCTTCCTTCTAGCCCTGCCTGACAATTTAAGGTCTTTTACAGCTCACAATACGACCATGTGGTAGTACTATAGCATTACCGGTTTTTTACTATGGGTAAAATGATAATTTTCTCAAAATATATTATTTGAAAATTTTTCCACTGCTGCCCATTCAGCCGAGGCGCACTCAATTCATATATTTCATTTCCTATATTACAACAATACAATTTTACATTTCCGGTAATACTCTTATACTATCCATACGACCTATGAATACTACCGCTAAAAAACCGGTAGTATAGAATTAATCTCAACCGTCTGATACTTACATATAGGTCTTTTTCCATTATATACGAGTCTTTTTTCAATCGGTGGTACACGTCGTATTGTGCGCCGTAAAAGACCTCGACGATTTACCATCAATTTCGAGATCAGAAACATCAAATCTTGGAAACCGGAACTATTTTAACTTGCTATTGAATTTTGCTTTGGATGCTTCGTGGAGCTGTGTTGGTGCACTCATGTCCAGACTCCAGACCAAACTGTTGTTGTGTTTTTTTTAAAATAAGGGCAGGAGTACTGTCATATCATTTAAGAAGAAGAAGCAATTGTACATCACAAGTCGAAGCGAACACCACCACCACAAAAACAACGCACGCAACACACCAAACAAAACTCTACAGGGCCTCGCCTCATCCACCCACCAAAGGTCACCACCGAACCAAGCGTGCCAACTCAAGACCTCCAACACCCATGGGTCCTCGCCCCGCCAACGTGGACCAAGCGCACCCCTTGACGCGTGCACGAGCAACGCCACCAGCCAACCACCGCCACTACCTAACCAAAGACGGGCCTCGATGGCGCCTTCAAGAAGCACGACGCCAATGGCTGCCGCACGTGAGATGGAGTGGTTCCCACCGAGAGCCCCATACAGTAGGGGACATGATGCCTCGCAATGGTAACCCCAGCAGGTAACGCGACACCACAAGAGCGCCACCACCATCGCCACGACAGTCGCAATGAAGGCCACGCCCGACTCAAAGACCATGCCTACCACATGTTCTTAACTGGCTAGAGCACGCCTCCTCGCCTCTCGCCTCCAAAGATACAAGATGGCACCACCACGGCGCCACTAGCAAGCACCAGCCAAGACATCCACCACCAAGGCGGCGCCGACCAACATTAGCGCCGAGAAGCACCCGCCTCACCTCGAGCTGCGCCACATGTGCCTTCAGATGCCCACGGCCAGCCACAGCCACCCGCCAGCCCACGGCCAAACAAGCCACGACAGCCGGCGTTGCTGGACCGCGCCAAGCTGCCGCCACGGGCGCCACGCCAAGTATGGCTCGCCGCCACGGCCCGCGCCCGCTGGCGCCGCCCTTGCGCCTCCTTCCGCTGCCGCCAGGGGCCAGCCACCGCCGGCCGCCCGCCGCCACCGGCCCACCGAGCCCAACGCCACACCTCTCTCACGACTGACGCGCGCCGCTGTCCGGATCGCCAGGCACCGGATCCGGCCTCTGCGCCGCCGTGGAGGCCTCCGCAGCCGGCGAGCCATGTCCGGAAACCACGACGCGCCGCCTCGATCTCGAAGGTCTGCCGCCACGCCGCCACCGCGAGCCGCCTCGCTGCCGGCGCGCGAGAGCGGATGCGGCGACAGGGTTGAGTGCCCGCTGCACCAGGGACGAGGAGCGGGGCGTTTTTCTCTCGATGTTGTGTTTTTTAAGGCACAAATTTGGGCTGCTCTGCCAGAAGAAAGATACACAATTAGGAATCTGTAACTATCCATATATCATTTGGCATCCAAGATACACAATTAGGAATCTGTCACTATCATCAGCATTCGGTCTGATATAATAATGATCTAAACTCTCTATCAGTGATTATGAACATAACGTGATGCTATTGCAAAATCATGTACTCACTTCTGACGAACGTGTTATTCGTATGTAACATCTGCAAAACTAAGAGAGGAGAAAGGAAGAGCCCTAACTATCTCTGAGTTGGAGACGAACTGCTTGCCATCCTGAAATGGTATATCTTATTATGAAGGGGTATATCTTACGAAGGCTCATCGATCAGCTCCGGCCGCCAATCCGATTTCTCAGCGTAGAGCACCCCTTCGTCGTTCTGGGAGAAGGTCAACCGCACGTCCCAGTGAAGCGACCTCAGGAGCCTCTCCACCTCTCCGACGGCGCTGGCCTCGTCGCGCACGATGATGCCGCCCCCAGGCCTGACCACCCTGTCCACCTCCACCACCACCGGCAGAACCGCGCACCTGAACAAGGCACACGATCGTCAAGCCAGAAATCTGACAAGACTGAACCAGCAGGAATTGCTGGAACAGAGTAGTAGCAGTGTACTGATCGAGCTGAGCTGTGATTGCTGGCTGACCTCTCTTTGATCTTGGAGAAGAGGTGATCGGCGTGCAGGAGGTCGTAGGTTCTCGGGTAGGTGCTGAAGGACTCGCACCAGTCATGGTAGATGCCGAACAGCCCGCGCTCGAAGATGATCGGCAGCGTGTCCGGCGCGTCCACGTTCACCACGTTCATCACCCACACCTTCTTCTCCCGGAGCGCAGCTGCGAACCTGAGAGAGAGCGCGGTCAGAGCACGTCACCAATGGCAATGGGGAAAAAAGTGTTGGGGCCACGGCTGACGGGGTTCTTGTGTTTACCCTCCGTATGCGGCTCTCATGTCCATGACGTTCCTGACCCTGGACCAGTCGATGCCCAGGCCATTGAGGTAGGACCTGTCGACGACGCGGCGCCAGTGGTCGTAGTCCACGGTGAAGTCCTCCGGCTCCGGCTTCCCGTACACCCCGGCCCTCGCGGCGTCGAGCCAGTACGGCGGCGTGCGCACACGCCGCGGCCACTCGACGGGCCACCGCGCGCCGCGCTCCGACGGGACCGTCGGCACGCGGTGCATGCACGAGTTGAGGCGGATGTACCACGCCGCGTTGGCGTCGTCGTCGTCGCTGCACATCGGCGGCTGCTGCCGCTTCCTGGACTCGTAGCACTCGTTCGACGTCGGCTTGCGGTAGAAGGCGGCGCCGATGCCGTTGATCCGGTCCTTCTTGATCGCCGCCAGCTCCCAGCAAATGGATTTCGTCAGAGACGTCATCGCTGTGTATATTAAGTGAGCAACAAATTTCCCATTAGTCACTCATGAGCTGCCTGCCTGTGATCGAGCCAAACAAATGACGTCCATGGTGAGCAAACGTGCCTTGCCAGATCTCGACGTCATCCGGCAGCTTCTGGTACACCGGCGTCGCCGACCAGACGAAGAAGCCGCCGGGGCGCAGGACGCGGTTCAGCTCCAGGAGAAGGGCGCCACCTACACACGAAGACACGATCACACAACGTTCTCAAATCGTCATCGCCAATGGTCTCATCTGAACGGAGTGGAATTGAAGGGAGCGGCGCGGCGGCGTACCGTCGGCGTGCCATGGCACGCGGCACCGCGCGCAGTGGACGAGGTCGAACGCCTTGCTGGGGAACGGCAGGCGCTTGGAGCCCATGACGGCGGAGATGGCCGGGATGCCGCGCTCGAGCGCCATCTGCACCTGCGCCTCGTGCTCGTCCTTGGGCGCGAACGACACGGTCGCGACTTCGCGCTCGAACAGGTAGCCGCCGAAGCTCGCCACGCCGCAGCCGACGTCGAGCACCACCCGGGTGTGCTTCCCCCACGCGATGCCGCGCACAGACTGCATCCAGCTCAAACAAACCAAAGATGAATGAGATCTGATCGTATTGTTTGCTCGACATTGTTGCTGGCTAAGCACCGGATCGAGTACCTGCTGAAGGAAGTCGATGTAGTGCAGGGCGCCATGGATGAACTGCGTGCCGCCGCCGGGGAAGGTGAGGTGCTGCCCGCTCACCTTCACCCAGTTCTGGTGACCCTTCACCTCCACCAGCTTCGTGTGCGGCACGTTGCTGTACCATATCTGCACGTGCACGTCGTCGCCACGACACGACACGACACACGAGTTAGCAATGCAAGCTGAGCATGCAACAATGACGCGTGAGAAGAGTTCACCGCCACCTGCGTACCCTGTCTCGGCTCTTTGGCCACTCGATGGGCCGGCGGTATCCGGCGGGGAGCGGGACGAGGCACGTCGGCCCCTCGTCGGGGCAATGCCGCTCCCGGTGCTCGTACCGCCGGAAATTCTCCGGGCGGAGCTTCTTGATGGCCTTCTCGTTGTCCAGGCACGGGATGTAATCCGCGCCCGCCTTCACGTTGCACATCCGCCACTCGTGCTCCTCGCCGCCGCCGTCGCTCTCGACGTTCTCGTCGCGGCGGTCTTTCTCCCGGTGGGACTGGTCGGCCTGCGTCGCCCACGCCTTGTGCTCCTTCGTGCGGGCGTCTCCGACGAGCGAGTCCTCCACGCTGCGGTCAACCTGACTGGCATTTCCGTCCGCGTCCACGGAGAACGCCTGCTTGTCGCCGTCGCCGTCGCCGCCGTCCCCATTTTGGTCATGGAATGCCTCGCCGCCGCTTGTGTCTGACACAGACGAGTGCACTTGCTCTTCGTTCTGCGGCTGCTCCTCCTCCGGCTGACGCTGCTCGCTCCCCTCCCCCGTTCGTTCGTCGCCGTCGTTCTGGGGCTCCTCCTGCGCGTCCCGGCGAAGGCCCCCGCCGGCGGCCTGCTCGTCGAGCGCGCTCTGCTCCTCCTCCCGCTGCCTCTGCCCCGCGTTGCTCTCCTCCTCGATGCCGCCGTCCAAGTTCTTCTCCTCGACGGCGGCGGCCCGAGCCCGCTCGTGCGGCATCTCCAGCTGCGGCTCGCGGGTCTCTTCCAGCACGGCCTCTTGCTCCTTCGCCGCGTCCCCTGCGCTCGCCTCGTTGTCACCGTCCTCGCCCTTCACGTCCTCCATGGCCGCCGCGGAGATCCTGTGCTCCTCCTCCATGCCCGCCTCGTCGGAGCCGCGCTCCTGATCGTGATCGTCATCCGGCTTGGCGTGCGGGTCCTCCAGCACGGCCGC
The DNA here is from genome assembly GCA_022644695.1 of Cenchrus purpureus. NCBI lineage: Eukaryota > Viridiplantae > Streptophyta > Magnoliopsida > Poales > Poaceae > Cenchrus > Cenchrus purpureus. The sequence goes on from CP053458.1 coordinate 46,404,975, forward strand.
CGCGACGGCGCTCTTCTGCTGGGGTTCCACCTCGGTGAGGTTTTCTTCGTCTGGCACTCCTCCTCGGTAAGGCTTCCCGACGGACGCGTCGCCGTCCGCCCCCGCCCCGCGCGGCGGCGCCGGCGCGGCCCTCTCCCTGGTCACCTCGTATGCGAACGACGACCGCGTGGTGTGGCGGTACGCGGTGACCGTGCCAGCCGCCACGTCCCCGTCCGCCGCCATCGCCGACGACGACGCGGCGCTGGAGGTGGACGTGAGGAAGTAGGCCCCCGCGACGCACAGCGCGACGAGCAGCGCCGTCGTGGCGTAGTAGACGCACGCGGACGCCGCCGCCGAGGACGACGCTGATGCGCCGCCGCCGCGCTTCCATCCGGCGCGCGAGCCCCGGGAGCCCCCCGCCATGGACGACGACCGATCCCGCATGCAGGCAGAGCAGATGGGATTGCTGCCGCGCGCGCGCGGTTGATCTGTTACCAAAGAATAGACGATATTGAGGAAGTTTGGGTTAGTGGTTGATCAGGGTTTGTTTTCGGCGTAATCTTGGGGGACATGGGGTGATCCCCGCGCGTCGGGGGGCGGTCGTGCGTGGGGATGACATGTGGGGCCACCGCGCGGTGGTGGTGGGACCTCGACGAGCCGCGTTGCTTAACAAGCGGGAGCAGTGCATGGGAGACGGATGGAGGGAGAGAGACAAACCGGGGCGCGTCGTCACGCCTCGTCTTCCCTTTTCCTGTCTTTGAGACTTTGACCTTTCATTGGTCTGCTTGCTCCATGTTTTTTCCCACTGTCTTTGTGGTTCGTTTCATATGGGATCTATCCTGCCACTGCCTCTTTGATTTCTTGAGCAAAGAAAACCAGAATGAACCATGCAACATGTAGCTAGTGATCCTCAACCATTGCAACAAAAAAGAAGGGCCAAAATACAGTTGTGATTGCTGCTAGCTACCCAAAATGTTGCTAGGAAATGTTAGAGCAACTACAACAGCTTCTCTAAAATGATCAAGCTAGCTAAAATTTGGAAAAAAATCTCCAAAACTATCTTCCAATAGACTCACTATCTCGCCCGCTCGCAATCCGCCTCGCAATATTCGTCGCCCCGCTCGCGAAAGATGACGAGCGGTCTCTGCTCGCCATCTCCCCCGTGGCCCCACCTTTCGCGCCCTCTCCCTCCTCTCTCTCTCTCTCTCTCTCTCTCTCTCCTTCTCGTCACGCCTCCACCACCTTGCCTGCGCCTGGGCACGCGCTACGCAGCGGCAGAGTGACGGAAGGTCCCTGTCCTGTCGTGGACTTGCTCAGCGCGCGCCGTGAGGCGAATCGATGACCGATGAGGAGCGCGAGCTCGCCACCGTTGAGGAGAAGCGCAAGCTTCCCGCCGCCATCGGCGATTCGACGCGCCAGCCCACCGGCCGCACAGCGATGGCGCAGCCCACATTGTCGCCTCGCCATGTCCAGCCCGCGCCCTTGGAGGCGGAGGCGGAGGCATAGGAGCCTGAGGCGGTTCGAGCTCTCCCTCCCCGCGATTTCCGCCTCTGGCCTACTCCGGTCAGCCCCTCCACCACACCTGGCCGGCGGATCGAGCAGCCTGGGGGCTAGCGCGGCGACGACGGAGGAGGGACAGCAACGGGGCAGCGGGCAAAACTCCCTCCATCTTCCTTCCCTAGTTCCGAAGGCGGCGGAGGAGAGACAGCGGTGCGGCGATGGGGGAGGGACAGAGGCGGAGGACGACAACGGCGGAGCTCCTTCGGCATCACATCGAGCTGACCGGCCTCGATCCGCCGGCGCCCCTCTCTGCCTCCCTCTGTCCCCTTCATCGCGCAGCTCTGCAATGGCCTTGGGGAATGGCGTTTCCCGGCGGTGTGATGGGTGGCGGTGGGTTTGGTGGGCCGAGGGGGTAGAGAAGGAGGTGCAGGCGGTGTACGGCGGCGATGATTTGAATGAGGCGACCGGAGGATTTTACGGATTTTGGGCGGTGGGCCGGATGTGAAGGCTTGGCTTTGTGCCGGTGGAAGAAGGAAGAAGGCTGAAGAGAGTTGAGGCCGGCGGCTTGAAAAAGGATAAGGTAAGGAAGAAAAAAATAGTTAATTTAGCTAGTTTGTTGGATTGTGTCGAAATATAAAGAGTGGATCTTATTTAAATAGATAGCTAAATGAGAGTATAAAGAGTGAAATTTAGTTAGGCTCTTGGAGTTGCTCTTAAATCTGGCTAGCATTAGTAGTATATACCCAATTTTTGGAGAAAAATACCTAAATACTAGCTTAAATACCTAGACGTGTCATGCATGCATGGATGGCCACAACATAGCAAAACACATTAACATAATTCTCTTCTTAAAAATTTAAATTAAATTGCTAAAGTTAGTTGATACTCAAAGAACTAGTACTTAAATCGGAAACAAACAAACAAATTCTTAAAAGTTTCCAGTACCGTAGTGCCATGGAAGCACACTATGCTTGCAGACAGTTAAAGTTTCAATTGAGCAAAATATATTTGCATTTTTCTCACAACACAAGCAATTCATTCATTCCCAACCGCACCAGGTCAAAGTCATGCAAAAGAGCAACACCATATACTGTCCATTGAGTATTGAGGGCAAACCAAAAGAAAAAGGTTAAAGGAAAATTCAAACAAATTAAAGCAGATGAATAAAAACAAAAGCAAGTTGGTCCTCTTTGCTGTAATCAGTGCAGTGACAAGTCACATCCAAACATCCAAAAATGGCACCACGAGACCAATAACTCATGCCTGGAACTGGAAAGTCGCACGAAGGATTTCCTCTTGTGCTCACAGGCCGCATGATTGACCGAGCCGCTGCAGTGCTGCACTGCACTGCAATTCCCCCCAACCAACAACCAGGAAGCCATCTGCCCATCTCGTCCTGTCCGATCAGAACGGGTTACGGCTTAGGGTTACAGGTCGCGTAAAGGGCATGCCGGCCGGCAGCCATTTCTAAGCCTGCAAGAAACTTGGATTCTCACCTATGGTTAGGTCACCATGGTTTTCCGTAGATGGACATGACCTGTCATGTGAGCTAGTTCATCCTGCAGGAGGTTAATCGTAGCTGCTCTTTTTTTCTGCTTGAGTCGAGTGCTTGACTGATGGGCAATGGGCCGGAGATCGTCCTCGGCTGTGTTCAGAAGTACAGAACCACCATGCTTGTGCTTGAGACTAGATATAGCTAGTTCAAACGTTTTGTCCCTGACCTCACATGTTTAAAAATGACATGGAAACATGGCTCTTTTTTAGATGATAGAGTTGTGGTACATGAGCAGAGGGTTAGTCAAGTCAAGTTGGAAGAGGATCACGTGAAGTAGTGAGTGGTATATGAGGCCCTAATTCTTGCATGCCTAAACAACCTAAAGACACGAACAGTCGTCAAGCGGAATCTTATTATTCAGCTCATGTTTCATTTTTTTACCCTTCAAGACCAATCTCCTCAAGTTTTAGATTTTGTTAGTCGCGGTGTATATGTTTATTTGAGTTATGACTTTTTGGTAAAGTTGATTAATTCTAGAGTGTGGTTGTGGAGAAACCGTGGTTTTGCAAAAGGTGTCTCTGGAGTGTGGCTGCGGAGAAACCGATTCTAAAGTGTGGCTTTAGAAAAGGTGATTCTGGATTGTGGCTTTGAAATACTCATTCTAGACATGTCTTTAGAAAAGCTGATTCTGGATTGTGACTTTGAGAAACTCGTTCAAGATATAACTTTAGAAAAGCTGATTCTGGACTGTGGCTTTGAAAAATCTTATTCTAGGGTGTATCACACCAAAAGCTAATTCTATAGTGTGGATACTAGCTTTAGAAAAATTGATTCAAGATTATGGCTTTAGAATAAATTGATTGTACGACATGGCTTTTAAGTTCAAGAAGAAGGAAGAAAAAACAAATTCTAAACCTCGAGATTGCCTTTTTGCACTGCAGCGTGTCCCTAGTGGCAACCTCGCTAGCTTTGAGGGTTCAGAACTGAGACCTCCGGGCAGGAAACGGCAAAGGCCGGCAAAGGGAAAGAGAAGAAAAGCCCGACGACGATCCGGTAGCCCAAACCGTGCTAACCGTTGTGCCAAAGCCACCACGCCGCTGCAGCGTGCAGCCGGCCGGGACCGGCAGGCCCCTGAACCGCGCGACCGGCCGATGACGACGATGCCACACGGACCATCGGAACGAGCCCAGAGTCCGGCCGGCCGGCCGGCCAGCCGGCGCTTACACCCACGCTGCGCGCGTCACGAGGCCGGGCGGGCGCGCGCGGTCACACGGCACGGGGCGGGCACGGCGCCCCAGGCTTTTCACCGATTCGGCAGCTGCCCCCGTCCACGTCGCGCTCCACCGCTCGTCCTTTTAATTTTGCCTCCCGGAATTGCACACACACGCCTTGTCCTTCACCGCCTCCGCCTCCGCCTCCGCCTTCCTCCTCCAACTCCTCCTCCTTATCACAGCGCACTCGCGGCTGCCTCTGCCTCCATTCTCCCCCGTTCCTTCTCCAACTCCTTCTTCTTCCCCACCAGCTAGCTCTCCTCTCCTCTAGCTCCCGTGAACGACGACCTTCAGCAGCTAGCTAGCTAGCTAGGTTGAGAATCGAAGCTGGCCGACGAGGATCCCAACAGCAAGATGGGGCGGGGCAAGATCGAGATCAAGCGGATCGAGAACGCGACCAACCGGCAGGTCACCTACTCCAAGCGCCGCACGGGGATCATGAAGAAGGCGCGGGAGCTCACCGTGCTCTGCGACGCCCAGGTCGCCATCATCATGTTCTCCTCCACCGGCAAGTACCACGAGTTCGTCAGCCCAGGAACCGAGTAAGGCACTGCACTGCTCATACACGATTCCCAATTTCATACTTCACCATGTTAATTCCCAGCTTGGTCGTTCTCGATTGCTTATTTAGATTCTTCGATCTGTCGGTATTCTTGATTGATTGATTGATTGACTGATTATGATTATATTCCAGCATCAAGACCATCTTTGACCGGTACCAGCAGGCCATTGGGACCAGCCTATGGAACGAGCAGTATGAGGTGAGATTGTTGTCTCCTTTCGACTTTCCTTTCCCTCTCTTTTTTGCATCAGCAGAACTATGCTCTTTACTCTTCAACCTGCTAGCTGTATGTTCATGAGATTGTGAGATCTAAAAGAAATTCCGGTGTTTTGGTTTAATTTGACTACTGCAGAATATGCAGCGCACGCTGAGCCATCTCAAGGACATCAATCGCAATCTGCGCACGGAGATTAGGTCAGCTCGGGATTCACTTTCCTCACTCTCTCTTTGGTTGCTCATCATGGGGATTTCTGAGAAAAAAAAGATGGGAATTAATTCGCAAAGTTTGGTTAACTATGATGGTTGATTTGCGTGTTCAGGCAAAGGATGGGTGAAGATCTGGACAGTTTGGAGTTCGACGAGCTGCGCGGTCTTGAGCAAAATGTTGACACCGCTCTCAGGGAGGTTCGCCACAGGAAGGCACGTACAAACCCTAACATTTTGGTTCATCCCCCGAGCTAGATCTGCCTCTTCTGCACACTGTTGATGTCCTCTTTATTGGATCTGTTCATATTTCATGCTCCTTTTGTAGATCCGTGTTTCCTGATTTAATTTGTTTATTTGTGACGTCTTTCATTGGTAGATTTGTGTGCGTTCTTATTTTTTTTCCCGTGCCTCAGTGAAGTTAACACAGGAGATTTATATGACACTTAGAGAATTTGATGCTCTGCTGGTTCATTCCTTAATCCTTGTTGATGCATGCATCTCTGTTCTTTTCGTTCTTTTGATCTCAAAATTAAACAGCAACGTTTTGTTGACATTTGTTTTTGTGTACAAGTACTGGTTCTTGTTCTCAAAGTAAAAGTTGGGAGAGAATTGCCTATAATTTTAAATCCTTGTACAATTTCATCTCACATGTTCATGTTTTCGCCTTCTATATCTACTTTTCTGATCCTTTTTCATTTGAATTTGCAGTATCATGTGATCACCACACAGACTGAAACATACAAGAAGAAGGTAAGAAATTCAAGCATTCTTGCTCGGTTGAGTAACACACTGCACAACGATTTGCTCATACATATCCCAAGTCAAATGGACAAGTTTAAGAGCTAGTTGCCCTCAATTTGTCATCACTGCACTGCACCACCTCATCTTGCCTAAATCACTTGTGGCTAGTGTGTGTGTGTGTGTGTGTGTGTGTGTGTGTCTATCTATATATATATATATATATATATATATATATATATATATATAATATAGCCAGTTGCCATGCTAATGTTCCCAATGCAAATCAATTTTTCTGATTGGTCTTAAGTTTTTATTTGTCATTTCTCTCCTTTTCTAGTATATTCAGCTTTTTCTGTCATAAAACACATGTGGGTATTCTTTGGTTCAATCAATCATTTTTAAACTTAAATAAGATATGTATAACAGATAAATTTGCTTATTATCACCTCTTCCTGCATATACCTTTCTAGTGCATCTACTTATCTATACTAAGAAAACCTTGTGGTCATGATGCAAGCCCAACTACATTCAAATCTTTAAATTTGCACTGCACGTTTGACTATTTATTCAAGTAGTGATCAAGGCAAATATCTGACAGACACCATCACACCATCACGCCTCGAACTGGAACTTGCATGCTATTGCCCAGTGTACATTACCATGCATTTCCACACCCATCACCTTCTCCATGTTAATTCGAGGCTCTACTCAAAGTAGCTCCACGTTGTAGAACACTAGTAGATCTCAGTCCATCTCATGATGTGCTAGATCGATCCCATGCACGCACTCGTACACATGCATGGTGTGCAACGCTAGCTGTATTCAACAATCAATAGGCTCATTGGTCTCTGTCTTTTAGAAGCTACACAATGAATTGAGATCCAGAAAGCAAAGTACACTAGTGTTGGGGCATCCGTATGCATATGATGGGTCTGCGTGTTTCTCCCGTAAAGCCTGCTAGCTTATAGACCGCTGCCTGCAGATCTCGTTGCTTATTTGGTCCCCCGGCTATCTCGAGCACTGATTTTTATGATGTTGCACCGTAGCATGATACACTCACAGAGATAAGGACCAAAGTGGAGGCTTTATGGTTTGCAAGAGTGTGGAAATGGAACTCATTAGTGTGGAGATTCTTTGGCTTGATCACTGAATGTCATATCTAGTCTTTCAATACACCGCTAGCAGTGCGCCACACGACCGTACCGTACCGTTCATGTGTATGTGTTAATTTTGACTGAAACATTGCACGCATCCAGCTCATCATTTCCAAATCACCCAAATTTCACCTAATCCCCACCATGCATGTGTGTATGTGTTAATTTTGATTGAAACATTGCATGATCACCCAAATTTCACCTATCATACGCTAGCGACCTCCATCGATCCCCACCATGTGTGAAGGTCTGAAGGACTAGCACTTGCATGTTGTCCATCTCAAATATTCGGATAGCTCATCTTCTCTTTATAAATCAATGTAGCATAATGAACATATATTGCGGTTAGCTAGAAACAGTTATTGCTACAACAGCCTATTTTTCAGAGCTTTTTATTTCCTTTGTGAAACATTTTTATTTTTATTTCATGCTACTAGTGGCATTTTAAGAACAAAGCTATATATTATTGTTACCAAAAAACCTTTCCCATATTAGAGCGGGCTTTCAGTTAAACGAGAGATACAAGTGTATGCTTTTAATTTGGCCTGGTCATTGGACATGCAATGCATGAATGGATGGGCCAATAATGTGTGTAAGTTGATCCACTACTGTTCTTGTTGAGCATTTGCATTTCACTAGGACATGTCGCCAGGGAAATATGGTTGATGAACACACACATGGGACCATGCATATAGCAACACCACACACTACTAGATACTACTACTACTGATCAAGCACAGTACAGTGAGACTTGTCTAAGCTGCAGTACGTAGTTCCACATGAATTGAGCTAGCTAGCAGTAGCCGCAGGCATATAGATAGTGTTGTGTCTAAATTAAACGACTGCACATTATTGCAGCTAAACGTACTTGCTGCTTTGCTATCTAGCTAGAAACTGAAAAACAAGTGATGCCGCATGACGCTTAATCTTTACACCATGACGTCAATGATTACGATTTTTGTTACTCGATAAATGTGTCGTACGTGTGGTTTGCACGAAACACGATTACATTAAATCATTAGAAGGAGAAGGACACATTTCTTCTTTAACTAATTTGATCATGTGGCGTTTGCAGGTGAAGCACTCGTTCGAGGCGTACAAGAACCTGCAGCAGGAGCTGGTACGTGTCCATATGGTTAAGCAAAACTCGATCGAGCGCTAGCAAATAACTTTTTTCACTAGCATTAATTAAGTTTGTGCCGCAATTATAGATCAATTAATCTTTCAATTGCACTGTGGTTTTTTAATCGATCTCTAGTACTAGCAGGAATTTTAATTAATTTCCCTGATCAACTGATCATCCTGACGTACGCGTGTGCACGCAGGGCATGCGCGAGGACCCGGCGTTCGGGTTCGTGGACAACACGGGCGGCGGCGGCGGGTGGGACGGCTGCTCGTCGGTGACGACGCTGGGTGGCGCCGCCGCAGCGGCGGCGGACATGTACGCCTTCCGCGTGGTGCCGAGCCAGCCCAACCTGCACGGCATGGCCTACGGCTCCCACGACCTGCGCCTCGGCTAGATGATCCCATTGTCTAGCTAGCAGTTGCCTGCTAGCCACACGCGTGCAGCAGCTAGCTAGCTCGCTAGTGTCGCTGCACGCCATGACGCCAAGCAAATTAAGTTCATCAATCGTCGAGGTATTGTAACGAATAAGTGAAGATCGTAGTACTGTCGTGTGTTGTGTGGGCTACTTGCTGCGTGCATTATTGCTGTCGTCTGTGATTGAGAGGCTTGAACTGTTTGATTACGTCAGACTTGATTGTTCAAATACAATGCTATTGTGTAATTGCTAAGAAAATACAATGCTAGTGTACCACTGCGTGATGATCCCGGTTTGACATGTTGATAAATATCATCAGTGTCACAAATTCCCATTTTCTTGAAGAAAAAATTCAATCAGAAGCAACAGCAGCACATCCGGGCCGGTCTCAACAATTTGTCTGCAAAAAACCGGCCCATTTCTCGGCCCCTCGTTTGTGGGCTCCCACCCCATCGCCGAACGTAGATTTGGGCTTACGAGGAACCAAACTCAATACTAGCTGGGCCTGCATCCCAACCAAACGCATACATACCATCATTTCTTTTTTCCTTTCCTTTGTTCATCTCCGTTCCTCTCTATTTTTTTTTTGCCTTTTGTTTTTTTTTTCAGAAGGATCCTTCCATCTTTTGTTTACTACCCCCTTGGTGTTTATAATTCCTAGAACCATTAGTACTCGTTCTCCTTGCATCTGAATGTCCAGTTTAATTTGGTCAAACTCACCCTAATCCCTAGAGGAATGCGATGCTACTTGTCGGCCTACTACTCATGCATACATCCATCCATCCTTGCTTTGGAATCCACTAGTTGTGTTCCAAAAAGTGAGAGGCAACAAACGCATGCAGTTCACCAAAAAAGAAACCATGGTTAGAAAAAATAAAGCAAGAGAGACAAACAGTGTCTTTACGGCGCCGTGTGCTCTCTTTAATGGAATTACTTTGGTGTCATGTGCGATGCAAATGCTGGCTTCTTAATCAAATCATCATCATTACCATCATCATCATCATGTTAATTGCCCGCATCCAGGAAAATTATTTATCATATTCCAGTAATAATAATTATTGTTAATCCAAAAGACAAAATGAAAAGAAGAATGGGACGGAGTGGGCTTTGGGCTCAAAGGTACAAACTGACCGGACTTTCTGCAGCAAAAGGGGCCCACCCAGCAAAGGTGCATGGGCCGACCTGCCGGCCGGCCGAGCCAGATAATCAAATTTTAAAGACATCGTCACATGAGCCCCAACATCTTCTTCCAAATATCCCATCGCGTTTGACACTTTTGTCAGTGATGGAGATACATCATACTGCACCTCACCATCATCATAAAAAAATTAAAGAACTTTTTTTTGCCTTAAAAGAGACGGTCGTGTTTGTGTTTATCTTTTTGGTGGTCTTTGGCTAAATGCATGCATGACCGTTCATTCAAACGACATATTCAAACGTAATTATCACGAGTCAGAAGAACATGTCTTTTCGAGGAGGAGGAAGGCAAAAAAAAAAAGATCAGGGTTCAGCTGACACGCTGACATTGTTGCTCTCCCCATCAATCAGAGATCTTCTGCTCAAATCAAGGCGATTCAGTGAACTTCTTTTGCGGCGCCATAGTCCAAAAAGTCAATGTGGTAATCGGAACCGGGTCCACTTGTCGGGGGGAAAGTGGCTTTTTTCCCTCCAAGTTTGCTCATCTTGTGGACAATCACACAAGGAACAACCAACCTATATAGTTTGTCTCTTACGCATTGGCAATCTCTGACGGAGCTGCATCTATCTCGGCATGCCGTCTCACAACCACACGGCTAGTCAACAAGTTCATGATCGTAATCGTATTCGAATCAAATTTGGAAACAACTACAATTACTAGCATATATAAGCAGTAGCGATACACACATTTTCCCCCGGTATGAAATTTATGGAATTCATTGAGAGTAGTGAAGCAGCATTACCAATTTATCATGCTATAAATAAGACAGATCCGAGTGATCGTAATCCCACAGCTCTAATTAGCTCCTAGATGCTACTACAGCAGGTTAATTAGGAAAATAGGCTCATTTAGTTATTATCTGCACTTATATGCTAGTCTCGATCGATCTTTTGGTAGATCAATCGACTACCTGTAGCTGCCTAGCTGAAAGAGTTTTTATTTCCTCAACTAAGCCAAATTATCAGGAAAAAGGAAATGCAAGGAATCAGAAGTGCGAAAAGAAAACTCAGATTGCATCATCAAGATCCTCCCCTAGCTAGAGATAGTGGTATGTAGACCAATGCAAGCAAGGTCCTGAAGTTGGACCTAGCTAGTAGCTGGCTACCTAGTGTGCTTAATTTTGGGAGTAACGGCATGCATCGCCTTGATGCCTCCCTGATCACAGGATTAAGCGACGATGGAGTGGGTAAGAGGAAGAATAATCGAGAAGGTGGCTGGACTAGTAGTGCCAGTGTGCCAGGCACCAAGCAAAGCTGGCCGTAATTTGCGCTAGCTAATAGCTAGGAAAAAGGCGATGGCCTCTCGACAAGGTAGCCGACAAAACGAAAGAAGCATCCATCCACCGGAGCTGCAGCTGCTTGTTAATCGTTTAATTAATCGAGAGTTACAGTGATGTCATGATCACATAGAGACAATACGCGTACAGCGCCATAATTAGGTCAGCTAGCTGCTGAATCCACTATCACTTTCTTTTCCCATCAGGCTTGCGCGCTTTTAAATTACAAGTGGAGGCATGGAATTTCAGTCAGAGGATATATATAGTTCACAAGAGAAATAATACTTCATAATGTTTGTGTATTTGTCAAAGCAACTGTGATCGATCAGTAGCAGAGAGCAAGATACAAACTCAAGAATCCATTCATAATGTTTTTGTACTATAAAGTAGTAATTGAATTGGAATTGAATTGAATTGATGATGATTGTCCATGGGTACTAGTACGGCGGCTACGTGGTGCCCGATCTCTGACGTGCGCAGTACTGATTCTGAAGTGGATCTGGCCTGGTTTGCCGTTGCCGGGCGCGCACTGGTGTCAGACGAGTTCAGAAGGTGGCCGGCCGGCGGAGCAGCGGAGATCGAGGACCACGCAGGCGCAGCAGCCAGCAGGTAGGCTCCGGCCCAGGCGGCCAGGCCCCGGCCAAGCCAGCAGCAGCAGGGTAGCAGCAGGCGGCGCGCAGACTGGCTCGCTGCTGCATCCTGCGTATGCTTCCACGCCCCATCCGATGAGATCCAACATGTATTGGAAGCTCCCCTGTGTCGTCTCCGTCCTCTGACCTCCTTCCTCTGCATCTCCCTTGATGAGCTGAGCGGCCGCCCATCCCGCCCTCCATGGCGGCGAGTTGTTGGACTCTCGTTGGGTGTTCAGTTCCCTCCACTCCTCCAGGCACCTGCAGCCGCAGAGAGATGGCTGCCTGGGTGTTGGACTCTCGTTGGGTGTCCAGTGTCCTCGCCGGCCGGCCAGCTCGATATCGATCGTACGTGGAGATACTAGATTGTGCTCGCCGGCTGGCCGGGCGGCCGGCCGGTGCAGTGTGCACAGTATCCGCCTGCACTGTACTACGCGCACAGTGGGTGTTGTGTGCACTGTTCAGTGTAAACGAGCAGTCGAGCACGCGCTTGTTGCAACAGTGCTTCGATCAGTGCGTCTGCTGCGTCGTAGTGGGCATGATCGATGCCCGGCGTGTAGCAGAGGCGTCGTCATGATGCAATGCAAGTCGGTAAATTTTGTCTCAGGTAGGTAGAGGTGCAGGAGGGGGCCAGTCAGTGGGTGTAGTAGTACTGTACTGTTCTATGGAGCTGAAGCAAGCAAAAGATCGAGCGTGATCTATCAATATGCATGCTGTTCCTACACATACGCATGTATACATATACATGCATCTAGAGCAAGTAGCATATCAACACGGCACTATACGACTTTGTTAAGTGAAACAAGTTCTATTAGTAATAAGCTCTTGTTTGGTTTGGGCTGTTAAAGATTTATAGGAACTAAAGTTTAGTGCCTTTTAGTCAGTCCATGGAAACCAAACAAGCAAAATATTAAGTACTCGGCTCCAAGAAACACAATCAATCCTACTAGTTTTGTGCAGCCAATGCAATAAGCTAGCTATCTAGTGTAGTGGCTAGCTCAGCTCCAAGAGGAACAGGAACAGTACAGTGCTCACATGTGTAATGTAAGTACAAGGAAGCACTGTTCTCTATGATCTATCTGCCTGTGAATTAAAAAAACTAAGCCGGGAGAAGTGGCTAGATTAAAAACTGATCCCAAATACACAAACTGCATACTCCTAGCTAGTACCAGGAAACAGTAGCAGCATATATTAGCTAGTAATAGGCATTGACACGGCCGATGATTCACGCGCTTAAGCTTGACGCCAAGCAAGCCGAAGAAACAGTAGAGCACACTAGTGGCATCCAGTGCCGGGGCTCTCGCTGCCTCCCATCAGCAAGCACTAGAAAACACAGGGTACTATCGCCTCGGTCCTGACGAGGCCGCCGCGGGGCGCTGAAAGAAAGCGTCAGGTCTCCCAGCCGCGCGCACACTGCCCAAGGCCACCTCCTTGCCTTGCGCCCTTGCCTCTTGCGACGACGCCGGCCTCTCTCCCTCCTCCTCTAGCCTCTCTAGCCCTCTACTACTCCTACTCCACTCCTTTTCCTAGCGGCGAGGCAGTACAAACGCCATGACTTTGCCATGCTGCTAGCTGCTGCTCATCCAGTTGTTTGTTAGATTAATAAGGACGACGACGGATTAATTAAGCAAAGCGAATTAACAAAGCGATTTCTTCTTCTCGTGTCACGACGTGGATGCAACTAGCCTGAGAGAGATGGAGCACAACCATGCATGCAATTAATCTAATATAAGATTAGTTAGGTTAAATCGCCGGCGCGCGCGGCTAGTTTTATTCGGGCGAGCGGCGCGGGCACATGCGGGCCGGATTGCAGCAGCAGCGCCGCGTGCGCGTATTGACAAGCCGGATCGGAGGAGCGGACGACGCGGTTTTGTGCGCGCATGTGCTGCGCGGCTGCTGATCATCGTCGCAGTGCTGCGCGTACGCGTCTTGTCTTTGTATATATAGGATACCGATGCATGCGGCGATGCAGTGCATATGCATATATGCTATATATATTATATATACATCTCTAGTTCTGTACCTGGTGCGCCCTTGATACATACTGTTCTGCTTCGTGGTTAGGTATGTCTAGCGGTAGACTAGTTGTATAGAGTACTAATTTAGCTACGTGCGTACCGTGTAGGGAGCTACTACGGCTACTACAATAGCAAGCATGCAGCACTAGTGTTCTTTTTCTCCTAACTAACTAATCCTAGCAAAAGGTTGGGAGCTGAGGCAGTGTGTAGCAATATAGCATGATGCATGCAAGACAAAAGTGCAGGGGTAGGTATTTGCATATGTGTGTACTGTGTAGTAGTCAATTTAGTCCTCATGCATGCTGTCGATATAACGGTGACCTTTTCTTGAAGACTTTTATTCAAGGATCTTACATTACGACTCTATACTCCCTCGCCATCCGAAAAGAATGCAGAACTCTCACTTCTCGATGAGTCAAACAATTTTAAGTTTGACAAAATTTGTAAAAAAATACTAACATCCAAGTATCAAATATATTTTGTATGAAAATATATTACATAATTGATATATTGATATTTACTATTTTGTACCATAAATATTAGTCTATTTTGTGTACAAATTTGGTCAAATTTAAATTTAGTTGACTGCTCGGAAGCAAGAGTTCATTCTTTTGGGACGGAGAGATCGATGGAGTATATATATAGGTGCTCATATTTTTTTCTAGATTTAATTATGAAATTAACAGTGTTGTTTCTTTCAGTAGTATATAATATAAGGTGCTTATTGACAGTGAGTCGCCTGTGATGGCTAGCTATGCCAATCTCAAGATTTACCCTTCGATCAGTCTCCTAATAAGTTCTCATATATGGGTAGGGAGCGTGTCCATTGCCACATGCGCGTACATGTGTTTCAACAAAAAAAAACTTATAGGTCAACCCAACATTATGTCCACTGTATATGCTACCAAAAGGCCGGGTTCTGGTTGATATACAGTGGTTGAACGTACATGCTTAAGTATTGTTTTTTAACAAATATGCATATATACCCCTGAACAACCAGAATGCTGCATGCATGCACAACACATCGGTTCATTCTAACAAAAAAAATGTTTAAGTGCTTTTTTTCGACAAGGACATCGATCTACTACTGCTACCAATAATTAAGTGCAACAGAATTACGCCGCAAATTAAAAGAAATTGCTCCTGTACTCCTTCCTATTCAACCAATACACAATACACACATGCCCCTATTCTCTAGGGAGGTACGTACGCCTATACATGAACTGTGCAATTAGGCGCCATTATATGTGATCGGCTAATTAAACCTTTTACAAATTTGTGACAAGAGACATGTGGGAGCCATCTTCCCATCATCCTTCTACAAATTAAAGTTCTCTTTCTACATTTGGGACCATCTTCATATGCTTGCATTGCATTGCTGCTGCTTCAATTTGCATCCCCACACTAATAGCTATACACTGCTAAGTGCTACTTCATCTAATCATCATGCATCCATGGCTATTAGTAAGAGCCTTAACCTAACAAGCTTAGCTAGCTAGCTCAGCACTACACTTCCCCCATGCAGTGAAATTCATGCACCTAATCAAGCTCGAACAAGCTGACTAGGAGGGCCCAAGCTGGCACCCACAGGGCCCACTGCATGCCCCAGTACTGTACTATGAAGACTAGAAACCTCAACTGAGAATAAATGAATCTTTGCAATTAGGTCCCTATAGACATGTAGCTGTGGTTGTACACATATGTAGATAAGGGCAGGGTGTTAGGTGCGGATAGCATTGGCCCAATAAATTTTTATTGTTAGGTCTGATTCCTTCTTTGCTGCAGCAGGATTCTGGAGGTGGCAAAGGGAGGGGGAAGAGCTAGCTTAGCAGCTACATCTTGCTTGCTCATGAAAGAGGAGGTCAAAATTTGTTGTTGGAGAGGGTCAAGTGGTCCACACAAAATCTAACAAGGCCTAACTCATCATGCTTGTCACTATCCTCCTCCCATGTATGAGATAGAGATGTGTAATTGGGAGGGCTTCTATGTGCTGTGCACCAATGTATATGACCAATACACATCAACTACTTTAATTTAGTTTTTTAATCTTTTTATAGCCCACTTCTTTGAAAAGGGTAAAACCGGCCGGATTCATATGGTTGGTCTAGCTAATTAGTTAGGCATACATGCTAGTCCCCAATTATTTATGTGAGAGAATAGCATAATGCGACTATGCGACCCTAATTGCTTGATGGGCTCTAAATCAAGTGGACTACATAGGTTGATGAATTTACTCTGTATTATCTGTATCGAATATACACATATTTATGTATTGAGATCATATATAGAAACTGAATATCTTATTGGTATTAGGACCCTAAATTAATATAATAAGTACCAGGGAGATGAATGTATATCCAGGTGTATTCCTCACAAGAAAACGACCTTCAATTTGTGAACCATGGATGTAAAGTGGGGAAGAGAAACTATTCATCATGCATCACATTTTAGTGCTAGCTACTATTGCTCTGCTACGTACCACAGGAAAAGGAGTATATATTATTGTGAGGTCTAAATCAAGATCACAAATACATGAATGTACATGCAAGACCTAAGTGAGGTATCCTTTTTTACAAATTTAGTTTTCCGTAAGTTGTCAGGTAATTCGTTAACCACATGGATACACAAATCCTGCAATTGGCATGTTTGGTCGTGTGTTCATAGGGATGAGTGTGTGTGTGTGTGTGTGTGTGTGTGTGTTGTGAGAGTGTCTCTGATGTACTGTGTAATTCGGAAAAAAACTCAACCGCCTTGCAAAAAAAAAGCATTGACGAAAAATTACTCCGATCACAAGTTAATTTAGCACATCACAACCTATATACTACAAGATATATGAAACATTAATACCATCCTATACGAAAATATGCATGATACATCTAACCCACCGAGGACTATATATGTGTCGTGATAGTACTTTCATGATGAATCTACTTCCATTGGAAAAAAAATGTTTGATTGCTTGGCAACAAAGTCTACAACAATTACATGTTTTTTTATGAAATAAAATACACAAATAGATACTCACATACACGTATATACATGCACTAAATTAAAACTGCTTGTACCTTCTATTGGAAGAGTGCATACAAGCATCAAGCATGGACATATCTAGCTTCTTTAATTTTCATCTAGAACCAGCACGCATGCATGTTTAGCTACCTATAGACAACGATCGAGTAGACAAGTAATTCGCACATGCATGCATATACCAGCCAAAAAAGGAGCATAAACGTACTGTGCATATGTTACATCGAAGCATCAATCAATATGAACTACTAGAAGATTTAATTGCATAATAAACTGTACTTGTTATGTCATTTTCACAAATCTAAGATTAGGCTGCATGACTACATAAATACTCTCTATATAGCCATGATACATTCGAACATGTTATATTTTTCCCGTGTGTAGTGGGTTTGCGAGCATCTCCTTTGTAATTGAGAGAAGAAAGACAAGGCTTTCTCATCAATTGGTAAGGGTTATGTTTATTCACACCCTAGAATTCACGGTGGACAGCCACATATATATTTCTTCTTCTTTTTCCTTTTCCATGAGGATGTAATTAATTAACAGCGCAATTCAATTTACTCCTAGCTCTGTTATTTCCAGCAGAAATTTGGCCAAATCTGACATATAGTTACACTTATTCATTGTGGTGTTTCAGGTTTTAAGCATCCATTCCATAGCCACACATCATGCATATATATATGCTTCTTCTGAATTATATCTAAGAGTACAAGTATAATATAATGTTTCAACAACTGCCATTCAAAACTACATAGGGAGAGCATATAGAGAAAATAGTGCATACATAAACTGCATATATTTGTCACACTTAATTTATACTACCATATATTTTCAACCTTTTTATTTATAATATAATGCGAGCCACAGAAACACAAAAGAGTGTAGAACCCCTAAAATGAATGACAGATCGAGTTGAGTTTAAAGAACGCACGAATATAATTCTCACCTTTAAAATTTTCATGCATCCTACTTGATGAAAGAAAAACTAGCTAGGCCTATGTAAACAACCTACAAAGCATGATAATCTCAGAACCCGGGATTAAACAGTTCAGAATAATGGAGTAATGCTAGTGTTACTGGTTTTTCACAATTAATATTACTGCATCAGATATTCTTCCAGGGAGGGAAGTTTTTTTTTTCTAATATAGCACTACTGCATGTGTTTTGTAAGAAATTCTACTATATGTAACTGACAAAAATTTAAGCATCTCCGGTCAGATGTGTGCATGCATCCGAGCTACGGATGACTATGAGTAACAGTATTAGTTTATGTATATCTAATTCAAGTTATTCAGAACTAATCAATTGTATTTGAAATGTCATCTTTTTTTTTTGCGAGGAAAAAGGTCATCTATATATGTCCTGTACTTTAATTTCTAATTAACCACCATTGTTTACTAGAATTATGGCATATGTATATGAATGCAAACATATAGATCACCAAGTGAACTTAGGGAGAATAGGAAGGACAAGCATGAAGCACAATTAGATATATATTAACTTCGACACCACATACAAAAACTAAACCCCAAAAAGTGATATATTATCTACTACGTGCTAATAACCATATATTTTGACCAATGTAGAGGATGTGTATGACATATATTATATTGTGAGAGAGGCATTAATTCAAATCTATGCATATGCACAACAAGGAGGAGAACATGCATGACCTTTTATTTGGATGATCTACTCTCTTGATTAGTCCTCGGTCCACAGAACCGATATGCAGCTGGGTGTGTACAAAGCTACAACATCCTAAAATATATAGTTGCAGTAGTGAGAAGGGAAAAAGAACAAACGAAGTAGAGATGTGAGGCTCTCTACAGCTAGACATAGCACACAAGGACAGTACACACTGTACCACTCTACATGTAGGCCGGCCGAGCTATCAGATTTTACAGAGTAGAGTGAAGCTATAGGACAAGAGATTAGATCACATACCAAAAGGGCGAATCCACCGTGGGGGCAGGGGGGCTGGAGCCCCCCTACCCCTATGGACTCCACGGAAGCCCCCCAAGCCCCTCCTACAAATTCTATACATAGGTGAAGAGGAGGAAGAAGAAAAGGAGGAGGAAGAGGAGGAGGAAGAAGAAGTTGAGCCCCCAAGAGTTGGATCCTAGATCCGCCACTAATACCAAACTGTAGTACGTACTACACCTTTTGTGTTTTTGTTCAAAATTATTTATGGGTGGGTAAATGTACGAGCAGTAATATAATGCACAAGTAGTTATTAATCGAAAGTGAGAAGTGTGTGTCAACTGTCAAGCGAATGTAATATTGTTCTGTCTGTCTGTGAACTCAGAGAGACTAATGCCTAGGCTTAATTGGATCAACCCTACAGCTTTTTTTATAAGAGAGTAAACCAGCAGGTACATTGTTTCTTTAGACGACAAATCATGTACATTGTTGACATTCTTCCATCATTCCATGTGACTGGTATATGGTGGATTTCCCTTTTTATTGTTAAAGAATTGCAACATTGATCTACGTCACTTCAACAAAAGAATATTGCAAATAGTACCCCTAGGAAAAGAGGAACAGTGGTGTGACAAGGTCACTATGTACTCTAGAGAGAGAAATGGAGAAGGAGAGAGACGAGGCCAGAGGAGGGGGAGAGGCCAAAGATATGTTACTACAAGGCAGCATTGTCGAGATTTTTTCTTCAAAAAAAAAGCATTGTCGAGATTATCCAAAGGAACTAATCCAAAAGCCACATCAATCCCTGCAAAAATGCATAGAAATACTGCTGTACTTTTCCATGTTCTGGAGCAAGCACAAGCTGATTGCTCATCCATATCCCAAGGCAGAACAGCAAGTTGCTTTAAAAGAACCAAACTGGGAAGAACAAAACATGCATCGGTAGAGCCCAAAACATGCAATAAATCATATAAAAAGCACCAGTGCAAGAAACACCCAGCTTTACACAATCCAAATCCAGAGAGAGAAGCTTCCCCATGCATATGTATGTACACAAAAGCAGATTAATGTATGCAAGCACATTGTGATCTACGTAGTAGTACGAGCTACTTAATTATATATATATATAGTATATACTATTGATGCGAGGATTAGCTTATACTAAGCTACAGTAGATGATACTATACAGTAGCACTAACTAATCACATGCTGCATGTCAAATGGAGTAAACAATTGAGGAGGAAAAAAACCAACTCCCATCATTTGAGGAACGAACGAAATTATACACTTAAATTCTTCTCTTTGCATTGCATTAAGCAGGTGGCTAATTTCATTTATAACGTCAAAACAAGATTGATCAACAAGTGGTAGAATTACTAGCTCTAGCTAATAACATTATACTCGATTGATCGCACATTAGTGTTCATCGATCACCGACTCGAATGAGTAGTAGTAGTAACAATTAAAATCTCTTCTCTTCTTGTCTCGAATTTGTTTGCTGATCACGACGACGACGATATATAACGACGATGACTTAGCTCATGCTCATCATGTTTGGAAGTAAATGAAACCATCAAGGAATTAATCTAGGATAGGAATCGAAGCAGCAGCTAGCTAATTAAGCTAGGTTCTAGGGTTATGAGGGAAGAACTGGGTGCCTGCGGCGAAGGCGCCGATCGGCGTCGGGTACGGGTCCATGAGCACCGCCGCGGACGTCGCCACCGTCGCCGCCGCCTCGCTGCTCCCCGCCGGCGACGACCCTTCCCTCGCGTGTCCCGTCAGCTGGTGGTACTCCGCCGAGGACGGCGGCAGCTGGCCCACCGCCGCGTCGTCCGCCGGGCCGTGGTCACGCAGGATCCCCTTGAACGTGTGCCCGCCGATGCTCACCGCCGTCTGGTACGCGAGCTCCGCGTCCGGCTCGTCCACCGGCCCGATCCGCACGCACCGGAACACCGCCTCCACGCTCAGCTCCGGCGGGAACCTCCCGCCGCTGCCGTCGCCTGCGACCCCGGCATCAACATCATTTCATTTGCTTAGACGGTCGGTGTGGAGTGGATCATCAGTGGAGTGCGCGGCGAAAGTGAGGATCGGAGAGGCGCCATACCTGAGGAGGTGGTGGTGGTGACCATAGCGGAGTTGGCCGACGGCAGGCGGCCGAGGGACCGGACGAGCTCGCGCGGGCGCTTGCTTGCGGCGGCGGCGGCGGCGGCGGCGCTGGCGCTGTTGTTGGCGGCTCCGCGGAAGAGCGCGGCGAGCTGCTGCTGGCGCTCGCGGCGCTTGGAGGCGGGGACCCAGGTGCTCTTGACGTGGGTGGGGCAGCTGAACCCGCGGCTCCGGCAGCAGGTGCGGCAGCGCATGTGCGCGCAGTCCTTCTTGGCGTTGTTGCCGCAGTCCTGGCAGCTCGTCCCCGCCCTCCCTCCCCCGGCGCCGCCGCCGCCGGGGCCGCCGATCCCGCCGCTCCCGTCATGCGAGGAGAACCCCAGCACGACGCCCGTGGCCACGCCGGAGGAGAAGAACTGCGACGTGTGCGGCGCGGCGGCCGCCGCCTGCTGGTGCGGATGCCATAGCTGGAACCCTATCCCCCCGCCCCCGCCGCCGCTGGCCGCCGTGTCGGCGGCCGCGGCGGCCGCCTCGCGCGTACAGGAACAGGCTGTCGGCGCCGATCGGGTGATCGCCGCCGCGGTCTCCGCCTCTCCCACCTCCGCCTCCGCCGCCTCCTCTC
This sequence comes from Cenchrus purpureus, assembly GCA_022644695.1. Lineage (NCBI taxonomy): Eukaryota > Viridiplantae > Streptophyta > Magnoliopsida > Poales > Poaceae > Cenchrus > Cenchrus purpureus. The sequence goes on from CP053458.1 coordinate 46,426,434, forward strand.
AGAGAGAACCCAGCCATGCGAGGCAGCAACCACCACCCATCAAGATGAGCGAGAGAGAGAGTGCACCACGAAGAAAGAAGCCTCTCTTTCTCACCTAGCTCAGCCCCTACAGCAAAAAAACAAGTAGAGATCTTGGGAGTAAGAAAAAAGGCAGCTGCAGAAGCAGAAGCCGCAGAGGCAACAGCAACAGCTAGCAGAGCACGGCAGCGGGCATGGGGTTGTGTGACATGCTGTAGGGTTAGATGAGCTGCACTGCATATATAGATTGACATAGCTCAGTAGTGGGTGGATCAGTGGATGGATGGTAGATCTGTAGAGAGAAGCTCATAGACATAGAGAGAGATTTGTGTAAGCAAGCTTGTAGGAGATTGCTGATGAGTGGCGGCATATGCATGTGGGGGGAGAGTAGTGATGAGAGAAGCTTGCTGCCTCCTCATCACTCATCAGTGTGCTACCGCTGCTAGCAGTGCTACTCACCTTGCCTTTGCTGGAAACAGGAAGTTCTCGCCTCTAATCCGCGTCTCCTTGCTTAATTGCTTTCCTCTCTCGGCCTCTTGGTCTTGGGTCTAAGCCTCTCTTTCTCTCTCTAGAAGTAGTATCAGGAGGAGGAGGGGCGAGGGAGGAGGTTAGCTGCTGATGAGTAGTGCAGCAAGCAGACGAGCTTTTTGGGGTGGTGAGGAGATGAGGTGTGAGGCTATATAAAGAGGAGGAAGAAGAAGAGATGAGAGGAGTGGGTGCAGGGGACGAATTCGAGGGCGCCTGCAAACGCCGCCATGGAGGCGGGTCCGACCTTAATTTCTATTTATTACTCGCGCACAGCTCATCTCTCTCTCTCTCTCCTCGCTCCCTTGCTTGCGTTGCGTTGCGTTGCGTTGCGTGCTCCCTTCTCTGTCCACCCAACCAGATGAAAGAGAAGGAGGGATGCGAGAGAGAGACAGAGGGGAAAAGGAAGAAATGGAGTGAGTGAGAGAGAGAGAGAGTGCGCGCGGTAGTGTATTTTTGCCACCCTTTTCTTTTGCAGAGTTTGTTTTGCCTTTGCCTCGCCCCCGGCCGTCTTGCATTTTGTACCTCGCCTTTGCCGAATTATTACCGGAGGTGTCCCTGCTGGCCTGCCTTGTCAATAACAGCATGACTACATGGCGACAGAGGACAGGGAGGAATTTTTACTGACAGGAGAAAGAATGCCTTTGCAGCGTGGTCGTCGCGTCGTCTTGCTCTTCCCCACAACTCGGATGCACTGCACTTGCTTGCTCGAGTAGTTCACTTGGTAGAATATACAATTTAATTTCCGTTATCTGAGCGTATTATTCTATTATTTGATGTCCATGTCCAGCAGCGGGTGAGTACTCCTACTACGACGACTGTACTGGTAGCACGCATGCATGGTCAAAAATTTTATTAGAACAAAACATTAGAATATTTACTGATTTCATTAATTAAATAATTGAACAGTCATTTTATGATTGCCAATAATCTTTCAAAAAAGTTATTATATATACATATGGTTGCCAATAATAGAGCATGTCTGGCCTCTTTTTATTAATTATTTTCTTCTAATAAAAAAGCGTATGGTTGTAAATGATATAAGTACATACCACTTATTAGCTACCCGAAGTACAAGGACATGACTACATATATAGGCAGCTCCACTTAGGTAGTGTCAGCGCCTCATGATTCTCCAACCTTTGCCTTAAAAAGGTCGCTGATCATCATGTAAAGCACGCCCAAGGCTGCAGGGGATCCTCTGCGGCTGCGCCGGCCAGGGGTGCTTGCGATCGAAGAACTTGTCTCTCGCTCTCATGTCCCCTGTAGCACGTACCCCGGCCGTCGTCCGTCCACTTTGGCATCATGTCGCCGGTTTATTTTGAGCGAATCATGTTAGTCTTGAAGGATGCATTTGCGTGCGAGTTTATTGCCTTTTTGGACGAAGCGAGGATAAATTAATGTGAAAGAGAAGCAAGGGCTAGCTCAACGACGGTGGAAACTTTATATAGGAGTATAGTTGCGAGTGACAAGTGATGTTGAAAATGTAATGTGCTTTTAGTTTTTGTCCCTAATAAGTTGTTTTATTTAAGTTTAACTGAATCTATAAAAAAATAGCACATTATTTGGTATATGTTAGTAGATGTTAATACAATTTTCTGTAGAACTTATTTAGCTGATTTTGCAGGATCTCAAAAGATGGTCCAAACTATGGGTTTTACCCAATTCCAATTCAAATGATACTGCAAAATTCTTGTGAAATTCATGCGTGCCAAAAGAGACACATGCATATGAGAGACATGTACAGTGTGTCGCCCCAAGAAATGCTAAAGGTAAACACAGCTTGAGGTAAAGCTAGAAAAAGGGCCAGCTCTGTAATTGAAATGATCAAACTAAAGTACACCTTGAACTACACACACATCCTGCCCTTGTTTAATTAGCATGGAACGAAGTAATAGTAAAATTGACGCTGACAAGTGCGGCTACTATATATACTTTCTTGAAACTTGAAGTTGAGGTTGACAACTATATTAGTTTCTTATAATGTGTTCATAATACATTTACATGCTGCTGTTGTGACGTGACAGCGCAAGCCATATGACAAGGTCACTCGTATATAGTATAGCTCAATAGCAAAAACATGCATGGGTCTCCACTCCGGCTGTTCCAGCAGCTGCATGCACTTCTCCTACCACCTCGATCGATCCTACATGTATATACCATCCCTACCACAGCCACTTTTGTTGGTTAAGTTAGCCACAGGCAGTCTCATTAGCTTATTAGGTCTCTGGTCTCGATCTACCTAGTGGGACCCCATCATCTGTTGCTCCATGTAGACACAGCATGTCTCATGATGCACCATGGACAGTGTAACCAACTCAAATCAAGTCCTTTTCCGTAGTCGAGAGCTATAGCCCGGTACACACTATATATGTTGGAGAGGCCAACAGCTAGCCAGAGACCAATGCAAATTAAATGAGCTACCATGTGTAACATCTTGTGTGTGTATGCTGTTGATCTGCAAATAAAAGGAGTGGTGGGTAGCAAATGAGATTGGATTAGACGCATGCAACTCCCCGGTCGATCAATCTATCGGTCGAGATTGCTAGCTAGCTTGATCGAGTCAAGAAATTCTCATCTCAACTGATCGATCGACATTTGTGGTTGGAATACACAAGTGTAGGTCCTTTCACGATCTGATGATGATAAAAGGTTAGACCAACCAACCAGCGGTAGGTTATATGGACGATCTATGTCGTTTCAGTAAATAAAAAGAAGAAGATCAAGACCAAGGAAAGAATGCGTGCGCAAAGGGTGGTGCATTTGTGGACAAGGTATATCTTGTCAATGGGAGTTGATTCAAACACAGTGGAAAAGTCCAAGTGTCCAAATGACATGATGTATAGTACATTTAAATTAAAGATTGATCCCGGAAATAAAATTGTATGACATAAAGTGGGCTATCAGAAGCTGGAACTTTTCCATTATCTAAAGAAATAATTAGTGATATGTAATTAGCTGCTAGCAATTTTATCTTTTTATGACCGGACTAGTAGATTGTCTGATCATCGAGTTTGATCTAATAAGCTGTCAGTTCACAACCCACCTTTAACTCAAAAAAAAATCTAGACGAAAAGATTGCTGTCCTGAAACAATGGATGGATAATGAGGCAAAGGTGAATTCCAACTACGCGCTCTCAGCGAAGGGTTGGAATAAAACAACGGCCAGCTTCTCCAGGTCCCATTTTCTCTCCCCTGTACAACACTGGAGCGATTTGTCTGAACCAGGCAAGAAAAGAATATCTATGCACGCATATATTCTCTTCATGCCATCGAGTGAATTAATCATCACCACATTCATCTCGATCTCTTCAGCCGGACTCAAAAGAAATGAGACATATCATTGCGTTGCAGGTACAGCAGTACATGTAGGCCCAACAACTTGATATCGAATTATTTGGGCGAAATTTATCCACATAAAAAGGTCGCAATATTTATTTTACTATATATCCATCCATCGATCCCAAATTACTTGTTGTTTTGGCTTTTCTAAATACATTTCTTTTGTTATGTATCTAGACATAAATATATATCTAGGTGCATAATAAAAGGAATGTATATAGAAAAATCAAAACGACAAGTAATTTGAAATGGAGGGAGTAACAGGTAATTTTAGGTTTGATGTATTTATCTTTTTAAAGTTACCACCTGATGATATACACACCTTTCTATTTGAAACAGGCAAATATGCTATATAGGAGCAATATTTAGAATATAAATCCCTTATTAGCTTTATTATATTAATCTTTGCTTGGTAGTAATAAGGTGCGTATGACCACCCAAATTAAAAGTTATGGTATGCCTTCATGTTTACTAAAAAAACTCAATCACAGATTTTTTTTATTACCAGAAAAATGGAGAGAGAGAAAAGTATAATTAAGATGTTAGTTGGAAAATGATTAATGATATGATGTATTTATTATAGCTTGAATTTGGGATAGAGAAAAGACTGTATTGGCAAATAAAGAATTAATGTTCATAACTAGTAACTAGTTATAACACATATGGTTAGCTACACTTTTATCTTTTCATATACTCCCTATGCTTCAAATTAGTTCACCTTAACTTTGTCCTAATAAGTAAAACTTCTTTTACTTTGACTATGTTTATAGGAAAAGGTGACAACATTTATAATTAAGATGTTAGTTGGAAAATGATTAATGATATGATGTATTTATTATAGCTTGAATTTGGGATAGATAAAAGACTGTATTGGCAATTAAAGAATTAATGTTCATAACTAGTAACTAGTTATAACACATATGGTTAGCTACAGTTTTATCTTTTCATATACCGCCTATCACTACGGGAGGGTCTTCCCGTGGTTGCACTCGGGAAGGACAAGCTGGGAAGCCTGAGTGCAACTCAAGAGCTCACAATTTTCCCGAGTGCCAAAACACACTGGAAGGCTTCACCGAGGCAAGCAGGGAAGAATTATGGTTTAAAAAATCGCAAAGGCATGGCCCTCCAGCGGCCGGCCGCCCGCTGCTCCGCCAGATGCCGCCCGTCCGCCGACGTAGATCCCGCCGCCGAGGAGGAGGCCGCATGTCGCTTAGGAGGTCGCGCGAGATGTCCGAGATGACGCTGAGGTAGATCGCCGCAGGAGGAGCCCATGCCGGCAAGGCGAGGCCGCTGCGCCCGGAGGAGCCTGAGGATCCGCCCGCCCAGGAGACCGCCGCGCATAGCCGCCGCCCAGGCAGCTTGCGCCAGGTGAGGCCGCTGGCAGCCGCGAGGAGTCGGCCATGGAGGAGTCGACCGCCGAGTCGAGGACGACGCACGAGTCACATAACGCGCCATGAGGACGACGCTGCCCTTGGGCACCAGGGAATTGGGTGCGGCGGATCCGAGCGGGTCAGCGGATAGGCGCTTCTGAGGGAGGTGGCATGGGCGGCGGGTATATGCTAGGGTTTCGAATGGGCGGGCCTTTGTCATTTAATTTTGCGGGGCCTTTAGTGCCCATGTGCGCACTCGGGATTTCAGTGCTAAAGACACTCTGAATTTAGTGTTCAATTGACTCATTATTTTAAACCTTGTTCACAATTTTATTTTAGTATTTCACAGTTTCTATTTGTAAATGATACATGTGCATGAGTAAGAAATTTCAATTTCGATATTCATTATATTTATTACAGAGGAGTCGAATATGATGAAATTTCGTATTTGTAACATAATTAAAATTATGAAGATAAGCATTGCGTTATTGTAGAGGTTGTGTGAGAGAGAAGATTTAGCAAAGACGCCGGATGCCTAAAGACATCTCCGCGCGTTATCAAAGTGATCACATGAGATGTCTGGTTTATACATCCGACATCGCAACTTGTTAAATCTTCTCAATTTTCACAGCCTCTATATGCCACAACATGACATGAAGAAGTCTCATGATTTTGGACTTTGTTCGGATTTTATATAATTTACAAACAATTTTGCGTTGTTGTCATGACCAACAAGATGCTCGAAATTTCATGTGAGTTCCAGATACGTTTCAACGATACACCAAATATAATGAATATCATTTTTGAATTAAGAAATTTCATTACTTCATGCACTGTAGTTCAAATTAAGTATGAAAAATTTTCAATGAATAGAAAAACTAATGAAATATACTAAAATAATTTAAAATTGCCCAAACTTGAACAAGAAGTTTAAAATAATATGATGGACTCACAAAAAATTGAGCAAAAAACTGAGTTTCAGTTTGCTAGCACTTCTAAGAGACCTTCCCAGTGCTGAAGGCACTTGCAGTGCTAGAGGAAGGCACTGGGAAGAGGCTTTTCCCAGTGTTAAAGGCACTGGGAAGAGCCTTTGTAAAATATGTTCATTTCCTCCAACTCTTTGTCATGAGTGCCTCTTAGTGTTGCACTCAATTCCCAGTCTTCCCGATATGCTAGGCACTTAAAGCTCTTAGTAACACTCAAGAGTTCTTAGTGCGTTATTTGGCTCTGGCTCTCACTAGAATTTCCATTCTCCCATAGTGTATGCTTCAAATTAGTTCACCATAACTTTGTCCTAAGTCAAACTTCTTTAACTTTGACTATGTTTATAGGAAAAGGTGACAACATTTATAAGATTCAAATCAATTAGTTTATTAATTCGACCGTGAAATATATCTTGGTAATGTATTTATTTGGTACTATAGAATTTTAATATTCTTCTTAAACCGTGGTCAAAATTATAGCAGTTATTTGGAAAGGATGGAGTATATTGTATTTTTTTATGCGCCCTCCTTGCAAAAAGAATGTGCGCTTGCAAGAACCATGCTCCATGCATGATCCCATCAGCTAGAATAATATTTTTTTGCATAAGAAAACCATGACGTTTCCAATTAATAGCCACATACTATATATGTTCATTGACCATTGCAATTTGAAGCGTAGCAATTCTTTTGTCATACATAAAGGTATATTCAGTCAAATTCATAAAAACACACCTTTTGACTTATTCATTCAATGCCTTGACGTGTGCATTTTTCTAAGCCCCTGAATTTGATGGAAAAGTGCAACGAACTAACTGCATCTGGAATACCTTACAATAATATATTCTCTTTTATAGTATTGGGTTGGGTCAAAAGCATAATTCAGTTTTCCACAGAGCACCAATTAAAGGACCTTGTGATAAGAAACTTGCCTAACTTTTTTTTTCTTTAGTGACATATGAACAGTTCGCTCTGCATGCAGCAAACAGCCACCGTGGGTCATTCAGCCAAGGCAAAAGGGGAAGGAGAATAACAAGTGTCCACTGATGTTTTGTTTGCGTAATCATCCCTTGAAGGTTGTTGTAAATAATGCAATGGATTTGCCCCTGCTTATCTGATATAATATTTACTAGTATGTGTGATAATCCTGGTACTTTTAATTACCGACTCATGCAGCTAGTCGGCTACGTCAGCATGGAATAAAATACCTGCAGTCTAGCTAATTTCACTGTTCTTCTACTCCCTCCGTTTCAAATTATAAGTTGTTTTGAGTCATAGATATTATTAAGCATTTAGATATAGTGTATATCTAAATGTGTAGTAACATCATCTATGAATCTAATAAAGTCGAAACGACTTATAATAATTTGAAATGGAGGGAGTAAAATATAAAATCATTCTCCATCCAAGCATATGCACATATTAAGTATACCGGCCGGTAGCTTAATTTCCTTTTCGCTTTATACTTCTTTGGTATATAGAGGAATAATTGACCAAGAAAAATTACAAACAAAATTAAGTCCCGTAGCGTGATGAACAAACTTCAATATGTTACCCCAAGGTTAACGGAAAAAGGAACACATCTCTACTAATACACAGCATATGTGTGTGTAGGAGCTCATGACACACAATGCAAAGGGGAGAGTGTACGTTGGGTAAAATTTTGCACATAGAAGATCCTTGTACTCTGATGAAGGAAGTACTGAGGCGATCGAATTGCATTGTTTATTTTTGTTTATTTGTTTGGCGTTGTTGGATACAGATGGGATTAAAAGGGGCCCTAAAATGTGACATTGACAGTGATGTGGGTGAGGTCCCAATAATTGAGTACTTGCTGGCCTTTGCTCTCGAGCCCTGTGCAATACACGAGTTGACTCTTCTTTTACTCCCTTTCACTCATTTCAGTCCCTTTCTGTCCCCATCCGCAACACCCCATGAATGTGCTCGCGTTGTGTGTGTGTATGTACTGCAAAGACATAGACACACACAACTACACAAGGGAGGAGGAGAGAGAAAGAGAAAAGGAAAAATAAAAGTAGAGAGAGAGAGAGAGGCTGCCATAATGCCCAAATCCCTATGCTTAACTAACTCATTCCCTTTGGAGTTTGGGGGTCGTCGCTTGAGGTTGAGGAGCAACCTGCTGCAGAGGGATGCCGGCCGGAGGTGCTGCACGCCTTGAGAGGTGTGCCATTAGCTAGGTTTTTGAATGACACACTCAGGCCGGCCGGCCGGCTGCCTCCCTGTCATCCTTTCCTGTGGATTCGAATGGATGCTGCAGCCTGCAATGCCGCAGGTCCCAAAACCGACAGCGCCTCTTCTTGTTCTTGACCATACTACTGTCTGAAAATCTGAAATGAAATTGCAGTACTGAGCATTAAGCTGCCATTGACTTGTGTGTACGTTGCTCTACAAATAAAGTTAGCTGTTAAGGTCAATCTCAATGGAGTTTAATGGAAAGTTTCATGTCAATGAGTATCATCAAATTTTCTGACGTGGCGGTGAGAAAGAATGAGAGTTTCATGAGATGTGAGAGAAGTTTTGTCCTCATGAAATTCTACCGGCACGGTTACCTAGTTTTGCTAATTTCGGTAAATGCGCCATACAATGCACTGAAACTGGCCTAATTTTCGGCTAACTAACTAAAAAATAAAGCTGCTTTTCCGTGCAGTCTGAGCTTCATACAAAGGGGTATGGCCACGACATGATTCGAATTACGACCTGACATACACATCATGTGACCTGCCAATGAAGCTGACAACAGAAACATTTGTGCCAGTGAATCTGAAATCATCAGCTGCGATGCTGCAGAAAGAGAACACTGACTGTGATGCATCTCAGAGGAAACAGAACAGAGAACCTCATCTACTGTGATGCATGCAATTATGGACCTGCTTAATCCTCCAGGCCGGCAGGGAAACTAGACAAAATCCCAAGTCAAGTGATGGCCCCACACCCTTGTGTTCTAGCTAACTTCTTCTTCAACGCTGCAACAACAAACTAATTCCTAGCTAGCTATTAGCCCCTGTACGTGCTAAAAATGTCCTAAGTTTAATTTAGGGAATTTTGTAGCACATTAATTTGTAAATATATGTCGAGTTTTTCTTCGACCGCCGACAGTTTGGTCTATATATAAGATAAGTTCAAACCAAATAACCTTCGAATTATCAATACAATTGCCCATAGTACATCATGCTGCTGAGTTAGCTGTATGTTACCTCTATATCATTCTGAAGTCCCTAATTAGTAAGAAGGATATATAATTTTAGCACAAAACAAGAGAAATAAGTGAGAATTAAAGAGTGGTGAGAAAATAGAGGAGAGAGAGAGAGAGAGGAGGTAGCAGCAAGAAAAACTAAAGCTAGAGCAAAAGGCCGTGCCTTTTGTTCCAGCGCCAGCTATATGGGCTCGCTCGCTCGTGTGTCCAAGTGTAGTATGTGGTGGCCTCGTACTGGTTGCACTATAGCAAAACAGTAGCTTTATTTTCTCTTTTCCTTTGGATCCACAGGCAGCAGGCAGCTAGTAGCGGCGATCGATCGATCGATCGGACGGACGGACACGGACGGAGGCGATCGATGCAGAGCTGGTGGCTCATCTCATCGATCGATCGAGCCCTTTCATTCCACGAGCACATAGATGCAATAGGGATGCTCCGTCCCTCCCTCCCCCCTTGTCAATCGCAGCAGCATGCAGCTTGACAAGAAAGCGCAATGGAACCCGGCCGGAGTTGATGGCCGCTGGGCCAAGCATCACATGCATGCATGCCTGCATGCCTCTCCTCTCACACGGTCTCTCTCTCTCTCTCCGATCACCTCTCCGGCCGGCCGGCCTTCACCTCTCAACTCACACATGCACTGATCACCTCGCTCCCTCCGATCCCTAGTAGCTACCACTCACCTAGTAGGTCGACACCTGCTGCTCCCCTATAGCTACTTTTGCCTGCATTTTCTCCCTCTTTTTTCTTCTATCATTGCATATATATAAATATATATATATATATATATATATATATATATATATATATATATATATATATATATATATCAAAAAATGCTCAAAGATATATAGTACATCATTGCATCGAATCAAATTAGAAATGATGCGTAGTATTTTGTAAAGTGTTGGATGTAAATCGGGTATAGCTGGTGCAGGAGAATGTTGTTTCTTCCACATTTAGGGCACGTACATGGGGTATTTCAGATTTAATTGTTTACTTAAGATGTCTTTGCAATTCTTAATGCGCGGTTGCGCCTTATGAATGAATATATTATTGTTTGCTTTTGATGAATTATATAGTTGTATTGCATGCCTATTTGTCGTAATGAGAATTTTATGTCAAGTCAGACCACACGTTATACCAAAAAATCCTAATACATATACGTCAATACCGATGTAAAGCTTTTCAAAATTCAAACCAACCAGCCTATATGCGTTGTATTAATTCCCTTGCACAACTGGAAACTAAGTAGGATTTCCTGTTTTCCGGTAGTTTTTTGAGCAAATTAAATCTCAGTTGGATGTGTAGTAGCAGCGTACGTAGTAGTAAAAACTGCATTTATATGTACTAATGCTACGGCCCCGTTTGGCCACGCTCCACGTGATGGTGGAGCCGGAGTTGAAGCAGGCGAAGCTGGTTTTTCTGGCTCGCCAGGTCTGATGCTAAAAGCTCCTCCTCACCCATCCACCAGCAATCACTCCTCCTGGAGCTATAGCAGCTTGGAGCTGCTAAATGACCAGTGGAAAAAGAGCCTTTCATCGTAAGAGCAATATCTCTAAAGAGCTCTAGAGACTAATCTCTAGAGACAAAGTAACCTTTATTCGTGACCAACCAATATCTTAGTCTCTGGGATTCCCACACTAAAGAATTTTGCAAAGCAAAAAAAAAAGAGCCTACCGCCTGGTTGCCCCCATCTCCATCCCCATCCCCATCCCTATCCATCCTCTCCTCTCTCTTGCTTGCTCATCTCAAGAACATCAAACAATTTCTCAAGAACATGAAACAAGAAAACTCATCTGGACATATGCTCATCTTGTATAAACTTCAATTCACAACACATGAGTTCGATTCGATTTGACTCACACATGTTCAACTCCATTCATGCGAAAAATCACATCATCATACAATTCATCGCCATACAACTCGATTTATCATTGTGGAACCGATACATCACGTAAAAATCCCCATCACAATACAACTTCATTCATGCAAAAATCAAAAGAAAACGCAATGGGGGATGGCCGCTGGGCCAAGCATACATGCATGCATGCCGCGCTCTCTCCATCCCCCACGCTGCTTCCCCGGCCGCCTCCGGCCTGGTGGCCGGCCACTGCACCCCTCACGATCCTGGCCGCAGGTCACACGGCCGCCCCCTAGGCAGCGGCTGCAGCCTGCACATCAAAAAAAGAGATGAGATTGAGAAGAAGGAGAAATGAGTGGCTATAAGAAGGGGAAAAATATATTAAGAGGGGAGAGATGCTGGTGGAGGATTAGTTTACTAAGGTTTTTATTCGTGAAAACACCAGACTAATATTTAGTGGGTGTTTCCACCAATAAAGTAATCCGGTGAACACCACCGACTAAAATCCAATTATTAGCTTGCAAACGAAAATCTTTATTTCCTGGTTTTTACCAACCAGACTAAAAAGTCATTCACAGCTATTAGAGACCACGTCGATGCGAACCCTTTAGTCTCGGGTCCAAAGTTTAACCGGGAATAAAGGGTTGGATCAAAGGTCGTTTTTCCACCAGTGTACATATATATCAGATATTGGAATAATTGCATCTGATAATTATTAAAAAGCTAGTAGTGAATTAAGTATTTTTCCAAGCAGTGGTTAAAACACAGAAATGAAAATAAAACTTTTTTTGTCCAGTTGTGCATCGGCCCCATCGATTCCATTTGTAGAAAGGTTGCCTCCAATGAGCTAGCAGATGAGCAGGGTAGCCACCGTAGCTTCTTGTGATCACTGAAAGATATGCTATCGCCAAGGAAACAAAAACGTATAAAATATTTGGTGGCCGTAGGTTGCAGGCTCGCAGTAGTGCATCATCATCCGCCCCCCTACTAATCTACCACAACAAAAGCAAACAAAAAATGATTAGAAATAATCCTGGGTGGCGCGGGTGTGTTCGCAGCGGCAGCGGCAGCATCAGCTGAGCGTCCTGTGATCCATTCACCCTTTAATGAAGCATTAGCAGCAGCACATGTCTCAAGATCACTAGGCAGTATCCTAAGCCCCCCTCCTAGTGACCCACTAGTGCTAGATGAGACACAAACACCTGCTGTGCTGGGCTAGAAAGGGTCATTAGGGGCGGGGCGGGCCCCACCCCCGCATCCTTTTTCTTCTCCCCGCCTTCCAAATGGTGGTGATCATGTGATGTTTTAGCCGTAAGTGCTTGCAGTAGAATATGCCCTAATTGTTGCATGCCTCTCCCCTGCTTGCTCTTGCTGCATGCTTCAGAGAAAAGCATTGTGTTGCATCTGCAATCATGCTGTCACTCCCTTTGCTTGTTCCATGTTTGCTTGCTTCTTGAGTGCATATGGTGCCATGCTCGTGCTCGCATTTTCGGATGGATGAATTCCAAGGATTCTTCATTTGCTTATGAGGTGAAAGGTGAACCAATCAATCATAAGCTTCTTCAGGCGTGGTACTGTACAGTAGAGGAAGATGTCTATGCCCTGACGCCCGGCCTGTCAGAGATATCGTCAGACATGCAGCTGCAGCACAATCCCATGCACACACAGCCTACGATGTCACTGGGATCTCCACGCACTGTTTATGCACAAAAATCCCCTGTTGCAAGACACTTTGACCGAATCATCAGTGCTGGCGCAAGCAACCAGTCTCGAGAACGAACTCCCTCTTCACCCTGCACCAGAAATGGACCTCCTCTGCTCTGCAAGTCCCTGCATCCGCGAACCAATACCAGCGTCCTGCATCTGCATCGCTGTGGCGGCAGCGGTTGGGGGGAGGAGGCTCCGCCGGAGCACAGCTGCAGTCGCAGTCGCAGGGTCCCTGCCTGATGAACAGTGGCGGCGGCAACTGCTCGGGCATGTGCCGTGTCCGCCGGGCCGGCACCAGCTCGGGCCACCCCCCGACTCCACGAGCACCGGGTCAAGATCAGCAACAGCCACAGCGCGCATGAATGCGTGATGGAACGCCCGGGGGACAAGTTCATGCACACGTGCACACGGCGCGTCCGCACTGTAGCACCCCCGGGCCGGCCGTGCGGGGGGCGTCCGTGTCCGTGTCCGTCCTTGCTCTCCAGTAGTCCAGTCCCATGCCCCTGGTCTCAACTTTGAACCAAACAGTTACAGTCTCTGAATATATTGTTTTCAGGGCGACGACAGACAGGTCCACGTCCACCTCCATACCCAATTATTCGGGACGCGGTGTGTAATAAGGAAGGCAGAGTCGTTTTCACCTGCAAAGGAAGTGCCATCCAGCGAGGGAAATTGCAGATGGTGAGATGTGTTAGCACATGAAATGGAAACAGAGCAAGGGAAAGAATGATCAGGTGACTGTCAGTCTTTTGAGCAAGATGACTCTTAGCAATTCTGACAGTCAGAGAACCTACTGGTTGTTTCTTTTGGAAACAAGGGCCACTTGCAGTTTTGATCTTGTAGTATAAAGCTCCTATATGAATAACAGAGCTCTTAACTGTTAGTGGCATTTAGCGAGACCACTGCGAAGCGGGGAAGATTTCAAGAGGAATTGGCCAACTAAGGTTTGATAGCATAGCAACAATGGTGTGCGAAACGAAGCAGTTTCAAGGAACACAATTGGACAACAACGCTGAGCAAGCATTGGTATTTTGGATCCTATTGCCATTTGTGCACTGATGAACGAGACATTTATAGTGGAACACATGACACTGCAACATATATTTCTAGCACAGATGATGGCATCATCGATCATTAATATATATCAGATGTTGTTATTGGGAGCGCTGTAAATTGTCCAGGCAGCATTACTGACAAATTGTTAGTGCTTACCATTCTGTAATTTCCATGACTTACTCCAATGAATGAATGAAACGCAGGGAACCAGGCAATGGTATTATATAAGACATCTGTAAAATCAACATATTATCAGTTACACTAGCAATACAGAACAGATGATTGGATACAGATATCAGGATTAAAGATTGGCTCAGACTGTTCTAAACAGTGGTTCTGAAAAGGAAGGGTCACCAAATAGTAGTTATTAGTCTTATAAATAGTCCAATGTCTAAACACTGATATGGTCGCTCATGTTCAAACGGGAAAACTATGAACAGGTTCATGAAACGGGTCTGTTTCGCTTTGACTAGGAGCGTGGTCCTAACATGTCAGACACACATCCAAAGGATTGGTCACATTAGCTTCTAGTAAACATACATCTTTTTTGTGGTCACTGCTAGCTTCTAGTAAAGATACATCTTCTAATATGTTCAGTATACAGCATTACAGCTTACTGGTGGTTCCTAAAAAAACAGCTTACTGGTGAATAAAGACCAAGTAATAGCGCTTTCACTTCTTTGGAAGCTTCTAAGAAGCGACCATTCCTCATGGGGGAGCCTACTGTTTTCAGGCAAGAAAAATCACCTTCTTTTGTGTTCATAACGAAAACACGCCTTTTCTCTATCAAGCTTCATGTACGTATTCACCATATGATGTATACAGCATTTATCAGCTATCTTTGATACACGCCTGTGTTTCAATTTCACGGCATGCATGATGCATCTTCTCCAGTTAAATTCTCACTTGTTCAATCAAAACGCCTACTACTTTCTTTGCATCTGTATTCACACCCAAGTGAACACATCATGCAAAAACTTTTCAGGTGGTACCTAAGATTAACTGAAAATAATTTCGATCTTAGTGAATAGTGGCAGACAGTTACCTAGCTGAGACTAGCTAGTTAAATTGTGAAGATCAAGCTAGGAACAAAAATTGAAAGAAGAGCTTGAAGAGGGTGTTATCTTCTACAGCTACACTGTTATGATTATGAAACAACTTTTTAAGATCCTTGGCACGCAAGACTATGATTAACAAACTAGTACGCTAATTAGTTTCAATGAACAAAATGGGTGGTATCCTAACTGAGATCTTGTATACCTGTTACCTGAAGATCCTCAAAACACATCTTCCATAAGCTGGTCATTGTACTCCTGGTCAGGAATCAATCTTTTATTATGACCTGCACAAAGCCAATAATGAACATCTCAAGTCACAGATTGTAGAGTTATCTAACAGACTGCGCTTGTTCAGGGAGACATGTCCTCAGCAAGATCCATCATCCGATCCCTATTCGGACATTGAAAAAAGGGTAATATCTGCAGACGTGGGGAACGTGCGAACAAATTCAGCGAAAAAACAGAGCACCCACAATGCAAACGGCAATCCACTGATCTCGCGATACCGCGTTTGCGAGCAGGGCGAGGCAGGAAGCAGGCAGAGCGCATCTACCTGGGCTGGGCGCCTCCCGCCCCTCCGCGACGGGAACCATCTGGAGTCTCCTGCAAATCTGAGCTGTAACTGCAAGGCCCGAGCCAGAGAGGAAGCCGGTGCGCCGTCGCCGGCGCCGGCGATGGCGGTCCGGGGTTAGGGACGAGGCGAGGTAGGGTGGCAAATTGCGGAGTGCCACCGCCCCGCCGCGAATGGGTTGTGGACTGGCAGACGACGGCAGCCAGCGAGGACGATGACGAACACTTTGCGGGCGAATGGGTTCTGCTGCCTGCCCCCGATGAGATTGGGTTGGGCCGACTCTTAGTACAGAATTGGGCTCGAAAGTGGCTGGTCCGTAGTCTCTTATTCCAGGCAATGGGTCCCTCAACTATTGCCAAGGTTTGAGTTTCGTCCCTCATCTACAAAACCGGTTGTCTAGCATCCCTCAACTGCCAAACCTGTTTGTTTTAGGTCCCTCGCTGGTTTCGTGGCAGTGGACCCCACATAATTCGATGGGTCCCATGCTGCGTTATCTCTTCCTCCTCCTCCGTCCGTCGCCGGGGCGCCGCACCTCCACCTCACGGCCGCACCGCCACTACCCGGCGAGCCCGCCCACGCCGCCGCCCACGATGGGAGCTTGCCCGCCCGCCGCATGGCTCCCCATGGGGCACCTCGCCCACCCGCACGCGCCGCAGCTCCACGGCGGGAGCTCGACATCTGTGGCGTCGCAGCCTCCCGGTGTGAGCTCGCCCCGCGCCGCCCAAGGCAGGAGGTCCGACCACTCGCAGCGCCGCTCCCCACAAGTTCGCGGCGCGGCGGTCGGCCATGGCGAGAGAAGGCGGGCGACGCGATGGTGCGAGGGACGCCGAATCCGAACGTCGCGGCGGGCGGGCGGCAGTGGAAGCCGCAGTGCTGGTGAAAGCGGCGGCGGCGCGAACGAGGAGGAAATTGAGCTCGAGCAGCGGGGCGGGAGCAAGACGGCGTCGGGGAGGAGGTTGGGCGTGGCGGAGAGGAGGAGCGGCGAGAGAGGAGGCGCGTGGAGATGGAAGAATGGCGGTGGGCGCCTCGGCCGTGAGCTTGGAGAGAGGAGGAGGCGCGATCGATCTCGCGTGAGATCCGCTGCCGCCACTGGCTCCGCGCGTCCCGGCGTGGCGTGAGTGAAAGGCGGGGGCGGCGGAAGGCCGGTGGCGGAGGAGGAGGAGGTCGAGCGCCTCTCCTTCTACCGCCTGCCGCCGGAGGAGGAAGAGATAACTGGCATGTGGGACCCACCGAATTATGTGGGGCCCACTACCAGGTCGGGCAAAACTACCGTCGAAACCAGCGAGGGACGTAAAACAAACAGGTTTGGAAGTTGAAGGACGCCAGACAACTGGTTTTGCAGATGAGGGACGATACTCAAACTATGACGATAGTTGGGGGATGTCGAAAACACTTTTTCCCACAACCCCTCGACAGGACTATTGAAGGCCCAGATTATAGCATTGTTTTTAACGCCCAGCCCATTATCGGTGCAGGCTCATTATTTTTGTCTTCTTCTTGTGCTAAAAAAAATGTCTTCTTCTTCCACTAATAAAAAAGTTCATTTGCAACTTAATAGTATTTTATGTACCACATGTAGTAGTATTTAACTCTACTCTACTTAGTACTCTCCGTTTCGTATTACTTGTCATTTTGGTTTTTAGATACATTTTTTTGCTATTTATATAGACATAATTATATATATGTAGAAAACGAACGATATCTGAAGTCAAACGACAATGAATAATGAAACGAGGAGTGCTAAGCATGCAATGCGAGCCTTTAAAAAAAGTATTATGTAATGAGAGGGTCGGCGATCGAGCTGATTGTGAATTTGTGATCCTATTTAAAACAGTTTAAGCTTTTGATCAAAATAAGGTGAAAATAGAAGGCAATGATTCGTTTTTGCGCTATTTTTTCAGTCGCACTTCTTGTACTAAAAACGCAGGAGCTGATTCAAATCTGCTTCTCAAATAAACGGTACTATTTCCATATCAATACAACTTCTCACATGGGTTCCAAAACAGGACCTGTGTTTGTCAAGTTGCCGAAAAGATGTCGATTAGCATGATCATTCCAAAGCGCCTTCCTGCTGCAGCCCATGTCCGTGTCGGTCACGTGGTTAGGTGGGTGTGCGGCACAATACTCGCATCAGACACGCCGATCACCACTGCCGTTCCATGCCTGACGACACTCCTACGCGTTCGACGGCCGGATTAATTAGAGACTGCATCCGTTTTCCTTTTTTTTTGGCTTTCTTCACCCTGAGGATAACGGGTATTTCGCGGATGGGAGGATATAAACTTTTGGATGGCCAAAGTGGAAACGTGTGCGTGCTAGCAGCTAGCCCGAACAAACATGGCTTGGACGACCAACACAACACTTAACGTCGACGACTCCAAGCAAGCTAATAAGAAAGCGCGTCGGCTTCCTTCCTTCCTCGCTAAGGACTCGATCGAGCTTAGCGTGCATCAAAGCAAAAACAAACAAGGAAATCAAACGACGATGTGACGTGCGCGCGTGCCGTCCGATACGAATTGAAGAAGATGAAGTCGGGCAGGGTCGCTGTCATCGGCAAAGTCGCTGTCATCTCGGCTACTTTTTTTTTCAGAAGGGTCTATATCTATTTGCATCTTTAACTTATCTCGTTTTGTCATCTGCTGGTAGGGATGCCTAATGGTAGCTATTGGCATTTGCGGCCTGCTGCGACTGATTTGTCAAAGAGCTTTTGTAAGACGACACGGGCTAAAACAGCTTTTGTTTGTCCAAATGGCACAACTGTTTTTTTGTGTGTTACATTATTATTACATGGGTGGAGATTGGAGCAAATACTAGTTAACTAAAAGTTGCATAAACTTACGCTGAATTGACAAGGTTATTAGATCTTGCGCGCTGAGAGTTTGTTTTATTTTTTAATGAAAAATGTAGGGGATTAAACTCGGTGAGATGATTTCCTGTCGAATGATTTCCAGCCTCCTTTTTCTTCAACCTCTTTAGCCAATGTTGCTTCTTCTCCGACCATTCTCATGTATGTGGGCATTCGGGCATTGCCTGGTGCTTTCGCATCGATCAAGTTCTTATCTTACTTGATCCGATCCCTATCCGTAACTCTTCGAATCGGCGATCCTTTCTCCCCACGACTATTAGCACCTAACGTCAGCTCAGCTCCTCGCCTCCGTCACACGGTGTGACGACCTACTTCCCATCGTATCCCACTAATTGGGTCATTTTGTACCTCATGTTAGTATCATTGATGGGTAATTTTCCAACTTATATTTATGAAGAAAAACAAGATGCTTCGATCAATAATTGAATCATACATATGCATCGTTCACTTAAACTGATGAACATATATAGTTGAAGTAGTTGTGTATACGTCTATAAATAAAGAAGAAAAAAGAAACCAGTTGAAGTAGTTATGTTTGTTAGTTGCAAGTCGCTGCAGCCTGCAAGTTGTAGACTTGTACTAGCAATGAACTTTAGAAGAGCCGCCCCACCACCTCCCTAATATAGAGATAGAGAATCATTGGAAACTGCGGGCCATACTTGCAAAACCAACACTAGCCTAATCTAAGGAAACTCTCAAAAGCCCTTATTATTATCTCAAAGTTAGGGGGCACCAAATCGAAACAAACCCCTCCCTGGCCCTGGAGGGTTTTTTTTTTGAGAATAACGCTCATGGAGGATTGATCTGCAAAATTTCCTTGCGTTTACGGTTTTACTAATACATCCTCCCTCCCCTCCCCTTCTCGCAGCCCACCCCCACCCCCCCTGCCTCGTATTCTATTCCTCATCTCCGCCGTCCTCGCCTTCTCCAAATCCGCCTCGCGACATCGCACGCGCGCCTCCTCCCCCGCGACGGCGACTTCCGCGGCGACGCCCTAGGGTTAGGGTTCCGGCGACTTCCGCGCCCCGCCGGGCGATCGCGTAGGAGATCCGCCCATGTCGTCCGACCCCTCGCCCCACCTCCCAGCGCCGGTGGCCCCGCCGGGCGCGGTGGAGGTGGATCCCCAGTCCCAGTCCCAATCCCAGCCGCCCGCGCCGCCCGCCGAGCCGCCGGAGGTGATGCACCGGACGAGGGCCGTCGACTTCCTGGGACGACGCACGCCCATCGTCTACCAGAACGACAACGGGCCCTGCCCGCTACTCGCCATCTGTGAGCTCTCATTCCGCCACTCGATTCCGGAACCCCCGCCCCCCGACGTAACCGCGAAGTTCGTAGCGCTCGCCAGCGGTATTGATGCTTGCGGTTTTCGTTTCTGCAGGTAACGTGCTGCTGCTGAAGAATGTGATCAGCCTGAACCCGGACGCCAGCGAGGTGTCGCAGCAGAAGTTGCTCTCGCTTGTTGCGGAGCGCCTCATCGATTCCAACAGCGCCGTGCAGGTTCGGTTTTAACTCTCGCGAAACGGGGGGTTGCTTATGCTCAGTCGATCAATGCGGGAATAGTATTGTGTTGGGATACAACAGCTGTGTGCAGGTTAGATTAAAATAGGTTTCTGGATGTGGCATTGATCGGTGTGATAATAATTCTGGGATGTAATTCACAGGACAAGGACGAGGAGTACGTCCGCAACCGGGAGCAGAACATCGCGGACGTGATCGACCTTCTCCCACGCCTCGCAACAGGCATTGATGTGAATGTGATGTTCAGGAAGTGCGTATGGGTTTTCAGTTTGTTCATCAGTGGTTTTGGTGCGCCCATGTGATTATATGTTTGTTCTGATGTTCATTGGGGCATATATGCTGCAGGATTGATGACTTTGAGTTCACCCGAGAACGAGCCATATTCGATCTTCTGGATATCCCACTATACCATGGATGGATAGTAGACCCTCAGGTGTGCTTTCTTACCACTTAGCTAAAATGCTATAGTTTGTACTGTCCCATGATGTTTCTGATTTCATCCTTCCTGCGTCCTGATCCATGGCCTAGACCATCTGAGGTAGTTATTAGCTATTTTTGTTGAAGTTGCACTTTCAAGATTCAACTCATAGAACTGATTCTTTTAGTCCTGGAATGCCTATCTGTGGGGTTTTTGATGCACTTCTGTCTTCTGTGTATGCTTAAAATTGTGAAGTCTACGTAACATGCTCTTTTAATGCTACTCTACATTCTAGGCGGGAAAATTTAGACTTTCCGTTTCCTGAATTGACTACCAATTAGCTAGTTGTAGCCAGTACCCTCACGTGGTTGCAATAGGAAAGATTTAAAAGGAAAGTTAATTATTAATCTTGCTGCCAGCTGACTGTTTTCATTTACATAGGAAATTATCCCTGATACGAGTATTAGGAAAACATCTGAATTAAATGCTTATTGGTCGTGTGCATGAATTTAACTTGTAACGTATTAGGAAAACATTTTGGTTAGTGCACTACTTGCCTATTAGAGTTTGTTGTTGCTTATGCCGCATTTTATATTATATATGTGACAAAAGTTTGTTCCGCACCACTTACCTGCGTGGCACGTTGGATCCTTCCGTACATTAGCTCTGCAGTAATTCATTACAACATCATGGCTGGATTTCTGTTGGTCATCTTTTTAATTAGTTCATGGTGGATCCTTTGTAATATTGTAATAATTTGAACTGATCCAGTGGTTCTGCACCATTTTTTTTCTTTATTGATACGATACGCCGATCTCCTGTCTATTTGAGAAAAATAATTCCTTGCAAATAGTAGACACGGTGACACAATAGAATATAGATCAACTAGAATATGTATGCTTTCAAAATGCATTAGTTATTAGGTAAGTTTTCACTTTCCAGATGGAAAATCACTCCCACATATTTAATAGTTTTTTTTTAGCGACACATATTTAATAGTTATGGATGACCTATTACCCTCAAGAGGTAATAGGTTGTCTTCTTTAATCTTATTAGCCATTTGATCAAATAGAATGGGTGATCTGTACCGATTTGGGAGTATCCTACAATTTGCCTAGTATCTAGTAGAATTAATTCAAGCCACCGACTCACCATTGCTTATTTATATTGCCTTTAGGATACTGAAACTGCTAGTGCCATTGGATCGAAGTCCTACAATGCTCTTGCTTCTGGGCTTGCTGAATTCAAGTCAGAGAAACCAACTGAAGAGAATAAACATGTGGAGGAAGAAACTGTGGATTTTGCTGCTGCAACAACTGCAGCATTAAAGATTCCTTCACCCAGTATTTCTCGAGGGAGATCGTTTGATGAACACACACTATCAGACTCAGCTGAACCACAAATAAGGCGAGGCGACCGTGAGGAAGAAGAGGAACTGATGAGGGTCCTTAATCTATCCAAAGCTGAAAGTGTTTCCTTTGACACTTCACATAGTCATTTATCCTCCAATATGGAGGAAACAACACAAAGTGAGAGTTTTCAGTCAGAGGCACCTGAGGTGGTGGGGGCAACAAAAAAAGAGGAACATGGTAATCCTGCTGCGAGTGATGATGTTTCTGTGCTACCAGTCACAAATGGTGAAGTGCCTGAAGAATCCCAAGAAGCTTTGACATCTAAAGAACCAGTGGACAATGGAATCCAGAATGTGTTACCAGAAGACCTCGAGATATCTGTTCAATCTTCAGAATCAACTCCAGCTTGTCCGTCTCAAGAATCTTTTGCTCCCAGTGACCAACAACCTGCTGCACCTACTCTCGGTGAAGCTGATAAGGAAAACTTCAAAGAACAATTTGATGTACAAATTCATGGGCAGTCTACTGATACTGAGGTCACTTGTGACTCCTCAGTTGTAGCTTGTGAAGCTGCTCCAGGTGATGCTACAACAAAACTGGATGAGAACAGTGGTTCTTTAGTTAGCTTGGAGCCCCTACCTTCAAACATCCAGGAATGTGAACCAATATACCAAGGCGAAGAGCACATACTTGGCAGCACAAATGTGGCATATGAAAATCAAGAGCCAGTGTATGAGGGGGAGGTGGCTCTTGCTGAGCAGGCTGACAAGTCTGGGGAAACCAGTGATTGCTTGGAAGACAAGGCCACAGAACATCAATGTGAGAATTTCATTTCCTTAACTGTTATTGACTATTTTTATGAATCTCTGTGGCTGTGAATGACTTATTTACTTTATCTGGCTTCACACTTTGACTTAATTTATTTTCAGGGGAGCTGATCGATAATTTTCTGCGGACCACCGCTAACCAGTTAACTGTCTATGGGTATATTTCTATTCTATGTGTTAAATACATATTCTTTTTCAGATGTATTCTTATTTATCACATCATCAAATTTCAATGTCACAGTCTCTTCTGTTTACAAGAGGGACTTAACGAAAGAGAGCTTTGTGTCTTCTTCCGTAATAACCACTTCAACACTATGTTCAAGGTATGCTAAATCAAGTATCATTTTATTACTTAAATCGGAGCTGTTTTATTTCTTTTCTATGTTTATTCTGCAGTACAATGGAAGTCTATTTCTCATAGCAACCGTTTTTGTTTCATTTCTATATTTATTCTGCAGTACAACGGAAGTCTATATCTCCTAGCAACAGATCAAGGTTTTATAAGCCAAACTGATTTGGTATGGCAAAAGTTGGATGAGGTATGTTTAACTATTTCTGTCTTTGTTTTATTTGCACTTGAAATGAAATCCTTACTGATTTTTTAATGCTCAACTGGCAATCATCAGGTGAATGGAGATGGGGTTTTTCTTACTAGCAACTTCACACCATTTAAGGCTGAAACTCCAACAAATGATTCATGGAATGAACAGCAAGCTATGACGAGTACTGCTGTATGTATAACATTAATAAACTTCGGTAGTTTTTATTATGTACAGTAATATTAACCAGTTCAAGTTTATTTCCACAGGATTATATTGCTCAATTTGACAACACTTCTGGAAAGTATGTTCTTCCTACCTGTCTTTTCTTACTGTGGCTAATTGTCAAGGAATTGTACAATTTTTTAAGTTTTGGTCTCTGCAACCATGTGAATACACGTTTGAATTTGTACCGTGCAACAAGTGTCCATCAGTTGGGCTATAGTGTTATGCCAGTTGAAGCTGTATTTTCTTTTCTTTTTTTTCTCGATCCATTGCTCATTGTCATTGCTCTGTTATGTAGTCCTTTGGCTTGTTCAATTTGTTGTTTTTTAGGGCATGCTATTCTGCTGTTAACCAAGCACCATGGCTCCCTTTGAATTTGACTATTTGATGTTTTGACTGGGGATCATATATTCATATGCTTAAATGATCAGTATCTGGCATGGTTTATAGATCTTGATTTTGTTCAGTGTGTTGTACCATAGATGTGAACTGAGCACGTTTGTTCGTTCTATCTGAGCTTTGGTTTAATTAAATACCTTCATCATTAGTGGTTTTAGTTGATCCATAGTTCGATATGAGAATTTTTCTGATGTTTAATTGATGGCTGTAGCTATTTGTTCTTCATGGAAGCCCATTTTCAAGTTTGCCATTAGTTTGTTTGATAAGATGTGAATGACATGGGAAGATAATTGCACAATACGATCATTGTATCAGTTGTTCTTTGTGTGTGTTATGTTGTTGTTTCACTTGTGTTCGCACATGTATTAATACTAAGTTCTAACGTGTCCATTTTATTTTTATATGCTAGCAGCTCTGATCTAGAGCTTGCTATAGCACTTCAACAGCAGGAGTTTGAGCGGCAACCTCAAAGATTTCAACCTCCACCTCCACAGCAACAGCAGCTGCAGCAACAACAGCAAACTCCAACGCAGCACCAACCGACTCAATCTGGCAGACCAGGACTTGTTGTTGGTCCAAGGGTAAGTTTACTCATACTGCACGACAACCTCATGTCTCATTACCACCTGGTGTTTACCGAACTTTGTGTTTGGGTGGTCCATTTTGTTTGGATTCAAATATTGCTTCAAACTGTTGTCTTGAAATTACCATGATCCCGCTTCTGAATCCTAAAGTAGCAACTGTATTCAAACCAGTACACATTATTGCCGGAAGGTCTTTCCAACATTCACTTGTGAACCCACAAAGTCTCCAGTTTTTCCTCAGTAAACTTCACCAGTGAATGAATCAGTTATTATATAAGCTCTTTTAGAGGCCCTAAGCAACTAAGACATGTTTATGTAATGTTAGAGAGCATACAAAGAAGTTGAATGCATGACCATCTAGTAATACACAAGTACAATTTGTTCTTCATTCCTAGCATCTTTATCATATTTTTGGCTTGTCTTGTAACTTGTTGCTATTCTTGGACCTCTGAGGCTTTGACTTCTTATTTCCTGTTGACCATTGCCTGCTTCTATGTGGCTACTTAACTGATGGATATGATCATCCTTGCAGCAGAGGCCCAACGCCCCACCTCCAGCAAGAAGTGAGTCGAAGAAAGAGAAGTGCATTGTGATGTAAAAAATATCTTCAACAGAAGGAAAAGAAGAAAAAAAAGAGAAAAGAGATGGCATTATACTGTAAAGAATTGGTTCCTTTGCAGAGGCAGTGTCTGTTTTTCGCCACCTGAGGCTTTTCCCCATTTGAGCTTCTTTGGTTTTTCTTTGTTGTTGTCTCTGGTGTATGTACATAACATCGACAATAAAGTGTAGAAACAGATGCTGTCAAAATGATAGCCCGGTGCAACATGTTTGATTCTTAACCCAACTATAACCCTGTTCCGTTAAAGGTTGCAAGTTTTCCATATGCCTTTTTTTAAGTAAATGACGGTAAATCTGATGCCTGTTCCATACGACAGACAAAGGATAAACTTTACAGCCATTCTCATTCTTTTGTCCAAAAATGCCCTTTTTCAGGAATTGACATTACAAACGATTTCTATGTGCACTCAGTTCGACGGATGTTCTACTTCCATTCCATATGCAAAGTCCGGTTTCGTAATAATAAAAAGTAATTTAAACGAAGAAACGAGACAAAACTGTCGCACTATACTGGTTAGCCATTTGATGCAACCAAAGAATATGGTTGTTTTGGGTTTCAAAATGGTAGTGGGTATCCCATTGCATAAACGGAGGATCCCCCTGCCTGCATCTGGCAGCTCCAGCCTTTACTCTTACACGCCACTGCATCACACATTCAGACTATCTCGATATACACTTCCCCATTGATCGGGGCCGCGAAGAACGCGATCAGGAACGGGAACCTCCCAAGGCACGTGATGAAGTCGTCCCTGCTGATCTTTTCATCACCATCCACATCGAAAGTCTTGAACAGCTTCTGCATCTGTCAAGGCTTACGTGATCAGATGACCATGACAACTTGATGCAAACACTACGAGCGTAGGCAAAGACTCACCCCGTCATCAGACGGCAGCAGCATGCTTAACCGCAGGATGTCAGCTAGCTGCCCCCTGGAAATTTCAGATGTTTCAGGATCCCTACACTTCTCAAAGGCGGTCTCACAGGCACCCTGGAACAACGGTTGCTTCCTCAGGTGCGCACACCCAACCAAGAACTGCACACATGAATACATGATACACCGATAACCCTTAGCGTTAAGCAAATACACAGTACCATCGCATTAAGAAATTCTTGGCGTTCGTAAGTACGACGGAAAATGTAAAATAAATCTAATCGAAGTTGATACCTGACGGAACGTAATGGATTCCTTGATGCTGAAGTCAAAGTAGTGAAATATCTGAAACAGAGTAGAAGGTCAGCAAAGAGGTAAGTCCAGTTAAGCAAATGCAGCATTTGCAGAAACTCCGTCAGTTAAGCTAGGTACATGTGCTGAAACTTTATCAGTACCTTCTTGCACAGAGGACTGCAATCTAGACCAAAATAAGCCCAAAAATCTTGTGCTTTCACACGTCCACTGCCATGGTTTAAATGGCGTTATTTATCATGTATTTGTGAACAACATCACATAGACTTGGCACTTCTCCATTAAGAATTGAGGAGTCTTACTCGCTATCAGGATTCATAGCCAGGAAGTGTTCCAATAGCTCCATTGCTTCTGCTGTGCTTACACCATACATCTGAAAAACATAACAAAATCAGATACAATACTTCATCTTATGATCAGATAAAGGAATTGGCACACCAAAACATATTTAGTCATTCTTGTAGGAAATAGTGATACATTAATCAATCGCGCACATAACAAGTCACTAATAATTAAACACAATATTTTTCCTTTTTCACTGCATGATAGATTTTAACAACAGCAGCATTATCATAATACAAACACATGTAAATAGTGTAGTGTAGGAAAGACTTACATCTTTTACCCAAGCCATTTCCACCATGTAATTTGAGCAATTATCCTGCAAATAGAAAACTCAGCTTATTAGGGATAAATTCCTTTTTGAGAGATGGGGTATCGAGTTAATTTTGAGTACATAGAGTTTTGAAGGATTTGGCATAGCAAACAAAGATTAGAGAAAGTGTTCGGGAATTCAGAGTGGAGACCATGTTATACACCTACACTGCTACACATAGCCTGTTTTACCTTTCCAGCTTCTACTGCTCGTGCCATAATCATTGAATCACCATATGAATAAGAAGTGGGTAAAACATTAAGGGCACGTGCCATGGCATGGTTGGTCTGCAGGAACGAAAAGTTGTAGGACGACATTAGTATCACGCTTCTATTGAAATGCACAGAATATTGAATGACAAATTTACTTGAGCTAAACATATTTACATTCTCTGCAAAATGAAGGGCGTTCTCTTGCTTGATCTCAGGAGGGTAGACAACAGGGAGGTACTCTACCTGCATATTACATGATCCATCAAGTGAGCTAATTGTGTAAGGTGCAAGTGCCAAAAAGACAAAATAGGTGACAGTTCAGACATTTGCTAGGCCAATTTCAGCTGGCCATGCATACCTCCATGAAATTATGAAACTGGGTGAACATCTTAAACATGAGCTTTAACAACGATATGTTTCCCCTGAAACACAAAATAAGTTATAAATTTAAAAATATCAAGGCAATGAAAAAGAAGAATGTCAATCGAAAAGAATACCCATAGATAAAGCTTACCATGATTGATCAAAGTGCACATGTGGATAACGGACAACAACTGGTTGAACAGGGTAGCCAGGTATGAATGCGCCATGTTGGAAAGAAATCAGGAATCTCCCATTCGTTGTAGTGCCTTCAGGGAATAACAGGACCCGCGGGAAGCTGTTGCAAGCGGCCTTTCTCTGAAAGGACATCCTAGAGAGTATGTACCATATGAACAAATAACTAAAAGACAATCATGTTATTCTAGGACGAGTAGGCTAATACTGATTTTTAGGATCAATTATGATGTCTGCTGGAAATGACATGTAAAACAGGCAACTGCAAACACACTTGTGCTTCCTCTTTTCTGCTTGTTACTTTTTCCATACATTAAGTTAATTTAAAGTAGTGATATTCAAAAGCGTACAGGTTATATAAAACAATGAGATGACCAAGTGGCTAACATGTGACAAGATTCAATACAACATTTTTAAAACCAAGTGATTTCGCAAAATTCCTAAAAGCATGAGGGCTATGGGTATGAGAGGAGTCATTCTTACCTTTATTTCATTTACAGCAGCCTTCCTAGAAGATGGTGAGAATCTATCAACATATATAACCTGGAAGAAGGTAAACGTCTTAGAAGAGACTTGAAAATTTAGATGTTGTCACATGGATATGGAAACATTTACCTGCATCGCTCGAATAATCGTTCCAACAAACGGTAGTGCATCATGAGAATCGGATGAAACGATGGTTGGGAACAATTCGTAGAAGAAGAATATGGGCTCTATGTATGAGACATGATTGGAAACAACTATAGGTGCAAGTTCCCTAGGAGCAGGCCTTCCTTTCTTTCTGATCCAGTGGTACCTGATTGAAAAAAAAAATAAGTGCCCAACTAATAAGATACAATAGCATCGCCAGAAGAGGAACTATGAGAAATAGTATGCGGCCTAATACTGCTCGGCTCATCGGAGCATAAGCAGAAACAGGAACTGTCTGATAAGAACTTTATTGCTCGGAAGAAATTAGATTTGAAAACAAATAAATGTATCAAAATAAGATGGCACATTTGTCCAAGTTCTAAAGTTCCGAATGCATTTGTTTGCTATTTTCGTGTGATTTTGAAAGCTTGATTCAGAAATGACACAATTCTGACAGTTAGGTATTTAATTTGTCACCAGGCAACAGGCAACTTATGGTACAGTTGATACTTGACGGTCATGGACTCATGGTATTAATGGGATTCCACCATATCCTGGACAATTCTCCCCGCTGATATGAAATCATTGCAAAGGACCACAGGAGGAACTCTCCATAGTCCCATTTGCATGCAGCATGCTACAGCTACACCAATCAGGTGGTCACTTCCAAAATTCAATTCCAGAATGCAGATCAGTTTGAACCCGTCCTCACGTTTTTCACCTCCAGCAGTTCCAGATGTAACCCAGCTGAACACGTTCGTACAAACACTTCAACGGCGGTTGCTAACCCGTCCTGGTCTCCTCCGAGCCGCAATTGGTGGTGCAGCACGCACGCCATAAACGACAGCTCGCGCACGGACATTCACCTTCCATATAGCGTCGTCCCACCAACCAAATCATTGAGGCACCTCAGCAAGACCGCACGTGCTCAAGAGCCCCCCAAATCCAGCATACCAACACGCATCTCACAATCGCGTCATCCACCCGGAGAATTCAAACACCGCATCTTCGCCACACAAATCTAATCATCTAGATTTTAAGCGAGGTAACCCAGAAATTAAGCTCGGATTGGATCAAAACTGACACGATTCTGCCGATCCAGACCCAATCCGAGCGTGCGATTGCCGTCAGGCGATCTAGCAAGGAGCCACTCACCCGAACGAGAAGAGGATGCAGCGGGCGGAGATCCGCGTGATCCACATGAGGCGGCGGCGCCACGCCGGCATGGGCCCGGCGCCCTCCCGCGGCCGGTCCTGCACGTCGGCCCACCCTCGCAGCGCCACCCACGTGGCCGCGTAGCCGATCGCGATGGAGAGCCCGAACAGCACCAGCCGCACCACCGCGACCGGCGCGAGCAGCAGCGTCCTCGCCCACGCGTAAACGCCGCCGCCCCACGCCGGCGTCCCGTTGCGGAACGGGTCCGCCGCGGACGGCGGCCCCCCCCGCGGCGGCCGATCCTCCGACAGGAACGCGAACGGGTCCCCGCCGTCGTCGCACACGGAGGCCGCCGCCGCGCCGTCGCTGTCGCCGTGGTGTTGTTGTTGTTGTTGTTGTTGTTGTTGGCGTGCCCGTTGGCGGCGGCGCGGGAGGGCGCGACGGAGCCCGAGAGCAGCGGCGTGGAGAGCGAGGAGGCGGGGCTGGGGCTCGTGGAGGCCATGGGTGGCGAGCGCGCGGCGCGGTCGCCGGAGGAGCGGAAAGCGGAGGAGCAATGGAGGAGGAGGGGGGAGAGAGAGAGAGAGTTATGGCTTTTATGAAAGCGAAGCCAATAGGCCAATAGCGGGGGAGGATTGGAGGAACGAAGGAGGAGGCGTTCTTTTGTTTGTGGTCGTGGTCTCGTCTTTTTCTTTTTTTTTCGGTTTTTGCTTATTGATCCCTCGCAAATTAGGAGGGCATTTATTTGGTATTTTTAAGAATCGTTTCGTTTTCACCGGCCGTTTCTTTCCTCCTTTTGTTTAAACGTTCCCGTGTCTCCACGTGTTGTAAGATAGTAGTACTGTTAAGAATGGATTACTAGAATCAAATCAATCAATCAATAGAGAACATCTTGGATATGCCAAGTTCATCTTTTCTTTCGAAGAGATAGAGGCCGTGGAGTGCTTAAGTTCAAACATGGACTTGGCTCAATCAAGGTTAAAATGTATTTTAAATGGGATTTTTAGTTACTAGTACTCAAACAATTTTGGTGCACAAATACACGGCAGCACAAGGCAGAATGAATAGTCTTTCGGTGGTAGATCAAAAGATTGTGTGAGAGAAAACAAAGATATAAGTCTAGATAAGACTCAGCCAATATACTCATGAGTGAAAATACTTCAGCCAATTGGGTTGCTTCACGCTGAAAAGCAGCAAGCTTTGCTCGTTATATATAATTTTTCCTAAACCGCACAAGTGTGAATATTTCAAGGATAAAAGCTGTCGTTTGTTATTGGGATAGTATTTATTGGGATTTCTAGGAATATTCTTGTTTTCACCGGCCGGTTCTTTCCCTTTTGTTTAAACGTTCTTGTGTGTTCCACGTGTTGTTTTGATAGTACAGTACGTGTAGTATCATTGAGGATGTATCTGCTAGAAGAATTATCATATAACGAGTGGCAGATATAGCGGTGGGGCAGGGCAGGAGTACCGCCGCCTGTGGATTCCATGGAGTCTTCAACGCTCTCCTACAGATTTTAACCATAGGTGAAAAGGGAAAGAAAAAAAAAAGAGGAAGAAGATGACGATAAATTGATTCCCATTAAGATTCAGCCTTTTGGGTATGTGCTGAAACGATTTGTGATTGTAATTACCTACTCAAAATATGAAACTAACTTTCGGTGAAATTCAAGCCATTAAAGTGTTTATAAAATGGGCTTGATGTTTTCAGATTTTTAATGTCACGTGTAAGAACATGAGAGCCATTATTTTTCTTCACCTCCCTAAGATTACAAAACATTCGATTTAGGTGGAACATTTTTTGTTAGGTGTTTGGCAGAGTTTGGATAACATCTTGGATTGTTCCGATAATATCAGCGTAGAAAGAGTCAAAAATACCAGTTGAGCAACAAAAAATTTTGGGTCGCTTCACGCAACAAAAGCAGCCGCAGCAGACCTTTGCTCGTATGCTCTGCACTTCAGGATTCGCCGACCACCCAGGGCGCAATCAGCAAAACTCGCTGACACATCCGAGCGCGGCGCGGGACGTGGGCGGTGGGCCTCGCTCGCCGCGCCTCCCGCTCACTGACAAGTATCCCCTCTCCACCCGGGCCCACCTCGTTGGTCGGCTGTCGGCTCTCCGAAGAGGGCACGAGTGAAAAGAGAGAATACGAAAAAGTGACAGCGTGGGGTCTCGTGGCCGCTTGTTTTTCCGCCGGACTCGGCAGCACGACGGCGACGCGGGGTGGCTGCCTCGTGGGCCCGGTCTCCCGGGGGACGGAACAAGTGGCCTCGTGGACGACGAGCACCTCAGCGGTTTGTGTAGGAGCTTGCCGCCGAATGGCCGGTCGCCATCGTGCTGCCTGCGTGAGGCAGCTGTGATGGATGAAATTGGGCGGTGCTCGCAGGAGCATTATCGATTGATTAATTGATCTTCTATTCTAAAACTCCCGATCTTTTTTTTAAAAAAAGAAAAACAAAACAAAGCTGCCGACTGAATTGACATCGCCGTCGGCATTAGCGTGCACGGTCTTCCGTAACGCATATTAAGGGCCTCTTTGTCAGAGCTGTGGCTGTGGCGGTGGCTGTAAAATGACTTGGTGCTTTCGTTTTTATTAAAAGTTTAGAAATGGCTTGTCACTTTAATACGAATGCATGTGAGGAAAAAAGGAAGTACACTTCACACTCCCAAATACAAAATTCGAAACGAACACTGCGTGACTTGAGTTAAGCCGTTTTTGTTAAGTATTTGACAGGACTTCTGCAGAAGTCGGTGGAGAAGCCCTTGAAAAAAAAGCCCTGCCAAACAGCCCCTTACCCTCGGGCGAGGGGGTCCACGGGCAGTTGGCGCGCTTGGAGGAAGCCGGCGGGCACGGAGGAGGCCGGCGGCGCGAAGATGTCCGGTGGGCGCGGTGTGACGGCGGCGAGGGGAGGTGGGAGTCCGGTGGATGCGACGGCCGCGCAGGTGAAGGCACCGGCATCCGCAGGCTCGACGGCGAGGCTGGCGAGGGCGAGCTGGAGGGGCGTCGGCTGGGGCAGGCTGGATGGGCGCTGGCTGGGTAGCTCCACTGCGCCGTCGACGCCGGCGGGGGCGAGCTGGAGGGGTGCCGGCGTCTCCCCCACGGAGCTGCGTTCGACGGCGCAGGGCGCCTTGCAGGCCGTGCGGATCCCCTTTCCTTGCGCGGTCGAATGGATAAGATGCAGGGGCTGCAGTTACGGTGGAGATAAGGAAGGGAAGGGGAGAAATAAAAAAAAAGGAAAAGAAAAAAAGGAAATAGGAGAGAAAATAATAATGAAATAAAAAAGATAAATGAAGGGTATTCTGGACATTTCACTCTCTTAGCCACTTTCTCGGCTGAGAAACTGCTTAAACGCGTTTTTTAAAAGCGGTTTGATTCATCGAGAATCTACTCATGGCATGATATCTAAACTAAAATCTACTACTACTTTTGTCCGTCGCAGTGAAAAATTCTTGCAAGCAGAGCATATAATGTCAGAGAGGAGTGCTTGCAAGCGAAAACATTCCATTCGGTTCGTTTACTCACCGTCTCACGTGCGCGTACTACTCCTTTCGTTGCACAGTACTAGAACATTTGATTTTGTGACAGTATAATAACGAGGAGTAGTATTCGTATACATCTTTGCCTATTTGTACGGGTTTACGGTTTACCCATCCTTTTGGAGGAAGAGGAAGTTGATAAGCAAAGGTTGTTTGAGCTCCACCACCTTGCAACAACAACCTATATTGTGCGTCGTGCCGAAGAGCGTAGTATCTGCGTATCATCGATCCGGCGCCCATTTTGCATGGATCGGTAAGTCGGAGTGGGGCCGTGGATCTTGCGTCGTCGTTCCGTCGCGCACACGAAAGTGCAGCGTGATTTGGAGAATTTTAAATAATCCTTTGCATGTGGACAAGTCTTGAAGCCAGCGCACATGAACGAACGCCGGCATGACGGGATATTTTTAGGCGATCGGCCGGTATTCTTGCTGTGCCATCATGGCTCTTTCAATCGCCGTGCAGGTACAAAGAAATTATCTGCCTAAACGTGTTGTTCATATTTGGAAGCACCCGACCCGGTGCATATTCCCCTTCACTAGTTCTGGTTTTTTTGGATCCAGATCGGAGCACTATACTACTAGTATCAGGTCTCAGCATTTCAGATGCAACTAGTGCCCATTGGAGGATCTCGGATGATGCAACAAGCCGATCAAATCTCGAAAGAGCAGCAGCAGGAGGGAATGGTTGACCGCTGATACAGCTCGACCCCTTCGCCTTGCTTCGTCGCTCAAGACACACAGCTGTTGAAGCAATCAGGCAGCCGCAGAATCTGCGGCATGCAGGCCATTGGCCCGCACTCGCTCGGCAGGCAGGAACACCTCAGCTCGCTGCGATCAACACCCCAATCATGCTGCCGCCTGGCGCCCAACGGTGATGGATCATGGATGGGGAACCACCGAGCAGATGGAGTGATGGTTACAGTTACACGTGATCACTGGCCGACAACTCTGCATTCCATCCAGTTGCTCCAGATCAGGACGCTCGAATTATTCCTGATGCTTTCTTTCCACAAGACCACAAGCAAAGCAGGTGCCCAGGTGGAACATCATTTTCGGGGAGGAAGGAAACATCAAACATGCATTTCACAGTTTGTTCATCTCTCTGAAATCTGAAACGGTTCTAATCTGATACGTACTACTACTGCTACACGTGAACTGATCTGAATCGCAGAAATTTGCAAGCAAAATCATCAGGAAAACGAGCCCTCACGATTCGATGATTCGTTTCTTCGACCACGCGCCACCACCAGCCTCTAGTGCGCGCCCGCGCCGGCAGCGGCGGCGGCGGCGGCGACCTCCTTGTGCTCGCCGTCGCCGTCGTCGTCGACCCACTCCCAGTAGTGCCGCTTCACGGTGATGGCCCCGGCGCCGGCGTCCCCGTGGTCCTCGCCGGTCTCCTCGGTCTCGAACGCCCCGTCCTCGGGGACGCCGCCCACCACCTCCGCGTCCACCGCGTGGAGCACATACCTGGCGGGGAGCCCCGGGTAGGACGCCGACTCCCGCTCCTCCACCCGCGGCGCCCCCTCCTCCCCCACGATCCGGACGCGGGCCCGCTCCCCGAGCTCCTCCGTCACCGCGCGCGCCGCCGCGGCCTCGGGGGACTCGCCGGGCCGCATCTTCTCCGACAGCGGGCGCGGGCCGCGGGACCGGACCGTGCCGTCGGAGAGCAGCTGCCGTGCCTCCACCAGCCGCGCGCCGCGACGGTTGCGGATCCGGACCGTCGCCACGTGGACCGCGCGGACCACCTGCGCTGCCGCCGCCGGCGGCGGCGGGAGGTCGAGCGTGCAGTCGCCGTGGGAGAGCTCCAGGAAGAGGTTGACCAGGGTCTTGGTGCCCGGCACGGCGCCCCAGGAGGAGAGCGCCTGCGGAGGGAGACGAGGGCGGAGGAACGCCGCGAGGGAGTCCACCGTAGGGAACGCCAGCGGCGCGCGCGGAGGCGACGGCGGCCGCATCCCCGCGGGGTCTGGTGGTGGATGGTGGTGGTGATGGTGGGTGGAGGGGATCGGGTTGCGTCGCCTGCGCCTCCTCCGTCGCCGCGGCTGGTGGTGGGGAATTCTCCATGCTGCTGCAACTGGAACTGGAGAATTCGCTGGGATGATGGGCCCGCCGGGCAGGGAGGTGCAACGACTATGGCTGGCAAATTGTCTTTTGGGCTTTACGGGCCTGATTCAAAATGCGAAAACGGAAGCCCAGCTAGGATGTCCCCTCCCCGCCTTTGTGGGAAATTGAACACGCGATTTTTTTTATATATTTTAATTATTTTGCAAATTTATACGACCGTTTTGAAATTTATCAAAAATATACATCAACCGCCGTGGCGTACGGCGGTTAGCTGCAGCCGCCGTACGCCACGCAGACCGTTCTACTTAATTTTTAATAAAACTTTATTAAATCCATTAGAAAATTAAACAAGGGAAATTAAGGACTGCTGGTTCGATTATTACAACACAATCACAATAGGATCCAGTTCAAATATTACAGCATTGCAGGAAAGACTACAACATCTTTAAAAATGACAAACTTCAGCCATTCTTGCGATGTGACGATGAAGGTTTATCTTTCCTGATAGCTTTTTTAGCTGGTGGATTAGCTCCCGCCTGGT
Source organism: Cenchrus purpureus (assembly GCA_022644695.1). Taxonomy (NCBI): domain Eukaryota; kingdom Viridiplantae; phylum Streptophyta; class Magnoliopsida; order Poales; family Poaceae; genus Cenchrus; species Cenchrus purpureus. Next base: position 46,462,008 of record CP053458.1, read on the forward strand.
CCTCTAGGGTGGAGTCAGGAGTGCCGCCGCTGCCGACGTAAGCTGGAACAAATAGTATTATTAAATCACGTATCATAATTAATAGAATCTAGTATTTGTATATGGTTCGAGATAGAGTTGTGGTCATTACCTGACGGAAGAACAACGCTAGTGGACGAGGAAGGAACCGGTGGTGCTGCTCGTGCTGCTGCCGCCATCAGGCCGGTCCGTCTGGTCCCGTCCTCTGGCCGGTCTGGTGCGGGACCTCCGAGAGAAGGGCCCCTAGAGGAGACATCCTCAAGGAGGATGCACCGAGGGCGCCACGGTAGGGGTGGTCGTGGACGAGACGACGGTGCTGGGAACGACTCACGAGGCGAGCCGGAGGACGACTCGGTGGAAACAGGAGTAGAGCGTGGTGATGGCACGCATCTTGTCAAACGTATGCTCGATCTCCTGGTGTGACATGAGGTTCAGCCTCGCCTTCGACTCCCCTACAATATGTGAAAGGTCCGCAATCACGTCGAATTGCAAAAGAAATTATTAGTAAATGCTAGAATGTAAAGTATCATAAGAAAAATTAGTTGCATTTTCAAACTCACCGCCGTCAGTGCCGATCCCGTCGCGACGGCACGGGACACTAGGAACTATCACCTCGCCGTCGAATCCGGGCCGGTGGTGGTGGACGTACATCACACGCGACCAAGTCCTCGGGTGTACCAATGGATGTACGCCTCCCACGCCGTGTCGTCGTGGGGCCGGTCCTCCGTGACGACGTTCTCCGACGCCGGGCAGCCAACCGCCCACGACCGCATCCTCGAACCCAAGAAACACGCCCCGCAACTCCCCTCTGAGACCACCTATGACGAATTAAACATATTTGTCAGCGGATAAAATCTTCGAACGCTGAATTAAATTGACGAGAACTCACCTATGGTGGGCGCTAGGAACAGTGCACCACAGTGCACAGCCACTCAGTAGCGGCTCGAACTAGCTCAAGACTGTGGACGGCGTGCTCCTCCAAGTACATGTCGATAAAGAACGACGCCCTCGTCATCCAATAGTGCTGGTCTCAAGCACAAAGATGAGAGCCCTGGTGCGCGGGTCGCGACAGCCTCCTATGAGTAGGGCGTCCACCTGACGTCCGCGTCTGTGAGAGCGTCAAACTGACCGACGAAGTACTTGTACGCCCTCCTCGTCTGGTCGTAGGCGTACGAGGTCTGCATACAAACCAAATGTGAATCATAAATGTGGATTGAACAAACTAGACAAAATTGAAAGACAAATTGAAAGTGAAAGGTAAGAAATTACCGTCAGGAGGCACCTAGCAACGAGCCCATGGTGAAGCGGTCGAGGGGGTCGTGGACCTGGGCAGGGGCTCGTGACACGTGGGGGACGATCGGGCCGACCAATCGTAACGGCTCGTGGCACGAGTCAAGAAGGAGAGGACATCCAGAAGGATCGGCTCACGAACGACCCTTCAACACCCGAGCACAGCCCCTGACGTGCCCAAGAATGAGTTGCCCCAACGATCCGGGGCACGGCCAAGCGCGTCGGCGATCCTCCGAGCGTGGGGATCAAGTACTCGCCATCGCGTCACCACCGCGAATCGCAGAACAACATGAACCCAAACAACCACAACAGGTACGTCTCGAAGAACCTATCGACTGTCTCCTACTCGGCGTCATCTGCTAGGTAATCAGCCTGCACAAACAAAATCAAACGTGAGTTACATTGTCTCCATATCTTCAAAAACGAAGAGAAATATGAGGTAAATGTACGACGAATCGTAACCAGTCAAGGTGGGTGTGGTGTTTGCGAACTCCAGTGCAGGCGGGCGCGATCGTTAGAGGAACGTTCGCGAACCGAGCGAGGAACTCTGTACGCCACTCAGCGGAGATGTCCACAGCCCGCAGCGACTCGCCCGCATAAGGAAGGCCCATCAACAAGGACGTGTCCTGAAGAGTCACCGTCATCTCGCCGACGGTGAAGTGGAACGTGTGCGTCTCCGGCCTCCACTGGTCTAAACAAACTAAACTAATTTCGACAATTTCCTGAATAGATAAACTAATTTTCTACATTTTCTAAACTAAAAAACTAATTTTCTAAATCTAAACTAAGTAAATTAACTAATTTCTAAATTTTCTAAACTACAAAACTAATTTTCTAAATCTAAACTAATTAAATTAACTAATTTCTAAATTATCTAAACTAAAAAACTAATTTTCTAAATCTAAACTAATTAAATTAACTAATTTCTAAATTTTCTAATCTAAAAACTAAATTTCTAATCTAAAAACTAATTTTCTAAATCTAAACTAATTAAATTAACTAATTTCTAAATTTTCTAATCTAAAAACTAATTTTCTACACCAATTACACTAATTAAACTAATTAAAAAAAAGAAGAAAACTTACCTGAGAGAGGCGGAAGGGAAGGAGGCGGCGCGGGCGTGGCGGCGGCGGGCGTGGGGCCGTGGCGGCAAGTCGCCACGCCTTTATAAGGCAGCCACGTGGGCCTGATCATTGGAAGCCACGGCGTCGAAGCCACGTCCAACCGCTAGATGTTTATTTTTGATAAATTTCGAAATGGTCGTATAAATTTGCAAAATGATTATATATATATATATAAATTCTGAACACGCGCACTCCATCGCCGCCATTCGTATTCTCCGCCCGTGCCGGCTGCCGTGTCATCAGGATCCTCCGTCGGAGATGGCCGTTTTCCGCCACCGCCGCTCCGTCGGAGATGGCCGTCCTCCGCCACCGCCGCTTGCTCCATCGCCGTCGGAGCCCGATGGAATGACGAGGTCAGTCTCTCATGTCTCCTTGGTTCTCATGATCAGACAATACAAACGTAACTGCAAGTCTGGAACATTGCGTTCGCTTACTCTGCTGCGTGTTCCTCTAGAAAATCAGTTCGTTTGCTTTTGAAGGCTTGGCGATGGTTTTGGAAACGGAGAATCGCTTGTTCGTGGAGGAGGAGATGCGGAGGCTGCGGCTGCAGGAGGACAAAGAAGGCGTGCTGGCCTATTCTTCGCCGAAGCCTCGAGTTAGGCAACGCCCCAATACGCGGGTCCTCGCTGCCGCGGACCGCGGTGGTTGGAGTTCAGCAAGGTTTGCTTCTCCCAGATTATTTTTTATCCCGCGGTGTGGTTTTTTTATCAACATCGCAGATTTCATAACAGTGGTATGCAGGCGATCCGATTTTTTTTTCTCGTCCCCTAACTCACTGCAGTTAGAGCAATTTCAGCAGCTTCTCTATCCCCTCTCCAATAGCAAAAAAATAGTCATATCGGGGATGAAATCTTCTCCAGCAGATTACCTATAGCTCCTCATTTTTTCTCCATTGACTAAAAACCCCTCTCCATCCCCTCTATAGAGGGTATCTCTCCTCCACCCCTATCCTGAGGGACCACTCGAAAATCGTAGGCGCCCATGCGCGCGAGCCATCGGCGATTTCCTTGGCGGTGGCGGTGGCGCCGGAGAGGAGCTTGCGGGGCGGAGAGAGCGGCGGCTAGGCCACCGATTCCTCGGCTCCTCGCCGTTCACGTTCTTCCCGCCAGATCGTCGCAGACTCGCAGGCTCCTCTGCCGCGACCGCGCCATGGAGGAGATGAGGAAGCTTTCAATCTCCATCGCCTGCAAGCGCCGGCCTGCCAAGCCTCCCTCCCGCCCCGCCGCCGCCAACCTCTCGACCCATCCACGATTCTTCCCCCGGCCGCGGCGCCCGTCGTCATCCCGCCGCTCCCCAATTCGTTCAACTTCGGCTTTCACAAGTCGTCGTGGCTGGAGACGCTGCTGACGACGCTGCTGTAGAGCTCATCTTAGGCATCCTGTGATAAATTAAAATTTGATGATCAATCGACTCCGGCAAAGAACCGAATTTGCAACGAATTATCATTCTGCGGCAACAAGAACCATTGCTTTCTCCACGAGGCCAGGCCAAGCGCTTACCATTTGTTGCAATCCACAGCTTCCATTGTTTTATAATCTGAAGCGAAGAGCGAAGACGCAGGGGTTCGCCCAATCCCGGTGGGCAGCGGACCGCAGGCTGTAGCGGCTTACGGGAGCGCGACTCCACGCAATGACTTCGAAATTAATTTATAGGATACAATGGCCTTAGTGAGCTCGGAGACAGCTTCGTCGACGGAGAACTTGCGGTCCTTCAAGAACCAGAGGATCATGTCGTCATCGTCCCTCCCGTTGCTGCCCGTGGGGAGGCTCGGGTGCTCCCTAGCCAGCCGCTCCTTCACCTCCACGACAAGCTTCACACGCGAAGCAGGAGCAAGCAACGATAGGTAATTAAACATGTCAATCGATAGAAAATCTCAGGTCGTCAGCTACACTAGTACACTACACATCCCGTTGCTGATGGGTGCCGGTAGGCGCATTGGGTTGATTGGTTACCTTGGAGGTGGATGCGACACCACCGGCGCCGCTCGGCAGCGGACGCGCCCTGCCGCCGAGGCTCCGTAGAGCGGGGTGCCCGACGACGGAGCGGAAGGAGCACGAGGCAGCCATCTTCCCCTACCGGATTCCGGATTTTGGACCTGCGCTATGCGGCCGGTTTGGGGGGCTGGAGCGGAGAGAGCAAAGGGCAAGCAACAAGTATCCACCGAGGACCGCCGCAGTTTCCAAAGATGGAAGATTTCGACAGGGCTCACCTGCCGTTGAGACGCTACCATGTGGGACCGGGTCCACATGACAGGGACTCAACGGCAGAGGGGCGATTGCGATGGAAGGGAAGGAGAAGATGGCGTGGCATGGTGGGACCACGAGTTGGGGAGTGTCGGGCATACTCTCCGGGTACCCATACGAGGAAGGATGAAGACGGACTCCTACTAGAATTCCTCTGTAATCCTATTAGGACTCGTTCCGTGTAATCCTACTAGGACTTACGCCTTGTAACCGACTAGGAACCCGCCCTGGACTATATAAAGGAGGCGGGTACCTGGCCGCACTGATCAACCCAACACCCAAGCGCGAGGCGCCGCTTGATCCCCAAGCAGGGGACGTGGGATCCGCTACTCGGCGGCCGAACTGTAAATCTTGTGTCCGTGTCCTTGCGCACCTTGAGTTCAGTGCAGCGATCCACCACAATCATCTACCTCGGGTACCCCTTGGTAGGTTGCGGGTTAAAACAGCGGTGGCCAGCGCGGTAGGGGTGATCGTCCGCGATCATCGGGCGGTCGAAGGACTTTCATCAACAAGCCGTGTCTTTGCCGTGACATCGTCTTGTGGCACATCGGTTCTACGCCCGCCTCGTGCGTGCGTCCGGCCTCGTCGACTCGTCGCCGCGACTCGTAAATCTCGACTTCTCTTCGCCGTGTGCCGCCGCAACATCGTCTTGCGGCGCGCCGTCGTCGTCGACTTCGCCGCCTCGTCGTGCGACCTCGTCGGCATTTCGTCGCCGCGGCTCGTCGTCGACTTCTCTTCGCCGTGTGCCCGTAGCGACACGTCTTCTTGCGGCTGCCGGCTCGTCGTCGACTCGCCGCCTCGTCGCCCAACCTTGTCGGCTCGTCATGCGGCTCGTCATTGACTTCTCTTACACCGTGTCTTGCCGCGACATCATCTTGCGGCACCGGCTCGTCGTCAACTTCGCCGCCTACGTCGTGCGCCCAGACCTGTCGGCTCGTCGCCGCGGCTGCGTCGTCGACTTCTCTTCGCCCGTGTGCACCGCGACATCGTCTTGCGGCTGCCGGCTGTCGTCGACTACTTTTGCCACGTCATCGTGCGCCCGGCCGTCGGCTCGTCATCGGCACTCGTCGTCGACTTCTCTTCACATGGTGTCTTGGCGCGACATCGTCTTCAAACTGCAACAAATCATCGACTACTTGCGCCTCGTCGATGCGCTGACTCGTCATTTCGGCTCGCCTGCGGCTAAACTCGACTTCTCTTCGTCGTGTGCCGCCCGCGACATCGTCTTCGGCACCTGCCGGCTCGTCGTCATTCTACCGCCTATGTAATGTGTTCAGCCTAAATCATTTCGTCGCCGCGGCAAGTCGTCGTCGACTTCTCTTCGCCGTGTGCGCCGCGACATCGTCTTGCGCACCGCGACTCATCGTCATCGCCGCTGCGTCGTGCGCCCGGCCTCGTCGGCTCGTCGCCGCGGCTCGTCGCCTGGCTCGTCATCAACTTCTCTTCGCGTATGTGTCTTGCCGCGGCATATCTTCGCGCGTCGACTTCGTCGTCGACTACGCCGCCTCGCCGCCGCGTCCTGGGGTGCCTCGGCTCGTCCGCGTGGCTCGTCGTCGACTACTTCACTACGCCCGGCGTCCGGTGCCTCGGCTTCGTCGCGCGGCTCGTCGTCGACTACCCGCTATACGTGCGATCGGTGCCTCGACTCCTCACGCGGCTGTGTCGTCGACCTCGCGTCGTCTAAGCCACTCGACTTCTCTCGGTCATGCTGGCTCTCGCCGTCGCGCCGATCCTTCGTCTCGGCGCGACGACCTCGTCGTCGGTTGCACCATTCTCTGCGCCTATGTCGTGCATCCGGACGTGCCGTCTCGCCGCTCGACTTCTCATCGGTCGATCGCCTTGGCTCTTATCGTCTTGGTCACTCCGTCTCGCGGCTCGACTACTCGTGCGCGCGGCTCGACTTGATTGTCCGTCGCATTGGCTCTCGCCGGCCCTGCCTTCGTCGCGACTACTGGCGTGATCGCTTAAACGGCTCTCTGCGCCTATGCGTTGCATCCGGGGCCAGTCTCGCCCGCTCGACATTGTCCGGTCGCCTTGGCTCTGCCCGGCCACGCGCCGTATCCGACTACTAAATCGTCCGGTTTACCGGCTCTCTTTAACGCCCTATCCGTCGTGCATCACGGGACGCGCCATCGCCTTTCGACTTCTCGTCGGTCGATCGCCAGCCAGCTCTTATCGTCTTGGTCACTCTCTTCATCTCTCGGCTCGACTACTGCATGCGCCCGCTGTTGTCGATCGCCTTGGCTCTCGCCAGCCAGTCACATGGTCGAGCGACTTACTTGTCTCGCGGCAACACCGGCTCTGCCGAGTCGCCCACGCGCGACGCGCGCCGCATGTCGTCTTGGCGCGTGGCGTCGACCACTCATCTCGACTAGTTTTCAAACTGGTACGAGAAACGCGCGATCACGCTCCCAACAACTGACAACCATCGCGGTTCCATCACCGACCGCCACGGCTTCATCTACAAGACCGCCACGGTGGCAAAAGCTAAGTCATTTATTTAAATGATTATTATTATTTTTCGTTGGCTTGTTTTCCTCATTATGCGGGACAACATGCCGACTACCATGTATGTCTCTCTCAGCGACTACACACTTGTGGTTGTATTTCGCCAACTATTCTATGGGCGTGATGACTGACTGCCATAGGCTTTGGATCACCAAATTAGGCGGCTATTGCCGGACGTTTGGTACCAAGTAATGAGGCACACATCGGCTTCACTCTAAGGAGGCACCACGCCGTCATGTGCTATCTTCTTTCCGCCCGCGTGGAGCAGTCTCGCGACTACTCACGTATGCTCTCGGCGGGTTTTCACGAGAGCTACACCCGCCGACAACTCTTGGGATATATCGACCAAACCGCCACGAGCTTAGTACACCGAATTTGGGGCTCCCGCGAATTTAGTATATTAAGTTCGGAGGCTCCACCACCAGTTCGGTACATTACATCCCGGGGCTCTACGCCACACGGCTTTGGGTGTCTTGAGTCTCGGGAGGTCACTAATGGTATCCCAAGGAGGCAATCTCAAGCCCGCTTTGGTAGTATCTTGAGTCTCGAAATCCATGGCCCGGTACACAAGTCGACTCGGCCGCACCTTCAAGTCCACTACGGTGGCAACCGTACCTTGGGTCTGAAATCCATGGCCCAGGTACACAAGTTGACTCCGGTCGCACCTTCAAGCCCACTCCGGTGGCACAAGTCGGCGCTAGCAGTGCACCCAAGCCCACTCCGGTGGCACAAGCCGACTTCGGTCATAATCTTAAGCCCGCTCTGGCGGCAAAACTACTATTTCTCGATTTTTATTCGCTTTGGCTTTCGGAAAGGGCTTTTCATTTTTGCATCTTAAGTCCACCCGTGGCACAAAAGTCGACTCAGTAGTCGCATCTCAAAGTCCGCTCTACGCGGCAATCTAAAGTCGATTTCGGTTTTCAAGACGCATATCAAAGTCCGGCTCCACGCGGCATCCTAAAAATCGACTTCGGTTTCAAGTCGCATCTCAAAGTTAAGCTCCAGCGGCACAAAGTCGACTTCGATTTTTAAGTCTCATTCTAAAGTCGCCTTTGTCGGCATCTAAAATCGACTTGATGCATCTAAAGTCCGTCGGCGGCATGGCTACTTTTCAAGCTACGGCTCGATGCTAAATTTCTACTCGGAATCTATCCAGCTCGGGGGCTGCACTTCTATTACTACTCGAGGATAACTTGGCGGGCTTTGCTGGCTCTCAGCTCGGGGCTCCGCACCAACAACTACTTGGCGTGGCTCATATGGCTCTCTTATCTCGGGGCTACACTGCTGCCAAGAGTACTCGGATGATGGCTTTCGCGAACAAGACCCTTGGATTGATTACCTAATCATTTCAAGGCTCGAGAACTTGCTATGCTACACCCATCATTCAATTTTTCAAGGCGGAAGATTCGGAATCCAGATTGACCCTCGGCTAGAGTCTATGACTCAACCTAAGGCTCGGGGCTACTCCATATGGAGTGCGATTTTGCAACCGCACTTCCATATAATCTCGACTTCAAGGCCATTGAAATTTGGACCACCTTCGGACTCGTGGCGGTTCAAGTACTATTGAAGACTTCTCCAAGCGATTCGAGGGGCGCTCGGGGAACTACTCGAAGAGGCTTCAAGACTACTCGAACTACTACTCTCGACTAGCGTGCTCGGGGCTTGTCGGGCATACTCTCGGGTACCCATTCGAGGAAGGATGAAGGCGGACTCTTACTAGAATTCCCCTGTAATCCTATTAGGACTCGTTAAGTGTAATCCTACTAGGACTCCAGCCTTGTAAGGCTAAAGGACACCCGCCCCCTAGACTATATAAAGAGGGTCGGGTACCTAGTGAGAACACTCCTGATCAACCCAACACCCAAGCGGCGAGCACTTGATCCCCAAGCAGGGATGTAGGATCAGCTACTCTGTGACTGGAATCTGTATAAATCTTGTGTCCGTGTCCTTGCGCTTTGCCTTGAGTTCAGTGCAGCGATCCCACCACAATCATCTACCTCGGGTACCCCCTTGAGTAGGTTCTTGCGGGTTAAAACAAGCCGGGGAGGGAGGAGAATAGGGAGGAACAAATTGTGTTTTAGGGATGAAAATATTTTTACTCCACCCCCAATTACTTTATATAGGGGATCAAATTTACTCAAACTGCTAGAGTTGCTCTTACACATAGTGGATGAGAAAATTGGTAGCCTTTGCCTTTATACGACAGAATCTGGATTTTGATAAGTTTTGATGGTGGATCAAAGATTTCATAACATATTAACATATATAGGAATATAGGATTATCTTTTATGCCTTCTGATAAGAAAACAAATTTCATGTTAAAAATTGGCGTTATTGCCACCAAGTGCGAAACATTATTTTTTAGAAGAAAATAGAAATGAGAGTGAATTTTATGAGCATAAGGGCTGGTGCCCACCCTATGACGTGGTGCATTCTCAGCCATCGGATCGGTATCACAGGGCTGAGATTGAGCCACGTCACTTCTAGATTGAGCTGATGTGGCTCAGTCTCAGCCCTGCGATGCCGGTCCGATGGATGAGAGTGCTCACAAAGTAATTTTCGAATAGGAGAGTGGAGCTTCTAACTCTGCTTTGCTTCAATATTCCTCTCTTTATTTATCATTTATCAATGCATACTTGTGAGACATGGGTACCCCTGGGTCCCCACCGACTAGGTTCACTACTGCCCCGACAAGTGGGTCCAGGCTACCAAGACCCACGACCGACAATGGGCCCAACCGACATAGTTGGTGGCCCACACGACCTCCTGAAGACCTTCCAGAAGATTCCCTAGGCGACCTTATCCAGAACGACTTCAAGACTTGGCGTGCAAGACAAGACATCGGTGGATTCACCAAGCGCATCGGATATGGCAAGTGTTGTAATCAACTAGACTTAGGTCTCTCGATCAGAACCGACCGTGAGTTTGGGAACCGACCTTGTCCAGCCGCCAATATAAAGGCGGGGCACTTGTAACAATACGCAATCCTCAAGCAATCTACACCAACAACTGGACGTAGGGTTTTACTCTCTGAAGGTCCGAACCAGTATAAACTCGCCGTGTTCTCGTGTTCCGTGTGCTTGCGCAACCTTCGAGTTCTTAGCCCCTAGATTCCACCCTCACGAACAAATAAACCACCGGTTAACCCTCGTGGACTGTTCGATCTAAACCTCCGGCGGCTTGGTGCGCTAGGTAGGGGTGAATCCAGGGTTCTTCGTGCTACTCGATGACTTCTTCAAGCGACGTCATCTTCCCTGAGAGCATGGCGGACTTCCTCGCCAATCCCGTCGACATCTGCTTCGGCTCTATGGTGGCGGAATCCATCGCTCCAGCCGCCTGCCTCATCATCGAGGGTAACGCGGTCACTTCCAACCAGCAGGTCGGGACCGATCAGCTGGAGGAAACCCACCCACCCACTCCTCGCGACCTGATCGCGGGACTCGATCGCGTCGAAGACATGCTCTCCGACACGATCAAGGTCTGCGAACGCGCCAAGCGCCCTAGCAGGACCTCCGCTCCTTCACCCCGCATGCCTCTTGGTCTGCGGAACGCAGCTCATGTAGCGTCTCGCTACATGAAGAACAAGATCCAGATCGAATCTAGACCCAAGGTCCTACATCGTGGAAACTGCAGAGGTCATCTTGACGACCCTTGCCCTATCCACAGAACTCCAAACACACGCTCGCCTTGCAGTGCTCAAAAAGCTTCACGACCTCCTCGCGCGCTCATCGCGTCGATCAACCCCGAGCCGCCCCGGATCGCCTTATGCGCTCCGGATCGCCAGACGACCATCTCCCCGAACTATCCGGGCGAGTGTTTGAGATCCCAGACCGAGGGGTCCTCGTGGTCTCGCAGACGCATTCCCTCGGTGGTGAGCAATGGCATACAACGAGAGAACGCTAATGCCGCATGTCGTACGTCGTCAGGAGGAAATAGATGCAGCTGCAGCAGCTGCAGGTCAACCTGCCGAAAACGTCGTACCAGGTGCCGGCGACCAACCCGCAGTAACGTCGCCAATGGGGACAAGCCTCATGGCTCACGCTCATCGGGCGGGACAATGAACCTCGTCGACATCGTCTACGCGCCAGAGACCTTCTGAGAGACTTTGAGCAAAATGGCCATAAAGTTTACAACTCGCCTCAAGCTAACCTAGGTGCAGCCCTTGCGGAGCTAGGACAACTTGAGGATACTCCTGCAACTCGACGCCTGCAAGCTCACATCCGCATCGCCACCGCCCAAGTTGAAGAAAGAGGACCAGGGTACAGCAGATCAGCTTCGAGCTCCTACTCCAGGAGTAGGTCGGAGTGGCCTCGTCAGCGACGCCATAACAATGCCCCCCTTCAGCCCGTGGCCGAGGAGGGAGGAGGCGAGAACGAAGTCGCGTAGCCGGTCAACCCTGCTGCCAATGTCGCTGCCAATGCAGCAGCCAATCCAGCCGCTAACGCCGCTAGTAACGCCCTTGGCAATGCACAAAACAATGCCGCCAATGCTGTTGGCGCCCAACAGCAGAACGCTGCCGGTAACGCAGGACAGAACGCAGGAGCTCAACCTCCACCAGTACAAGCCAACCGCCCTCAGAGCAGTCAACGTCAACATGTATGAGATGAAGTGGAGATAGCACACCGTGCTAATTATGACCACGACAACGGGGTCCCTGATCCCCTTGACGCCAATCACCCCATCCAAGCAACAGACCTCCGGCAGATGCATGACCAAGAGCTCCGGCGTTGTGCCCAGTACGACCAAGATAATGGTCCTCCCGACGACCTCTACGTCATCCTGACGGCATACGCCCCATCAGCTAGTCCTGGAGCAATCAACAACTTCCCGGCATTCTCGCGGCGTCTCAGGACGATCAGATACCTCAAGGACTTCAAGCCAACCATCGAAAAATACGACGGCCGCTCTGACCCAGTATTTGGCTCAAGATGTACAACATCGCGGCCCGCGCCTCCGGCGGCAATGAAGATCACATGGCGGGGTACTTCCCTCTTGTGATGGGCAAAGCACCACTCCTGTGGCTTGACAACCTTCCTGCGGAGTGCATTACCTCATGGGCAACCTTGTCGCGACTCTTCACGACCAACTATCAAGCGACCTACAATCGCCCTGGTAACACACATCACCTCGCCAGAGTACGGATGAGGCACGACGAGACTCTCCGTGAGTACACTAACCGCTACTTCGAGAATCGCAACACTCTCGCAGGTGTCAAGAACGAAGACGTCATAGCCTACTATAAGAAAGGGGTAACTAACCTCAAGCTCTTCGAGAAGATTCACGAAGCCGACGCCCACACCATTGCCGACCTCATGGCCTACGTCGACAAGCTTGTCAACACTCAAGACGCGGTGGTGCACGACTTCAAAGGAGAAGACCACGACGGCGGTGGTGGCGGTCGCCTGGCGATCTGGCGAGGTCTCTGTGGCCCGGATCCACCCGGACCTTCCACCTTCCTTGAAGGAGACTTCAACATGGTCATGGGCTGACGATTGCCCGGTTCCACCGCCGATGCCAAGCATACCATGAGAGTGCGGCGGCTAAGCGTGCTCTAGGGGTACCTCGAGCCCAAGAAGACGAAGAGCGGCAACAACAACGGCGGACCGTAACAAACCGCCGTACGATTAATCGTAATCGTCGACTCGATCGACGTGATTACCGCGATCGCCGACCCTACCATCGTAATGACGACACGGATCGTCGCGACTATCGCCGAGATTATCGCCGTGATGATCGACGTGACGACTACCGCCGCGACGATCGCCGCGAGGACCACCGCAGCGACCGGCGTGATGAACGCCGCAACGACCGGCGTGATGATCGCTGCCGCCACGATGACCACAACAACAATGACAACAGTCGTAAGGAGCGTTCTCCGCCACCGCCGCCAAAAGGGGGCAATCCCAATGGCGCGTTCCAGAACGCCAACCAACAGATCAACTTCATCGTCGGCGGTCGTCAAGCAGCCAAGAGCAATAGACAACAGCGATCAAACGCAAGGGAGATCGGCCAAGTCAACACAGAAACTCCACAATCTCTGCGTTGGTCGGAGTACCCCATCACTTTCTCCGTGAAAGACCATTGGGTGCACATACTGCACCGGGAACTACCCGCTGGTCGTCAACCCCATAGTGGATGGCGCGTTCCTGCCCAAGACCCTCATCGATGGGGGCAGCAGTCTGAACATCATCTTCACAGAAACACTGAGAAAGATGGATTTCGACTTCTCCAAGATGACCGCTGCGATGAACCCTTCTAGGGGTTGTGCGGCAAGAAGCCGCATACTCCATAGGTCGTGTATGCTCCGGTCACCTTCGCACAAAGGACAACTTCCGCACGGAATACCTGACGTTTGAGGTCGCGGACTTCAGCTCTTCCTACCATGCCATCCTTGGTCGACCCATGTTGGCCAAGTTCATGGCTATACCCCATCACACCTACCTCATCATGAAGATGCCGACCAAACGGGATCCTTTCCGCTCTACGACATCCTCGCCTCCTACAATGCGAGAGTGACACCATCGACCTCTCCAAGGTCTGCGCAAAGCCGCCGCTACGGCCATGGTCGCCAGCCGCCAAGATTGACCAAACTACTCCGGAGGTGCCGTAGGGCGTAAAGAACCGCCTTGGACCCAAGTCCTGCAGGAAGAAAGTTTGCCTCGCCGCCCGATGCATCCAAGGAAGTCACCATCGGGGCCAACCTCGACCCCAAATAGGAACTCGTGCTCACCGCCCTCCGGACAACACCGACATTTTGCATGGAGCCCGTCTGACATGCCCGGTGTCCCCAAGGAGCTGGCTGAGCACGCCCTTGAAGTAATCAAGACCGCACGACCTATCAAGGAAAAGCTCCGATGATTTGCAAAAGATAGAAAGCAAGCTATAGAAGTCGAAGTCTGTAAGCTCTTAGCTGCAGGATTCATCCGTGAATGTAAACACCCGGTTTGGCTTGCAAACCCGGTCCTTGTACCCAAAAAGACTAGAGGATTAAGGATGTGTATCGACTACACCGACCTCAACAAGCACTGCCCGAAAGATCCTTTCCCTCTTCCTCGCATCGACCAGGTCGTGGACTCCACGGCTGGCAGCATCCTATTGTGCTTCCTCGACTGCTATTTAGGGTATCACCAGATAGCCTTGAATCCCGATGACCAAGACAAGACGGTGTTCATAACGTCCAATGGCATCTACTGCTACAAGGTCATGACCTTTGGCCTGAAAAACACGCCAACGTGCAAGGCGATAGAAGTGCACGAAGTCTCAGATAGGAAAAAACGTAGAAGCTTACGTCGACGACGTGGTCGTCAAGACCACCGAGCAAGATCAGCTTGTCGCCGACCTCGCCGAGACCTTCTCCAACCTAAGCACCTACCAGTGGAAGCTCAACCCGACCAAGTGCGTCTTCGGTGTCCCCTCCGGATTGCTTCTGGGCTTCATGGTGGGGCACCGAGGCATCGAAGCTAACCCTGTCAAGGTCGACGCAATACGCAACATGGCCAAGCCATCTTGCAAGAAAGACGTCATGAAACTCACAGGCATGATGGCGGCTCTAAGTCGTTTCATCAGTAAGCTCGGCGAAAAAGGTCTGCCTTTCTTCAAGCTATTGAAGAAAGCAGATAAGTTCGTATGGGATGAAGAAGCACAGAAGACTTTCGAGGCTCTCAAAGACTCCTTGACCACGCCTCCAATTATGACACCACCCATACCTCCTCCTCTACATCTCGCCACCACTAATGTGGTCACAGTTCTCGTCCGCAGAATGAGAAGAAGAAGGCGAGCCTATCCATTCTCACACATGTATTATGTGAGTGAGGTCCTCGCCGACGCTAAGACACGTCATTCACAGCCTCAGAAGTTGCTCTACGCACTCCTAATCACGTCGAGAAAGCTTCGCCACTACTTCCAAGCACACAAGATCACAGTACCATCATCATTCCCGCTAGGAGAGATCATCCACAACCGCATGACAAACGGTAGCATCGTCCAAGTGTTCGGTGGAGCTTGGAGAGTTCGACATCGAGTTCTGCCCTCGGCAGGCGATCAAGTCGTAGATCCTGGCTGACTTCGTATCAGAGTGGACAGAGATCCAGATGCCCCCTCCCAAGGAGAGGCCCGAACACTGGATAATGTACTTTGACGGTGCCCTTAACCTCGAAAGTGCAGGAGCAGGAGTGCTATTCATCTCTCCTCGTGGAGAGCAGCTCAAGTCACGCCTCTTGCATACACTACAAGGCCTCCAATAATGGAGCGAATCACGAAGCTCTAATTCATAGGCTCTAGAGCGGTGTCTCTTGGCATCAAGCGATCGGCATACGCGACTCAAGGTCGTCATTGAGCAAGTCAACAAGGAGTGGGATTGTGTCAAAGACACAATGGATGCCTACCGTCCGAGATCCCAGCTCGAAGGCCACTTGAGGAATCGAGTTCGCATGTACCACGCTACAATAACGTGGCTCTGACGTGCTATCCAAACTTGGCTCCAGGCGAGCCCTGGTCCCGGCGGATGTGTTCGTCCAAGACCTACGCAAGCCGTCGATTTAACTATTGGATCCGACCAACCCGGACCAAGCACAACCCGACCTAACTCCAGCGCCTCCCCGTGACGTGCTAATGATAGAAAAAGAGGACGATGGGCGCAAGCCTTTCTTAGCCTTCTTACTCGACCAGCGAGTCCCAGAAGACAAGACAGAACGAGAGCGCATTACGCGACATAGTGCTAACTACGTCGTAATTGGTAACGACCTCTACAGGAAAGCCGCCTCTACTGGCGTCTTAATGAAGTGCATCTTGCGATCAGAAGGTCTCCGACTCGGTCGAGATTCACGGCGTGGTGTGGCGCCACGCAAAGATCCGCCAACCTGGCAAAGCTTTATCGATCTGGCTTCATCTCGGCCCACATGGCGACGCCAAAGACCTTGTGACGCCCCAGGTTTTCAATTAAAGATAATTGACGCAAATGACCTAGCCAATCCGGTCAAACGCGTTGACTTTGGTCAAATCTGGGTCAACCTGGGTCATCACCTCGAAACCCTAGCCGACAATCACTAATGACCAACTAATGATCAACCTTGGTCAAAGATTGGTCAAACCCTAGCTAAAACCCTACTCCACCCCTTTGACCCTCCTTGTCACCGAGAACTTTTGCCGCGTTCTCCAAATTTCATCTAGACACTTCAAAATCTCCCAATGTAAAAGTTGTGTAGTTTGTTGAGGGACACAACTTTCATGTTGAGTGGCATTTGAAATTTGGAGTGTAAATGGGTGAAAAAACCGTAGTCAAAACTTGTAGGCACTATTCATCAGCGCCATGAAAACTGCCAAGTTGGCATGCCTTTTGTGCACAATCTGTTGATCAAACCACCCATCAGCCTTTTTAAAAGTTGTAGAGGGTCAGCTGATCTACAACTTTCCTATTCACACCTTGGAGCACTTTTGTTGTGAAATCTGGAGATAAACTTGGTCGAACAGGCAAAAATGTTTCCGCCGGAGCAACTCACGAACGCGCCGCTGACGTCACAGACGCGCCACCGAGCGCATCGACCGGGCCCGGACGAGGGACACGCCCCCACGTGCGCAAGGTGGGCCCGCCCAGCACCGCCTTCCGGCCTCCTCCGCCACGCTGCGCCACGCGCCACCACAGGCGCCTCCCACCCAACGGCGTCGGGCCACTCGGCCGCGCCGTCGCTGTCGGTGCCATGTCACGCCCATGCCACGCGCGTGGCTCTTGACCGACTCGTGACCCTCCCCAAGGCACGAGCGCCTATATAAGTGGGCTTCTCGGGTCGCGCAATGCGCAAGACACAGCGCCATGGCCGCCATGACCGCACGGTGAGCTTCCACTTCCCACCAACACCGTCACCCCTAGAGTGCTCCGCCTCTTCCCTCAAGCACCACCGAGCCTCACACCGCTTGTTGCCTGTGCCGACCGCAGTTCGCCGGGCCTCGAGCTCCAGGCGCTGCCCTCGCTCACGGCCACGCCCTGGTCGTCTTCCCAGCAAGTAAGCACCCAAATCGGCCAGTGGCGAACCCTAGATCCTCCCCAGCCCACTCCCGGCCAAGACCGCCGTGGGTCGGTCTGAATTCCGCCAGAGCTCAGGGACTGCATTGCAAGGTCCCAATTCTTTCCAGGGGGTTTTCTGTGAAGTAAGGACCTGTTCGTAAGGATCTTATCTTAGTTTCTTTGTGTTTTGGTCCAGAGTCTTGTAAAATTCATATAAAATCGTAAAAAAATCCTAAAAATGCAAAACCAATTTTTCTGTATTCCTTGTGAGTAGAACTACATCTTTTGCAAAGCATGTATATACTTTTGAGTTATAGTTTTTGCATGAAAAATTGAAATCCATTTTACCTAGATCTGTTGTACTGCAAAATCTACACATGTTCATGAGCTGATTTTTGGATATGTTGTGAGTAATAGCATGTGTAGGCTCTGTGCAAAAATTGGCACAAAGTTACTGAGTAAATCTTTTATTATGATTTATCTTGTATTAATGCTATTTCTGCCTTAATGATTTTTGTAGCAAAAAGTAAATAGATTTTTGAGCTCTACTTCTGGGAATAGTCATGAAATGCCTAGATGCACCTTTTAATCATGATTTTTGGACTATTATAAATTATTATTCTTGATTTATGCTTGTTTTTAATCATAAATGCTTAGTTCAAGATTCGAAGTGGCTATAGATGTGTTTGTTGGTTTCCTAGCCTTGTTTTAGGTTAGAGATGGTGTAGGAGAAAGTTTGGCTCCAGAAGTGTTGTATTTATTTTTGTGTGCATTTATCTCATTTATGCTAACTAGAAATGTTATTCTTTGTATATTTTATTTTGAAAGCTCCAACTTGTGTGCTTGCTGTTAAATCGCTTATGATAGGTCAGTAAGATCAGTGGGTACCAACCTAGGCTTTTTATAAAGCTTTTTGATGAATAAAAGTGGAGAAGCCTTTTTGAGCTTATTAATAAGTTAATTGGAAAAATCCCCTTTGCATCTTTTTGAACCCTATGGATGTGTTATAAAAATAAGTTCATAGTTGAAAACCCCTCCTTGCTGTTTGTGCAATTAAGTTAATTATTTATTTTAGATGTGTGCACAATCACCATAAAGAGAAGAATAAATAAGCCTTCATAATTATCTTTAAAAGGAAAAGTGATGAATATTGTTGTCAAGGTGAATATGGTCAACCTTATGCTTCTTGTGGACTGTTTGTTGCTGTTTGGATTAAATTAAATTAATTACACTCCTAACTACTGCATTGCATCCTCCGTGTAGAAGTTCTCGGCTACACGCCTGCATCTACCGAGAGGACGAGGGAGCAGAGGCGTGCACTACGTGTCCAGAGAGCAAGACCCGACCAAAGTCCGAAAGTTTGTTTGTCTGCTTAGGCCGAAGGCAAGCCCTTGCTTAAACATTAACCTATGTGTTTATTTTAAGCTCGAATTTATCTTTGATTATCTATGTGCATTTACGCTCGGAGTTGAATTGAAACCCTAATTGCATGATCCTTAAGTACCTATGATCTTTTACTAGCATGTTAGGTCGCTAGTTGCTATGCTTTAAGGATCCTACAAGTCGAGTGATGTTTCACTCATCGAGAATAGGATCTCCTTTATGGAATCACCATATTTATTAATGGATTGCTCATGTGGTAAGAGCATGGGATTTGGGCTCCGGTCCAGTGGCTTCGTTGGTTAAGTGTTTGAACGTACTAAGCACTTGTCGGAAATGGACACGGTAAGCCTAGTACCTAAATGATGCGGTGCGGGAACTTTGCGCTACTAATCTTAGGGTTGCGGCCTCGGGCTCGCCACCTGAGTACATGCGTGAGACTGGGTGACCTTGGTGGCGTAGCTCAGTAAACCTTGTACTTAAGACTGTAACATCTGATCCCAATCCGAGGAATGACGGGAACCACCTGGTTGGAGCACTCTTAGTGAGGGCACCTCCCGTGTGTTTAGGTCCACCTTGCAAGGTTTAAATCAATCGATTGTCGGCCTCTCACCGTTATCTCGAGACTACTTAATCTCGCCATGATATCCCTTTATGATGGAACTTTGTGAATATTGTTATTTGATTAATTGTATTGTACAACTATGATTGAAATAGTTGCTTATCTAGTAATAATTACTTCTACTAGAACTTGAGCTAAAATGTGAAAGTAAGGATTCATTACTTAGTAGCTTTTTGGCAAACAAACCCACTAGCCAAAAGCCTTGCATGATTAGAGGTAATGTCTTTTATTTTAGATGGGTAAGCCTTCGAGTATTAGTATACTCCTTGCTATTTAAATGTTGTTCCGTAATGCATGTGATGTGTGGCTCGGAGAGATTCCACCATTTGGAAGCTGGAATGGGTGGATGATGAGAGTGATTGCATCATGGACAGCCCTCCTATGATGTTTATCGTCTTTAGTTATCTTCTGCTGTTTTAGTAAACTCTGAACCATTTACTTTCATGTCAAGAACCATGGTTGTAATAATGGACCCTACGGGGAAATTTGTTGTTAATTTGTAAGGCACTCTGGACTCTCCTTCGTGGGAGTTTTAATGTATACGTTTCGATCCTCTATGTGTGTTTCAAGTGATTTACGGGCTTTGACCCAAGAACACTCAACAGGATGATTCTTTATTATCGCTAATGACCAAATGGAGTGGTTTAGGTGATAGTACGGAATTATCTCGGATGGGGTTGTCACAGACCTCGTCAAGAGGTGCAAGGGATGTCAATTCTTGCTGCAAAGAACATCCGCTCTCGGATCTTGACGATTCCCCATCATGGCCCTTCGCCATGTGGGGTCTCGACTCCATAGGGCCATTCAAAACTGCCCCTGGCGGCTACAAGCACATCATTGTGGCCGTCGACAAATTCACCAAGTGGATTGAAGTCCGACCTGTCGCCAAAGTCACGTTGGAAGAAGCGGCGAAATTCATTCAAGACATAACACATCGCGGTGTGCCCAGAATCATCATCACCTCGTGCGGCCTTCACCAGTGGTCTCGCCTATGCAGGGATTTTTGCCAAGAGAACATGATTGATGTATACTACTCCTCGGTCGCCCACCCACGGTGCAACGACCAGGTCGAACGTGCCAATGGCATGGTCCTTCAGGCCCTCAAAGATCGCTTCTTTGATGACGCTTCAAATTACGCCACCTGGTGGTTAGCCGAGCTACCACACGTAATCTAGGGTCTGAGGACCCAAGTCAGCTCTGCCACGGGCTTCTCGCCTTTCTTCCCGGTCTCACGGCTCGAAGCCATCCTACCCTCGACGTCACCTTGAGCTCCACGCAGTTCTACGAGGAGGAGAAGCCGAGACGTCGCGTCGACCTCGGCGACCGAAGAACAAAGAGTGGCGGCCGTTATAAGGCAAGCCCGCCACGACCAGCAACTTCGTCGGTATCACGATTGCAACGTCAAAGAAACCTCTTTCAACGTTGGCGACCTAGTTCTGCGACGTATACAGAAGACCGATGGCATGCACAAGTTGTCCGCCCCTTGGGAAGGACCTTTCATCCTCACTGGAGTCATTAGCCCGTCTACATATCACCTCCAGTGGGGCGACGGGTAAGGCGTGCCTAACCCATGGAACGTGGAGCACCTACGACGATTCTATCCGTAGAATAGTTTTTATTACAGCTATGTATTCTTCGTCTTTATATTTTTAGTTCAATAAATATTAATTAAAGTAGTCATCTGTTGTGTCTCGAGCTCTACCTTCTTTTTCCTTCATGTCATGCACCCTCCCCCTCGACATGCTCGGGGGCTTGGCAAAGCCAACAGGGTCGAAGAGACCCTGAGGGTGAAGTTTCTGCCTCTCCCTCGACATGCTCGGGCTTGGCACAAGCCAATGCAAGGGTCGCCGACCGAGGACGTGATCGTCCTCTTGACTACTTACTTTGTGTTAAAGCGAACCTGCTTGGTCGTGTGGTTGCAAAACCTGAGTCCCAGACTCCCTCCCGTGCGCCAATCGCACGTAAGTCTCCCTGCTGAGCCGTGATGATTGGTAAGCCAGCCTCTCCGTGAGTAGTGGTTAGCGGGGTATGACAAAGACAGATCACTTCAGGGCTACCAAGTTCACGCAAACATAAATTAAGTACGTCATGCAGGCCAAAAGTTATCAAGTGTTATTTTACATGACTGGAGGAAGGAGGAGGTACAGCTCTAAAGACTACGGCTACTCCTCACTGTCATCGCCATCGTAATCAATGGCGTCTATTATCGCCATGGCGGCCTTCCGAACTTCCTCCTCCACGGCCTTAAGGTCCTTCGACGCGTTCGGGCCTTCTCCGACCTTGACCATGTCAACGTCGGGGTGATGAGACTTCACCCGCACCAGCGACTCCGTAGACGCTATCAAGCTCGTCACCTTCAACAGGTCGACCAACTTTTCCGGTGCGGCTAGAAGCCGATCAATAGCCGACTTGGGCTCCTCCCCGGTGACCTGCGTCTCCACCATGTCCATCACAAAGTGGGCAGCGTTCTTCAGGTCGTTCAGCTCCACTTCTTGCCCTGCAATAGTTATCTGGTCATTCTGCAACGCCTTCAAAGCTACCTCGAGACTGACCTCAAGGTCCTTTCGAGCTTGTTTCTCATAAGCCAGCTTCTGGGACGCAGTGTACTCACTGTCTATGGTGCCCTTCATCAGCTACTTCAGCTCTTCAGCACCGGCCTCGGCCTCCCAAGGTTCACCTCCAAGCTTCGGACCTTCTCCTTAGTATTCTTCAGCTCATTTTTGAGGTCATCCTCTCACCTGTGAAAATCTGCGACATACAAAAAAAAGGTCGTGAGGTGCAAATCTCAGATGTACAAGACTATGATGGATGAAGCTATGAAGCAGTTGGTCTTACCGGTGCTCATAGTATTGAACAACGTATCGGCCTCCCGATTTTTGCGCTTTTCTTCGGCTAGCTCGTCCTCGAGCTTCTTCTTGTCAGCCGCTGCCACCTCACGGACCTGCTTGAGCTCTTGTTCGAGCTCCCCATCCACCGCATAGTCATGGCATCCTTGAGCTGGTCGGCCCCGCCTTGCAGCTTGGCGGATCGCTTCACAACAATGTAAGATGTGTCGTCGGCCACACTCACAAAATAGGTCATTTATTTAACTCAAGAACAGTTGCTCACCGTAAGAGCTTGGTTGAGCGTCAAGATCGACCGGCGGACGCCTCCTTCATATCCTCATCATCCTCGAAGATATCTCCCTCCCAGGGAGTGCCGGTCCAGTCGATGTCCTCTCGCCTCAAACTTTGTCCTGTCGACATCGGACCCGGTGCCTGCACACCAGTTGTTTCTGGGTTCTCCTGTGGTGGTTCGATATGAACCGGATCCACAGTCGGGCCCTGAGCTGATGTGCTGGGCATCGAGTTGATGGGGTCCACATCAATAAGAAAGTGAGGAGCCGACGCCCCATCGCCGCCGACCGAGCCTTGAGTCCCGACCTCAAGCTCAGACGACCTCGTCCGCGATGGTGAATCCTGAGCACCTAAGGTGCTCTGTGGTTGGGTGTCCGACTTGCAGTAATCTTCGTCAACATAATAGAAGAGCTAACAAACAGCTAAGCAATAAACCAACTTCAGTATTAAGACCTTACCTCACGGTAGCCGATGCACGCAGCTTCGGCCTAAGGGGCCGAACTCGTATCTTGACAGGCATTTTGGCTCGCACTCACGGATAGCTTCGTTGTGCCTCCCGCATACGGGCGGGAGGTCTTCCTCCTCACTTGTCGCTCCAGCCCTCCGCTGCCTCTTGGTCATAGGGACTTGGCGACCTCCTCGCGACGTTCCTCAACAACCGGCGGGTCATCGGTGGCTTCGTCTTCCTCCTCCTTGATCGCTTTGGTTGCTGGGGTGGGGATCGTCGGAGTGGGGATCGTCGGAGGAGGGCTTGTCTTCCTCTTCCTCTTCTTCTTGTCATCCTCGAGCTACGCCTTGGCCACCTCGCCTTGGCAGCCTTGTGGTCGACCGCTACTGCCGCCCTCGCCTTGTGCCCGCTTTGTGGCACCGCTCGGCGGTTTGCTGACCGCCATCGACCTCTTGGTCGCTGTCTTCATTAGCTCCAACCGATGAATCTGAATTTCAAAGACACCGGCCGGAGGCCGGTACCTCCGACCTCGCCGACGTGGTTCCTCACCTTGGTAAGGGTGCAGGCACAATCGCATCTCCGATCCCAACAAACGACAAGGAATAAGTTTGACGCCAAAGATCTAAACAAGCCAAATGACCTGGTAGTCTGTGGACTTACTGGTCACCGGTCGAGTCGGAGTGTGCCTTGGGCACTTCCTCTCGGACGCCCGGTAGATCTGTAACCCTAGCCGCCATCTCCTCGAGACCTTGCGTTGACCTCGCGAGGGGTCCGATCGCCTAATACATGTGGGATGCACGGCCCTGATCTACTGGATCGTGCAAAACGACATCGCCACCGAGCCCCCGCCTTTTCTTCTTGAGGTCGCCACTGTGGTCAAGAACTCCTTGACGCCATCCATCTCATGAGGCAAGTCCCACTGTATCTTCTGCTTGTGCCCTTCGCCGGAGCCCGGCCGGTCGGCGATGTAAAACCACTCCGACCTCCACCCGTGTTGTCTAGCGATCCATATCTATCCATTCGCTTGAGACCTGATCTCGCGTAACATCACGCCCCACAACACCGCGCGCTTGCATGGTCTTGACGTTGAAGAGATATCGCCAGAGGAGAAAGTGGGTGGTATCCTACTCACAAAATATATGAACGACGACACCACAAGAATGGAGTTGGGGACGAGGTGTACCACCCAGCTTGTAGTAGAGAAGACCTCAAGAAGTCGCCGGCATGTTGAACCCGCTCAAGAAGGAGTGAAGAAGACCGCTCCTTGGTCGCCCTCCGTCGGAATGCACGGCACGCTTCCACTCCACCTCCGCCTTGACCTCGTGGAGCCCGCGATCCACGCCGAATCTTCTCCTCATTATCACCGAGGGCTCCCAAACCGCCCCGCGGATCCGGATTTGGGAAGCCGCGCCATTTCTTGAGGACTTTGGATCTAAAGTTAACTAGGGTTTTACGCGCACGGAGCGGCTGGATCATGGAGCTGGCGTCTGCCATGCACGGCGGGCATAGGGGTTCATGGGTGGTTGAATGCGCGCGCGAGAAGATTCCTGGAGGAGGCAGAGGAAGAAGAAGATGGAAAGTGATGGTCAACACGCCCTGTTTATTTATAAGGGCCCCACGGTGCCCGCTAGGATCTCGCAGTAATGAGCCCGAATGGCTATGAATTTCGCGAGACGATCTCGCCGATTTCACGCCAACGGCTATATGCCCAACGGATGAGTAGACCTACAGAGTTTAGGTCGTGAAATATCTCAAAGCTATCGTCGCCCCGATAGGACATTCGATCTCCAAGGTCGATAAGCCCCAAATTACGCTACTAAGTCTTTGATGAATAATTTCTTCAAATCGACTCATTACATGAAGAGAGAACATTACACGGAACTACAAAGGTACACAAGTCGCCACGACCTCATTGGATCCGTAACCCATGACAAAATACAAACATATTTGAAGACTGGTCTACTTAGAGCAATCCTTGAGGTGTTTTGCTACAGAGCACATCGCAAGAATTCTCCTAGCTCGGACCTCGATGATGACATAGTGTCCACACTTTGTGCCCGACTATGGAATGTAGATACGAGTTTCTTCTACCGCAAGCCCTCGACGAGCATCTCATGCTTACCAAGAACCCGCAAGATCACCTCGGCCTCTACAAAGATCACCTCCAAACTCTCCATGACTCTTCACTGAGGCACGGTACAAAGAGTGGGGGTGACACCTCTACCTCGCAAGAGTTCTTCTAGCTCCAAGCTTCTACAAACTTTGCATCCTATGTTCTGGTGGATGGACACATGCCCATGGCATGGCAAATTCTTCCTTGGCTTCATAGCTCAACAATGCTCGGCTTGCCTCCTTGAGCCTTATGGTGCTATTTATAACCCAAGCCACGGCCTCGAGTGGCCGGTGAAGTGGACACACTGTTACCACATGATCCAGAGGTCCCGTAGACATGTGCATGATTAAAGACGATGTCCTTTTCTCGCCTCGCGACGCTTTTGTCGCTAGTGCATCAATGATGCCCGAGGTCACTGTCACATGGCTACGACACTTTTGGTCAAGGGGCGCTTTGTCGCTTTGGGTGGCAAGAGAATCTCCGATCGCTGACCCGTGACCGCAGCCTATGGAGAGAGCGACTCCGAGGGCCCGCCTCGTACATCTACATGACGACGACGATTAAACGCACCTTTACGGCTCTGATCTTCATTGCACCCGCTAGGCTCAAGGCCCCGGTGCACCCGCTATGGCTCACGTAAAACCTATTCCAATCGCCTATATTTCGCTTTCCTAAGGTAATGGTCGAGGTTCGATTGAAGACCTTCCGGTAGGCGTGCTCGCTTCCTGCCAGATCCGTCAGGCGCTGGAGATGATTCTTACATCTACGATTTCGCCGCCCCGTGGTCGGTGCCTATTGCCGAGGTCAATACTTAGTGCCATGGCTCGCTGGATGGTCGGGCTATGCTTGGTCGTCTGACACCAAAATGACCTCCTGAGGTCGGCGTGCCTTAATACTAGGTCTTGCAATACCTCGGTATGTCTACGCCAACCTAGTTGGGCCGGATGCGTGACCTTCCGGTGTGCTGTAGCCCCACCGCCTGACACCCAAGATTTTACGTTGGGAATGAAGGCCTCAGGTGCGCCTAATGGCCCCGCCAAGTACTTCCGTGCTTGGGCGCTTGCTTTGAGACCTTCGAGGCTCATGCCTCGAGTGGCTCGCGACTCTTTGCGCTATGCAGATATCCGGTGTCTCTACACTCCATTCGTTCAAGATCAACATTTCATATGGCTTCATCGCTTCATCGCTTCGACCACTCAAGACCTCTTCATGCGACGCACCTTTCAAAGATCCGGGTATCCCTGACATCGGACATCGTGATTTGAGGCCTCGAGGTCGGCACACAAGGCCTCCTTGAGGTCGGCCCCGCTGCACTTTGCATGCCCGAGGTCTCTACACTTCGCTCGATCAAGACCATGACTAAGTTTTTTCTTCTTTTTTGAGCATCAAACCAGCCATGCCGCCGCTTCAATGCTCGGGATCATTTACAGAGCGCCTTCGACGCCTCTTGGTTTCTTCGTCGATTGACCTGGGAAACTGTTTCTCATCACGTCGTTACTCGACCTATTTTTTCTTCTCTTCTTTTTGATCATCATACCGCCATCCCGCCCGCCACGATGCTGACATTACTCTATGAGTGCATCCTTGATGCCCTCTGAATTTTTTCATCGCATTTGATCTATTGGAAGTCGCTTCCTATAGGTCGCCACCGACCTCTTCGCTCGCAAGACTACAAAGTGTCCGCTAAGTTGATTTGTTCTTTTCTTTGACCGACGTGCATGCTATTCGACCGTCGATAGCTCTATGATTTCGCCATGACCTTCTAAGGTCGCCGCCTACACCTCCGGGCTTGGAGACATGGGCACCTCGGGTCCCCACCGACCGTGCTCACTCCTCGACAAGTGGGTCCCCACTACCAGACCGACGGGCCCAACCGACCTAGTTGGTGGCCCACACGACCTCAAGACCTTCCAAGATTCCCTAGCGACCTTATCCGAACGACTTCAAGACTTGGTGCAAGACAAGACATCGGTGGATTCCACCAAGCATCGACGGATATGGCAAGTGTTGTAATCAACTAGACTTAGGTATCCTAGTCATAACCGACCAGGAGTCTGGGAACCGACCTTGTCCGCTGGCCAATATAAGGCGGAAGGGCGACCCTTGTAACACGCAATCCTCAAGCACCCACACCAACAACTAAACGTAGGGTTTTACTCTCCGAGGCGAACCAAGATAAACTCGCCGTGTTCTACGTGGTTCCGTGTGCGCCACCTTCGAGTTCTTAGCCCTAGATTCCACCCCGCCGAACAAATAAACCACCGGGGTTAACCCCCCTATGGACTGTTCAGATCTAAACCTCTGACAATACTTGCTCTCTTGCTAAACTCAACGATCTTGTATGGTTGCAGCTAATCAAATCGTGGAGGTTGATGAGATGTGGCATGCCAGGGAGAAGGAACTTGAGATGGATATGAAGATGAAGTGCAGAGTGAATGATCGCGCAGGCCTAAGATGCAAAAGGCACATTATCACCTCAAGAAGCCAGCCTTTTCAACTGAGAAGATGATCGACTTTGTGCCAACTATTCTTCAGTGAGGTATTCGCGTAACATCTCCCATTCAGACAGTGAGGATGAACTACAAGATGATGAGCTTGAAGTGTATGACGAGACGTGGCATGCTAGTGAGAAGGAACTTGAGATGGATTTTAAGATGAACTACAGAATTAATGATCACATAGGCTTAAGACGCAAAAGGTGCAACATGCCAACATCATCTCACCTGCCTCAAAGGTTGATCCAGACAGTAGACCTTGGGCCACCTCTTATTCAGTGAAGCATTCGCATAGCATTTCTTACTCGACAATGAGGATGGACTAGAAGATGATGATCTTGAAGAGCATGATGAAATGTGGCGTGCCAGGGAGAAGGAAGTTCAGAACTTGAGACAGTCTTTAAGACGAATTACGGAACTAACGATTGCACAGGCTTAAGATACAAGAAACACTACATCATCTCACCTGTCCCTAAGCGAAGATTGAACAAGACGGTAGACCATGGGCTACCTCCTCTTCAGTGAGGTATTCACGCAGCATCTCATACTCAGACAGTGAGGATGCTGGATTTTCTGGTGATGAAGTTGAGGAGTTCCTTGGTCCAAGGTCAGCTATCATACCCATAATACCACATTCTGTCAAAGACAAGCTCTAATATCGCATTGACAATTCATTTGCTCAATATATTTTGACAGATATATGTTTATATGAATCAGCTAGAAGGATCATAATATATGTTATTCATTTCATCTTATGGTACCTTTTAATAATGAGATCTTATGGTCCTCAATGAAATATGCGCATTGTGTGTTCTTGAAAACCTATGCATTCTCTGCATAATGTATGAGCTACCTATCTACTCCAAGGTTGATGAAATTTTATTTCTACATTGCCAGAGTAAAACGGTGGTGCTTGTTGGAATAAATGGCCCTAAACCATTTATTTTAATAATTAAAAGAATTAAAGCTCATTGTTATAATGCTAGGGAGAATAAAACTGAATAATACCGTACGGGTATTTGAAAAGGTGTTGAGACAATACATATATACATATGTATGTGAGGCGCGGTGTGGTAAAACACAGCGTGAGCGAGTTGGGACGGGCTGGTCATGGTGAATTATAGAAACAATCAAAGATTTGATCGCTCACCATAAATATGAGCGTCAATTAAGGAATTGATTGCTAACCACTTATGTAGGCAACAATTATGGAATTGATTTCTTACCATAGCCATGGGGTCAATTAGTGGATTGATTGCTTACCATAGCTGTGAGAGTCAATTAGGTAATTGATTGCTTACCATAGATGTGGGCGTTCAGGTTCATCCTTTAGCTCTCTTGTCCGCCTATATAAGGCGCCCCTCACCTCCTCCTCAAAGTGCCGATTCACAATCAGATACTCCTGTGTAGGAGATCTCTCCCTTCTCCCTCTCTATTTTGCTGCGTTCCACATTCCCATCGCTTGCACCGCGCGCATGGTACCGGCGAGAGCAGGCCTCCGGAACCTCGACCGCTGTTGAAGATCCTGCTCGGGATAGGCGGGCGATAAGGTTTTGGAGGCGTTGACGCGATCGCCGCTCTGTTTACTACTTGACTACTTCCTGAAGACCGTCCGAGATCTGCACTGCGATCATCTTCCTGCACCGATTTCGTACGACTACATTGACTGAGGTTCTCCGACGGTTAGCCTAATGGTTAACCTAGAGAATAACGGCGCATCGGGTGACGCCGTCACCCGCCCCGCCTTTGGGCACTTTCTGATCTTCTTATCGTTCACGCTTAATTATTTTTTAATCATGAACATGTTTATGTTTAATAGTTGTTTAAACATGAACGCTTGCACATGCTATGTTGCACGCACAATGTTCTCTTTGTTGAAATATCTATTTAATCATGAAATTAAAATATACTGTTTAATCACCTATTATCTAACAGTGCTGGACCGGTGATTCTGGGATGGTTGAGGCTAGCTCACAGACTCCACACCGTACCATTCCATCAGGTAGGAAAGACAAGTTACCAAGTCAGATGTACAAGTGAAAGGAGAAAGGGGGCACCAAATTCAGAATCTGGAGAAGCCAATATTCTTGATAAGTCATCTACCTTGAGCACATCTATGGAGAAGAAATGAGGAATATGATAAGCGTAAAGCATGACCGCCCTAGTAAGAGAAGCATGACTTATGGTCACTGCCAAGGTGGGAGGAGAAGAAGCATAACTTATGAGCCCTGCCAAGGTGTGAAAAGAAGCGTAACTTATGAGCCCTGGTGAGGTGTGAGGAACATAACCCTATTGTGTGTAATCACCTATTGTTGACTTGTTGTCTCCCTTTTGCAATCCTTGCTAAAGCATCAGACTTGTTTGATGTACTTTTGGTCGTAGGCTCTTAGCCAGGCTTTCAAAAAAATAACAAAAGAAGGCTATTCTATTTCAGTGGACTGGGCTCTGTTCCTCCCTTGAATGAAACTTGCATTGTTCCAAAGACTCACTCGATATAACTAGCAATAACAAGAAGTTGCTCTGTTCATGATCTTTTCACATTTTCTCGTTGAAGAAGATTAGAAACATGTCTTCCGCTGTTTTCATTCTCTTTAGTACTTCTCTTGTTTTGCACGGGACAACAAAGGTATCACACGGTATGCAAAATGAAATAATAATAACCAGATGACAAGCATATGTAGAACAATATTACACAGGTCCAAAAACCATCAAAGAATTGTGCCGGTACTATGCATGCTAGGTACTCAAATACTGCTCCAGGAAAATTTGAAGCAGCTCGGTAAGACGGTAACGCCTATTAGGCCATGATGGTACACCCGATGAAACTGAAGGCAACCAAGGCCGACGCACCGGTCAAGCTCAGGCGGTGCGTCACACCTCCTCCGTTTGCTGTTGGTTTGGTCACTGCAACAATGTCCACAAAAAGCTCAGTTACTACTTAGAAACTACGTGATCACAAATTCAGACAAGTCTGATGGAGAAGTTTGGTGTAACAAATTATACTGTGGTTAACTGAGATCTACTAGCTAGTGATGATGGTTCAAGCAAGGAACTGTTCTACGTCAGTACTGATCTGTTAAAACAAGGACGACAAATTAGTGAAGTGACAACAATTACCTGTAGAAGCAGAGCCTCCAGTGGAAGCTGAAGATGCAGCAGTGCCGCTGCCAGCGGCTGCACCTGCTAGAAGAAACGAAATCTTCATCATTCAGGTTCAGAATACCATCATACTATACAGTTTATCAACTGGCTTGTTTTTATCAGTTGAGACCTGGTGAGAAGATCAGTTGCAGAGATGGATCTAGAGCAGTCACACGATGGATTATGACTCTCCTACCAAAAAATAACCCATTGCTTCCAAATATCTCCACATACAGAGGTTTTTGTATAGCTATAGTGCTAAACAATACCATTAGCTGCTGTGCGTTGGCAGTTAGAGAGGTTAAAGACAAGGCAGACAGCTTAGCTTTCTGCAGATCCATCATATGGATGGAGATGGAGACGACAAAGTTTCGAGTAAAGAGATTATTCATCTGACTGGGATTTAAGCTACTGTTACTGTTAGTGATAGATATACAAGCATTAATATCTGTCTACTTATGCACTGCCTTCTAAAACGGAGCAAGCACAGCAATCAAGCACATTCAGCCGATCGGCAGATGAGAGATAGGCGGGCGACGGAGCGAGCTGCATTACCTGCCCCGACGGCGGTGGTGGCGGACTCGGCGCAGGCGGAGCCGTTGGCGGTGACGCCGCAGCGCTTGGCGAGGCCGAGCCCCTGCTCGGGCTTGACGCCGAACGCCTGCAGCGCGGCCTTGTTGAGGAGCATGGCGCACATGCACGCCGCCTCCTTGAGCGGGCCGCAGCACGCCGCGGGCGGCGCGGACGTGGAGTTGAGGTACGCCGCGCACGGCACCAGCTTCGACGCGCACGACGGCACGGCCCCGCCTCCGCCGGGCGCCGTCCCCTGCGCGTGGGAGACAGGCGCGGAAGCCGCCGCCGCCGCCACCAAGGCGACGGCGAGGGCGACGGCCAGGAGACCCTGCTGCATTGTGCTTGCGCGCGCGTGCGAGCTGAGCGAGAGTGGCAGCAGTGATGGAGTGGGTGATCAGTGCGGCGCGGCGTGTGCGATGCGTTGTTTATTATGGAAGCGGGGGGATCGGAGAGGTGGCGCGGCGGCCTCGGGTCCGGTTGGTGGCGGGACAGCGAGGATGGGGTGTGGCTGGCGGCACGTACCGTGGGGCGTGGGCCGGAATCTTGCGCTGTTCCGGCCGGCGGCATGCGGCGCCGGCGCGTGTGATCGATCGGCAGATAGAAAATGGTTCACCTTCCGTCCAAAAAAAATTTCTTGAGAGAAAAGAAAACGATTCACCCAAGTCTGTACGTGTTTAACAGGAAAACTAACAAATGCCGATTAAAGCTTGACTGCTGTATAGAACAAATTACATGTGCGCACACTCAACTCCTACGAACACCCATCAAATCCTACTCACATGAGCACTCTCGAAAGACTAATTACGCAAATCTTTGACATTGAATCACACTGGCATTTCGCTGTCGGCAAGCACATCACCTACGCTCAGTTCACATATTTTACCGGGAAACTTAGGGTTTTTGATAGGCAGTCCCCTTGCCCCCGCGTCGCCCCTCCCGCGAGGGCGACTCGGGCGGCCTCCCCAACCCTAGCCGCCACCACCCCTGACCTCCTCTTCCCTACCTTGCTGTCGCCAAGGGATCGCCAAGGTCCCGGCCTCTAGGATGGCTGGCGCGGCAGGCTCTCGCTTTAATTTTGGTTGTTTTGCGTCGATTCCAAGCGGGGCAGACGCACGGAATGGCGGCCTCACATGGGAGAGCGTGGTCAGGCCGATACTGGCGCCCGGATCTGGCGAGTGAGGCGGCATCCTCCGTCGGCGGCTGGCATGCACGGCCATCGAGGTGGCGGCCGCGACATCATGTGAGATGCTCCGGAGCCCGAGGCGTGACAACCAACTTTAACTTTTCTTCCCCAAAACTTGAACTGCCAGTGTCCACCGGCCGGGCCGTGGTGATGACCATCGACGGTCACCGACTGCTCCACGAGGCACCGTCAAACCTAGTACTAGTCGGCACTCTTGACTTCTAGCACGAACCAAACTTGGTGAGTGGTCTTGGTAGATGATCACAAGCAAGGTAATGATCCCTGCACACACAAATAGCACACCCAAGTAGATCGAAGCGGAAGCAAATCAAATATGCTAGAAAACAACTTTGAGAGGCAAACCACAATGAGACGCAAGGATTTGTTTCCCGAAGTTCACCTCCCACTAAGGAAAGGTTACGTCTCCGTTGAGGAGCTTGTAAGGGGAACTTTCCCACAACAAGCCGGGTCTCTTTCAACCACTTTCCTCCTTTCCACTAAGGCGATCTTTTTCACGAAGAGGCAAGATCACAACCCTCACAAACTTACCGCTGCTCACCACAACCTTGGGAGCTAGCCAGCGACGCCTAGCCATCTAGGAGGCAAGCCTCCAAGAGTAACAAATGCTTCAATGCTTGTAGACGCGAAATCGAAGTGCTCAAGCTATGGGGATGCTCTTGTTAGCTCACAAAGGCTCTCTTGAGCTCACTCTCTCAACCCAACTCAAAGATATGGCTTGAATCCACAAATCTCACAAAGAGAAGTTAGGGAGAACCACTAAGGCTTAGAAGCTCAGCAAAGTCACCAAGAACACCAACCCTCCACTGTAGGAGGCTTGGGGTATTTATACCCCTCAAAGGAGAGAACTAGCCGTTAGTTGACGGACGGCACCGGTCAGACCGATGCCTCACACCGGTCAGACCGGTGTTCGAAAAACTAGCCGTTGGGCCAGCTGCACCGGTCCGACCGGTGCCCCTCAAAACTTTTGTTTCACTCTAACACTTCACCAAAGAGATGAAGTGGCTCAAGTTAGGATAGGAGGGTTTGTTAGCACACTCTAAGGCTCTCAAGGCTATTTTCTCACAAGGTTTTCTAAGATCACTTTGACTTGGTCATAAAGCTAAAGTTGCATCCCTCTTGATAGTACGACATACCTATACTCAAGAATAAATAAAAACACCATGTCAACCTCTTGAGCTTGAATGTCTTCAATTTTGCCATACTTTGAACAATTTTCACTTGAGGGCTTTCAACTTAGCCAATGTCTTTGAGCACGTCCATACTTGAGCTAGTGACTTAGGATTTTTCCATCTAGCATAAGAATGCACACTTGAATCCTTAAGTCACTCCATATTGCCAACCACAACATTTAGATGAGTTGCATTGCTTCCCTCGATTAAGGCTTAGATATGATACTTCGAGACCCCATGGATACTAGCTACTTCACCTTAGCAAAACACCAATGGCAGCCTAGCTTGAACCAAAGATTGCTTAGTCCTCGCTCTAGTCATCTCGGTTGATCTCTTCATTACTTACCCAATCCACGTTGAGTTTGGCTTTGCTTCATCCACAATTAATCTTCATTTGAAAATACATCCACAAATGATTGTTCTTGATTGACAAAGAATATGCAAGCTTCCAATTAAGGACCATAAAGTCTATACTCATCCTTGTGTCCTCTTCCAATTACCACGTGAAGCCTTGCACTTAGTTTTTGAGAGAATTACCACTTTCTCTTATTATGACCCCTTTTACTTTTAGTCAAGCTACCGCATCCATCGGAGTCCTGTCATGTATTTTTGCGAAATAAACCTAATATATAAATCCATTTGTTGCTTGACATTTACCATTAAGCCTTAGGATCACACACTTGCTTGTCTTCTTCAATAGGAGCCAAATAACATTCATTTAAATAATCAACAATCATAGCTCGTGAATAAATAATAAAAACTTGCTCACAATCTTAGACAAACAAGTTAGACCTTTAGTCGCTTTGTCATTCAATTCACCAAAATCCACTTAGGGCCTAGATGCACTTTCATGTGGTTCATGGCACGGAGATGTTGCCGGCGCAAGAAGGATGAGCCTGCCGGCCGGTGAAAGCGGTCTTGGAACGTCATGATGGATCTACAACCCTACTGCACAGGGTCTCTGGGTGAAAACCATGTCCAGCTCTTGGACGAGCGACGGCGGCACCATTAGTGTCATGCCCTTCTTGGAGGTGTCATTTCTTGAGACCTCGCTAGGCATCTCGGCATCGGTGACTTCACCAGCCCACTGTCCATGACGGCTTCATCCGGTGACGGCTTCTCCATCACGTCGCATGTGTGAATGGTGTTGGCTACTTCATGATCGTGGTGACTGCTTTCTTGTTGGTGGACGGGGGTCGTTGTTCTGTTGTCGTTCGGCTGCTTGTAGTGGACCGCGGCGGATGGCATTGCTTCTGCAATGAACAATGCGGTGCGGGATTGCGTCGATGGATGGCGCTTGCGGCAACAGCTACGGGGGACGACTTGGCTTGCAGCGGGTGTTGACGCTCAAATATGACACCCCTAGAGGACTTGTTACACATTGGTTTCGACTTTGATTTGGAACTAACCCGCCACTAGGCATACTAATGATGTAACAAGTTCACTTGTGCATGTGTTTTTGGAAGTGTTATGTTTATGCAGGAAATTACGTGCTTAATGGATAAGTTTGCATCAAGTTTAGAGGGCGTTATGCAAATATAATATGAACTTACTTCCAAAGGTGGCAAGGACCAAGATGTAATGACAAGATATTCCCGAGGACCAAGGTAAAAGGCTGGAGTTCATGCGACGAGACCCTCTATCTTGATCGCGAGGGTAATGACGTCTAAAGCCCACATGCAAAGGAGCAGAAGGTCCAATCGACAAAAGAAGTGTGCACGAGGAAGATGGTCCCGAGACGGGACAAAAAAAAGCCCTGGCGGTCGGCCCGTGCGGATCGACCTACCACTTTTTTCGTCGGTTTGACCTCCCCTTTGTACTAGGGTTTCTTTGGTCAATAAATAGCGCACAACCCCGATGGCCGCCACATCCATCCACCACAACTCGGCAAAACCTAGAAGCAAGCACCGGAGTGAGACGACAGCCGCTGCAAGTCCTCGAAGTTGTCTAGGAGATGGCCTAGGTCTACCCTAGCCGCCATGGCCCCTCTGCGTGGTTGTGCCATGGTGGAGTTCCGGAGCTCGTTTTGGTCATCAATGGTATGTATTCGGTGGAGATGATCCAAACGCGTCAATTATTGTGTGAGCAATGTTCATCGTGTTTTCGATCTATTAGCGATTACATGTCTTCGTCTATGCTTTCTACCTTTCATGAATATGTTTGTTCCTTAGTCCAATTCTAGATTAGACTATATAGCATACTCTATGTAATCACAGTGATTAGATCTAGTATGTCGACCCTTCATGGTTTGTAGACACGTTCACTCGTGTGCGTGCCCTTAGACTCCCCGCGCCTATAGGGCACACCGTGATGTGATGTTGTCCCTGTAGGCGTGTGTTTTCGTGGAGGTTGGCCGGAGGTAGGAGTTTAAGGATGCTATTAGATGAGATGCATGATTTGTTGCTCGTTTGTTGGAACTACAACTAGAAGGTGATATGCTTAGTTATCCCCTTGGTTGCGCTTTACTTTGCCTATGTTTGTGGATGTGATCAACCTTGTGCTATAATTTATATATCTTTAAGGTTACCTTTATATGCAATCAACACTTCATGTTAGGTTAGATCTGTTATATTAGATGGAAAACCCTAGGTAGTTCATTGTCGATCCACGGATTGATAACCTTGGACGAATACTTTAAGGACAAAGCTACAGTGATCCTAGTGACGGAGCTAGGATTGGCGAGTGGGGGCTCATTCCCCTTCCCCTTCCTCCAGCCACTCCTTCTTCTTCCTCTCCTTCCTTCTTCCCCCTTCTTTTCAATGGAGCGCACGACGGTAGGGGGCTCGAGTCCCCCCCCCCACTGGCTGCCTCCGTCCCTGAGTGATCTGTGTGCTTGCGGTGAAACTTGGCGCGTTATTGAACCGTCAACACCGGGGCGCGGCGGGTTGTTTCAGCATGTCTAGAGCCACAACCACCCAGTGCGACACAACGTCGGAAGATGGCACAAGTGACTTCTTGAGTTTGCTGGTTCGATGGCGGCGGCTTCATGCATGTGGAAGCTTCGAGGGGAAGTCTACCTACAACGGCGGTCTTGGTTTTTAATGGAGATCTTGGTGGGTGGGACATCTCTACTCGCTGTTTTGACGACAACTTATGAAACGAGGTCGGAGCATGTAGCTTTGTGGCGGGCGTGGCGAGGCCCCCATGCACAAGAGAGGGGGAGTCCAACGGCGGATGTGGCGAGGCCCCCGCGTGTTGTGGTTGCTCGGTCTCGGCGTTTTCATCCCGTCAGGTGGCTTGTTTTGATGCGCTGCACCGCAAGTTCTGCATGGCAGTTGCCTTCTTGGTGTGGTGGTGTCCACCCCTTTGTTTCTGTGTTGGTGCTGGACCCCGGCGGTGGTTCGACGACTGCAAGTGTGCGGTTAAGTTTGTGGGTGGATGTTGCATATGTTCCGTCTTCCTTGTTGCTGTTTTGTGTAGTGGTTTGGCCGTGTTGAAGTCCCAATCCAACCGGCCGGTGAGTGGCAACCCGCATTGAAGACCCAATCCAACTGAGTGAGTATAATAGTTTTTAGTTTTTTTTTTTGTTTCCTGCCTATGATCTCTCAGGTTGTAGTCTCTGCTATAGCAATGAACAAGCACTATATCGTGTTGTTCGTTAAAAAACCCCGGGAAACTTAACAAACCACAATGTGTGAGTACTCCATAGCTCGATCACATAGATGGCCGCCGGTGCGCCTCCGCGAGCACCGTACCGTGCATTGAGGCGTCAGGAGTGATGGGAGCGCCAATTCTTGGTGGCGTGTACACTGTACACGCACGTCGTCGACAGCTCGCGGGCGAGGCCGGCAAGCTCACGTGAGAGCCTCGTGTGTTGCCGCTGCGGCGCTGCCCCCAGCGTGCATCGCGTACGTTCGAGCCAGTCAGCCAGCCGAGAGACGAACGCTGCGATGCAGCTGCAGAGCACCTGCTAGGTTCTCTCTGTCTCCCATCCACACTACGTAGTTTTGGTTCAAATTTATATATGAAATGTACATTCATTTTTAGCCTACAAATAAAACCAAATGTAAAATTGGCAGATAAGTTGGGGGCAACTACTAGACAGAACGGGCCCGATCCGTTGGGCCTTGGGCTAGGGCCTTGTCCATCTTTAATTCCTCCGATGTGACACATAGAAGGGTTCACGCAGCTGCGGCAGATCGCGACGGGTTGGTCCGATGAGCCGATGAGGTCGTGAACGATCACCACCTCGTAGCCGGACAGCTTCTCCCCTCTCGTGGGCGGGTGGCATCCGTCCGCGTCGTCGCTGACAATTCCGTTCCGTCCACATGCATGCCGTGCCGTCGTCGCGAGCACCGTTCACACTTTGGCCCTGAGCAGCCAGCAGCCAGTGCACACACGTACATGAACATATGAGATATTGTTACGGATACGTATCAGTACATCACTGCTACACATTATGGTAAGCACGTGCCTGCTGCTGCTTAATTTCTCGACCTGCGCTAGTGTAGCTGCTACAGATGTAGTACAACCCGAAGTAGCTAACTGTAGTTTGAAAGCTTCGTTTGGCATCTACTCTTATCATCCTAGGAGCTGGGATCTGGATCGATCGCTCAGCTAGCTCCACAAATTAACCTAACACCAAAATCAAATAGGGTGACAGAGTTAGGCGTCCTATATATGTCCTACACTTACATTATTACTGCATTGACTTATCCATATATAAAATCAATCGATACATCGAATATGGATGTAGATAAGCATAACGTATCCATCCAGCTTCCATTAAGATCTAACTATCGATCGGTGCGAGGATTAGCTTGTAGGGAAGTGGCCTACCCAAACTCGGCGAAAAGAGATCGAGGCATGCTGCCAACTGGCAGCACTATATACACTGCTGGTAGCTACACCACCATGTAGAGCGAATCATGTGTCTGCTGCTTCTGCAGACGAGATCCCAATAATCACAAATGTCTTCGATCTCGGTAGGCAATAACCCAAGTCTGATGAAGAGGACACACGTCCATTTTTTCTCAGGACTTCATCAGCAACCAAAAGCAGAGCACAGCCCCCCGACCGCATCTTCACTGTTCTCGTGCAAAGCACACACTTGCAGTTGTCACGACCGCACAACTTAACTGTTGGATCGGAGGGAGGACAGGCAGGCTCACGTGATTGGCGCCGGCAACCTCTGAAACAAACCCAAACCCCCACCCCTTTCAGATCCTGTTCCTGTTCATCGATTGCTTGCTGGCCTGCTGCCTTGCTGGCAGTGGCGACAAGGCACGGATGGAGGGAGCGTATCGGAGATGCCACCGTTGCATGCAGGTTTGGCGCCGGAAACTGCTCATGCAGTAGAGACAGAGAGATGGAGCCAAGCACAGTTCCTCGCGAAGATTAAGGTCATGCAACTCTTGATTCCCGGCAGCAGCATTTCGTAGTCAACGACTCAAGAAAAAAAACAACGTGTCGTCGTCATGGTCCATGTCCATATGCATGGAGATCGATCGATAAAGTTTATTACAATATATATGTTGGCAGGTCACAAGAAAAAGGAGAGGAAGTGGGTCATCAGGTGGTGGAGTAGTTTCCAACTCCGTATGAAGAAGCATTTGACTAATGCGTGACAAATGGTATTCTAACCAGTTCGATCTGCCTAAAAAAGGTGAGCACGCACTCGAGTTAGAAAAGCTAAGAGTAAGAGAGAGCGTTGAAATTCGTCGTGGCGACTCGTTTGGTGTGTTTGTGCCCAGCCAAACCCACCACGCACAATGCATATGCATGGTTGGTGTACGTGGACCGAACATTATTAGGCCACATCCAACCGTGCACAGTACACTGTGTACCACCACTGCAATTACTCACTTGTAACGACTTTTTTAAATGTTTCTCTTTTCCCCCTCTCCTCTGCATAGTACGCACTGGAGAGGACCAACAAGGCAACAAGCCTGCATTATTCATGCCAACCTTTTTTTTGCTCTTCATGTTAGCTACACTATTTTTTCACGGATGAGCATGAGCTAACCTAACCACCTGAGTACTAATCATCATCACTAGCCCAGCAACATTATTACAATTAGTAGTTGAAATCATCTTAAAAACATTGCTAGCTGCAGCGCCAAGAGATCGGAGAGGCGCACACACGGGTACAGTACAGCGAGATGCCGTCAGCATTCATGCTGATCCACATCTCCCTTCTGTCTCCTGCCTGCCCGAGCGAGAGAGGCCGACATGGAAACACTAGTCCCCTGCTGGCCCATCACGTGATCGCACATTCACACGCACCTCCGTCTTCTTCGTTATTTATTATATGGACACGTTATTTATCCTTTCCCCACCTCAAGCTTTACACATTTTTTTGTGTGTTTTGTTGAGAGCAAGTTGCCACTGCAAAGCGCTTAGAATTCGCGTACTGCTATTTAATTCTCACCTAAGACGAGGACCCTTCTAGAAATATCTCCACTAACGTCAAATCGCCCAGTGTCTTCGTCCATGCATGCATGGTCCTCCTAGCTCAAAAGCAAAAAATCCAAAGAATATAATATCTCCAGAATTCTTGTTTTTTAAAAAAAAGAATTTGTCGGCAAAATTCACAGGAATTTCCTCATCTCCCTATATAAGGAGACACAGCTAGGTGGCTGATTACAAAAGCCATTCAATCATTCATCAAGAAACCAACCAAACCATCAGCCAGCCAAGCACTCCAACACTGTGACTCCGTGAGCCTCGTGCTCCTCTGCCACACTCCCCACCAGCTCACCAATCATGCCTCGCCCGGCCTCTGCTCCCCTCCTCCTCTTCCTCCTCCTCGCCACCGCCGCCGCAGCGGTCCTGGCCGTGGCGTCCGCGTCGCCGGCAAGCGTCAGCAACGCGGCGTCGGCCAGCGACTTCATCCGCAAGTCGTGCCGCGACACGCAGTACCCGTCGGTGTGCGTGCAGAGCCTGGCGTCGTACGGCGGGTCCCCGCCGCCGCGGAGCCCGCGGGAGCTGGCCCGCGCGGCGCTGTCCGTGAGCGCGGACCGCGCACGCGAGGCGTCGGCGTACGTGGGCCGCCTGTGCGGCGGCGGCGGGGCGGCGAAAGGGTCCAAGGGCGGCGCCGGCGGGAGCAAGAAGGCGGCGGCAGGGCCGGTGCGCGACTGCCTGGAGAACCTGGCGGACAGCGTGGGGCACCTCCGCGACGCGGCGCAGGAGATGGGCGGCGCCGGGATGGCGGGCCGCGCGGGGTCGCCGGCGTTCAAGTGGCACCTCAGCAACGTGCAGACCTGGTGCAGCGCCGCGCTGACCGACGAGAACACCTGCCTCGACGGGCTCTCCTCCGGCGGCGGCCGCGGCGGCGTGGACGCCGGCACCCGCGCCGCCATCAGGGGCAAGGTCGTCGAGGTGGCGCAGGTCACCAGCAACGCGCTCGCCCTCGTCAACAAGGTCGGGCCGGGGTACTAGCCCGCCCGCCCGTACGCCAGGCCCAGGCCCAGGCCCTGGCACCTCGACTCCCACGATGACGATGTTCACCTGCTAGCTCTGTGTGTTGTTGTGCGTCGCTTAACTGGTTATTCGGTCTCCATTTCTTCACTTCTGTTTGCGTAAAATATACTGCTAGTTAAGACGAGTTAAGGGAGATAAACTTGCTTGTAATGTACCTCCCGTGACAAATAAGTGCATATCATGGTTTATTTATTCATATATATGGTCTCCGAAACATAATTTGAATTGCCAAATTGCATTCAATTGTCACACGACACTCGTTTTTCAAGGAGAGGTCAGTATGTTTTCAGTTTTCTGATTGATCGATGGCGGTAGGAGTCTCAGGGACTGCTTGGTTGCCGCCGCCGCACGCCACGAGCAGGTTGTGGCAGCCACAACCTGTGGCGGTGGATTCGTCCGCCACATTCATTCTACTGTGTTGTGGCGAGTGTGTGTGGCGTGGCAGCTTGTGGCTGCCAACCAAACATCCCCTTAGTTAGGAGTTGGGAAGATGCATGGGGCCATTGGGGCTTAGCTTGTTCATTTGTGTGTCCCCTTGCCTTGATCCATGTGTGAAAGCGTTCTCCAGCTGCCTGAAATTGAACACCACCCATCAGGCCGTCACCACCTGCCCTAGTTGATCGATCAAGCAAGCAGTGTGGCGTCGGGACGCAATGCAAATAACACTGGGCCACTGCAGGCCAAAGCTGGTATTAGTAGCCGCATGCAAGTGAGAAATTAAAGCATCACTCCAAGTCCAAAGGCAAAGCTGCTGGTCGATATCTGAATTTCTGAACAACGTTTCCCAAATGCCAATCAAGATAGTTGATGAGATCATGTGGAGAAGCAGGTTTCAATTATTCGTAGTACGTCATCTAATCAGGGGTCCTCTCGTGATGACAGCATTTAAGTAGATTAGTTGCAAATAATAGAGTTGTACTGCTCGTATGATCTGATGCTACTTTGCCAAGCAAAGGTACGTTAGTTATGACCTCGCGAGCGTCTTGTTGTGCAGCCGATTTGCAGATTTAAAAACCGAGTGGGGGCAGCATTTGATCGAAACAGACGACAAGAGGCGTCGTGCGCTTATTGAAGGACCCCACAGCTGCTGAATGCTACGTGACCTGTCAGGCCATGTGGCCTTGGACTCGCATGGGGGCACAAGGGCATGCCACTGCCATGCATGGGGCAGTGGTGTCAGCGAAATGCTAGTGCCTGCTGGCCGGCTAAAAATCTGTTTCTTTCGGCCGACATGGCGCGACGTGGCATCCGGCCGGGCTGTGCTGACGTGTCCTGATTCATGATCGACTGTGCTGCCGACTATCCCGAGTATCGGTATCGCCGTGCCGGCGGCTACACGTCCGTGCAACGTTTGCCAAATGCAAATGGAGCTAGTTGATGATGAGGCAGGCCTCGGGCCTCTTATAAACGATGGCGCAAAACGACAAGAAGGAAAGAGATCAAACCGCAAGGAGACACGAGATTTAACGTGAAAAATCCCCTCAACACGAGCGGGAAAAACCACGGGCACCAACCAGCAAGCAATTCCACTATGATCGGAGTCCGATTACAAACGTCAACGGCGGCAGCTTACAGGAAGTAGAATGAATTCATCTCCAATGAAAAACCTTAATAGAGTTATATGACTGCCTGCATGCGGGCGTTGCCCCCGCACCCCCGATCAACGAGGCAAACGAGGTACAAATACACCTGCTACGCTCCGCCGGTTGACCTTTATCTTGTGCACATATGAATTTGGATCATTATTCAACAGGGGCGGCAAGAAGGGCGTCTCCAACTGGCACCATGTAAGGAATCGGATCCTCGTAGCCTAAGAGGGGGAAGGGGTGAATTAGGCAACTTAAAAAAATTTTAACATATGACTTCACTACTTTTACACAAAGATAAACTAGAACATACTATCTAGATGTGCAACTATGGTTGTTATAGTGTGAAACTCCCATCCCAAAACAAGGTTTGCAACCTATAGCTAATCCTAGCATGATACTACTCTAGGAAAGTAAATGCAAGCAAAAATTGCAAGAGAGTAAATGCGGAAATGTAAAGAGGGATGAGAGGAAGCAAACTCTTGACACGCGATTTATCCCGTGGTATCGGTAGGCACTAAGCCACCTCTAGTCCACGTTGTTGAAGCACTCACACAAGAGTATTGCTTTCCGTCACCAAGTCTCTCCCAAGAGCACCACTTGACTCGCCACAAAGGCTCGCCACTTAGGCACTCGCCAAGATCCCTTGGTCACCTTGATGCCGCCTCCACTAAGGAGCTTCTCCACCAAGGAAGGGGGTCTCCACGTCCCCCGCACAAAGTGTCATCGCCACTCCACACCAAGCCGAGGGTCAAAGACGATTGCCTGAGCCACTTAGGCCCCAAGGCTTCCAAGCGCTTGTACACCTTGATTCACTCAAGAATCACCTCACATGGTTGGCACAACCTTGCACTCACTCGACTCTAAGCTAAGCCTAGCACTAAGCACATACACTAAGCATATGCAAGTCTATGGATGAGCAATTAAGCACTTGGATGGATTGGATATGATCTTCTAGGTGTCTTGCACTCCTCTACACTTCCACACAATCCAACAACCTCAAATGGGTGAGTGGAGGGGGTATAAATAGCTCAAGGCATCCAAAGAGCCGCTATTAAGCCAATCGAAAAGGTAGCGTCGGATGAACCGATGCTATGCTTTTCTAGCGCGTCATCCGGTGCCCTCCACGCCACTTAGCCGCTGCATTTGTCGACAACTACTCCGGACGCTATACACCGATGGTGCGTGATCATCCGCGGCAGGACTCTCGCCAAAACCT
Organism: Cenchrus purpureus; assembly: GCA_022644695.1. NCBI lineage: Eukaryota > Viridiplantae > Streptophyta > Magnoliopsida > Poales > Poaceae > Cenchrus > Cenchrus purpureus. Next base: position 46,505,682 of record CP053458.1, read on the forward strand.
TCTCTGCATCTTGAGACCGTCGGATGAACCGCCGCTCCACCGTCTGTTCATCCGGTCAAGCTCCGGTCTTGACGCTGCGCTGTCTTGATTCAAACGGCGTCGGATAGACCGGACGGTGTCCCCAAGACCGTCGGTTCATCCCGTGCATCGAGCTTCTCCTCTGCAATTCATTATCTAGAAACTGGACCGGATCATCCGAGTGTCAACTTCATTTTGTGGTACCAAGTGCACCGACGCTTCTTCCTAGGGTACCGTCGGTTCATTCGACGGTGTCTTTTTCCTTCCTTTTCTTCGCGTCTTCAACTTGTCATTGCTTCAATTTAACATACTTAACATGCCATCACTTATAGCCTCAAAATATATACCCTTAACATGTGGATGGTATGTTAACTTGTGGTATGACATGTTAACTTGGGCATGGTATGTTAATTTGTGGTAACATTCATGAGACCTAGGAATGCCTACAAAGACATGTTAAACAATGTGGTTAGTCCCATTACTTGTGTTAGCATGAATCACCAAAATCAACTCGAACAAATGGCAAATGGGATCATGTTCGCTACACACCATACCGAGTTCATCAGTTCCAGAAGCGTAAACTGAATACGAATGTTTACCGTCTAAAAATGACAGCACTAAGCTCCATATGAAATCCTTTTGGTTACACTAGTTGAGTGTATGTGCGACACGCACGTGTTTAAACAATTTACTCAATAAGAATTTTATTTTATTATGAATGTGAACATGCGCCACACATATGTTTTTATACAAATCTAATAATAAAACTTCTGTATTTTTAATACAAACCCCTTAAAGAAGAATTTTACATTTATAGTAAAGATGAATGTCAACAAATTAATTAGCAATACACAAATTAAAATATTTATTAGATATCTAGTAAAGCATAGTTTTAGAGCCTTGCCATAACAGTGGAACGAAATCACCACGGCCACAACATCCCTGTATTCTCCTTCACAGCCACATGTTACCATGGTACTTGTTAGACAAAAGATATGATATCCTTTACCAACAAAATAGATCAAACCATGGCAAAATAACAATTAGTAATGAAAGAGTAAGAGGAATAAAAATAGTTCTTGATGATTTGTTAACTGGCATTTGAATGTGATCGTATAGTCTCCCCTTCCTAGCTTCTTGCACATTCATGTCCAATGCTCTGCGTTACACAAATCAAAAAAAAATGAAATTGATCCATATGCATAAATTGTTTGGTAAATGGCCCAAGCAACATGCATAAGGGGGTTTCAACAACTACAAGATTTGCATGATCAACACCTATGCGCACTATCATGCTGCCCTCCACACAATGCCCCTCCAATCTCGTAAGAAACTATCATCTCATTTGCTTAATTAGCAGAAGGAATCGATCAACACGTACCTTTGACCACTGGGGAGAGGAAAGAGCGAGGCGACATTAAGGCGGTGTGACTCCTACAAGTCTTGTGGTCTTCACGGTCGTGCAGTTGGGGCTCTAGTGGCTGCGCCTGATGGAGAAACATGGTGATCACGCATCATGATGTTATGTATCACCATTGCTTCTGCTTCCCCAACAGATTTGGGATGAGAAGTATTTGCAATTATTTTCTATATTTATAGTATAGACGAAGGCAGTCAAAAAAGGAAAGAAATAAGAGCAAATAAAAATCTCGTTGCATGCACCAATCACAAGTGATTAAAGAGGAAATAAAAAATCTCGTTGCCACATACGCCTATGACGTGCATGATTAATGGACCGATAAGAGGAAGGCTTCAATCACGCATCAGTGAAGGCACACAAAGAAGGAAAGAAATAAGAGGAGACGAAAATCTGGTTGTTAATTAGGAGTGATTGAAGATGAAAACAAAAATTTTGTTGCCATGTACACCTATGATGTGCATGATTAATGGAGTGGTAAGAGGATGGCTTTAATCATGCATCAGTGGAAGGCACACAAAAGAAGGAAAGAAATAATAAGAAACAAAAATCTAGTTGTGCACCAATCAAAGCTATTAAAGATGGAAATAAAATCTCATTGCCATGTACACCTATGACGTGCATGTTTAATGAGCGAGTGAGACAATAATTTCTCTTGATTAATGTTTCATGCATCAGTGGTAGGTTGCCAACAAGGAGTCCGGAGGTTAGACGCACGATGTGGGTACACAATGCGGTAACTCTAACTATTTCTAAGAGGTGGAAACATTTTAGAAAACATGATTTTGGGTGTTTCTCCATCCTCCACCGGACTGCATAGTGGGTCCAATGTGACGACCGTGGTGGGTCTATTCTAGGTGAGAAAAGTTTTCAATTATTTTTAATCCTTATAGTATAGATATATGTGTAAATATGTCAACTTAGACGATAATTTGGGAGGTTTTTTAGGGTACACAATACCAGCCTGTACCACCGGTTGAAAAGAACTCGTATGTAATAAAAAAGAACTTATATGTAAGGATCCGATGATTGAGATTAATTCTGTACCACCGGTTTTTTTAGTGTGGTATGGGTGGTATTCATAGGTGGTACGGGTAGTATATGGATATTATCAGAAATATACAACATAATATTGTTGTAATATATGAAATCAAGTCTTTTCATGTAACCTTGGCAGCGGGGAAATTTTTTCCAAATAATATACATTGAGAAAATTATCATTTTACCCATAGTAAAAAATTGAAAAAAACCCGATAATACTACCGTACCACTGTTGGGTGGTATTGTGTACCGTAAAAGACCTCTAATTTGGAGTGTAAGTTTCATTTCTTTTCTGTCCAGTGTGTAGATCTATTGATTATATTCAACTCTATCTTCTGAAATTATTTATTTTCTTAATTAACTCATCCATGTATTTTTTCTCTCTATCAGAAAGACAGAAACCTGTTAAGGAACCATTTGTTCTGCTTTATTACCCGATATAATTTGTCTTTGTATAGGCTGAAGGTATTTTTTCAGGAATACACATTAGAGCTGTGTATCTTTGTATTAAGAAGATTAAAACAGAGTTTACAACACAGGCCTACCGACAACACGCACACGGGCTCAAATTGACTTCATAATTACACAAATTACTAAAACAACCAAAGATACTGAAACTTAGAAGAGCTCACTACTGGCCTTCCTAAGGATCATCATGCGTTCCTCCCTGTGCAGCTTGGATCGCCGCCAACAGTTGTACGTCGGATAAGGCATGGGTTGCTGGGAAGATGTCTCGAAGCGCGACGAAGTAGTGAGCATCGAGCGGTCCTGTGAACACGGGCGCAAGTTGAGGGCGAGGTCGTCCTGGTGCCGATGCCTGTCCATCCGCCTTGCAGAGCCCTATCTTGTGCATGACGAGGACTTCACCCTTCTTGGAGCCACGTACAGTGGAGTTAAGCAGCTTGTTGGCCAAATGTCCTCTACACAGGAGACCTGACATAGAGGGTGTCGTGGGGATGGCGACCACCGTGTTCAAAGGCCACCAACTCTGAAATGGTTGCCTTCTCTATGGCTAGCGCCCACTCCGCCGCCTCTGTCAACTCTGGTGAAGGTGCAGGCAGTGACAAGTTGTCAATTTCCGCTGCCACCTCCGTCGGTGCAGGTAGCGACGAGTCGCCAGCTTCCGGCGCGGCCTTGAGGATCACCAGAAAACTTCCTGGAGCAAATCGCCGGACTATGAAATTGTCATGTCTACCCAGAGCCGCGGGCAAGAGGATGGAACACAACTCCTCTACGTCCGTCTCGGTTGCCTGTGAGAGGAGACAGACCCCACGGTCTTGGTGAAGCAGAGGATGGCTCGTCGGCACTTTGTTGTCGAGCATCATCCCCAGGACCCAGGACGACGCCGACAGGTCGCGAGGAGGGGGCAGAGGTGGCGGTGGAGGATCCCTCCTTTGCCATGACCGGTGCAGACCACCATTAGAATGAAGAGAAAGACAAGTAGAACATATAATATGATATGTTTTAGTACATTTTTTTATTATGAAAAAATATAGGTCTGAAGCTATAGAAAAACTATACTAAATCATTCTATATTATATATTCATTGTGTATATCTACTCATTTGGAGTTCAACGCAATTGGATTTTTCATTTATGATTTTTCTGTGATTTACTATGATTTTTCAAAACTGCTTTAAGGTGTAATTTGACCGGTTTGAAAAGTTCGGGGTGATAACCGTTTCATAGGTGAGTGGTGATTAATCCACTCCGCATAGGTAAGGGATTGATCTAGACTTTTTCCCAAGGCTAATTGTCCATGACTTGTGCCTTTTTTTTAGGTAGATGACTTTGCCTATGTATTTACTTACGACGACAAAGAATAAAGAGTAGATTACATGGGAGGTACCTGAACTATCGGGCACTTCCCATGTAGGTACCCGAACTTTCAAAGTGACTATCCAGTACGAACTTTCACCACGACCCACGGTCCAAAGGCAGCCACGTCAGCTCAAAATTTTGCATAAACAACCCTCGCTCATTCTATTCCTAACTATGCAGTCCATACATGTTGGGCGTGGGGGAGCCTCCGCCGTAGTGTCGTCATCAAGGCCGAGCAGCCGCTGCCGCCGTCCGCTGCCATGGCGATCTCCTCCCGCCATCTCGTGCCCGGGTTCCCTGCCGCCACGCTTGCGCGGGCAGACGCCCGCCGCGGCGCTCGCCCTCACGCACGCCACCGTGACGCCCAACCACGTGTCGTGCGCGCCCACGGCCACGGAGAACACGCGGCCGTCGTCATCCGCCTCGAGCGGCGCCGCAGATATGGCTCCAAAGAAGCCGGTGATGTTGTCGTGTCCGTAGGTGATCTTGTCCACGACCAGTGTGAGTGTCCCTCGTGTGGTCACGCATCGACGGCGAGCCACGAAGGCGCGGCCGGGCGCAGAGCGGCGGCACGGTGCGTGAGGCACCAGGCCGTGTGAGCGCTGGCAGGCGTGCCCGCGGCAGGCAGTGCGCCTCCGGCGCGTGCCACGAGGCTGCGGTGCGCCTCGCTGCGTGCCAACGAGGCGCGAGGCGCCGTGGCCGCGGCAGTCGCCGGCAGCGTGCCGGCAAGGCGCGTAGCGCCGCCGCCCAGATGCCCTGCGTGAGGCGCGGCGGCGCCCTCCGCCTTGCCCGCGGCGAGCGCCGCCCGCATGCCCGCGAGGCCGCGCGATGGGCGCCGGCTGCCCGCGTGCGGCAAGGCGCGGGGCCGCGGCGAGGCGGCGCGTGCGTCCCGCGTGCGGCCGCGCGGCACGGCGCCTCCCGCGCGTCCCGGCGGCGGTGGAGCCGCCCGCGCTGCGGCGAGGTGCGGAGGCCGGCGAGGCCGATGAGGCGCCTGCGTGCGTGCGGCGAGGCGCGGCGGCGCGCTGCGCTGCGCCCCTGAGCCGCTCTAGCATGTGGGCCGGAGGAGCTCGCCCATGCCGCGGCCGAGGAGAGGAGCTCGCGGCCGCCTCGCACTGCCCGCCGCCATGGCCCCTGTCAGCCGGAGAAGTTCGCCATGGCTCCTTGCGCCGCGCCAGCCGGAGGAAAGGAGCTCCGCGCCGTCCCCGGCCGCCTCGCCATGGCGGCCTCCCCATGGACTGCATAGTTAGGAATAGAATGAGCGAGGGTTGTTTATACAAAATTTTAAGCTGACGTGGCTGCCTTTGGACCGGCAATGCGCCGCGGTGAAAGTTCAGGTACCTGGATAGTCACTTTGAAAGTTCGAGTACCTACATGGGAAGTGCCCGATAGTTCAGGTACCTCTCATGTAATTTACTCAAGAAGAAAACTATCGGCCTCAATGACCAGTAACTTGTTGCCTTATTGGACCTAACCCATTTACTGGGCGGCCTTCTGAGCCACAGTTCGACAAGGCCCATTCGGCTATCGGGCCGCGACGCAGATCTCCAGGACCAGACAGATCTCACCAGGACCACTTGGAGCACTTGGCGTTTAAAGAACAGGTAGGGAGGCGAGGAGGCCGCGGACGGAACGGAAACGGACAGACTAGGAAGGAAGCAGGGCTGTTCGAAATTTGAAACCCTCCCAAATCCACCCATTTTCCCTCTCCTCTCTCCTCCGCTCCTCCGCTCCGCCCCCCCTTCTCTCTCATCCCGAAAGGGCAAAGAAAAGAAAACACACGCCCCCCTCCTCCCTTCCCTTCTCTTCCTCTCCCGAACTCACACTCCCCCCACCCTATACTACCGGAAAAACCCAAACCGAGCGGAGGCAGCGGAGAGCCCCCGCCGCCGCCGCCGCCGACCCCCGCCGCAGCCGCGCAGATCGCGGCCGGATCTACGGCGCTGGGGCTAGGGGGTCCCCGGATCGACGCCTCCGCCGCGCTGCACGCACGCGAGCGGTGAGCCTCCTCGCTTCTTTCTCTCTCTCCCCCCCGCTCCGTGTTCTTGGGGTTCTTGATGTCGATTGCCCGGGGGTTCGAATTTCGTGTGGTGCGTTTGCGTGGGGGTTTCCCCCCATTCTTTGGGGTCCAAGAACCTCGGGGGTTAGGGTTTCTTGGCGGAGTGGGGTCGTGGGGGCTTGGTCCGGGTCCAAGAATCCCCCTCCCCTGCCCCCAAGAACCCGGGAGGAGCTTGTTCTTTCTGCGAATAAAGGTTCTTTTCTATGCGATTGTTCTCTTCTGGACGCGTTTCCGCTTGCGGCTGCAGCCAAGATACCTTTTAGCCTGCGAAAGAACTGCCGACGCGTGCTCATTGCCGTGTTGGATGAGCTTTTACTGCCCATTATGTGGTCTGAACATGCTGCATTCTTTGATCCGCAGATTTTGTTGCATTGCAAAGTCCCTCTTGCACCTGTCCGTGCCAATTTCCTACTGCAGATGCAGCATTCTCTCAAAGATCCATATAAACCTTATCTTGATGAGAGACAAATTGCAGTAAAAATACGAAATTTGAGGCCGGCTGCATCTAGAATATGACAAATTCTTGGTCAAACAAGAGTAGAAAGGGACTGATCTGGTTCTGAATTGCGATTATTTTAGTTCAAATTGCAGGCCTTCTCGTTCTTTTGATGTAAAATGCCAACATGCAAATATTTTGCTCTGTTTTTAATGAAAATGGGGCAGGGCGATTTTGTCTGACCATCTAAAAAAAATCATATGACCTGTAATAGTTCGTTCTTTCTGATATGTTTTTTTAATTATCCAACCTTGCTTTTCACCTGTATATTTCTCACAATTGTTGTGCTGACTAAATGTATGGTACTATTCACTTGTCAGTTTCCCAATGCTATTTTGCCTCTACTATTGCATTAATTGCTCAGTATATGAAGTCACAGAGTCACTCTAACATATTCAGGTTTGGATGGCTTCACGAAAGGAAAACCCTATGCTTACTGCTTGTCAAGCACCCAATGCTCGGATCACGCGAGCTCAAGCTGCTGCTAATCGGGGAACCTTTGGACCTTTTCCTTCTGTTCCATTCCCTGCGAAAACTGAACGAAAACAGGCTTCACAAGGGAAGACAAAAAGGGGATCATCATATGAGAGCACTAGTGCAAGTGCGGCAATTTCAGGCCCCCAACCTAAAAGGCGCACAGTACTCAGGGATGTAACCAATGTGGGCCGTGCTAACTCCAACAAAAATATCACTGCTGCAACTAAGCTTCAGGTATTTAGGTGTTCCACACATTACTGCATTATTCTACTAGGTCTCGATGTCAACAAATTCTCAAACATTTATGCAAATGTAGTAGAATGACAAAGTAACCCCCCTTTTTTTCCCAGACAAGGCCCTCCCAGCGAGTTGGAAGAACCACGAGCAAAAACAAGCAGTGTGCAAAAAAGGTCCCTAAGATACCCCCACGAGCTGTTAATAGAAGTTCAGTTGCTAATGAATCAAACATTGCTGAAGAAACACAAGAGGGGACACTTTTGCCGCAGAGAGAGGAGCCTGCTCCTTTGCTTGAGAACAGGGGGTCGCTATCATTACAGGATGTTGAAAGGAACAGGGACAGTGCTTGTCATGAGGCATTCTTTGAGGAAAGAAATGCCAGGGATAGACCTGAACCTTCGGTGTCAAAGACTGGTTAGTTGCATTTTGTTTTTGAGATTGAACATTTGCTAGCATTCACAGTCACTGCCAAATTTACAAATGTTCAAGGCTTTTCATTAAATAGTAGAATACCATGTTTGATGTTGCAGCTTGTACCCTTGCTTTTACTTGAGTATAATCTTGATAATTTTAAGAAAAATAAGAAATCTGAAATAACAAAAGCATGCTGCAAATGTTTTTCTATTAATCATTTCTCAGATACTTGTAGATAGTCTTCACATTTCTTATTACTAGCCATCTCCTAAATATTCTGTCCTTTGTTCCAGGGGACTCTCCTGTGTTAGAGATTTTAGACATTGACAAAGACAATGGCAATCCCCAGATGTGCGCTTCCTACGTTGTAGAGATATACTCAAACCTAATGGCTTCAGAGGTATTCTATTGTATTTTTTGTTAAAAAGGAAATGTTTCTTCATTCTGCTTCAATTTTTTAATACTTCAGATGTTGTGTTGAGCATGTAAGAACTCCAGTTTTATATATCTGTGTTATTTTTGTCACCTTGTGCTCATTTGAAGGGTACATGCTCAGTCTTAATGTTTCTGCCATTCCACAGCTTATGAGAAGACCCAGTCCAAATTACATGGAGGGTTTGCAACGGGACATCACAAAGGGCATGAGAGGAATACTCATTGATTGGCTTGTGGAGGTTGTTATATTTATAATTATATTTGGAGTTCTGTTGGTTTCTGTATACGATCTGTTCAAATATGTTCATAAGTTGGTATCAGATCATTCGCCTTTGGCATCTCACAGCACATGACTGATGCACAAAGCTAGCAAAATGCAAAATATAGTCCAGCTTAGCTATTTGCTATCATTTGATGCCAGTAAACATGAGATAACTATATGATATACTTGAATCAGTTAGCAAAGATCCTTTCATCTTTTGTTTTTGCAACAAATAACTTGCTCAGAGCCTGAGATATTCAAGTGCTCAGAATAATGATATCCATTTTCTTCAGAGTCAGAAACCTAGTTTGCACACCTCTCATACATGTGGCATCTGGGTTCTCTTTTCTTATGATGAAAATCCTTTATACCTTTTGCTGTTTACTTCTCATGATTCAGCTTGTGATGTCTTATCTATTGTCTCTGTTGCAGGTATCTGAAGAATACAAACTTGTACCGGACACGCTGTACCTTACTGTATATCTTATTGACCGCTTTCTTTCTCGGAACTACATTGAAAGACAGAGACTACAACTTCTGGGAATAACGAGCATGCTTGTTGCCTCGTGAGTTTTATGCTAGCCATTTTATTCTATATTAATGGTGGAAAACTTCAAAGTACATAGGGAAATGTAACATACAAAGTTTTTCCTAGCAGCTGGACCAGTTTCCTCTGTGGCTAACTTACCAAATTATTGCAAATGAGTTCCTGTGCAAGTACAGTAAAGATTTGTTATTTTGCAGCAAATATGAAGAGATATGTGCTCCTCGGGTTGAAGAGTTCTGTTTCATAACTGACAATACATATACAAAGGCAGAGGTATTTGTTTCATGTGAAGTTGAGAAAAAATACATGTATGGTAGGAACCATTAGATTTCTATAGCTGATAACCTCTTGATCCAGTAGGTGTTGAAAATGGAGTGTCAAGTGCTCAATGACCTGGGATTTCATCTTTCTGTTCCAACAACAAAAACATTTCTCAGGAGATTCCTTAGAGCGGCGCAGGCATCTCGTAAAGTAAGATTGGTCTCAGATCTTACAAGTTCATTCTAGTTCATACATTTTAACTCAGCACTAAGTTCTGAAGTTTATTTGCAGACTCCTTCTGTCACTTTGGGATTTCTGGCCAATTACCTTGCGGAGTTGACATTGGTGGATTACGGATTCTTGAAATTTCTTCCTTCAGTGGTGGCAGCATCGGCTGTTTTTCTTGCTAGATGGACGCTTGACCAATCTGACCTCCCATGGGTATGTATGAAAGGCAGTTGGCACACACAGCTGAACATGCTTAAAAAAACTTGATGTCATCTCTAACTTGGGGCCATTCTTATGCAGAATCAAACCCTTGAGCACTACACCTCTTACAAAAGCTCAGATATTCAATTATGTGTTTGCGCTCTACGAGAACTGCAGCACAACACCAGTAACTGCCCACTTAATGCTGTCCGTGAAAAGTATAGAAATCAAAAGGTACGCAACCACATCTTGCTGTCTGAACTCCTAGTGCACTGCTTACAGTTTCACACTTTCACTTGGCTAGTGGCAATTAAAACTGAAGCCCCACCACAGCTCCTAACAGCGAGCTTGTTCTGTTGCAGTTTGAATGCGTAGCAAACCTGACTTCACCGGAGCTTCACCAGTCGCTCTTCAGCTGACACGCCAATGACATGAATTACCTGTTGATCGGAAACGTTAGCAGCAGTCGTAGCTGAGACTGCGTTAACATTATGTAGCATCCCTTCCCCTCGTCTGATTTGGTTCTGTTGTCCCGAGCTGTTGTTGTTTTCCGACCTTTTTCGAGTCGTGTAGTAAGAAGACAGATGGTTCGCTGCTTTTTTGCTTGACATGAGGTTTACCCGAATGTAAACAGCACTGTGTGTAGGCTTTGGCTTGAGTTGATAACGGTAGCGTGTCCAACTTGTATGACAAACAACGGAATGCTGTTTGTTGTGACATAATTCGTTTATTGTTAGCTTGGAAATGGAGGTTAGTTTGTTGCTTGTATCCAAGTACTTTCTGTCAACATGGAGATGCTCTTTTGGACAATCCAGGGACTTGTTGAGCTACAGTATTGTTTTCCTTTTTTGGCCTAAGATGGTCTACCCTACTGGAGATAGGAGCAGTCTGTTACTGATAGATGGTGACAGCAATGCAGATTTGGCCATTTGGTTGGGTGCTTTTGATGCTGCAGGACCCAGCAGGGTCCGGGCTCTGGGCACCTGATGCCAGCCTTCTTTGTTTAGTAAATTTTTTTAGGTATTAAATGTATCTTTGATCACTAATTAAGGTATTAAATAAAGACAGTTTACAAAACTATCTCCACACCCCGCTAGGTAAATTTCTAAGACGAGTCTAATGAGGCCTTCAACTACATAATTAGAGGTCAATTATTATAGCATTATTGTAGCAAAATCATGAATTAATTATGATTATTAGATTCATCGCGTAAAGTTACACTCATCTGTAAAAAAAAAGTTTTGCAAATACTCCAGGTGATTTCTAATCTGGCATGTGTGGATTTGGGGATGTTTTGATTTGAACGGCAAAGCCATGTCCTGTCTAGCGATTGGGCTTGTAGTCCAATGGTAGGACAGTCCATTGGGACGCTACCCACCAGGGTTCAAATCCTTGTGCTCGCACCTTTTTCTGGATTTTCCAGGATTTACCGGCGTTATGCGTTAAGTGGTAAGCGACGTTCCCGTCGACGACGAGGCACCATTGGTGACTTCGGAATCTCCGATACATCGCTGCTTTCATCCTTCAGAGGTGCTCATAGGGGTAAGGTTTGCGTACGTGTATTCATAGGGATAAGTGTGTGTGCGTGTTGTGAGTGTTTGCGTTGTATTGTGTCATTCTAAAAAGCCATGTCATCGTCACGGGGACAGAGGCGATTTTTATATTTTTCTATCTCTATTTTGCAAAAATAAATGGTCTGAAATTTTGCAGTATACATCTGCCGTGTATTGCAGCGTCGAGGACATAACGCCGTGGCCCATGGCGATAGGAGCCGCCAGAAATGGGCACTCAGGGACATATCGTCGCGGCCACGAGGTCCCTATCGCGTCGACGGCAGGAGCCTACGCCAGCGGTGCGTGGCCCTGTGTAGCGCCCGCATCGGCGGTATGTATGGACTTCTACCGGCCTGCGCGTAGGATTTTTTTTTGTAAATTTCAATTTTTGAAGCATTGATAAAACGACGAACCATTAATACTTAACGACGAATTTAGATAAACGATTACAACATTTGCAATGGCACGTGCGACACAAGTACCCTAACTTTGTGCCGCTGCTAGTCCTAACGTGCCTTAGGGAATTTAGATAAACGATTACAACATTTGTAGTCTAGTTGTACGAATAGTGCCCGGAGAACCCGGACATCATAGACCCGCCGGTCTTTGGGAGGGCATGTAGTACTCACGGGTGGAGTTGGATCAGACGGTGGCGGGGGTGGAGTTGCTGGAGGAGTGTTGTCCTTCTTCTCGTGGCACGGACAACAGCAGAACTCGTCCTCACACCCGGTGTTCGTCTTCACCACCATTGTCAGGTCCCGGTCCGTCCGTCGTCGTTGGTAGATGTCGGATCCGGAGAAGCCAATGCCGACGCGAGTTCTTGCCTCAGTTGAAGATGACAACATCCTCGAGGTAGTTGATGTGTTGATACGGGTCAATAGCGGGGATCCACCCATTGCACGAAACCGCATTATCTCGGTTGTTCGAATCTGCGAAACCGTGATTACATTAGTAAATCATACAATGATGAAGGACGAGGGCAAAGAGTTTTGCTTACCCATGCTCGTGAGCAACGCCCGAAGCGTCCGACCGAGTTGTCCCATCCACGATAAACTCGCATCACACGAACTCATCGTGTACACACTTGGCGACCGTTTGATTTGGTGTGTACTTTCTAACATCACGCATGGATTTGAAATCTCTCTTGTCTAAGACCGGAAAATTGCCGTTGAACTACGGATCTGTCGGCTCCACGGTGTTGGACCGAGGAGTCATCATCATCATCCTCACCCAGAACTCATTGGTGCTTGTTGTGTTGTGAAGTGAGACTGGAGAAGAGTGCTCACATATATGTAGGCAATAAAGCAGACTGGACGGTGGGCCATTCGATCCGGGGCAAGAAAACGGCCAGTGACTCAGAGGAAACACACCCTAGTACTAGGTACACTGTTTGGTGCAGTGACTCACGTAAAACACACCCTATGTGTTCCTTTGTTTGGTGCAGTTCACGTGAAAACACACCCTAGTACGAGTTTCTGTCATGCATCTGAAATGCATCTGAAATCAAGTTCTTAAAGATACAACCCGACTCTAGAGAATGATGAAATGAAATCATAATTTTTTATGGATACAGCACTTTTCGCCGAGTACTCTACGTCTCGGGTACAACAGGGGTATTTCCTTCCTCATAACATCCACCCCAGCCTTCCTTAGCCCGGGCGAGCTCTCTCCCTCTTCCTCTCTATCTCGCTTCACGCCGCGGCCACTTCACGTTCTTTGATCTCCGTGAATGCGAATTTCCTCCCGCCGCTCCTTACGTTTTCTTTTTGTTTTTCGCCTCAACCATCCTTTGCCACCTCTCACGTCGAACGACCCGTCTCCTCGACGTAACGCTTGTCTTGTTCGGATGCTCACAATCTAACCACGCATAAAATCACGAGAGGAGGTGGAGTCTTTTGAAAGACAAGTTAGCACATAATAAAATAGCGACATATTATTTATTTAGTAATGCAGTTTGGTTTTACTTTTGGTCTAACATTGCGACATGGTGGGAGGGGGTCATGCTCGTAGTTCACGCACATGAAGAACCTCATCCCGTAGCGACGAGAACGTTGCACTTGACAAGCTTCGGTTGTCACCGCGAGTCACATAGGAGTGTGGATCCCCTTTGGCACCGCAACCTTGTCCTTCCTACTGGTGAGCAACTCCAAATCCAACTCAGGACTCGAGGAAGTCATTGAAAGCCTACAAAAAAGATGAGAAATATGATAATTCATTACATATTTCATTTGAAATTAGAGAACAATACATAACAGATATGATAATAAATTTGCGGCAAGAATAAAACAACAAGCAAATGAAAAGGTAGTTCAATTATTACAACACGATAACATGCATAAGGTCAAATATTACAAGACCTTGCCATAAAATGGTTCAAATATTACAAGACGATAACATGCATAAGTATTTTAAATATTACAACACGGTAGCATAAACAAATACGGCCATCTTGCATTCCTTTGCTAGCGATCGAACGACGCCCACGTGCACTAGCGAAGGTGGTGTAGAAGTGGCGGTGGAAAAGTAAGATGCTTCGTGCATTTCTTGTAGGAGTGTCTGGATTGTTGCACTTAGAGCATATCGCACCGAGGTCCAAATTGACCTCATCCATGTTGTTCCTAATCCTCTTCTTCTTGCGTCGACCGACACCTTGGCACATGGTTGGATCTGGATTTGGTATGTACAACGCACTGTCTTTGGGGTCTTGAGTGAAAGTTCCAAGATGCAGGTAACCCTCAATAGTGTGGTTCCAAGTGTCTAGAATGGTTTGCTTCAGAAAGTATTTAGGCACGTAGCGACCCTAATGCTTATTCTTTGTTGCAAGGCATGCAGCGATCACATGTGAGCAGGGGTAGTGTAGCAGCAGTGGCTTCTGGCAAGAGCATGAGCATGTCTGATTCCCAATAACTGTTTTTTGTATTGTTATTTCACCATTTGCTTTTTGTGATTTGACCGCAACTTATCTCGATATTTCCACTTGCACTTCCTCGCCAAGAGCGTTGCTTTTTTTGGTCAAGTACTCATCATCCATGTTGAATACACCTTCGACACCCTGCATAGCTGCATGTGCTGCAAGAGCACGTCAAGAAAGTACTTCATTGTGCGGTACAAGAAGAACTCAATGATACCAACAAGAGGGAGAGCTCTGGCACCACGCAAAACAGCGTTGTAGACCTCAAAGAAAATTTGTTGTCATTATCCCATGCCTCACACCTCCTTTATCAAACAGAGACACCATTTCTCCTTAGGCTCATTCGAATCCACCGGGTCAAGGTCTTCACAAGACGTCCCCTTCTCCTTCGACATTTGGAGCATCTAGCCCCACGTCCTCGAGAAACTGCTCTTCCGGGTTCGCATTTATTGGCTTTTAGCTATCTCTTCCGATGCTTTCTTCGTCGGATCATCTAATTTTGCCATAGCTCGTAGAACTTTTTCTCTGATTCGGTCGAACATAAGCGCTTGAACAATTGTGTAAGTTCTTTGTTCTTGAACTGCTATGAAAGTTTGCTCCCATATGCCTCATGCACCACCGCTATGCACATCCGCCATTGTGCTACTCATACGCTCTTCACTACCTTCTTTGATGTCATTAATGGCGCAAAATACCTTTGTGTCTATCGTATCACACACACGTCGACACATCTCCCACCACCATCTCGCTTCAATCTCTCCAAACCAATACCAACGTCACCATTCTCTCCCTCTGCAAAGCAATTGCCAATGGCAACAAGCGATTGTTGCCATCTGCAGCCACATCTATAAGGATTGTGCCTTTGTATTTTCTCGTTAGGAATGTGCCATCTATGCAAATAATCGGTGTCGACCTTTGTTTGAATGCAGCAATAGTGGGACCCAATGCTAAGAATGCCCATTGCAAGACTTGCTTCCACGGCTTGATACAAGATTATAAGTCTTGATATCATAATAACTACCGAGGATTTAGCGTGGCAATTGTGTTCAAGAATCGAGGCATTGTCGAGGATGCTTCGTAAGTTCCCCACCTCATCTCCATTACCTTCTTCTTTGCCATGTATGCCTTGCCATAACTTATACGGTACCTAAATTTCTCCTCAATTGCCAAGATAATGGACTTAGGCTCATAAGCGTGATTTTCCACAATCTTAGCAAACATCCGGCCGGCCACAAAACCGGATGATAAATTACGATGGCTTGCATCCGGTGCTCAAGTACACAAGTGTGATCCACAGATCTGATCTCAAAGAATTTTTCCACTTGCCCTTGAAGCATACACTCGAAAAGAACAGTTGGGCTTGGACATTGTACATCATATATATGTGGAGAACTCTTCACTACCGAACTCTCTCTGCAGAGTAAGGGTGGCCCACCTCTTCACCGCATCTTTCACCTTCTCGCACTCTTATACATGGCGCCAACAAAACCCTATTTTCTATACTCCCACACATTCTCACCGATTGACGAGATAGTGTGAGAAATTGTAATCTCCCCTTGAACTAGCGGGTCATCCTCATCATCCGAGGAGTCCTCTTCCAACCACGTTCTCATCCTCATGACCTCCATTTGCCGCTGAGTACTTCTTCATTAACTTCCCCTCATCAATTTCACCACGGGCCTCAAAGGGTGTGTCACCATCTCCTTCTTACGCCTCGGTGGCACCATCTCCTTCTTGTGGCTCGGTTGCGGGACCATCTCACGCTTGTAGTTCACCTCACCCCGGTGAGGCACTACCCTCCTCATGCACTTGACTACTAGACCTAGCCTTATGAACAACTTGGATAAACAACATCACAAAACCAATTTCACATGCCGTTTGATATAACTCCTCCAATGTTCGGTGCCTTGAAGTGGCATAAGCTCCCAATATCTTGACTCACTCCATTGATTAAAGCCATAATGGACAAGTCATGTTGCTCTGCATCTACATGGAATGCCCAGAAAAAAGTCGGTAATGGACCCTAAGTTCTTGAGGTCGCTCTTCTAATCACATGGTCAACCGAATCAAATTCGACAAGTCAACTCCATGTTCACCATATCTAATCGCCCATTACCGAAATACAACTTGACACCGACATCATCCAACATGTCGTGACATGAAAAAAAACGCTATTAACAAGTGGATGCGCAACTACAAAATATATCTACTCGAGCTACACTAAAACTATAATTTTACTAAGCGATCTACACTAAAACTATATATTTACTAAGCAGATCTACACTAAAACTATATTTTACTATTATCACAGTTCAAACTATTAAGTACAGTATTACCTCTAACGAGACGAAAAACCCAGAGCTCAGACCTTCACCACCTCCTCACTCCCTTCTCCTCCTCTCCTCTCTTCTTTTTTTCGAATTATTATGACATTTAATTTGAATATCGGCTTATATAGGCAGATCCTATCCTGGGCAGGCGTCGCCAGCCTGCTGGCGCTGGCCCACCTGCACGCTGCCGCCGTAGCTACGTTATGTCCCTAACGCAGTGGGTTCTGGCGTTATGTCCGTCGCACGCCACGCCCACTGGCGGCTCCTACCGCCGTAGCGGCGGCAGATGTATAGTTCTGCAAAATTTCGGGCGGACCATTTATTTTTGCAAAATAGAGATAGAAAAAATATAAAAAAAAATTCCACAGAGGCATCCCTTTGGGCCGGGTGGATCGTAATTCTACTCTCGGACGGGCCGGTAACCTTTTCCTCTCATTATAGGCCCTTGTAAGCCCAATCTCACTTTTTGCATCTTTACATCCCCCTCACGCGCGTCTTGCTTGTACTGTAGCTTTGTGAAAAGCCCCAGAACAAGACAAAGTAGGAATCAAGGACCTGAGTACGGCGTAAAGTGAAGGAGTAATGAGTACGGCATGGCGCCTGTTCACATGACAACAGCACCTGCTGTTCCATTCCATTCCAGCAATTGGAGCAAGGACGGAAAGAAACAAGGGCATCACAACAAAACCCTTTTTCCTTTTCTTTTTCCGCAGCTGCAATCTTGTGCTTGTATTGGCCTGGTTGGCCATCGCGGTGACATCACGCGTGACCCAAGGGCGAAAGCGCGCGGCGGGCCGGCCGGAGTCGGACGCTGCCTGCCGTGTGCCCATCGCCATTACCACGCCCCGCCTTTTCGCCCCATTTGAAGGATGCGGATGCCCGTCGCCTGCCCCCCGTCGCCGTCGCCGTCGCCGGCCCGCCCTCCCGCCTTTCCCGATTGAATGAGCCAAACCATCTCAATTCATTGCCGGCCTCGCCTGGCCTGGACTGGACCCCACCCCCTCACCATTGGCTCTTGCCCTGCAATCGACGGGCGCTTACTTTTCAGACCCCGGCACCACCACCATTTATGGCGGCGACCGGACTTGTGGTTGTGGGGGGAGATGTCGAAAGATGTGAGGAGGAGGTCGTGATGCCCGGCACCTGCGTCGGTCGCGGTCGTGCCATACGGGTGGTGGAGCGGCCGGACGGGATGTGTGCGGCGAGGCCATCGATCGAGAGGCTGCCGTGGGTGACCGCCCGGGGAGGCAACGCCGACGGCGAGGCGAGCATATTCCTCCGCCTTGGAGTTGGAGACGGCGCGTGTGTGGCCCCGCGCGCGGCAGCAGCGTGCGTGGTGTGGACGAGACGCGAATCGAATCCGTGGTCCGTGGACGGGACGCGATCCATCGTCTGTCTCCGCCGCCCGCTCGCCGAGGAAGAACCGACCACCGGTCATGCAAGTTCCCGAACAGCAGCATCATTTGTTTTCACACCACGGAAAAGAACCCCCCCCCCCCCCGGCCGGGAAAAGTCAATTTCGGATTTACAATTCAAACTTGTCCAAACTGGATCCAGAGTATCTCCTCATCTCACATGTAAAATTTCTCCTAAAAGAATCAAACTCGCCAAGAAAAAAAAAAGCTCAAGGAAAAATGGAGCAGGAGAAGAAACACGTCGCTTTATCGGTCGATCTTTCTCGAACGAAT
The DNA here is from genome assembly GCA_022644695.1 of Cenchrus purpureus. Classification (NCBI taxonomy): domain Eukaryota; kingdom Viridiplantae; phylum Streptophyta; class Magnoliopsida; order Poales; family Poaceae; genus Cenchrus; species Cenchrus purpureus. Next base: position 46,524,074 of record CP053458.1, read on the forward strand.
CGTGCACCGTGAACCAGCAAGTGATCTTTCTCTCAAAATGGCTCTGTAGACTGTACTAGTCTGTACAATGGCGGCGGCCGCAGCGGCGGCAGCACGTGCATCGAATCCCCGTATGCATGCAGCCAGACGGTTCCCGACGTGGCGGCGGGAAGCTGCCGGTTTGCCTTGCCGGCTTGGCTACTCCGCGCGTGGCATCCTGGGCAGCACGTGCAGCGCCACCACCCGCTTCCCGGCCGGCGCCGCCACCTCCCACATGCGCGGCGCTGCCGCGGGTCCCGATCGTGATCCCGCCCACCGTGTTGGCTTCGGCGGCGGCGTCACGTCCACGACGATCACCTTCGTGCCGCCCTCGGCCGCAACGCATACCCTGCCGCCGCCGGCCACCTCGGCCGCGCCCTTGAGCCGCTCCGACTCCACCACCGTCCTCCACCGGTCGCCGCCCCAGTCGTAGGCGCTCAGCGCCCCGCGCTCCTCGTCCACCACGAAAATCGTCTCGGCCCCGCCGGCGTGCGCCGCGGCGGCGGCGGCCGAGCCCTTCCACCCGGCGAGCATCCCCGGCGGCATGTCCTCCCACCGTCCGGCGGAGAGGTCGAACACGGCGCCCTCCTTGGCCCCGCGGCCGCGGAGGCTGACCATGCAGACCTTCCCTCCGGAGCAGACCGCCTCCGCGGCGTCGCGGCTGAACCGGCAGTCCCGCATCGGCGGGAGCGGCTCCCACGCCGCGGCCGGCGACGCGGGGTCCCACACCGCGCCGGACCTGGCGTCGTTGGCGTCGTACCCGGCGCCCACCCCGCCCGCCACGAACACGCGGCCCCGCGCGCTCCCCGCGGCGCACCACCTCCGCGGCGCGAACGGGAACCGCGGGCCGAGCCGCCACCGCGGCGTCGGCGCGGACGGGTCGAACACCACGGGCCGGGGCAGCGCCGGGCTGAGCGAGCGCGTGGAGCCCGCGACGAGGACGAGGCGCCCCGCGGCGGCCACGGACTGGAGCGGGAGGCGGCGGGAGAGGAAGGACGGGTGCCACAGCCTGGGCGGCGACGACGGCATCGGCGGTGCGGGGAGCTCGTCCCAGCGCCCCGTGACGGCGTCGTAGGCCGCGAACGAGACGCCGCCGCCGGAGGCGGCGTCGGCAGCGTCGGCGCCGCCGTCGAGGACCGCGTAGAGCGAGAGGAACGGCGGGAACGACGGCGCGTAGAGCAGGCGGCGCCAGGGCCGGCAGACGGCGTGCAGGAGGCGCGGTGGGAGCGGGGCGAGGCAGAGCTGGGCGAGGTGGTCCGGCAGGCCCGGGAGCAGGGGTTGCTGCTGCTGATGATGATGCTCCTCCTGCGGGTGCCGCCGCTGCGGCGGGTGCACTCGGGACCGGTCCACGGCGGCGGCGCCGTCCATGGGTGCCGGCGGCGGCCGTCCGGTGGCGCTTGTTGGGCTCGGCTGCGGCGGCGGTGGGGTGCCAGCAGGGGCGCTTGGCCGCGGCGGGTGCAGCCATGGTGGGGCGGGGTGGGGGAGCGGTACTAGTACTATGCCCTTGCTTGCGCTCGCACGGCGGAGTATATTATATGGCGCGCGTCGTAGGGATGTGGTGGTGGCCGATCGACGGCGACGTGGCGTGGCGCAATTAATCTGGAAAGGTGCCGGCGCATGGCGGGGGAGGGGAGGATGGCTAGTTGTAGGTGGAGGAGGAGGAGGAAGAGGGGGAGGGCATGTGCATGGCACGGGGAAGGCGAGCTAGCGGCATCAAGCAAGTGGTGGTGGACAGACAGGAGGGACAGGCCGGGCCGGCGCCGGCAAGCAGGGCAGCAGCTCAGCTGCCGCCTGGGTGGGAGTGAATCGGATCAGCTGAACGTTCTCGCCGCATTTCCGGAAACGGGGGAAGGAGGGTTTGCCTTTTTGGTTGGAAGCCTTTCGTCCACGCGGTCACTACCTGCACTGCACATTGCACAGGCCCATGCTCTTGTCGTGGTGTCGTGGTGGTGTTTTGTTTTGCCGCCAGAGCCATACATTTTACGGAGTAGATGTGATGGGATTAAAGTTTAGAGTAAGAGCAACTCCAAGAGTTCCCCATCCAAGTTGCCATTGTTATATTTTTTTGGCAAAAATAGAAAAAATCTTCTCCAACAGTTTCGCATCTCAGGTTGTCATTCATCCCAAGTTAGGAAACACCGACTCCGCGCGCGCATATATGCGCGCAGCAATATGCAGTGCATCCTCTCGTATTAGAAGAGGTGGAAGGGTATAAAAATAATTTTGTTTTTCTCGTGATTCACGATTTAAGTTTTCAAGAGGTGGAAGGGTAGAAACATAATTTTGTTTCTCTGGGTTCTGATGTAAGTTAGATCCGAATTTGGCAAGTGGATTATGCCAAACTGTGGAGATGAACTCTTTTACTTGGCATATCTTTTACAAGTTGGCAAAACACAAGATTTGCTAAGTAATTTGGCAAACTCTTGAGTTGCTCTAACTCCAAGAGTTTGGCAAACCAACTTGACATCCATCTAATTTTGGCAAAATAAGAAAAATTAGTCTTCAACAGTTTGGCAAATCAACTTGGTAAAATAGAAACTTGATAAAACTCAGCTCAGCGTGTATATGCGCGCCGATCATGGTTGCCATCGACATTTCCACGTAGGTGGGAGGGTGAAAAAGAAATAAAGAATAGAGAAGGATTTTTTTTCGGGTCCAAGAATAGAGGAGTCCTGATATAAGTTTTCAAAAGAGGTGGAACGGCATAAACATAATTTTGTTTCTCTCGTGATTTCGATGTAAGTTAGATCTGGGTTTGGCAAGTGAATTATGTCAAATTGTTGGAGACAAACTCTTTTTTTACTTGCATATCTTTTTAAAAGTTGGCAAACCACAAGATTTGCCAAGTAAAATTTGGCAAACTCTTGGAGATGCTCTTAGTCGGTGGAAACAAACACCTGCTTATTAGGTTATAGTCCTTATGAATTATATCATGCATTCCTTCTTATTACTCCCTCCATTCCAAACGGAGGAAGTAGGTGTCATGTAGGATGTTTTGCTGATCTAGCATTGGGATCTAGTGCGAGTGTGTTTTGATTTTTCTTATGAAATTGAGACAAGTTGTTTTACACATCTTTTAAATCAACGGGATGTAGAGGTCTCTTCAAACTAATAAAACTTGTTTTATTATCGGAAAAATTGTGGACTCAAAATGTCATAATATTATACTGCTGGTCAGCCGTAAGTATGTGCTCATTGTCCGCCTACAACCTCTATACCAACAATCGCATGATTGATTGCGAAAGGTTTTTAGCTTAAGGTCAAACAAATCGCGTAAAGGTACAGGCCCCCAATTGCAGTTAGCTTTGGACATCCACTGTTCCACTATGCAAAACTTGCACCGAAAAAGGCCACTCCATTTCCTGCCCATGTTGGTCACACCAAATCGGGGCAGGCCACGTCCACACACAACATGTGTCACGCCTCACGTACGTACCAGACCTAGTTGTTAACTGAATAAAGAGAGACAGTGATGGGTTAACTTTTTAATTTGTGTGATACTCTATCTGTACCACAAAGGCTGTCCGTCTAGAAAATTTTGTGATAAGTGATCATACTACCACGCCTTTAATTACTCTGCTTAGTTTTCTAAAACTTGAATAAATGTAGTGCATTGGAACAAGAGAAAAAGCACTAATTAATCATTTTATTGGCTCTATGCACTTGCCAATGCACTTTTTTTTATTGAGACGAGTGTTATTTTAATTAGATTAGTTTCACAAACTAAATGAACACTCATTGATTCTCAAAAAAAAACACTCATTGTGAGACAAAATTTTAAAGCTAAACAAACATTCTTTGTGAGATGGATGGAGTACTAGCAAATAAGAAAAGGTTAGAAACAGCATGCCGGTTAGGTCGGTTAGGTTATAATTCGGTCACCATCCACTCACTAGGAAGCATGCCGGCGAGTGCAATAACGCTGCAAAACGAGGCTAGCGGAAAGCTCCAACCTCCAAAAAGGACAAGCTCCCGGCGACCTTTTCCACCCCGGATCAAAAGTTGCACGGCCAATTGTCGTATCATCTTTGCTGCGCTTTTGTGATTCATCAACTTTCTTTATCCGCGAGCCAAAGTCTCAACAAAAGGTCTTCACGTGAGAGAAAAACTCAAGAATTTGACACGTCTCTTTTTTTTTCTTCCAGATATAAGAAGATTAACTTTCGGTTTTACTAACACAAAAAAACGTTACTCGAACGGGAGAACAACAACACCAATAAAAAGTGGATCTAGCGTGGGGTTAGGCAGAGATGACGCCTAAAAATTTCAGGCATGGATGAAAAATCACAAAAAAGAAAGGAATAAGCAAAGGAGAAGCAAGAAGAGAAGGGAGGCGGAATTGAAGACGTGGAAATGGTCGTATTAAGTCATAATGCATAGCATTATTCAACAATAACAGACATGTTGTACTATCAACTACACAGCGGGGGATCGACAATCGCATTCACACAAAGTTGGAGGCCAGTAGTCGTCGACTTGTGTGCTTTAGAAATTGCTTTATTTCATTTCAGGGACTGCTGCTGCTGCTGCTGCTTTAGAAATTCAGAATATTCACGTGCGTCGTCGACTACCTATATATGTGCACATCAGCTTTGCTTTCTGGAATTATTAGCTTTTTTTCTCTCCAGTCGTCTTTGCGCAAAGCCGCATGTGCAAACAGCTACACTCTACCCATCGACCTTTTTTCCGGCGTTGCTGATGATGATGAGGATGAGGGCCTGGGGTCGGAGGCGCGCGAAAAGTTGATTGGGCAGCAGTAGAGAGTTTCTATGGTGCAGGAGCTAGGAGATTTGGGAGGAGAGTGTGTGTCCACTTCTTTTCTCAAAAAAGAGTGTGTGTCCACTTGTTTTATGCATCTCGTTGGGCGGCTTGTGTGGCCCAGAAAAAAGTTGGGAGCAGGAGTTGGGAGAGAGGTTGATATCATGATCATCTATCTGCAAAAGGGAAACTAAAAGTTTGTTCCGCGCGCCGCCGCCGCATCGGCAGGCAATTCGGCATGGGCGCATGCATGAGCTAACCTTTTCCGGCATGGGGGTGTCTAGGACGTGTAGTACATGTAACGATGCAGGCGGGCCCGTCTGCAGACGCCTGCAGGGCCACCTGCATCACCTGCATGCGGTAAGTGATCCCTCTGCAGGAGCCCGCCATCATTTACTTAATTACCTGCCATCTCCTGCAGGTTTTGCGGGGGGAAGTTAGCAGGCTGGCAGTTGTCTGCCGGAGCCTGCGAGCTGAATAAACTGGCGCAAGAACAGCAAGCAAGCTTGCATGCTGCTATATACAAAAGCATCCATAATATTACTTTTATGACTAGACAGTCTTAATAAACTTTCTAGAAGTACTGCTGCAAATAGCATTGGGAGTACATCACAAGACCTCGGGACCTACAAGTTCTTTGAACACAGAATCGTCTGAGTTTAAATCATTACATCACAAGTCTGGCATCTGATCTTTTGTAACTCCGGAAGACAAAAACATGCTCAGAAAAGTGTTTTATTTATTTAACAATTCACAGTGCCATGGCTCATGATTTCACCATCTCTTCCCCTGAGAATAGTCACAATACTGATGGAATACACTTGCAAATCTCCAGAGAAGTCAACATTCACCAAACTCAAGTGTGCGAGATTGAATCGAGATTTTTGGGGACTGAACAAAGCTTGGGAAATAATACCTGCTGATGCAGTGTGATACATAATTGCCCTCACTTCTGATACAGACTTGCTAACACACTTTTGCAAAGCACCCGTTTCCAACAGTCTGTAATGCCAAGTTTCCAACACTCGTCACAGTTAGCATTACATAAAATAAGTACCTAACAACATACAATGATTTTTCTTTTCCCGTTAAGACCTACAACCGAGCAAACATGGATTGAACAAGTTTACGAACGGCTAAATGAGTTTGAAGATTAACCACTGTTGTCATATGTACTTCTGTAGTCATACAAGCAATCAACAAGCAGGGCAACAAAAATGTAACAAACCATCTTAACAAAACTACAAAATAATTACCATGTTATTTTACTGCAGAACAATAACCATGTCTTTTATCCTAGTCGCCAGCAATCATATGTAAAGAACATTAGCTCATGAACAAGACAACAATAACCATGGCTTCTAACTGAAAAATGTCCAAGTAAGATGTACCTGCAGAAAAGAAAAATTAGTACAGTTTTTATGATTCAAATAAAGAAAAGATGTACCAATGAGAAAAAAGCAAGCGATAACATATTACCCGCTTCCCTAAGCGATTTTGAAACAAATCGAGCTTCAATGGTGTTGCACGATAGTCTATTCCTATAGTCGATTCGTCCCACTCGCATCGAATGCGGACTCGGATGCAACATGAGATGCCGTGGACAAAGAAATACATCACGTGCCATACGCGACGAATGGGATATTTGATGACGTGCATTTTCCACCAATGTAATATATCAAAATGATCACCATCACACGGGAATAACTCATCACGAAGGTATCTATCAAGTTCTCCCGTGACTTTGTTACTTTGATAACTCATGTGTTGACTCCGGACCACGAGTGAACTTTTTCTGAATTGGCACTCTCACCTCCTTGAGCAGAATTATTGAAGGACTCTCCCATTTCAGATGAGTAACAGCTGTACAGACTTCTTATAGCTTTATCCACTTTATCAATATGAATCCCAGCTGTCTCTCCAAAGGCTTTGTTTAAGCGAAACTCAACAAATCCAAATTTGAATCGAGGATCAAGTATAACCGGTATGCAATTTGATAAGTATGAGATATTCCAATATTTCTCAAACTTTGCCTTCATTTCTACCACCATTTTTGCAATAATTGGGTTTGGACTTGATGATTCTTTTTCCAATACTTCTTTCACACTCCACATTTCATGAAAATAAAGATTGGAGGTGGGGTATTTTGAACCTGAAATAACAGTGGTTGCCTTCTTGAATACCTTTAACAAGTTACATACCACTTTAGCTCTTTGCCATTCTTCACTTGAAGGGAAGTATATGTAGTTGGGGTCCTGCTTTCCTAACTCATAAAAAGCTTCTCTGAACGGCAAAGCCAACTCCAACATATCACAGGTAGAGTTCCAACGTGTCGGCACATCTAGTGTAGGACGACTCCCACATTCTATGCCGACCTCTCCTATTATCTCCTCAAATTTCTCTTTTCTAGATGTTGAACCCTTAAGGTACTTCACGCTCTCTCTTATATCTTTGATGACTTCATCAATCACTTGGAGCCCATCTTTTACAATTAGATTAAGAACATGAGCTGCACAGCGGACATGGAATAGATCTCCATTGCAATGCAACATAGACTTTGCTAACAGATTTTCTTTCAATAAGTCCATCATCGTTTTGTTAGCACCCGCATTATCTAGTGTAATGCTAAAAAGTTTATCCTCAATATTGTAGTACCGAATGGTTTTCAACATTACACTATAAAGGTTAAACCCATCATGTGGCGTTTTGACCACAGAAAATCTAATGATTCTCTTTTGAACTTTCCAATCTTCATCTATGTAGTGGCATGTGATCACCATATATCCGATTCGATTAGATGTCCATATATTGCTTGTTAATGAGAATCTACAATTCCAACTACCAAACAAATCTTTTAGTGATGATTTGTGGTTCCAAAAGCCTCCATACAATTTTCTTTTATGGTTGTCCTAGAAAGCAGACTCGGCAAGTGGGTTCAAAGCCGAGGGAGTAAATACGAAAACCTTCATATTCAACAAATGAGAATGGAAGTTCGTGTTGCACAATTAATCTAACAAGTTCACGACGAGTGATTTTTCGATCAAATTTCCAATTTGCTAGGCGCTGCCTCAGAAAATCTTGATGATTTCAACTTGAACCATGTTATGCACTTTAAGCCTTTCTACACACAAACCCAAATGCCTACGAATGTGACTGTTTCCTGAATTTCGTGCAGCTGAAAATACCTCATAGCAGTGTTTGCACCGAGCTTGAATAAGTTTCCTACCATGATAGATAGGGTCCATATCCATCCAAATTTCGATTTGACTTCCGTACTTTACTTTGTACCGAAGAGGAACCTGTAAAAGAAACATTGGTTCTCATTAAACAGATCAAAACTCTAAAGAGCATATATACAATGACACTGACAAAATGAGGACATAAACAACAATTACCAGGTAAACTTGTTTCTTCGTCCAAGTAAAGTGGGGCTGATGTAGAAGGGGATGGGGACCTCTCTACCACTCGGTGGAGGCGATGGAGAATTTCTCCGCCATGTGCTATCACCAGGGGGACACTGCCAACCTCAACTGTGGAGTCCTTGCCAATGGAGACCTTCTCACCAAAGGAGACTTCTCTACCATAGGAGGTTTGAACCGTTTTCCAGGTGGCTGTTTCTTTGTAAGTGTTTCTATGGGCCTCTTTAGTGGAGAGCTTGTGGAAGTTTTTTCCTGACTTCCAGTAGCAGAAGGTTTTGTCCGCTTTGCAGCTGGTTGTTTGTTTGTACTTGTTTCAATGGGCCTCTTGGAGAGTTTCTGAGATTTTGTTGGGTTTCAGCAGGAGCAGACTTCACTCGTTTATTGCACTTTGTTGCTGAAGAGCTGATAGGAGGTGGCCCGCCTGAGGAACCCCCAACATCTTGTAGTTCAGATGGTGAGGACACCTTTCCCATTGTATGCTGAAATGAGAGAAAAAAATCCCAATTTATAGTGTCTGAAACAAATCATCCTAGACTATACAGTAAATTGCTGAAGTGAATTGCAAGAACTGACTGTGTATAGTATACCCAAATAACAATCGCAAGAACCTGCATTTAATAGGCTATGCAAGAAAATTCAACTTGATATTGGGCAAAACAAACCAGGGCCAGAGGCCCCAAAACAACTAAGGAAATGGTAGGAATAAATTTTATAATTGTACTAACAACTTTGATTTGCCTTTTTGTTCATTAAAAAAAGGTGCACGCAAACTTGGAGAGAGGGAGAGGGAAAAACCTTCTTATCTGCAGGTGATTCAGAAACTTGGAGTTTCCCAAGCACCAGCCTCCTCTATATCCAGGCCCTTCCGTTTATCATTTGTCGAACTAGCCTGCAAATAAACAAATACAACATTAAATCATACAACCATCTTAGCCTGAAGCTAGGATATCTTTGTGGCTTGCCGTTGACTGGTTTGCACTGTTGAATATATGATCTCATCATATTGCAATCATGTTACAAGCTTGTTGGGTTTCAATGGACTAAATTTTTTCATAGTTGTTTTCTGAATAGTCTGTCATGCACACACACAGGCTACAAGTGATTGTTCCTGATATCAGAATTCTTAATGTTAGAGACTTTCACTTTATTATATTTTGGTAACTTTATTAAATTTACACAACACACGCATTTCTTACTCTCTAGGATATCCATTAAACTCTAATGGTTGCAGAATATCAACTATCAATTCCAACCAATGGCGAGAGCTAGGCAGACATATAGGTTGCTACCAATAACTAGTCAATCCATGGAGATCGATCAAGCTGGGCAAAGCAAAAGCAGGGCCCTGCTGACCGAGAGGCAAGTGCATGAATCTTTAGGTCTCGTGCCCGCCGAGGAGGCAGAGCCCAGATGTCCCGGTTCTTAGAGCCATGAAGCCCAGCTACTCACCTCGCCGTGGTCGCCCGCCCGGTGTGTCGGCGAGGCCAGCGGCCACCACAGCCCACACCCACTGCCTCCCTCGCGGCCGCCATCAATGCACTGCAAGGGCGGGCGGCTGGCAGCGTCTGAGATGAGAGAGGCACGTGCGTACGTACCTTCAGCGGATGGCGAACGGAGAAAGAAGTAGAAGCGGATAGCTGCGGAGACGAGCGGCGGGGGTGGCGGCGCGGCGGGAGACGGGCGTCGGGGGTGGCGGCGCTCGGTGGTGCCGAGCCGAGCCACGCTGCGGCGACGGGGATCGAGAGGATGCGAGCCGTGCGTTGTTTCGCGAGCTATTGCAGGTTATCAGCCTCGCAGCCCACTGCCGCCGCCGCGCAGCTATCTCTGCTGAAACCCACTACATAGATGAAGGCCTCTGCAGGAGCCCGCGGTGCTAATTTATGCAGGCGGGCCTCGCGGGCTGGCAGGCCTCCTGCGCCTGCCTGCATCCTTAAGTACATGCTGCCGGCAGTTTCTCGATCGCACGCGCGCACATGCTGCAGCTGTAGCGCGTCAAGCTGCGAAAAGGTGTTGTTCGTCGGCAACCAGCTTACTCCCTCCAACCGATTGCCAATTGATTAATTGCGGAGAACGTACTGCATCGCCGCCATGCCGTGGAATGGAAATGGAAACGAAAAGAAAATCAAGTCGTCGCTGCATCATGTCGCCGTCGTCGATCGAAGCCCGATCGATCTCCGCGTGCTCCGGCCGGCCACTCGTTCCACGCGCCCGGATATTTCCTCCCCGACCGGCGGCGCCAGCAACGCATGCGGCACCACAGTTGGAAGATCCGATCCGGAGATGGATATCGATCGCTCTTTGACCGGCGGAGGCAGCTAGTAGTTGGAGGATGGATCCCGTGTCCAACCGCATCCAACCATCCTCGGCGGGCGGGATTAGACAAACCGCGGGCACGGATCCAGGCGCAAAAAGGCACCTTTTGGCCTTTACGAGCGCCGGGAGCCGTCGTGCGTGATCAGCGAGGACACGATTCGAGCAACACATGGGCGGCCATAGGGGGATGGTCCATCACGTGCCAGCGACTCATCTCCCTTTTTTTTTCACCAGAGCATCTCCAGCAGAGTAGTTACTATACCTAAAAACTGCCAGGAGACCTAAAATCAATCAAAAAACTTACTCCAGCAGAGGGCCTATGTGGTTGCTATTTTAGATCCGGACATAAAACCAGCTGCTCGGGACCAAAACATAGCAACCCAGCAGCAAGTTGCTATTTCCTTCCGTCCCCCCGCGGGAGAGGCCAACCGCCCGCTCGGGGAGTTCTCCGCGCCATGCCGCTTCTCTCCGACGACTCCTCCGGCGGCCGGACCTACCCCGGAGCTCGCCATCCACACACCCTCACCTCTCCGGCCAGTGGACCCCATCCCGGAGCTTGCCACCCACACACCCTCACCTCTCCGGCCAGGGGATCCCATCCTGGAGCTCACTGTCGCCGCCCGCCGCGTGGATCTGAGGGGCAAGCTGCAGCGGAGGAGGAGGAGGCATGGGCGGCGACGGAAGTGGAGGCGGGGAGAGGGGCGGCTGCGGGCCGACCGGACATGGGGCGGCGAGCGGTGACTCAAATCAGGCGAGCACCACACTGGCGAGATGTGGGCGCGGCCTCCCGCTGCGCCGTCCTCGTATCCGCGCAGGGAAGTGAGAAGGAGCTCCACCGACCTCATCCTCCGCACGCCACCGCTAGAAGCCGGGCGAGGTTGCGACCCACCACGCCGCGCGAGGCCAGCGGGAGGCCGGTATAGCAGAGCGAGTAGCCAGCAAGACGGGTTCTCCGCCGCGCGGATTGGGGACCGCCGATGCAGGATCCCGGCGCGGCACAGGTCCTCCACCGCGCGGATCGGGGACTGTTGTCCCTTCTGCCGTCACACGAGGAGAGTAGGGGCGGCAGCGGGCGATCTTGGTGGTGTGTGGGTGAAGAAGATGGAGGAGGAAGAGGATAAGGTTGCGTTGATTTTCAGATTGGACCTTGAGAAAATGATTTCTTCGCAAATTAGTCCCCGAATAGAATATAGGTCTCCAGTTTTAGCAACACTGCTGGAAAAGTCCACTTTGTGGTACCTAAATTTTTCACTTTACAAGACAAATTGGCTGTAGGACACTCCTCAATGTTGGCATTTGCCACAAACCACTAAAATTACATGTCTTTGCCACAAGACACTACTCAAATACACCCATTTGCTGTAAGACACTATAACTCATATAATACTATTTCCAACTCAAAGAGGTAACATAACACATAAATCTAGACATCTTTGCCCTTACCCCTTCAAACACACCATAACAGCCACTGAACGTCAGGTTCCAGCCTCATTTGGCACATTCAAACTGTAGAAAAATAGCAGGTCACAAAATAACTTGTTCAAACCTACTACACCACCACACAGTAGTACAGTACATGGTCACACTAGATTACATAATCATGATTGAACATCAGGCTACTCTACTTCATCTTGGACTTGACAACCTTCAGCTTCTTTGCTTTCCCCTTCTCATCAACAGCAACCGGGGATAGATGAGCACATGCAACAGGTTCTATGCAGCCATCTAGTTCCAACATCCTCTTGCGGCTGCAAAAAGGTAGAAAAGCATTTCAATTTAATAAACGATGCGGCAGGGGAAGGAAGGGATAAGGACCGGGGGTACTTTGGTCATTTCTCCTCGGGTTCTATTAAATTATGAGGCTGAGTGTCCTACAGCAAATGGGGGCATTTGAGTAGTATCTTGTGGCAAAGACATATAATTTTAGTGGTTTGGGGCAAATGCCAACATTGAGTAGTGTCCTACAGCCAATTTTCTCAAACCATTTCTAGGTCTCAAGTTTAGCAACACTACTGGAGATGCTCTCATGACCAATCTCATGGGTGGTTGCGTGCCGGCTTCATCAAATCGCCTTTTCGCGGGGCCCTAGTGGAGGGTGATCACCATCACATTAGACGCATGAACCAACCGGGAAGGCACTACAGTCCAGCCATCACCTTTTCGGGTGCTGCGAACTGATTGGTGGCAGCCGGGCACATCACATGGGCATGGGCGGGCGTCCTTCCCCTTCCCAAGGAAGGAATAATGCTCTGACCTTGACGGGTTGCCTTTCTAGAGGCCACGTGCTGCTACTCCTTCCGTGCACAAGGCCATGCCGTGGACAGCAGCAAAACTAGCAAAGTCAGGTCGGCTAGCTCCATGTACTCTCGTACAGCCGTATCGTAGTACGTAGTAGCCATCGACGAATTGATCGAAACAAAACAAGGGCTGTAAATTGACGCTATTAGCAGCAGTATACTCCGTAGTATTAATTCTCTCGGCGCCAGCGTAGCAAAACTGCAGATAAAAAAGAGGCGGTCTCGGGATCATCACGTAATAATCCGGCCAATCTGAGAGTACGTGCTAGAGCCATCCAGCAGTCTCCAATTGATTTTCTAGCGGTCGATCGTCGGCACTCCTGCTCGATCATTATCCCTTTGTCCTTACCTGACGACGACCGTAATATGACTTGATCAAAAGTCGATGCATATAGCACTCTGCTTCTACCTTTAAAAAACCCGTAGCTTTTGCTATGCGCATAAATAAATATACTAGGCCTAGTTATACTTGCTACTCCCTCATATCCAAATTATAGTTCGTTTGACTTTTTTAATCTCAATTTTGATCACTCGTCTTATTCAAATAAATTGTACAAAACATCATATATTTTTTTTGTGGCTTGCTCTATATTAATAAAAAAAATCTTTACGAATGGCTTAACTTCGACTATGTTTGGACAAATTTTTTGAAGACGCAGAAAGAAAAAGGATCCATCCATATTTCGACCGGGGACCATATGAATATATGACCGGTGACCACATACAGGGAGCCAGGACACCTTACCAGAAAGGAACAGGGCAGATAGATATCCGAACACAAACACAGATGCTAAGCCATTTTCCAAAAAGAAAATCAGCTGCTATTAATAAGCCAAAAACTCTACCCCTCCTATCCTAGAAGAACATGACAAACATAGCTTTTTCACCAACTTGCCCCACATGCCAACGAGAGTTCAGACGATGCGAGACGTCAACAGCCAATTATAATTATACATATAAGCAGCCGTAGCAGCTAGCATCACCAGACCCCTGAAGCAATCGATTAGTAGTGAGAACCATTTCTCAGTGGCCACCAAATTAAAGGTGACCAAATTGTATACTGGCTGCTAGTGCTACTCGTCAAGCCCCAAACTTTTCGGCTCATCAATTTTTTCTTTCTGGTGTTTGTTAGTATCAACCACAACACTGTCTGCAGCCAAAAATATGGACAGCTCAACGAATGCTTCAAGCCAATAAATTAAAATAGGTATACACAGTACAGTAGCATTATTGAAGTATACTCCATTATTCCATCCAGCAGCTGCCGGCCTGACCATTTGTATATATGCTATCTCTCTCTCGTAGTCGGCCAATAAACTAGAGCCCGGATGATGCCCCCCTGATACATGCTCCAACACATACAATATGTTTGCAATTCAGTATGCGCAAAGAGACAGATCGGAGGAGTCCGCTCGCCAACAAAGGTGACCTTTTTGCTCCCCCTCACGCTGGCCGGCACCTGTCTATTACTCTATACTATCATGCGTGCCGCATGATCCAGCATCACCTACCGGAGCAATATAAGGGATGGATTATTTTTTTGTAAATCTTGTGTGAGGGAATAATTATTTAGAAATTTATAGAAACTAGGGGAATCTCACCCGCGCTTTGCTGCAGGAATTAAGAAAAATACAATGATCGTAAGAGAGAATTTCAACCTCGTGGCGTCGATCATAAGAGAGAATTTCGACTGCAACCTCGTCGCGCCGTTGGTAATTCTTTGATCTAGGTTTGAACACCACGCGTTGCTGCGGATTTTGTCAAAATTAAATCTATTATAGATGTAAACCACTAATTTTTTTAGAAAAAAGGAGGAGATTACAATCCCATCCTAACTTAATTTATCATTGGCCATCAATCACACGCTGACCAGGAGATTGAAAGGGATGCGGTTCGAGTTTCGTGCTAATCGCAAGAAGATGGCCGCCAATTGAATTGAATAAAAAGAAACAATTGATGGACTGCATACATGCAATTGGCAAACTGAACTAAAAGTAGATAGATCAATTCGGTGATTCCTGGCCACTCTTTTCTTTTCCTACCAATAGGAATAGCTATTTAGTATAAAAATAGATATATTTCATGATGTCAAATGAAAAAAGATCCGATCGTTATGTTTATGCTAGGACTATCTACGCTGCTATTCCTTTATATTCCTCAATTCCCTGCGCGTTGCCGTGAGTATGTAGGAGAAATCTATGAGTTAGAATATTACTATCACCCTCCTATTCTTTTTCTTTCTTCTTTTTCTTTTTCCTTTTCCTTTTCCTTTTTTTCATTCTTTTTTTTTCACTTTACTCTATACCAACTACCATCGATGGGGCCTATTTGTCATTTTATCAAAATATATTCATATGAGATCTTGTTTTGAAGGATTTATTAAAAGGAATCCAATGGTGTAATCGAATTTAATTTGGTTTTGATTTTTGAGTTATAACATTTTTTAGCTAGTTCAAACAATGGGGCCCACCACCCGGGATGTCGCTGGTCTTAGCTGGCTCAGCTGGCGGCAGACGCCAGACATGTTGAGCAGAACTCTAGCTGGGAGCTCGCTGGTCAGTGGCTGCCCCTGCTGCGGCCTCTTACCTGGGAGGGGCAAGGCCCTTCCATGACCGCATCACACCGACGGGGTCTGGCACCAGCACCGACGCGGACAAAGCAACCTCGATGCGGGCTCCACGCCACTCTCTCGCTGGCCGCCTAACGCCTCGGCTTGCTTCAGACTCGCCCGACCGCCCCGCTCATCGGCCGTGGCGCCAAAGACGCTTACTAGGCCGACGTGAAAATTGTTGCTCCAACATTTCAGAAAAATGTTGACAACAATTTTGAAAAATGTTGACGAAAAAAGTTCGCAATAATTTCAAAACATGTTGACGAAAAATTGTTGACAACTGTTTGGAAAAATGTTAATAACATTTTCAAAAATTGTTGATGAAAAATGTTGTCAACACTTCAAAAATGTTGGACGGAAAAATGTTGTCAACATTTCAAAAATGTTGGATGGAAAAATGTTGTCAATATTTTACAAAAATGTTTGTCAAAAAAAAGTTGTAAATAGTTTTAGTCATCAAGTAGAAAAGCGAATAATAGGCCGTAGTTAGTAGGAAAGATGGACTTTGGTGGGCCGGAAGTTTTAACCCTTATCTAACTTTCGGTAGCCATATAGAAGCCCTCCGCCGGCCCTGGGGCAAGTGTATTTAGCGTGCGCGCCGGGGAGCCTGCTAGCGACCGATTTGACAGCTTGCCGTGGTCCCCCCTCTGACCGAGTTGACAGCTAGATGTGGTCCAGCATGCAACTCCCCCCACGCTCTCTCTCTTTTATCACGTCATTTTCTTCTCTTTTTTTTGCACCATTTTCTTTGCGCGCATCCAGGAGCTCATTTTCTTTAGGCGCGCATTTGTAACTATTTCTTTTGGCGCCCAAATCATTTTGGGACCGTTGGGATAGGGGGGAGTAAAATTGGGTGGGGAATTTCGAGATAAAAGCTATTTTTAATGTCATTTTACAAATAAAATAAAAACAAACTTGGAAAAAGGCATTTAAACAACCAGAAAAAATATATATATACATATTAACTTAAATATTGTTGTGTCATCTTTGTATTTTGTACAACCCACTTAACCAAATTCCATCTTAAGCCCTTGGTGTACGTTGGACGAGGTGTCACTTGGGATTTTTCCTAAAAAATAATATATGAAAAAATAGTTAAAAGTAGTATCTCTAAATTTTATATACACAATTTGAATAAGTTATCGACTTGTGTAATGCAAAGGTAAGTGTAAAAAAATATATAGGTTTAATTTATTAACATGAATAGAATTTATCTGCACATTTTTGAGACGTAAGCTTACATGAATTCCAATGAGACAAATGTTATAAAAACTATGTAACTTGTAGATTACAAATTGTATGCCTAACTCATACGTTAGGTGTACTTGTATATTACCTTTACCTTTTCGGTGCATAGTTTAATAATTCAACACCTTACAGAGAATAAAAAATGGGGGGAAAAATAAAGTTACGAAGATACTATGATTATGAAAAGTGTGGAAAAAACACATGGATGAATACTATTCAGCGGCCAAGATTTATTAGTTATAAAAAGAATGAAAACATATGGTGTTGTACAAAGTTGTATACTCGGGATATATGTAGGATTAATAATGTATATGCATAAATTATGCAATGAACATATAAAAAAGTAATGTTGGTCTAAATATATATGTAAGAAAAACATAAAATCAGTAGTGTTGTGACAAGCTTTTCTATATAAATTATGTGAATAAGATATATGTCAAAAGTTATATGTCAAAAAGTTGAATGCATGACTTATGTGAATGACATATAATGTGCAGATTGACTAATAAAAATGCAAAAACTAGTGGTGGGGACATAACTGCATAAATTATTAGACGAGCATAACTTTGCTCATACAATTTGTGGATATAACTTGCAAAGAGGTACAACTTGTGCTTGCAACTTTTTGGCTAGCATATGTTTGCTGGATTAATTATTTAACCACAATAAGTTGTACATACAATTTGAGAACTACACAAATTATCAAACAAAAAATGAAACTTATGCATGCAACTTATTACTCAACTAGGATATGTTTTGATGAAAATTATTTGACGAGCATAACTTATATATACAACATAACTTATATATACGATTTGCGAACATAAGTCCCGAAAAAGAATAACTTGTGCTTACAACTTATTGAGTAGCATATATTTGCTGAAAAAAAATATTTAAGCAGCTTAACTGGTATGCAGAAATGAAATGCACCTAAATTATATGAATGACATAATGAAAACTAATGTGTTGGTCGAACTTATTAAGCAATTAAACCTTGTATACACAACTTAGGTGCATAACTATAACATAAGTGATAAAGAAATTTGTGCTGAAAAGATGTGGGCATAACTTATGAGTGCTATAAGTATAACTTATGAATGACATAAAGTGGGGATTGACTAGTAAAAATGCAAAAAAACATGGGTGTGGCCTTGTGGGGGAGAAGTAAAAGTACTTCGACAATGTTTTATCGTCCCACACGCATATGCGTGGTATTGTCTTCTGATCAACAATGCATTCTTCAACTACCAGATAGTCGAAATATGCAGCCTATAAAAAGCAAAATGTTTGTTTCTTTAGATTTTTCACACACGTAAATGAGAAGAAAAAAGGATAAGATATAAAGGTGCTGGTCTGTGAAAATATTGTTTACTGAACTCACTTTGTAAATATTGTGTTCATAACTTATTGTGTATGAAAAATGTGACTTTGATTATATTATGTAACACGTGAAAAAAAAGAAAAAGAATGCATGCAGGGAAGGTTTGGAGGTGGTACTCACAACTAAAATGATATATCTGACCAATGTAGCCTTGCCGCTGATATTTCCTTTAGTTGCATTTGTGTGGAAGCTTGATATTCCCGCATGCGGTTCAGCCATCACCGCACCAATCATAGGATTGTATTTCTTTGACATTAGACAAGGCTTCATAGAAGTGGTGGATGACCCTGAAATTGCTTGAGGGGCAAAGAAAAATTCCTAATACAACTAGAAGAAATATCCTCACAAACTTGTCTCCACCAAGATCTCAATCATAACTCTTAAATCCTCAATTTTGGCACCTTGCTTGAACTGATTTGTATCCTTCAAGATGATTGACCTTGCAGTACTTGATTTGATTGGTACTTTCTTCCCACCATAAGGTATGCCCAAAATCGATGAAGTAATATCGCATCAATCTTAAAAGACCCACCATCAGGTAACTTCACAGACTTGCTCTTTGAGTCATAGTGCTTTGCTAGGTACAACACAAGCGGATTTGGTAAGGATGTGCACTCTAGTATTAGAATGGATCCAAAACCACAACTCTTGACAATATTCTTTTGTTGTTTTGTTAATCCCAAGTAATGAGCTCATTTTGGGAGAGAGAATTACAGTTGAATTTCTGCATATGGTAAAAGAAAAATAAGTGTAATTTTAAAAAGGGGTTACATTGAACTGTGTTACATAGTAAAACATGAAAATGTAAAAAAAAGGAGTGTTACTATAGACAAAAAAAATCATGGCCGGTTTAAATCAGAAACGTGTATATTTTTAGCGCATCTTACAATTATGAACTATTTAGAAACTAAGTTCTACCCGAACAAAAACATTATACAACTTAATCAACACAAAATCTTTGTGCATAAATAATTCCAGGCAACTTATACACTCCACTCGTGAGAATGGCTGGCATGACTATTAATTTATATGCATAACTCATTTCAGACAACTTATACAGACAAGTTGTCAGAAATTGTTTGAATGACTCGTAATTTATGTGCATAACTTATGAGATATAAATTATAATCACAACTTATGAAATCTAAATTATTAGCACAACTTATCGGCGTGTCAAAAAGTTATCTGCATAACTTATTCAGATATATCCCCAACAAAAAAAATGGACACACACAAAAGATGATAGCGTCAAACATACCATGCCCTTTATATATTTAAAAAATGTGGCATCATAAAAATATATCGGGTGATATTTTAAACAATCCCATATTTTACAAGCAGAGCCTTTTTCCTTCAAGCAAACATTCACAGATGTGATTTATATAGATATGCCTTTATTACATCATTGTTGGCAGTTCATAAGAGCACACCAAACTTAATCAACACAAAAATCATTGTGCATAAATAATTCCAAGCAACTTATACACAGTACTCGTGAGAATGGATGGCATGACTAGTAATTTATATGCATAACTCATTTCAGACAACTTATATGCATAAATTGTGAGAAATTGTTTGCATGACTCGTAATTTATGTGTATAACTTATGAGATCCAAAATATTATCACAACTTATGAGATCTGAATTATTAACACAACTTATCGGCATGTCAAAAATTTTATCTGCGTAACTGATTTAGATATATCCCTAGCAAAAAAAGGACACGCGCACAGAGGATAGCGTCAAACATACCGTGCATTCCTTGACCATAGTCGGCACCAGTCCCCACCATCACCATCACATGTAGTATCTAGAGTTTTCTGCAAAAATAAAATATCCCAAAAAATCCTTATAACATAGTACCAAGAGCTAGTGTGCTTGGTGCTAGAGCCAGAGAAATCATTAAGATGTGTCAGGTCTATTCTATTTTAGCATGAACAGTGTTAGAAACCAACTATTTAATTGGTGGCAATTTGGCGAATAGCATGATCTCAAATATACTCCAACCCCTGTTATCATTTACGAAGATATTTTTCTAGAAAATATAACTGTACCTTAGAATTTTGAACATAATTATCCTTCTTCTTCGATGAGGAAACACTCCCAGACTCATTGTTTTCTTCCATAATGCCTGTAGAAAGCCATAAACAAGTACATAAGAAAAATGCTTTCTGAGAAAACAATCAACAAATTACTGCTCGGTATAGGTACTGCTTATACTACAAAGAACGGATGCCAAATTGTAACATTTTTTAGAAACTATGGCTTAAACTATTTTTCTGGTCCTAAAATGCTAAAACCAGAGCATGAGAACTGACTGATGTCCAACATAGTCAAAAAACCAAAATTACCTTAATTGCTACACAGTCCTGCACCCTGTAGAAAATAAATGCAGGTAGAGCAGCTAGATTACTACAATAATGAAAGGGAGGACTAGTGTGCAAGCCGGCTTTGAAAAGAACCTGACTGCCTTCTTGCAACTAGTGGATTTTTTGGTTGAACTCCTAAGAAATCCAATGCACAACATATCTACTTCTATGTAGATGAAAACAAATTTGAGGAAAAGTTCCTCACACATGGGAAATCTCCATGGTACGAGAACGTCTGCAAAAACAAAATCCCCCCATTGCTCTGAAGCGCATCCTCGATTCAGTGAAAACAGGGATATGATCTCAAATTAAAAAAAAATCAAAGTTCATTACACGAATCCCCAGCTGAAGGTCCATAAAAATCCTCGTCCATAACTCT
This sequence comes from Cenchrus purpureus, assembly GCA_022644695.1. Lineage (NCBI taxonomy): Eukaryota > Viridiplantae > Streptophyta > Magnoliopsida > Poales > Poaceae > Cenchrus > Cenchrus purpureus. The sequence continues at coordinate 46,544,867 of CP053458.1, forward strand.
CTTACTCAACCTAGAACCCATTCAACTCGATAAATTTCTCTCAAAATTTCAGAAAAATTGGAACCCTAGGGACCCTTCAAGAGCGAGTTCATCATCCCCGATCCACAAAAACCGAAAATCACGTCCTCCATAACTCTCGTGCTCAGTCTGGGACCCATTCAACTCGAAAAAATTATCTAAATCTTCAGAATCGTTGGAACCCTAGGAACCCCGAGCGGTGAGTTCATTATCCCAATCACAACTCGAATCGCGAAAAGAGAATACATAGATGCACGATGCTAGATAACTCACCGACGAATCCGTCCGCCGCCGAGGTCGCCGGCTCGCCATGGATTCGAAGAATCGCCTCCCTCGCTCTTCGACACAGGGAGAGCCGAACAAGCGTGAGGGGTGGAAGTGCGGAGAGAGAGGAAAACATGAAACTGATTTTGAAATCTAATTTTCCTCGCTGAAATTAATTTTGTTGACTGATGTGGTGGCGTGACAGGTTGGGTGCGGACGCGTGGCTGAAAAGGGAAAGGGAGGCGTGGTCGGATCGGTCTCTAGGGGCGGGCGATTGTAGAATTGATTTTTCGCCGGCCCGCCGTAGGGATGTAAACGGTCGAGAAAACACTCTAACCATTCCTGCTCTTGTATTTTGTAGCCGGAACGGAGCGAGACAAGAATAGGATGGGAAAATGAATTCGATATTACGGGATATCGTGAACAAAATATTTCGATCGAGAATATTTTATATTACAATCGGGAATCAATTACACAAAATGGGAACATCGACACAGATGACCACTTCAAAGAATTATCTTGATGCAGCAAATACAACTATGCATAGTCTATATGCAAACAAATGCACACAACACACCTGAGTTCACAAATGGAGTCACAGTAGTATTAGTACGACAATACATCACAACCTACCAGTTCCAGACTTCGAAGGCGTGAAACAATCAACATGGCCAGTAGTTCAGGTAGATCCATCAGTAGCAACAACCAACATATCACAAGTTCACAAACAAAGTCCAAATTAAAAGTCGGCGGCGGTATCATCCTGGCGTTTGGTGTCATGGGCACGTGACCGCTTCCCGCCGCCTAGGGTGGCATCAGGCGACGCGGGGGATGAGGCGTGGAGCTCCCTGGAATGGAGGAATGAATGACAGAATGAGGATGAGAGCGGCTAGGGTTGCGGGTGGAAGGTTTTTTTGTTGCATGGCAGTGGGCTGGCGGGGTGTGGGCCTGCGGCCTGCGGGGAGTCGTTGGTGGGCAGTGGGCTGGAGGGGTGGAGGTGGCTTGGATTCATTTGTGAGCTGAAAATGAGATTTGCTATTAACTTATACGAGAATACCGGCGGGAATTATCCTGCTCAAATATGGGAACCGCGAATACGGTCGGGAAACAGCCCCAACTGTTTCTGTACCCGGTGTATTCTTGTTTTTCCCCTTGTTTTCCTATTTTTCCTGAAAAATGACACAAAATCGGCTTATGCGGGGTTGGCGGACGACGGACGGGACGACGCATGGCGGAGGAGGGATGGAGGGATAGTTGTAGGTGGAGGAGGAAGAGGGGCATGTGCATGATGCCATGGAGAAGGTGAGCCAGCGGCATCAATCATCTATCTATATCAAATATATCGGTGAGACCCACTACACATCATGCACAGACTTCTCTCAACATGCAAGAGGTTCACGTCACCATCCACTAGATCTTCTCTTAACATGCAAGCTGTCCATATCACCATCCACTAGAATCATGAATTTATGTCTTCTCTGGATTTTCAGCTAATAGTAATCATGCATGCATTGTGTTAGTCTTTGCGAGCATCATGCTACAAATTTCTAAGTAGTTCTCTCTTAATAAAATGAATGTGTTTTCATCTATATTGTTGTTTGCAAAAAAAATGTTGTGATGCAATCATTTTAGCGTTTCTACTTTCAAATTGCATCTTCAAATTTTACAGAAATTCCCGCAGCAACGCGCGGGGTATCACCTGGTTCAAGCAAGTGGTGGTGGACAGGCCAGGCCAGCGAGCGCCGGTAGGGCAGAGCTGTTCATTTCAGAAACACAATTCCGGAAACACGGGAAGGGAAGGGTGGCCGTCTTTGGTTTTGCCTTTTTTTGGTTGGGGTCTTTCGCGGTCGCTACTCGCTACCATGCACATAAAAACTAAGCGGTGGGGTTTAGACCGTCCACGGTTTTCATTAAGAGAAGGGAACCGAATGAAGGGATGGGTGGCCGGCTTTGGTTTTGCCTTTTTTTTGGTTGGGGTCTTTCGCGGTCGCTACTCGCTACCATGCACATAAAAAACTGAGCCGGTGGGGGTTAGACTGCCCCACGGTTTTCATTAAGAGAAGAGAACCGAATCCCAGCTTAGAAAACCCCCGAACCCCGGCTTCACCGGCGAGGGTTTTTTTTAACTAGTCCCATAAATTCGCTCCAACGAGAAATCGAACTCGGTCTCCTGTTCCCCTCTAACCAAGTAGGCTAGAGGACCTTTGGTCTCACTACCATGCACAATGCACAGGCCCATTTTGTCGTGCGCTTCATTTTTTTTTGTCAAATCTCAACCATTTCTGTATATATTTTTTCTACTAGGGCTAAGTCATGGACTCAAAATGTTGGAAAGTATATACCTAAATGGGTGAAGCCATATGTGCTCATTGTCCACCTACAACCTCCCAATTGCAACAACCCTCACGATTGATTGCACAAGGTTTTTTGGCCTCAGGTCAAATAAACTGCGTAAAGGTACAGGCAGGCCCCAATTGCAGTTAGCTTTGGACATCCACCATGCAAAACTTGCACCAAAAAAGGCCACTCCATTTCCTGCCCATGTTTGGTCGGTCACACTCACACCAAATCGGGGCAAGCCACGTCCACATACAACATGTGTCACGCTTCACGTACGTACCTGCAGACTCATATTAGTTGTTAACTGAATAAACAATATGGTGTCACGGTGAAGGATAAGAGACGGTGATGGATATCACTTTAATTTGCGTGATAACAAACAAGAAAAGGTTACCAACAGCACGTCTTGGTCACATCCACTAGGGAGTAAGCATGTCTGCAAGTGCAACGCTGCAAAACAAAGCTAGTGGAAAGCTCCACCTCAAAAAGGACAAGCTCCCGACGACCTTTTCCACCCCGGATCAAAAGTTGCACGGTTGGATCGTCGGATTGTCGTACCATCATCTTTCGTTGCGCTTTTGCGATGTGGCTTTCTTTATCCGCTAGCCAAAGTCTCAACGCTCGAGAAATCAAAGGTCTTCGTTCATTTGGAAACTCAAGAATGTGACATGCATGGCTCTTTTTCATTTGAAGATTAACTCTCAGTTCTATTAGCAAAAACGTTACTCAAACCTCGGAGGAGTAAAAAAAGGAGTGTCTATCCCTCACTCTAGCCCTAGCCCTAGCCGCCCCTCCAGCCTCCCGAGCGCCGCCTCCCCGCCGCAGCCCCTATCTCTAGTACCCCAGTGCTCTACTAATCCTCTAATATACCGTTACATATATAGTCACTCCTAATTTAGCTCAATCAGACATTATTAACTCTTTGGTATCAACTGCAACCACTGAAAGATGATTTTCAGCTATGAATTGTGAGATTGTTTGGTACTTTATACTTAGAAGGAATTGGCTACATCAATTAGTAATGACGAAATTATTGAAGCATATGCTCTTGTTGCTAGTCGTAGAGCTAGTTTAAAATTGTACATATGTAATTTTGTTTTGGTTAAAACTTGCAAAATATGTCAATATCATATATGACAAAAACCATGTGACATGCACGTTAGTTCTACATTTTTTCATGGCCCCCCATATTCTTAAGTCCTGGCTCCATCCGCGGCCCTGCCTCGCCTTCCCGCCACCCGCGGTGGCGCCCCAGCCGCCCTCCTCTATGGCCGACGGTGAGTAGCAGCCCCCTCGACAACCACGAACCCCTAACCCCATAACCCTAATTTGAATCCTAACCTCGTCGGAGTCGGAAAAGAAGGCAGGTGGATGTCAAGATGGAGGTGAAGAAAAATGTGTGTGTGGAAGATCTTTAAATCACCTAGGTGAGATATAGCTTTCCTAAAAAAGGGTGGATTTGCTAAAAAAACAAAAGAAGTGGATTTAGCGTGAGGGCTAGGGGGCTCCTTAGCTCCTAAAAATTTCAGGCATGGGTGAAAAGTTTGGCAAAAAAAGAAAAAAGAAAAAAGAGGACAAGCAAGAAGAAAAGAAAAGGAGGGGAAGAAAAGAAACGAGGAGGAAGGCGGGACAAGTGGAAATGACAAAGTCATGATGCATAGCACTATTCAATAAAAACAGATGATATAATGTAAGACCATCCACACTCGTCATCCTTTATCTCCTTCTTCAAAATAGAATATTGTTACCTAGTCAGCGAGATTCTTCCCTTTATATTCGCTTCTCCCGCATTCGTCATCCTTTATTTCTCTCCTTCATCCAAACTACCCACACGCGGGACCCACCAGTCATTCTCTCCCCCTCTTTTCCCCATCCCCCTCCCACTCGCACCCATCCCTTCTCTCTCCCCAGTCCCACCCCACCACCTCGTCCCGTCCGCCGAGGCGGGAGATCCGGACGGGCCTCGCTCCCTCCACCGGGCCAGAACGACCCCGTCGGTGGCGGGCCATGCGCCCTCCCCCTCACGCCAGCGGCAATCCCCTGCCTCCGTGAGCAGGGCGGACGGCGGAGTCTGCGATGCGCCTCTCCTCCCTCCCCGGAGTCCGCGACTAGAGCCCCGACGCATCTCCCTCCCCGCCGATTGTGGGCACGACGGGCGCGGCGGTGCGCCTAGGGGCTGTGGGGCCTTCCCCTGCTCCGGGCAAGGCCGGTGGAGCGAGGAGCGCGCGTGAAGATCGGCGGGCGGCACGAGCTCCTCCTGCTCGAGCTTCAAATCTCGGCAGGCTCCGCAACGAGGACGACAACGGGGAGCAGGTTGGCGACCTCCGCGACTCTCCTTCCCCACTCTTCCTCCGCGGTGGGCGGCGCCGGCTTCCTCCCGCTCCCGTTCCTCGGTTCTCCGCGGCGCTCGCCTCGGTTCAGGCGGCGGCGGACGGGACGGCCACCAGCGGAGTGCGGATGGGACTACCGTCGGGGTCCACTACGCCAGAGGTGGAAGAGGAGCAGGGCGGCGGCTCCCGGCGTAGCTGCTCGACGCGCGCGAGGTTGTTGGCCGGGCTCACGGCAGCGGGACATGCGGTGGGCCCGTTGCCTCCTGGAGGAGCTCCTCCATCGCGTCGATCTGAAGGAAACCGAGGACATTTTTTCCGAGTAAAATGCACTAGCGGTCCTTAAACTTGTGTCATGTCATCCCGGTCCACGAACTCATAAAGTGTGTCACTGAGGTCCCTAATCGCTGTTCGGGTCTCACGCAGGTCCAAACGGGTCTAAAACAGTGATTATTGCCAACGTGGCCCGCCAGCTTGGACTAATGACGTGGAAAAGGCAGCCAAGTCAACAATCATCTGCGGGCCCACCACCGCTCCCTCATCGCGTGCGCGCTGATCCTCCGCGGGCTCCTCCTCCACCGCGAGCGGCCACTGGCGAGGTGGGACACCGCACCACCGCCGCCTCATCCCACACGCGCGCTCCTCCATGGTCTCCTCCGGGCTCCTCTGCGACAACGCTGGCAGCAGGAGCCAACCTCGGCCTCTCCTCCAACTCCGCCGGCGACCACGCGAGCTCCCGCGCGCACCGAACTCCGGCGGACGGCCACGAGCGGCGCAGCGGCGTGAGGCGGAGTAGGCGAGCGGCGGCTCGGTGAGGCGAGCGGCGGCTCGGCAGGCATCAGCTCCGCCACGCCGCAATCCCGCGATAGGCGGCGGCGACCACCTCTCGTCTCCCTAGGCCGGATCCGGCGAGGCCCGACCCCTTCCTCGGGATTCCAGCGGCGCTCCTCACATGCACGCGCTGACTGCGGATGACCTCTCCGCCGGCAGCGCTTCTACCCTACCGGCGGTCTCCACCGCGTGCGGGCCGAGGCGGCAGCCGAGGCGAGGCACGCGAACAACGCGCGCGCCCGGCCACCGCGCGGAGGCAGAGTATGGCTCACCGCGCGCGCCGCCGGCCGCCGTCTCGCCCACCCGTGTCGTGACTCGCCGGGCCTCGCGCTCGCACCGCGGCCTCGCGAGCTTCCGCCGGCCGTGGAGGAGACGATGGTGTTGGAGGCAGCTCGACGGAGAGATGGCGAGGGGTGGGTTAGAGAAGAGAAAGCAGGGGACCGCCACATATGCATGCCACGTCGTCACGGATCACGGGTTTAGACTCGTTTGGACCTGCAGTGAGACCCGAACAGCGATTAGGGACCTTAGTGACACACTTTATGAGTTCGTGGACGGGTGACAGCGCAAGTTTGAGGACCGATGCATTTACTCTTTTTTCTTGTTGCTTTCCCAATGAGCCGCTGCAGGCGAATTTCCCTTATCTTTCTCCTCCAGGGACCGGATACAGCCCCTGGTGTGGATGGTCTAAGTACAGCGGGGCAATCCCATTCAACAAATTTAGTTGGAGGCCAGTCGTCGACTGTTGCTTTTTTCTTGGATTGTTGCTTTAGAAGTTCAGAATATTCATCACATGCCTCCTTTGAACCTGTACACATCAGCTTTTTGGAGCCTTTTCTTTGCCCCTTGGACGTCTTGAGTCATCAGCTTTGTACAAAGCGATCGAGAGGCCGGGAACGAATAACGCGCATGTGCAACAGCTACACTCGACGCATCGTCTTTTTCCTCCGTTTGCTGCCTGAGGAGATGCTGAGGATGAGGTCTGCGATCAGGAGATGATGAGGATGTGGTCTGCCTGAGCCCTGAGGAGTTGATGAGGACCGGTAGCATATACAGGTGATGAGCGCGAGGCGGCACCGGCGTGGCGCTACCGCGCCAACCAACTAACCTGCGTGCTCTTGTATGCAACAACACCCGTTTTTATGGAACAGAGCAGGAGGGGGAAGCAGAGAATGTTCTTGGTGGCAACCGGCTGCTTCGTGCTACGATTTGGGAGGAGAGTGTGTCCAAGTTGTTTTATGCATTCCGCTTGTGTGGCCTAGAAAAAGTTTGGAGCAGGAGTTGGAAGAGGTGAGATCATCTATCTGCAAAGGAAAACGTACTCCTACGACTCTACATACTCCCTTCATTTATATTTACTAGTAAGGTGCACGTGCGACACGCACGTGTAAATAACCTATCAAGTATTAGTCATATGAGATCACTTAATTTTTTATTCAATCACACATATTAACTTGTTATCTTAGCAGCTCAAGTACTCACACCCATCACAACCAGCACCCCGTAGAATGAATATGAATTAATGCATTTCAACAGAATGAATTGTCTACAAAGATTCAAATATAAATAGCTCTGCTTTGCTCATGATGCTCTTTGAATTATAACCAATAGACCACAAGTGATTCTTCAAAACAAATATATTTGGCCACACCATTTGCGTGTAGTACAACCAAAGAATGTAAAATAAACTTTAAAATACTGAAAAAGTAATGACAATGAGGCAAACACAAATGTTTCTGTTTGCGATAGTTCTAGTAGTACAATAGGTGCACAAGCACACCATCCGAACAGAGAAATCTCACTGCAGTTTAGAGTTTAGACAACTCATGATATAAATAAGTCATTCTTGTAGAGATACCAATCTGAACATCAAATGAGATAAACTTGAATCTTTCTACTGCATGTACCCAACTGCTATTGTTGTTGAATGAGGAGTGCGCTGGAGAAAGAAAAGAAAAGAAGAGATCAAATCTTTTTTCCACTTAGGGCATGTACAGCCCTTAGACAGTAGGTCGTCTGCATACAGACAGATGTATAGACAACTCATACAGCCCATAGACAGAAAGGCTGTTTGTAAGCTATTTAATGCTTTGCATAGAGCCTAACATCAACTACAAATGTATCTGTGTATACAATTGTGTGACTTGTATGATTAGATTATTTTTGAATATCGGTGTGTGTATACACCGGCAATAGCAGGCACAACAACACACGTAGCATCATTTCTGAAAAAAGAAAAACACACATAGCATCATGCCTCCACCCTTCTCTGTAGGTGGACATAAAAAAACTCCACCTCGTTCTTTTTTACCGGCAGAGCAAACCAGCAAGCCAGCAACTTCTTCCCTTTGTGTGCCATGCCACCCCCTCTCTCTCTCTGCTTCTTTCCCCCACGCCGCGGCCAGGTTCTCCGTCTACTCCCGGCGGGCGATGGGCATTGCCGAAAGCATGACGGGCCAACCCACGACGCGGCCTTCTTTCCCGGCCGGCTCCTCCTTTCCCAACGGCGCGCGGGCACCCGACTCCACCTTCTTCAGCCCCATCATCGCTGCACCCGGCTGGAGGGTAGGTGCCGTGCGCGTGGTGTGGCCATGCCGAGCTCAGATCGGAGTCCGTAGGGGCGGAGCAAGCCGCCTGCGTCTCGCGACATTTGGGGCTCGGGACCGCGAGGTCGACGACAGCCGGCGGCGTCGGGATCCGGGGTGGGCGTGGCTGGATCTCCCCTTCCCCCAACCGGATCTCGGCGCCACCGCTCCTCTCCGCGCCACCGGCGTCCCCTGTCTCTCCTGCGGCTGTGGATTTGGTGCGAACAACTTCCCTCCGCGCGCGCCACACGCGGGATCCAGGAGAGGGCGCAGGCGTGCGGGATCCAGCCTGCTGTCGCTTGGTGAAGACGGCCTCTACAACCCGGCGTCGCACATCTGCTCCAGCTCAGGCAATGGGACACCTGCCTCGCCCGACGCCGAGGCCGCCTGAGGGAGGCGGGGCTTTGCAGTTTTACCGCTACACCGACGGAGCGAGGCGACGCGATACATGCCCTTACAGCCCTGGCTGCGGCTCGTGCCGCTCACGTAACCTCGATTTTAACATGCAGATAGATGTACAGACAGCTCATATAGCCCACAGACAGGGAGGTCGTCTGTAAGCTATTTAATGCTTTGCATGTAGATTAAGATCAACTACAATGTATTTGTGTATATCATTGTGTGGCAAGTGATTCACCTTTCTCATTCAAAGCTTAGATAGCCGAATTTCTACAAAGTGCTACTGCAAAGTTTGGATTAGAGTTGCCATTTGTACAATAGATTTTCTTTTTCTTACTATATTTGTTTTCTTCCTTATTCTTTTATTCCTCACTCATTTTTCCTTTTTTCTTTTGTGAAAATTCTAGAAGCTACGTGGCAAACTAATGTCCACATGCTCCATGCCTTCCCACAAGGCCGCAGCAGTGCAGAGCACAGCATCTCCTTGTTCCTCCCGCCTGAGGCGACAGTGAGAGTGAGCAGCTCCGTTCGAGCGGTGAGGGCCTCCTCCACCAACTCGCCCGAGGCCGGAGCGATTCAAGCTCCAGCTGCCGTGCTTCCTCCCCGCGGCCGCAGCTCCAGCTCCCGCGCCTTCTTCTCCCCGCGGCCGCACTCCAGCTCTCGCGCCGGCCGTCGCCGTCCAGCTGCTTCTCCTCACGGCAGCGCTGCAGGGAGAGCTGCTCCTCCGAGCTGAGGCGTTGGACGGGCGAGCTCCCCCGCAAGACAGGCCATGGCGGCCTTCTCCTCCCGTCGCGACCATGCTCCTTCTCGAGGCTGGATCCGCGCGGCAGCGGGGCTCGCCCGAGGCCGGAGCGATTCGGCCGGCGGCAGAGCTCTTGCGCTCGCGGTCCCGTGGGGCGGCAGAGCACCCGCGCGCCTGGATCCCGGGCGGCGGCGGTGGGGCCTGGCGGGCTCGGTCTGCGACGACAACGGTGGGGCGTGGCGGGCTCGATCTCCGACGGCGAGCGGCACGGACGTAGCCAGTCTCCTCCAGCCCCGGCGCAGCCCGCCTCCTCTTCCGTTCCCAGCGCGGCCCAGATGGATTTGGCGTGGAAATCTCCTTGGCGCGAGCGCACCCCGCGCGGGATCGAGCGAGCCGTCGCCCGGGAAAGACAAGGTCGTACAAGCTGCTGTCGTCTACCGCCCCTGGGAGAACGGGAGGACCCCGTCGCCTCGCGCGGTTTTTTTTTAAAAAAAAGCATCGTACAGACGGGGCTAAAGCGGGGCACCGGGTCCGGGTGGGTGGTCGGGTGGGCCCGGCGGGTATAGGTGGGCGGGTACACATGTGGTGGGTGAGAAAAGAATTTCGTTTTTGGCAGAAACGCTCTCCAAATTGCGATTTTTTAGTACTTCATAGTCCTTCCACCATATCCACTCCTAAAAACATATGACGGGTGGATCCGGCGTGAGGGGTAAGACGAACCCGATTTGGATGAGAAAAGTTTTTAATTGTCTTCGCTCTTTATAATATAGATAAAGCGTGACATGATTCGACACGGTCTCCTCCTAGATAACATTTTGATTGTTCATGGTTGTAACTTTATAGTCACTGGAAAGTAGATTTGATTATGAATCTAACCATTCTAAATTTATATTAGCTAAATTATTGGCGAAAGATTGTAAAACTTGAATTTTGATATGCGTGTGTGCGTCTTATAAAGATAAACGGAAGAGTATATTCGAAACAGTCAACGGACAATAATTTGTTGTTTCAGCAAGTCCAAATGACGATCACCGTCACCGGAAATTCAGCATGGGCGCATCGATCACCTATCAGCTTGTTAACCTTTCCGGCATTATGGGTATACATGGCCATTTGGCCCGGGCACGACGGGCCGGTCCAGGCACGACACGGAAAAGCACGGCCCGAGCACGGTCCGGCCCGACGGCCATCGTGGCCTTGCCTGGCCCGGTTGACGAGGCGGGCTGCGGCTGTGCCGCCGTGACCGGCCCGCCCGAGCAAGGCGGCACGCACGACGCACCTCCGCCATCGATCCCTCCCCCGCCTCCTCCCGCTGGATCCTACCGTTGGGGGAGGCTATATAAGCCGGCACCGCAGCTCCCCCCCGTGCCCTAGCTCACTTTTCCCTCTCCCCCGCCGCAGCCTCGCCTCCGCCTCCTCTCTCAGGCTCTCCTGCCTTCCTCTCGCTCTCGATCCGATCCGCTCCTTCACCCTTCTTCTCGAGTGCCGGTGGCCTCTTGAGGGCGCTCTGGCCGAACACTACATCTCGATCTCGAACCGCGATGTAGCATTTTGCTCACCTTGTCATCCACCTCGTCACCTCCGTCGACCTCGCCGGAGCCGGACGTCGGTCGCTCTGGTGCTCCGGATCGAGTGTAAGTCCCTCCTCGCTCCATAATCCCCATCTTCTTTCCTCTCGTTGGTTAGATCTAGAAAACTAACCGCTCATTTCCTCTATTTTGTAGATCTCCTCTCGATTCATTGAGGAACCGAGGGTCAAACCGGATCTGCATCATCGACGACGCCGCAACCCCGGTGCTCCTACCGCCATCGCTAAGGTACGTGCTTGCTCTCGCTCATCTAGTCATGTACCTCCTCTCGCTCGCTCACCTAACCCTAACCCTCTCTCGCCCGGATCGTAGCCGTTGAGGAACCGGGGCCGGAGGCGGCGCGAGTCTGGATGGCCGGATCAAGCGTCCCCTCATCGTAGGTGACTAAATGTGATACAAATACCGGTCCCGTGAGGTGGCAACACATTTATTACAACAGGTGGTTCAGTCCCTTACATCACGGCGGCATAGTGGGCACGGAGCGCCACCGCCACGAGAAACAACACAAAAGCTAAAGACCAAACTACAACGGCAAAGGCTTCTAAGGCCTCACCGAGTACCACGCCATGGAAGCTCTCTGTGGCGACCACGAGTCCACAGAGCACGGTTGGGTGTAGGGCAACGCCCTACTCGGCGTCTTCGACGAAGTCGGGATCCTCCTTTGAAAACAGGTAAGGGTGAGTACATACGTACTCAACAAGTTCAACCCACCCACGGAGGGGTTAATAAGCGATCATGCAGGATATATCAAGGATCGGATAGGGTTTATTTTACAAACACATTTGCTCATGCAGGGTTTGCTTTCAAAAGGTTTTCGCAAATAATTTTTATAACTCAAGTAGCTCAGTTGTTTTGTGAGAACCAAATGAGGACTACCAGACTCCCCGTCCGCAGTAGCCCAGGCACACAGCCACACACTTTGCCAGAAATCAACTCCCGCCATGAAAATCATCCCAAACCCAAACACTAGTTTTGTGACCCCACCGTGACTCGTCCAATACCGTGGACACGGCTATTCGAATAGGTTTTACACTCTGCAGAGGTTGTACATCTTTACCCACAAGTAGGGTACCGCCACACGAACACCTTAGTGTCGGCGCGGATCCTATCAAAGCCATTACCCACCTTAGCTAACCCTACGAGCCACCACGGGAGCAACCAAGGGTTATCTCACATAACCAGGGTGTACCTCACACGGATCGTACCCTACTCCTTGATCTCCTGCTCACCCGCACTCGATGGCAAGTAGATTAACTAGTGGGATTTATGCTAAGCCGCTACCACATACAACGGTCGGTGGTGGTACGATACATTGGGCCGGGTGAGATGTCACGCAACCTGGTCCTTAATGACAAGATGGACATCTCCAACACGCTCAACCACAAAGGTACGAGCTCACCCATACTCCTGACACACGCGTCCATCCCGTCTACCCAGTTCTTTACTCATTTTCAAAATATCACATTCCGTTTTAAAGCACTCACTCATTTTAAAGAAATCATTTAGGGTGATCAAAGATCAATCATAGCAATCAAGGGTGGCTATCCTACCAGGTTTTAACAAGAAACAATATGCAATTTATAAACGGGTCATAGGGTTGTATTTATAAAAGCGGGATCAAAGCATGCATCAAAGGATGAGATTGAACTTTGCGTCTTGAAGTCCTCGGGAGTTCTGCTGGGGTTCGGGATCTCGGGCTCCGCTCGCGTACTCGGCTCAAGCTCCTCGTGGTACCCTCCTTCGTTCACTCCGTCGGCTATAGCGCACACACAGGCAAGTATGCAATCAATATAAGCACACACAATTTCTCCGGCCGAGCTCGAGGAAGGTAATTAAATAAAATAGGGAAATAAATATTATGTAGGGGGTTTTGGGTGAAGGACGGGTGGCGGTATACCCGGTACGGGTGTGAGGAAGTTTGGGCACGATTTGGATTAAAAGCATGAAATGACGGGTTAAAGGATGTGTTTAGGTTTAATTAGGGGCCTGTTAGTATTTTATTTTAAAAGAAAAGGACCTAATTATAATATTTAAACCTAGCGGGGGTGTTACTAAATAGTCCAGGGGCATAATTGTAAAGGGACAGGGTTGTTTTTGTGGTTTAATTTAAAGCATAGGGTCTGTTTTGAAAGAAAAGAGTGAGAGAATAGAGGGGGGGTCGGTTTTGGATAAGTGGGAAAAGGGCAGGGGGGTATGGGCAAAACAACCATCTTCTTCCTCCCTCCTCACGACCAGCGCAGTGACAGTGGAGGCCGACCGTGGAAGGGGGGGGCGCCGGCGACCCAGGCCATGGGGGCGGCCGGGAAGTGGGGCAAAACGAAGAGGAGGTCGAGGGCAACTCATTCCGCTCCTCACCTTGGTCGGGGACGGACTGTGGAGGGAGATCGACGGCGGCGGTGCGGTGCAACCCGGGCAGTGCAGGCGGCACTGGTGGTGGCGATGGAGAGCTCGGGAGGAGGGAATTGGTCGTGGAGGTGCGGGACGAGGTGGGGAGCCGGTCCGGCCCTTTTATAGGCGCGGGAAGGTCGGTTTGGCGAGGATATTTTGAGCTTTGCGGAGCTCCAATGGCCGGCAATGGAGGTTCGGGAAAAATCCCGACGCGGACTCCGGCCGGCGGGATTCTCGGTCGATTGGCTGCTGTGTGAGTTGACTCGTCGTGCAGGGCTGCTGTGGCCGTGGAGGGGAGACCGTCGGGGGAGTAATGGTGGCCGGTTTGGAGGTGACACGCTGCAGGTCTTCGTTGTCGGGGAGAGGGCGCCATGGTGGGTCACGAGCGGCGAGGCCGGCCTTGCGTCTTGACTGGTGAGTCGGCCGGTCAGGCAGGAGAGGGAAGGGGCCGGTCTGAGGGCCTACTGGGAGGTCGCGCGAGGAGGAGGGGTCGCGGCCAGGAGGGGGGTCGCGGCCTGGAACCCACCGAAGGAAGAAGAAGGTGGGAAAAAGAAGGGAAAAAGAAAAAGGAGAAAAGAAAAGAAAAAGGAAAATAGAAAAAGGAAAATAAGGGAAGAAAATAGAAAAGGGATTTAGAAAATTAGGATAATTTCTAGGAAAATTAGGAGAAGGGGTTTTGCGGATTTTTCTGGGTTTCTCGGATCACTGGTCAATTCCGGGACGGTGGTGATGGCGAGGCGGACCGGCCGACGGGACCGCGGCGTGCGCGGGATCCCCGGCGTGGTGGCCGACCGCGGTGCTGGGGTGACATGCGACGGGCGACGGCCCGAGCGCAGGCGGTGCCGGCGGGATTCGCGGCACGCGCGCCGAAGGGAAAAGAATTGTCCAGGGTTTCGGAAGGGGGTAAAATGAGCTCAGCGGGAAAGTTTTGAAAACACGCGTGATTTATTAGTTGGTTTATTAGGAGCTAAAAACGCGGGTGTTACACCGACTCCGAGCCGGAGGTTGAGGTGAGCTTCAACGAGGAGAGGCGTATGCTCGGGATGGCCGGAGATGACGACGATGACGATCTACAAGATGATGCTGCAGCGTTCGGCGGCGCCATCAACGTCGAGGGCGATGAAGAAGAACCTCCTCCTCCCCCTCCTCCTCCTGCGCAGACTACCCCGCACACCACGCAAAACAAAGGCAAAGGTAAGAAGTCTACCTCTCACATGCGGGAGGACTTTGACAAGCTTACCAGAATGGAGAATGGTAGGAAGGTAAGATATGGTGCTAAGTGCAAACATTGCGGTAAGGAGTACTGCTTTCTCCATGGTGGCAATGGTCACCTCTCGACACATCCCTAAATGTGTTAAGAAGAGGAGAAAGATCGCAAGTCTCAGTCTCAAATCTCTTTTAGTTCTGATGGTTCTATGCGTAATTGGGAGAACTCTCCTCCTCCGGTTGCTCGTGATTGATTACTAGACTTGATAATCCTATCAGCTTGGGTGACTCAGATGCTTTTGTTGAGTACATTACAAATGCTCATAATCCCAAATATTCTCTAGGCAAACCACCACCAGAGACATTACCAAGTACTTCACTGATAAAAAGGCTAAACTTGTTGAATCATTTGCCTCTGCTGGGGTTAATTGTGTGTGCCTAACATCTGACATATGGTCTGGTAATGCCAAAGAGGACTATCTTAGTGTTGTTGCTCATTACATAAACTCTGATTGGCAACTAGAGAAGAGGGTGCTTGGTCTTAGGCTGATTGATGTGTCCCATAATGGAGTAAACATTCTGACGTGTTCATTCATTACGTGCTTCGAGGATTATGGTTTGGTGATAAGGTGTTTCTTTGTGACATTAGATAATGCATCTGCTAATGCTAGAGCCATCAGAAATCTAAGACATGTTCTGTCTAAGTACCTTGGTCTTGATGTTGTTGATGATTTTGGTGATTTTAATGATTCTGAAACTAATGTTGTCAATTCCATATTCTTGCATCAACGTTGTGCATGTCACATAATCAATCTCATTGTTAAAGAGGCCTTAACTACTCTTAAGCCTTTGATTGAAACATTTAGGACTACAATATCTTTCTTGAACTCATCAAACCAAAGAATTGCTGCATATAAAAGCTATTGCATTGCAACTAGTGTTAGGCTTAGAAAGTTTCAGCTGGACATGGATGTTAGATGGAATTCAACATATCTTATGCTTAAACATTTGTTTCCTCACAAGGATCCTTTCACTACTTTCTTGCATGCTCAGTATCCTAGGGCTGAAGGTGAACACTTGCTCTTGACTGATGAGCATTGGAATATGGCACAAAAAGTGCTTACATTTCTTGAACTGTTCTATGATGCAACTGTTACATTATCTGGTGTGTATTATCCGACCTCTCCACTTATGATTCATTATCTTGTCAAGATTGCTATGCACCTAAAGAATTATGCTAATGATATTCACATCGGATCATTGTTCACCTATGATAGACAAGTATAATAAGTACTGGAGAGACATACCTTTGCTTTACTCTTTTGCATTCATCCTGGACCCTAGAGCTAAAATGAAAGGTTTTACTAGAGTGCTTAGGAGGTTGGGTGCCCTCACCAGTACTGATTATAGTGCTTACTTGCTTGGTACTAGAGCTAGACTTACTGATGTTTTCAACAAGTATGAGGAGAAGTTTGGCTCTGTTAGATTGAAGAGGCCTAACCCTCCTACCCTGTCTGGTAAGAAAAGGTCTGCTTGGGATGAAATTTATACATTTGTGCAGTTTTGAGCTTTTTTACGAGAACCATGGTGTTTCTATTGTCCTAATTGCAAGTGAACAACGTATAAGCAAGTGAAGTTTTGGAGACTTTTTGACATGAACCCCGAATCCAAATTACAGAAAACATTACGTCCCTGAATCCGTAGATACCGGCTTCGATTCATCATCATGCACAAACCAAAGAAAACAATGATGCACTAACATATAGGTCCACAAATTAATCAGCTGCAAAGAATGTAGCCATCACCACATCTGCAATCAAGATTGTCGGGAGTACATGTTGATCCATGCATACATCGTTGTTCCGTCGCCGGCCCGTAAGGCGGCGAGCCGACTGCACTGCACCTTTGATAGCTCCGACGATCAGGAATTGAAGAGCACGGCGACCCCACTGTGGTGCCGGTGGCTGCCATGATGGCAAGATCGAGCAGGCAAGACTGGTTGTCGTCGTTTGAACTGGACAAATGATGAAGTTGAGTCTTGAGTGGCCATGTTTTAAAGAAGATGGGAGGCTCTTCATGTGCCGTCGGTTGAGCTGATGTGCTGTGATTATAATAAAGAAGTGTATCCTGAGCTGGTTGAACTACTTGAGAGTAATAGTTGTTGTGTTGTCATTTGAGCTGCCTTAGTTCTGTATGTTACTGAGGATGCAGTGGCCAGGGATAGGCCGCAGAGGATGCGTGGGTGGATAGGGGATGACATCACTAGATGATGTGGATGGCTGTGGTTTGAAAGAATTCCTTAGTGGGGACCTCTTATATAGTTTTGTATGATGATTGACTTAATAAGTCACTCAATAAGTCAAAAGAAACCAAACAAGACTGCTACCCCTTTGGTCAGTCAGCCTCACGCGGCACCATCCAATAGATCGATTGAGTTGACACAATAATTTCTCTCTTGGTTTTTCCAATCAATAAATGGTTGGAATATTTTTTAATCTATAACAACTATATAGGTGAAATCCACTGCAAGTTATGAATAGATTTCTCTTAACATGTAAGCATTTCACGTCACCATCCACTATATGACATGTCACCATCCACTACACGCCATGTCATCATCCACCAAAACCATCTATTTATGTCTTCAACTGATTTTCTGTTCCTAATAACATGTATTTGTGAGTAGCACACCACAAAATTCTTGCAATTGTGTAGTGAACATGGCCTTGTAGCCAAGTGTTCGAGTATGGTTTCGGTGATTCATGACAACATGATCAATGGGACTAACCAAATTGTCTAGCATGTCCTTGTAGGCATTTATAGGTCCCATGGATGTAACCACAATCAAAGCCAAAACACCGCATGCCAAATTCAGAAGATAGTCTATTTTTCAAGGTTATATAACAGTGGTAAGATGGCTCCAAGAGGTGGCAAGTTGAACCAAAGTCAAAGACGCAAGAAAACAGGAAATGACACCGTCGGATAAACCAACGGTACCCTAGAGGCGAGCGTTGGTGCACTTGGTACACTACGCAGAAGGCCAAACGAAATTGGCACCGTCGGATGAACCGACAGTCCATTTTGTAGTTGCGTCGGATGATTGGAAGGAGCAGTGCTACAGAAGATAGTAGCACCGGATGATCCGACGGTCTAAGTGGGGACACCGTCGGTCTATCCGACACTCAGTTTGAATCAAGAAAGAGACGCGCCAAGACTGGAGCTTCAGCACCGGATGAACCGACGGTGGTGCAGCGGTTCATCCGACGGACTCGAAGAAACCAACAGAGACGTTTTGGCGAGGAGTCCTTCAGACGGATGAACCGACGGTGCGTCGGTGTAGAGCGTCGGAGCAGTTGTGTCAGCAAAGCTGCAACGGCTAAGTGACGTGGAGGGCACCGGATGAACCGACACCTAGGAAAAGCATAGCATCAGTTCATCCGACGCTACCTTTTTCTGTGGCCGTTAGCCAACGGCTCTTGATGTTATTTATAGCCCCTCCACTCACCCATTTGAGGTTGCTGGATTGTGTGGAAGTGCAGGAGAGTGCAAGACACCTAGAAGATCATATCCAATCCATCCAAGTGCTTAATTGCTCATCCTTAGACTTGCATATGCTTAGTGTATGTGCTTAGTGTTAGGCTTAGCTTAGAGCTGAGTGAGTGCAAGGTTGTGCCAACCTTATGAGGTGATTCTTGAGTGAATCAAGTTGTACAAGGTACGCCGGAAGCCTTGGGGCCTAAGTGGCTCACCGGCAATCGTCTTCGACCCTCTGACTTGGTGTGGAGTGGCGAGGACACTTTGTGCGAGGGACGTGGAGACCCCCTTCCTTGGTGGAGAAGCTCCTTAGTGGAGGCGGCATCAAGGTGACCAAGGGAGCTTGGCGAGTGCCTAAGTGGCGAGCCTTTGTGGCGAGTCAAGTGGTGCTCTTGGGAGAGACTTGGTGACCGGAAAGCAATACTCTTGTGTGAGTGCTTCAACAACGTGGACTAGGGGTGGCTTAGTGCCTACCGATACCACGGGATAAATCGCGTGTCAAGAGTTTGCTTCCTCTCATCCCTCTTTATGTTTCCTCATTTACTCTATTGCAATCTTTGCTTGCCTTTACTTTCCTAGAGTAGTATCATGCTAGGATTGGCTATAGGTTGCAAACCTTGTTTTGGGATGGGAGTTTCACACTAGAACAACCCTAGTTGCACATCTAGATAGTATGTTCTAGTTTATCCTTATGCAAAAATAGTGAAGCCATAGGTTAAGATTACCTAATTCACCCCCTCCCCCTCTTAGGCTACGAGCATCCGATTCCTTACAAATTGAAATACATGTAGGATCAATCATTTACAAATGGTTTCACTGTTAACAAAATAACACATGCTTTCGTATATAATGTTGTTTACAAATGAATATTGTCATGTAATCACTTTGGTGTTTCCACTTTCACATTTCACCTTCAAATTTTGTTTAAAAAATTTCCGCAGCAACACGCGGGGTATCACCAGTAAAGATAAATGGTTGGAAGATACGGATATGATAATCTTTCACTGGATGACGGTCCGTCACCTGCCGGCGACTCTCCCTCAGTCCCTCGTAGACCTGATCACGAGCCGCCCGACCCGATAAATCCGACCCAACCCGCCTGAAAAAAAAGACCCGACCCGACGCGACGGGTCGGACACGGGCCAAAATTTTCACTCGAACTAAGAAAATAACCCGACCCAACCCGATCTAACTCGAAAATTATAATAAAAAACCCGAACCCGACCTAACCGTGTCATGAGCCGGGCGCAGGCCAAGAATTTTGACCCGACAACCCGACATGACCCGACCCGACCATGATAAGGTGAGAGGGGACTTGGGCGGCCGGGCCGGCACGTCGTCCCTATATCGTGCCTCGTGCCGCATCGTACTTAGACTTCTTTGCACGCGAGGCACGTCGTGCCGTGCTGACATGGCACGACAACTTTTTTACTAGGTCCAAGCACGACCCATGGCACGGCGGCGCACGTCTCGTCTTGGCCGTGCGAAGCACGACCCTCGCGATATGACTACTTGTGACCATACGTGAACACAACATTATTATGTTATGAATGATCATTATTATAATTTCAAGGTAGATTTTGTGATCTATTTATATGACACTAGTTATATTAGGCTATATAATGTATATAATGAAAGATATTGAGATGGCATAACATACCAATTTGCTATTGGGTCATTTTCGTGCCGTGGCGGCCCTGCGAAAATCGTGTCGTGTCGTGTCGTGCCACCCGTCGTGCCGAGATCCTAGGCACGACACGGCCCTCGCATTCGTGTCGTGCTGGCATAACCTAAAATTTATCGTGTCGTGTCGTGCTTAGGGTCGTGACAAAAATGTTGTGGTTCGTGCCAAGTCCCAGCTCCTATAGGTCTAGTCCCTCCTGGCCTGGCCTGGCCTGGCCTGGGTTAGTTGCGTGCCGGCTTCATCAATGAGGAGTTGAGCGGCGGTCACCATCACATTTTCTATTGTTCGGATTTTCAGAACAACCAATCAGGAAATGGGGAAAGAAGGGAGCAACTTGCCTGTTGCTGCGGCATAATAACAGTCCAGCGATCACCTTTTCGGGTGCTAATCCTTTGCAGCAAACTGATTGGTGGTAGGCAGGCAGGCATGGCACATCACATGGACATGGGCTCCTTCCCCTTCCCATGGAAGGAATAATGCCCTGATCTTGACGGATTGCTTTCTGGCCTCGTGCTGCTACTCCTCCAGCGCACAAGGGTCAAGGGTGCATCCATTGTATTTGGCCTGCCTTGCGCGTGGACAGCAGAGTAGAGCCGTGTCTTCGTAGTACTCGTAGTAGCCATCGACGAAATAAATATCTATTCCCTCCGTCTCTAAATAATAAGTGTCTTTTGTTTTTTAAAAAACATCTTTGACTAATTTTGTATTAAAAAATATTAATACCTATGATACATAATTATTATCATTAGAAAGATGTTTTAATCTAAATTTTAACAAAATTATTTAGAGACACGAATGTTGCACGTATTTTCTATAAATCAAGTCAAATTTGTGGCACGTACACCAACAGTGACACTTATTTAGGGAATGAGGGAGTAGCTGCTAAATTGACATTGTCGTGACACCTATCTTAAAACTAGCTGCAGCATAGGAGTATTCACCAATTCTCTCGGCGCCATCTTGCTGATAGATCGTCGGCACTCGGCAACATGTCATGCACATCGTCCCTTTAATTTGTCCTTACCTTGATGACGACCACAACATGCATGACTGAGCAAAAGTGGATACACTCTTCTTCTTCCTTTTAAAAACTAGTACTTGAAATGTATCGCTCCTCCACTGTAGCCTATATTATATGTACCACCCCGTCCCTGATATATTGTGTTGGCCTTTTTTATTATTCTTATCAGGTTCATAGTTTTTGCTATATAATTAAATGTCAAAACAACATGTAATTTGGGACCGATGCAGTTGTATGGTAATATTACAGTAGTATATATATCGGATTGGTGTGTGAATCGGTGAAGCACACTCATTCTTTTGCTGATCCGGCGAAGATCTGAAGCGTAGGAGTACCTCTGAGGCAACAACGCTTAGCTAGTGGCCACCACTACGTATATCGCATTGCTATAGCATCCTTGTCTAGAGTTTGATAAAGTACCATCAGTAATAAAGTACAGCTTCCCTTCTTTTTCCCGGGTTCACATACAACACCAATATATGAAAGGTGTACAACACTAGCTACTTGTGCTGTTGCTATCCCTTTTAATTTTCTCCTACACTACACACAAATATACAAAAACACCAGACATAAAAAAAGAGAGAGGTCCTTTGGCCATCTTCTTCTCAAGATGCAGAAAGAAGGATCCATCCAGATTTCGACCGGGGACCATGCATATATATGACCGGCGCAGACGGGTGACCATATACAGAGGGAGCCAGGACAGCTTATCAGAAAGGAACATGGCTCTCAAAAAAAGGAACATGGCAATATATAGATTCAATTCATAGATATATCCCAACTAAACACAGCTAGCTAAAACATTATTTTTCAAAAAGAAAATCAGCTACTAAGAATATGCCAAACATTGCTTTTTCACCAACTTGCCGCGCATGTCAACGAGAGTTCAGATGCGAGAGATCGTCAACAGCCAATTATAATTATGTAAGCAGCCGTAGCAGCTAGCATCACCAGATCGACTGCACGCGTACCTTGACCATTTGGACCCTAAGCAATGGATTAATAATACGAACCACTATTCTCAGTGGCCACCAAAAGGTAACCGGGTGGTCAAGCCCCAAACTTTTCGGCTCATCATTTCTGGAGTATGATAGAGCAACTCCGATAAGCCTCTGTTGAAGCCCCTACTTGCTTGAGCAGGGGCCTTCCTATTTTTTTGAGGCTGTTGATTTTGCTTCCAACTCCAGTAATAGCTCCAATTTGCAGCCCCTACTTTTCATATGACACGTGGGACCTATATGTCACTGACTCTTATTTTCTCCTTTTATTTTTTCCACATTATCTTCAAGCTGCCCTCGTCTTCTCCCGTCACCTGCGCCGTCTGGCTTCGGGCCGGCCCGGCGGAGCTCTCCGCCCGTCGCTGCGAGCCGCGCCCGTGAGCTCTCCATCACTGTCGAGTTCGGGCGGCCTGCCGAACCTCTCCGCCATCGGACTCGGCCGGGCGATGCAGTGCTCTCCGCCGTCTGTGAGTGGCCCCAGAGCTCGACGATGACGAATCGACGGGCCGGGCGGCGAACGCAGGTAGGCCCCACCACTTCCTCCTCCTCCCGGCGGCGGGATCCCGAGTGCGATGGGCTCGAGTGCGGCGGAGATCCCGGCGGCGGATGGGCTTGAGTGCGGCGGAATCCCGGCGGCGAAATCCCGGCAGCGGCGGAATCCCGGCGGCGCGGAGCTCGATTTGCCGCCGGACGAGCTCCCTACCATGCTCCCTCGGGACCACCGCGGCGCCTCCTATCTCCCTCTGCAGCCCATCTCTCCCGCGGCGGGATCTCACAGCTTCGATTCGTGCGGGTGCGGGGAGGAGCGGGATCAGCATGGTCGGCCCGTGCTTCAGCCATGGGCGGCGTCGCTGCCCTCCTCCCGACCTCTCCACGTCGGCTTCCGTGCGTGCGCGGGGGATGAAACGGACACAAAGAAGGAATAGGGGCCTCTCTCTCCACCCGCAGGAGAAAGGGCAGAAGGGTGGTAGTAGGGGGTGTGAACAGTGGTGGGGGTGGAGTTGGGACTCTGCTGGAGTGTTGTTTTTTTTTGCTCTCGACCCCTACTTTTTGAGTAGGGGTTTTGCTGGAGTTGCTCTTATCAACCTCGACACTGCAGCCAAAATATGGACAGCTCAACGAATGCTTCAATAAAGAAAATAGGTACTCGATTCCATCCACCAGCTGCCGGCCTGACCATATATGCTATCTCTCTCTCTCCTAGATAGTCGGCCAATATAAACTAGAGCCTGATGGTGATACATGCTCCAAACATACTCCAATATCTTTGCAATACGATATGCGCAAAGAGACACATCGAGGAGTCCGCTCGCCAAAGGTGACCTTTTTGCTCCCCCTCACGCTGGCCGGCACCTGTCTATTCCTCTATACCATCATGCGTGCCGCATGATCCAGCATCACCTACCCAAGCAATATATAAGGGATGCATTTTTTTGTGTGTGTAAATCATGTGTGAGGGAATAATTATTTAGAAATTGATATAAATACAGTGAAAGAAAATAGCATATTTCTGAGGAGAGAGAGGCCCATGTGATATGCAAACGACCGAGCCAGGCGAGCCCATGTGAAGGCCCATATCTCGGGGATTAGGGCCCGTCATCAATCCAGGTCCGGCAAAGCAAGTTTGCTGCCGCCAATCCTGTATACCTTCCGGAAGTTTTTTTTCATCCCAACTTCCAGTGTTTGAGATTCGTGCAAACTGCCACAACCGTTGGATCCTCACCCACCTTCCCTCACCTACTGCCTCCTTCACGGCCTCACGCCGCTGCCCCTGCCTGCCGCCGTCGGCCGCGTCGCCCACATCCTGCTGACCGGGTGGGAGGTGGGGAGCGGCCGGCAGTCGCCGCCGCCGGGGTGGTGGTGGAGGGCGGCCTTAGGGTTTGGGTTTGAAGGGGTCGGGTTCGGAGGAGCTCCTCCATCTCCGGCGACCTAGAGAGGAGGGTTGGGGTGGCCTTCGACGAGTGGCATGATCGGCCCGGCCAGGCGGAGCGGCAGGTGAGATGGCCGTGGGCAGGCGAGGTTGGAGGCGGTGGGAAGGAGGCCGGCGTGAGGGAGGGCGGGCGGGGCGGCCGGGGGGCGGCGCCAAGAGGAAGCGGCGGCGGCGGGCGGGTGGTGTGAGCCGGCCAGCCCGGCCGGGCGAGAGTGGAAAGCGGCGGCGGGGGTGGGAAGGTGGAGATGGGCCTAATGGGCTGGAAGATGGAACCCTTATCCATCTTCCAGAAGCCATATAGGAGCCCCCGTTTGCTGCTGCCTAAATCGAATCGAGGCGAAGCTTCGATTTGCGCCCGCCCGCCTGCCCCTGTCCGTAGGGATGTAAACGGTCGTAACATGTTTTTATTTTTGCATTTGTATCTACCGAACATGTTTTATTGTTTTCGTTAAAATTTGAGATGCCCGTAGCAACGCACGGGCACTTTTCTAGTTGATTTAAATAAAGCAACCGCAACAATGCGTAGCAGAACAGCAAAACAGATAAGAGTGATTTCAGTTTTCAGAGCAAAGCAACCACCTGTTGAGCTTTTCACTTCTCGCCAGATGGGCAACATCACTCCCAAGACTCGGCGTTCTTATGCACTGGAAAAGGACCTTGTTGTGATTTGCATATCAGCATCCGCCATCGTTGCTTCCAGTGGAAAAGGCTCAGAGATTACCGAGACAAAACTTGCTATGTGAAAGCTCCAAAGATAATCATGCACATCTGGGAATTTAGGGCGCAAGCGCCAAAAGAAATTCTTCAAAACGTAGATAATTATCAGCTAGTATTACAATATCCTAAAACGAGATGACATTTGATTTTTCTGAAAGCAAAAGGGCAAACGAGGACAATTGAAGCCGCCTCTCATATCAACTCTTTTACCCCGTGGTCTAGGCCTCATCTAAGCTTGTGTCCACGAAGATCCTTCTCACGTCCTCCTGTTGCACATATTAAGTTAGCAATTGCAACATCACATGCAACACAAGATACATGTAACTAATGTACAATAGCTGAAAGGAAAAACCATGTGTTCGTAACCAAGCTAAACACCATACACTGATGCAGTTCGCATATGCCTTCTCAAATATCAATATGTAAAAATAGTAAGATATTTTTGCATTCATTTATGTTCAATTTGGTAGTTCCTCTTAATCGATAGTCCCTCCCCTATATATAATGGTCATAATTAACTCGCCAATGAGAACAAAATTCGATTCTTAATGCTTGCACAACTTAAGCCCAAGCAAAGAAAAGAAAGAAAAGGAGGGCATATGAAATAAATACCTGAGGTTTGCATGTTGTTGGCTTGTCTTGTGTCCTCTTCTTTCTTCAATCTTATTACTTCTTTTACTTCTCTAGAAAGAGCATCTAAACTGTCCTTCAATTCGTCGAATCGCGGCTTAACAACAAAGGAGTAAAACTGGCCACCAAACACCCAAACGGTAAGCAAAGTGCCTGCACTCTTTATGAATGCAATCTTTAAGTCTTCAGAGAATTGACCCTTTTCGCTGAAAATCACAAATGCAAGTGAAAATTATCATATAAACCTTTACACTTCCTAAAATTGAAACAATGCAGATATAAGACCCTGCATAGTGGAAATTGACAATGTGTGACTTAATCACAATCACACTTGAGAGGAACAAGAGGTTGTGCCGTTCCAATTTAACGATATTTTCCTTGTCCAGATCGAGTACGATTCTGACGAAAAGTAATTGAAGAACACATATGAAAACATAACAAAAGAAATTGAAAACAGGATTATAAAATAGACAATGGCATGATCTCTAATGTTGCTGTAACCATTATTCTCTATTAGAATATAATACTCCCTCCGTTTCAAAATACTTGTCGCTGTTGACTTTTTTTTTTGCAACTTTGACCATTCGTATTATTCAAAAAATTATCGCAAACATGTAAAATGATATGTCAAGCTTAAAATACATACAACATTAAATCATATAACAAACAAAATAAATTGTAATTGCACAATTTTTTGAATAAGACGAATGGTCAAAGTTGCAGAAAAAAGTTAATGACGACAAGTATTTTGGAACGGAGGGAATATAAAGGTAGTTTACCTCGGTTCAAATTCAAACCGTGGTGATATAGCATGAAAAATACAAACTGCTCAGTTTGGTTTGGGATCAAACTGTGCTCCGTTTGGTTTGATCTAGCCAAGATGGTGATTTATACCTTGATGCTGGTTGGCGGGAAGATGCTGGTTGGCGACGGGGAGGACGGGAGGAGCGACCAAGCCTTGAGTAGAATCGAGGATGCTGCGACGGCGGTGCGCTAGCCACCTTCCTCGCCAGGCATCCAAGTGCCGCGGCGGCCATGCCTCTCACCACCGCAAATCGAATGAATCCGGCGACTTCTCCTTCGAAAGACGAACGAAATCTGCTCGCAACTCCCCTTCTCTGCTCGTCTATTCCCTTTTATTCACACATGGACGTCGCTATGAACTCCAGGTCGGATGGGAGACATCCACACATCCGGAGAAACAGTTCGTATTCAACTTCCTTATAGAGTCCGCAGGCTTCGACGTATGTGCTGAATTTGGAATTTGCCTCGATTACGCTCAAGATTAACGATTCAATTCTCCACGGAGAAAAAAAATCTTCCAGAAATTGATTGGGAAAGAGGGCGTAGAGCTTCATCATCCCACGAAATTTGAAGCTCAGATGAGCTTCAGGGGCGATGGCACATGGCAGTGCAGGTTGTTTTTGTTCCCTTCCATTCGGAATTGACAGGAGCTGCATGCCTGCTTTGCATTACAGCTAGAAACGCAGACGTCCAGTCAAACTCGAAACTGTCCGGCTGGAATCGATTCAATCAAATAAGTAAAAATACTATAGTTTTTAACGTACAGCAGCGACACCATTTTTAATTTCTGCAGGTCATGGTCTCATGGAGACACCTCGGATCAGCATTATAAACATAAAAGGAACAATAAGTATTACTCGGAACGATAAGTATTACTCATTCAGCTCACATCAATACATAACTGAAAACTGTTTGTACATAGCATTAGCCTTGCCGGCATTACAACCCAGTGGGTACCTTACAGTTACAAATGAAACTGTCGGCCACAAATTACAAGCGCTGTAAGTGATCACTGCCACGAAAAAACAACAGATCCACTGGCTCAGAGTTGAGTGGTTAGCTCCAATGCCAGAAGACAGAGTTGCGCAAGCTTATTAATCTGGCAAGGCAGTCCCTCTTTCCAGGTTGTTCTTGATCTCAAGCGTGTACTTGCCAAAGGCCCGCTCGATCTTCTTGTTGAAGTGCTCGTTCCGGTCGTTGATCGAGTCAATGTCCTTGTCTTCGTTGAACTTGCGCCTCCTACTGAACGATTTCCGCTTCTCTTCACGATCCCTGAGCTCCTTGACCATTTTGTCGATGTTTTCCTCTGGGACCTTCGACACCTGGGCACCGCAAAACACCAATTGATTTAAGGGCTCGTTTCATTTGCATAGGGGCCTTAAAAAAGACTACAAAAGTATTTTTGGGGGGTGAAACTACAAAATTATCTGTTGATGTGATATGACAGTACCTTCCCATACTGGAGACTCGAGGCATCGCGGTAGAATTCAGGATCATCTTCCTTTGCTTTATTGTAAGAATCCATGTCAACCTCAATGTTCTTGGTCCTCTTTTTGTATGCATCATACAAGGTCTTTTGATTGAAAACTGCAAGCATAAGCACATCTCTCAGATGCAGGCAAAAATATTCAAACAGAGAGGCACATTCTGAGTCCTCAGATTTATGATATACTGCACATAAGACTAAGTATTGCAAATAGTAGTAAAAACCAAAGAAGAAGGCAACAGTTGTATAATATATTGATATATATGGCTTGCCCAGAATATCACTTAGCAAGAAAATGGTTACAGCAGAATGGTACCAGGAAAATGATAGCAGGTATTTGCTATCCTATATTTTCCCCCTTGTGTTGCCAACAAACTTAGCTTACTTTTCTAATTCAATGGCCATATGCAGAATGAACTGAGCTATTTAGTGAACTTGCCTTGTAATTATGGTACCTAAGTTGCACAGAATTTATTTTCTAGCTGCTTAAACTGTAAAGAAATATCATCGATAAGAATCCTCCAAAGGGAAAAGAGCAAGACTGTAATGCCTTATTGGTCTTTCTCCAAAACGCATACAAACTAGATCCTAATGTGGAAAAGGCAGCAATTCACCATACATTAAACAACAAACAGCAGAGCGATTGTACTAAGATAGTTATATTATCAGCTTTTGCCAGTCTGCATTCTTCTCATGTTTCACTGGAATATATTTTTCCCCTCTATGGATCAAATCACTATGAATGCTATAAGGGGTGAAAAGCTGAGCTCACCATCCCATCCATAAGGTGCAGGTTCCTTCTCCCATTTCTTGTACTTCCGCTGTCTCCTGTGTATCAAGCATGTAAGCCTTTGACATATCAAGGCCATTCGAGTCGAGCAACTTTCCAATCTTCTTCTTTCTGTCATCTAGCCACTTCTGCTTAGAAACACCTCTACTCTCACCACGAGGCTCCATCCTCTTCTTCTCAGCAACAATCGCCTGCTGGTTCGCCTTCCTCGCTTCGTTCTGAACCAAACATCGAGGAAATGAGTGGACGTATTGAGCAGGGAAATAAATAATACAATACACTAGGTAAAGAACAAAGGAATCACTGATTCACCGTACCATTTTAAGGCGCAGCTCGAACAGCTTCTTCTGCTTTTCGGTCATCTGCGGGTAACCATCGTCGGCGCCAGCGTCCTTCTGGTTCTCGGCATCATTATCATCAGGTTGCTGCTCAGCAGCGTCAGACGTGCCAGCACCAATAGAAGGCGGCTGTGGCTCCCCACGCTCCAACCCTAAAAAACAATGTCAATCAAGCAGACGATAAGCAAACAGCAACCTCATGACGACTCGAATTGACCTCGCCGACAAATTAAATTAAATTCACCCAAAAAAGGTCGAAATTACGATCGGGGAGGGGTCGCTCGCACCACCTGATTTGGCGTCGGCGATTCGCTTGAAGCAGTACTCGGAGCAGTCGTGGTACGGGTTGGACGCGTTGATGCAGTCCGGGTGGACGGTGCGCTGCTCGGGCGGGCGGTTCCACGAGTCCGGCAGCTCGTCGTCGAGGCGCTGCCTGGCCTCGGCGATCTTGCGGAGGCAGTAGTCGGAGCACTCGTGGTACGGGTTGGAGGAGTTGATGCACGCCGGCTGCGACTTCCCCTCCGCCGCCGGCCCCGCCACGGCGTCCTCCTTCCCCATCGGCGCGCCCGGGATCGGGGAGGGTCGACGGAACCCTAGGTTAGGGTAAGGGTCGATTCGGTCGGAGACTTGCTCGGTCGGGGCGGATTGGGGGAGACGAGCGAGAGGAGACGCGGCGGCGGCGGTGAAGCCGTGTTGGGTTGGGCTTTGTTTTTCGTTTGGGTTTCGACTATTCGAGAGAGTCGGTGTCGTTTCCTTTCTTTGGTTTGGTTGCTTGTACAGGCCCAAATACACGTACACTAACTAGCCCACTTAGCCCATTAGTAGAACTGTGTACTAGGCCTTGGTGGTTGGTCACTTTTTGGTCCGCTGAAAAAAATTATTTTTTTAAAAAAAAAGTCAGTGTGCACTCTGCTACAGCAGCTGCAACGATATACTCCGTATAATGTACTGCGAGTCTGCAGACCCTTATCCACGGTGACTTGATCGACGTTGCACTCAGAAGCAGTTAAGCTTTGTATGGATACGAAGAAGGATGAAGAGCTGTCAGCAGCACGGACACGAGCATCTTCTATCACCTACGTACGTCTAGAAGGGGGAAAGCAAGATACGGTGCGTGGCAGTTGTTGCACGACTAGTACCTGTACCTACCAACCAGAGAGAGGTCGCATGGCGCGACTTGTCTTCCGTTTCCGTTCGTCCTCACGCCGCGTACGTGTGAACCATGAATAAAAAAGCCATGCAACCGCCGGCCCGCCCGGCCACGCCCAGCCAGCCAGCCGTCCGTGCGCAAGCGCAACGACCATCAAGCTGCTGACCACTCCGCACCCCACCGCCTCATCCGCGGCGTCACCCACCCTTCTCTCGCAGTCGTCGTCCTAGTCAAAAAACGAGAACGCGAACCTGAAATCGACGGCTTTCACAGCACAGCGCAACCAAGCAACTGGGGGTCGCCTCATCGATCCTCTCCGTCGGTCTCGCGGTCAAAAAATAGACCCCGGAGCATGAATTCGACAGCTCAAACAGCCGTTTTCAGAAATCAGAAAAATTCAGAATTGCAGTAGCTCCATGGTCCAGCAATTTCTGTCCTGTGTCATTGGCAAAGGGCCTTGCTATGCTAAGCTGATGCTGACCTCATGACTTGCAACTGCACGGCGCCACATCAGCTTCTAGAAGCTCTCCTTCCAACCAGAAAAAAGCAGCATGGGTATACTGTACTTGTGAAAGAGGGTGGTGGCCCCATTATGAGCCGCCTCTTTGTTCATCGACGACAAAATGAAAAAAAAAGAAAGGGGAAAATTAAATGGCCACAAATCTTGGTTTGCTAACGAACATAAGCTCCGCCGGCGATTAATGCGCCTCCCTCCTTTTTTTCCTTCGAATAATAAAGATGATGACGATGAAGGAAGACACTGATGAATGAATGATGGGATGGAAGACCTGCTTCATTTATATATAAGTGCCAAAAAAGAAACAACAAATAGGAAGCTTCTATTTGTACAACCTTCAGGAAATACCATCACATGGTGAGGGCTATATGTGTCATGGTGCAAATGGGACAAATGAAAAAATATATATATGCATATGGAACCACACACTGCAAAGATTGAAACAGCTGCAGCCACTCTACAAAATGGAGCTGACAGAAACACAGCCTCTACTGAAAGACTATTGTAGATGGGATTTCCTTAATTTTCGCCATCATCAGGGTCATCCGAAGAAGCTTGTCTCAACAGCCTATTCAGCAAAAGAAAAAATAAGGTATTGTCAAACTCCCAATAAAGAAGGAAACCTTAGTAGTATAATCGGAACACATAAATAAAGGAAGAAGGCCATGTGATACTTATGTTCAGTATCTTTTTTCATATCTTTCTGTATCCAAATCCAACTACCGCAATGGCTAGGTTTTCCTTTTTTTTTCTATTAAAGAAAAAAAACTGCAATCTGCGACAAGCGACATGGACGATTGGCATCCCAAGATTCAAAGATTGACCAGGGAAAATAATTTAAAGAGGGTGAAAGGCTAGGTTTTGCTCTATAGTTACATGCATAAGGAAAAGATAGAAAACCTTTGTGTGTTACATATTTCTACGCAATACCAAAGACAATGGTGAGTAATGGAAAATAGAAGCCTGACAGGGGCATAAACATGCAGAGGTTCTCCACTTTCCGTGTTACCAACATTAATTTAGCAATTGACTGAAATATAACTGCCATGTTTAACTGAGTGATGGAATCAGTCAAGGGGAATTTTGCTAGCTGTAGTATACAAATTACAATACAAAATTTTATCCAGGAAAGGTCGTGATCATAATGAGGGTGAACTCGGTCCAAAAGGGCCTAGTGTTGAAATTAAAACCACCTAGCTTTGGCTTGACAGCTACCAAAATTTAATGCTTTCTTAAGTTATCATCAATTGACCCCATGATTCATAAAGAATAGGGAATTAGTGAGCGCAAATTACCTTCCTCATCTATCACCCTTTTCTCTTACAGTTTTCACCACACTTGTGGTAGGGGTTGGATGCGTTGGCACAATCAGGATTAATTTCTCTTTCTACTTCTTTAGGAACAGCCTTGCCCTTTTTCTTGTCTGAAAATAAACAGATAAATTGCAAACATAAATATATCAGCAAGAGAGAGTCCGTCGACCCTTACAGCAATGCTGTGTATCTCATATGTACACTGCTTGCAGTTTCAGATATACCCAAAAGAACACACCTGACTTGGTTGCACTTGTCTGTGTTGCTTCATTCAAATGATCAAAGCAATACTGGGCACACATATGGAATGGATTGGACGCGTTAGGGCACCTTGGATCAACCTTCCAATTTGGAATCACAGTAACATCCTTCCCCCCTGCAACATTAACCAATATGGTTACAGCAATGCAAATTTAAAATAACAGAAGGAAACCCGCAGGTAACATATTTACATAGAAATATAGAATGCAAACAAATACAGACAGACATAGTTTCCCTCTACAATGAAACGACAACATATAAAATCTCTAATGGTTCACGAATTTATTGGATGAGAACCACCAAAATAGTCAAACAAGTTGGCAGGAGGACTAATATCACAATCCGTCACACCATTTCAATGCCATGAACTAATAAGCATATGAACTCCACATCAATAAGAAAGCACACCAATACGCAATGCCCTACCTTTCTTTCAGGGACTGCATTTTGGTCCCCTGTGCTGCTCCACCTGCTGCATCTTGGCAGCACAATGCTCACCACATTCATGGAACGGATTGCCAGCATTGGGACACTTGGGATCCACCTTCCTACTTCCAGCCGACTTCACGCTACCCTCTGACCCAACCAACAACCAAAGACACCAAAATTTATCAGTGCAATTGCCAATAAGCTGCCACTCCAGCTGGCCAAGACGTTAGCTCGTAGGAGTAAGAGGCAGGCTAACATTAAGGATGATGAAGCAATAACCTTCGGAGGATGACGATGAGCGGCGTGAGTGGCGAGAGAAGAGGATAATGGCGACTTGGCACCCTCCGACGAGCGGCCCGCCTCAGCCATCTTGGCGAGGCAATGGTCGGTGCAGACGTGGAACGGGTTGGGCGCGTTGGGGCACCGAGGATCCACCTTCTTGCCGTCGCCATCTGAACCTTCGCGAACTGCGATGACATGCACTGGGATGAGAATTTTCATCACGGAACGCGTAAAGATGGAAGTTTGCCTGCGGAGTCGCCGCGACAGACGCCGGCGTTGCAGGAAGAAAGAGGCGCTTACGAAAAACGTAGAGGGGGAGGCCGCCGGAGCCGCCGCCCTTGTCGCGGCGGCGCGGCCTGGGATGCAGCCCACCAGGGTCGCTGTGCGTGCTCCCGTCGTCTCCCCGCGCCGCCGCCAGATGCTTTGCCGCGGCTCTGGGCGGCGGGACGGGGCAGTACTCGGCGCAGCGGTGGAACGGGTTGACGGCGTTGGGGCAGTCCGGGTTGACCCCCTGCCACTGCCTCTCTCCTCGGGCCACCTCGTCCTTCGCCGGCGGCCGCGCGCTCCTCCTCGCCCCGCCAAGCTCCGGAGACTCCTCGACGCTCTCCCCCGCCTCATCCGAATCGTCGGCGGCCGTAATCTCGCATTCCTCCACGTCGCGGTGCGCGGTCCCGTTCTGCGCCGCGTAGCCCGGCCCCGGCGGCGGCGGCGGCGGCGGCGAAGGCGACTTGGCCGCCGCTCGCGGGGGCGGGACGGGGCAGTACTCCGCGCAGGTGTGGAAGCGGTTGGAGGCGTTGGGGCAGTCCGGGTTCACCGCCCGCTCCTCCTCCGAGCCGTCGGCGGGGACAACCCGCTTCCCGCCGTCCCCGTTCCTGGTCCCGTTCTGCGGCGGCCGGGAACGAGGCGGGGACGGCTTGGGGGCGGCCCTGGGAGCCGGGACGGGGCAGTACTCGGCGCAGCGGTGGAAGGGGTTGGCGGCGTTGGGGCAGTCCGGGTTGACCCCCTGCGCCTGCACCCCTCCTCCGGCGTCCATCGCCGGCGGCCGCGCGCGCTCTTCCCTCCTGGCTCCTCCGCCTCCGGGTCAGCGGCAGGCACAGCCAGCAAACCTGACCAGAGAGAGAGAGAGAGAGAGAGAGTCTAGGTTGACTCGCAAGCTCGCGAGAATCCGCAGAGACTCTTGTACTCGGCGCCTCGGCGGGAGAGATGCCGCGCCACTCACGGAACGGAACGGAAGAAAGAAAGATGGATGGGTGGGTGGCCCGGGTGGGTGGTGGAGAAATCGGAACGGGAGGTCCGCGGTGGTGCCTGCTGGAGAATTGAGGTGAGCGAAGGGGAAGGGGTCCAAGTTCCAAGTCGTAGCGGCGGGCCGGGCGGCTGGAGGAAGAGGAAGGGGTGTGCGGCGGGTCGGTCCAATCTGATGGATGGATGCCAAGCCCCCCGCGTCCGCGCGTGCGTCCATTTCCAAGTTCCACCCTCCCCTCCCCCGTGCTTTTTCGACTTTTCGCCGTGTCGCCTTGCGTTTGTACCCGCCAATGTACACATTGACTAAAATTTTGGCATGCAAACGTATTAAAAAACGATTTTTTTTCATGGCTTTTGATTGATCCAGAAATCCGGACTTCAGCTTCCAGCTTAGAGACTTCAGAAACAGGGTTCGGGAAACTTCTAATACAGCTTCAACTGTAAGCTCCTCCCTGCCCTCATTGAGAATTTGGGACTATGGTTTTCACCATCATCTAGAATGAGAGATTAAGGACGCTTTGCTTTCATTCTTTTCTCCCCTCCAACATACTATCGTGGTACCAGAAAAGTGGTGCGAGAGATTGAGAGCAAAGTCGCGGAAAGCGAAACGTGGTGAATATAGCAGGCGATGACAGTCACAGGACGGACACTTGCACTCATGTGGCAACGTACGCTTGGACACGAGTGCTGATCGCGCACGCACGGCTTAAATGGCACCACATGCTCGCGCGAAGAAATGCAGTTGCCTTTTCCACCGCAACAGCGACGTGCATGTGACTGGAGGCTTCTGTAGATAGTAGGAGTGGTAGTAAAAAGCTGCTTCGAGGGGAATCTGTTTGGTGGCGAACCGAACGCTGCCCATGGCTCGCAGCGTTTGCTTCTGGTGCATGATGATGCCGCGCTGTAACTCGGACAGCCAGCCGATCGCACCGGACCAACGGCTGTAATAACCTGTTGCCATTTGTCCGTGCCGTCCTGTCCAGCTGCCGGGACGAGACATCGTCAACTGGTTTAGTGTAAGCAATGAATGGAAATGGGTGGAGGTAAAGGTAAGCAATGAAGCGGAATTATGAGGGAGAGACCAGCTGTTGTAGCCGTTGGATCGGCAGCGTTGGGCAACAATATCGGAATGTAGGATTGTGTTGAGCATCTTTTAAGAGTTCCTTAAATCTTTTCCTACTAATTAAGTAAGATGGAGGAAAATACATCTCCAACAACTCATAATCCATCCTTCTAATCTTTTAAGATTCGGGGAAAAACCAGCCTCTTCCGCGTAAAGTTACGTGATTTTCAAAAGGCTCATGATGCAAATGTCCAAGAGACAAAATATAAATAAATATATATATATAAATGATAGTTTTGAAATAGTATAAAATTAGATTCTATACTTTAGGAATGGATTATTAGAAGCTCTCGGAGATAGACTTCTTTACTCATTCCAATATATTTTTCAAGAGTCGTAAAACTGCATATTTTTAGGAAAAATGTTAGGGAGCTAAGTCAGCCCATGACCGATTCTATAGGATAGATAGGCCTAGCAACTAACCCACGATCTCACGATCGTTTTTCCGTTGGCAAGTCTGTTGCCCGTCCGGTATTGTCGGATGGCCAACAATGCCCGGCTTGTATAAATCCGTCAATGAGCAATATAGCGATCCGTCGATCGATTCTCAAACTCTCTCATGGTATCAGCCTACCCTTTCTGATCCTATCCTTCCGCTGCCCTCCACTTCTCCCCATGGCGTACAGTCCTTCTTCTTCTTCTTCTTCCAGCGCCTCGGCCGCCGGCCATGATCTAAATCCTTTCCATGTTGCTGCTGCTCCCGCCGCTCCTGTTGCCGCACCCACTATCCAGCTTCTCAACATCCGCCATCATGTGCCGGAGGTCCTCGATCTTCAAGAGTCCAATTACTCCTCTTGGAGTTCTCTGTTTGAGCTTACTTTCCGCAAACTCGGTCTCCTCGACCATGTCGATGGGACCGTCGATGCTCACGCCATGCAGTTCGATCCTGCATGGACACAGATCGATCATTGCATTGTTTCCTAGATTTATCTCGCCGTGTCCAAAACCATTCGCGACATGGTGTTCACTCGCCGCGCCACGACCTTCTCTGCTGGCAAGCCGTGCGTGGTCTCTTCCTCAACAACGCGACGCAGCGCGCCGTGTATGCCCTACAAGACTTCCATAGTCTGCAGCAGGGCGACCTCTCCGTCGGCGATTTTTGCTGCCGTCTCAAACGCCTGGCGGACACTCTCGTCGACGTCGGTCATCCCATCACCGACCAAGACCTCGTTGTCAACGCCATGCGCGGCCTCAACTCCAAGTTCTCCAACGCCCTTGGCGTCATCAACGCCATGCATCCCCTGCCGTCCTTCCTCTGGGTGCACTCCTACCTCATACAGGAGGAGACGCGCCTAGATCGAACCCACAAAATGGAGGCCGCCAACGCCATCCTAGCCGCCGGCGCGGCCTCGTCCTTCTCCGGCGCAGCGGGCGCCGCTCTCGTCGCCACCGGCGCCACCACGGGTGCCCCCAAGCAATCTTCAAACCCACCGCCAGGTTTCTCCCCCACCTCCAACAACAATGACCGCAAGAAGAAACGCAAGCAATCCGATGGCAAGAAAGGCGGGAATTCCGGATCCGCAAGAAACGCAAGCCATCTTCGGCTGCGCCGTCGTCGAACACCTGGAGTGCACCATACCTGGTTCAGGCGTGGCAAGTGCGCCGGACGATGGCATGGTCCCACCACGTTCCCGCTGGGCCCGGTGCTCCTCCGCATGCCATGTTCGCCTCCGCCCCACAGCAACAGCAGTACTCCTTCGGTGCGCCGCCCAACCTCTACACTGCGCTTCACGGCTAACCGTCTTCCACGGCGAACTACACTGGCAGCGGTGATTGGTTCCTCGACACCGGCGTATCCACACACATGGTGACACACCCTGGTATTCCTCACTGCCTTCCTGTTCCATCTGATTCTGCTCATGTCATTGTTGGCAACGGTGCGACGCTTCCTGTCACTCACACCGGTGCTGCATCTTTCCCTACTACTGCTAGTCCTCTTTATCTGAACAACATCCTTGTTTGCCCCTCACTTGTTAAGAACCTTGTTTCAGTTCGTGCTCTTACTCGAGATAATCCAGTAAAAGTTGAATTTGATGCTTATGGTTTTTCAATCAAGGATCTACGCACGGGGATGGTTCTTCTCCGATGTGATTCCAGCGGCGAGCTCTACCCTCTTCGCCCAAGCTCCACGGCTCTCCACCACAGCCTCACCGCCGACACTTCCTCAGCTTTGTGGCATGCTCGTCTTGGACATCTCAGCAACAGCTCCTTGACGACTTTGCTTCGAAATTTCCCCTTCTCATGTTCTAAATTAGATGATCATGCTTGTCGTCTTGGTAAACATGTCCGGCTCCCTTTTGCTTGTTCAAATAATGTAGCCACCAGGCCTTTTGAACTTCTACATTGCGATCTCTGGACATCACCTGTGATCAGCAATTTAGGCTATCGTTTTTATCTTGTCATATTAGATGATCATACTCATTTTGTGTGGACTTTTCCTCTGCGAAATAAATCTGATGTTTTGCCCACCATCATTTGCTTTCATGCTTATGCTCGCACTCAGTTCCGTGCTTCTATTGCTAGCTTGCAAACTGACAATGGGTGAGAATTTGATAACCACGCTTTGAGGTCTTTCCTTTCTTCTAATGGCATGATTCTTCGGCTCACCTGTCCATACACCTCACAACAAAATGGCCGCACAGAGCGCGTTCTTCGCACTCTGAATGACAGCATACGCGCTCTTCTCTTTCACGCCGACGTGCCCACGACGTTCCGGCCTGAGGCCCTCAACACTGCCACTTACACACTGAATCGGCGACCTTGCCGACCACGCAACAACAACACGCCATACAAGCTCCTCCATGGCCATCATCCTGCCTATGACCACCTACGCGTCTTTGGGTGCTTATGCTATCCCAACTTGTCAGCAACGGCGCCCAACAAACTCTCCCCACGCTCTGCGGCATGCATCTTCCTAGGCTATCCCGCAGACACCAAAGGCTATCGCTGCTACAATCCTGAAACTAACCGGGTCATCGTCTCACGCCATGTGTATTTCGAAGAAGATGTTTTTCCCTTCAGGTCCAGGACTGCAGCAGCCTCGTCACCAGCACCTTCACCCGCGCCGCCTCCGTTCGACGCCACGATGCCCGTTCAGTCGGCTCCTCATGTCCCGCCACGCGTCCACCGCGCTGCGCCGCCCCTCGACCACGTCGCCGGCCACCACGTCGACATCGCCGGCCCACAGCCCTGCTCGCGCCACGATGTCATCCGCGACGCCACCGTCGACGCCGGCTGACACAACGCCAACTGCGACACCGTCACCACCACACGACGCTCCGATGGTGTCCGCGACGCCACTGTCGACACCGGCCTCCACGCCGACGTCCGCGGCGCCGTCATCCCCACCGGCCAACACGACGGCGGATGCAACGCTCTCGCCGCCCCCTGCCGCCACGACGTCCTCGCCACAAGCTGCCTCCTCAACACCAAGCGCCACGCGGTCTGGCCGCCGCCTCGCCCATTCCACCCGACGCGACATCTTCGGCACCGTCATCGACGCCATCCCTGTCGCCCCATGCTGCTTCCTCGACACCGTGCGCCGACACTACACCGACGCCGCGTCCCCCACACCGCCGTGCGACACTCGCCGCTTCACCCTATCTGATGGTGACCAGGGCACGGGCTGGGATCTTTCGGCCCCACCCACGCTACGCCAACGTCGCCACCGTGGCCGAGCCGCCGCCCGTACCACCATCCATCAGGGTCGCGCTCCGAGATGACCAGTGGCGCCGCGCCATGCAAGACGAGTACGACGCCCTTCTGCGCAACGGCACCTGGCGCCTCGTCCCTCGTCCACAAGGCGCACGCGTCATCTCCGGCAAGTGGATTCTCAAAAACAAGCTCCACCCCGACGGTTCGCTCGAGCGACGCAAGGCGCGCTGGGTGTTGCGCGGCGATACCCAACGTCCGGGCGTTGATTTCGATCAAACGTTCTCTCCGGTCGTCAAGCCGGCGACCATACGCACTGTGCTCACCCTCGCCGCGTCCAACGGTTGGCCTGTGCATCAACTCGACGTCAGCAATGCCTTCCTCCACGGCGAGCTCAAGGAGACGGTGTACTGTCAACAGCCCACTGGGTTTGTGGACAGCAACCATCCGGACCAGGTATGTCTACTGTCTAAGTCGCTGTACGGTCTACGGCAAGCTCCGCGCGCATGGTACAGCAGCTTTGCCGCACATCTACGATCCCTCGGCTTCGTGGCAACGGGCTCCGACACGTCCTTGTTCGTCCTCCGCCGCGGTACCGAGACTGCATGGCTGCTCCTCTACGTCGACGACATCGTCCTCACGGCTTCTTCAACCGCGCTCCTGCAACAAATCGTCGTCGAGCTCTGCTCTGCCTTCGCCATGAAGGACCTCGGACCACGACACTACTTCCTCGGCATACAAGTTCGACGCACGGCGGCTGGTTTCTTCCTCCATCAGCAACAGTACGCTGAAGACATATACTTGAGCGTGCGGGCATGTTAAATTGCAAACCTGCCTCGACGCTGGTGGATACGAAGGCCAAAGTCTCTGCCTCTGCTGGGACACCACTGGCGGACAAGACCTTTTACCGCAGCATCGCCGGCGCCCTTCAGTATATGACGCTGACGCACCCGGAGTTGGCTTATGCCGTGCAGCAAGCATGTCTGCACATGCATGACCCCCACGACGCTCACTGGAACATCATCAAGCGGATTCTGCGATACGTCCGCGGCACGCTGAGTCATGGTGTTCTACTACGCGCCTCATCGTCCACGACCATCACGGCCTACACGGATGCTGACTGGGCGGGTTGCCCAGATATGCGACGCTCTACTTCAGGGTTCTGCATTTTTCTCGGCGACGCCCTCGTCTCCTGGTCATCCAAGAGGCAGGCTGTTGTGTCGCGATCATCAGCCGAGGCGGAGTATCGTGGTGTCGCCAACGCTGCCGCGGAGTGTTGCTGGTTGAGGAACCTGCTGATGGAGCTTCACATCGTCGTCGACAAGGCGCGCATCATCTTCTGTGACAATATATCAGCAGTCTATCTCTCGGGATAACGATGCGTCACAAGAGGATGACGGAGTTGGACATTCACTTGGTTCGAGGGCACCGCGTTAGCAACCTTCGGTACTTCATGTGCCAACACAGCACCAGTTTGCCGACATCATGACAAAAGGGCTGCCTACATCTCTCTTTGAGGAGTTCCGGGACAGTCTATGCATCAAGTCCTCCGAGGCAACGACTGAGGGGGGGTGTTAGCGAGCTAAGTCAGCCCATGACCGATTCTATAGGATAGATAGGCCTAGCAACTAACCCACGGTCTCACGATCGTTTTTCCGTTGGCAAGTCTGTTGCCCGTCCGGTATTGTCGGATGGCCAACAATGCCCCGACTTGTATAAATCCGTCAATGAGACTTGTATAAATCCGTCAATGAGCAATACAGCGATCCGTCGATCGATTCTCAAACTCTCTCAAAAAACATTAGAAAAAAACATTGTGTTTCACGCGTTCCTACGATGATGAAAGTGTGACATGTGCGGTGATAATTGACATGACATATGAAAAACGTTGCACGATACGGTGTGGGCTTTTCAGATTCTATACACAAATATATTCTTTTAGACGCCCACGATACGGTGTGGCCTTTTCAGATTCTATACACAAATATATTCTTTTAGATGCCACGTAAAAAAATCACACACTCACACTCGCGACTTCGCGAGTTATGTTTGGGCTCCTCCTTCATATGATACGTGGTTGGAGGTGCTATAGTTACGACTGCCGTATGATATAGCAGTTGTGAATAGTAACATATCGTGGGTACTGTAGCACATATAACTGTCATATCAAACGGTGATAGGGGTCGGTCCGTTTTCAGAAAATCGTAACTTTTTTGTATGAACTGTAGCACTTACAACTGTCATATCAAACGGTGATAGGGGTCGGTCCGCTTTAAAATCGTAACTTTTTTGTATGAACTAAGATTTCGACTTTGTAGTTCAATTTTTTTAAGATCTAAATAGTATATGGATTATTTGAGTCTCAAAATGATTTCAAATGCACAATTACCAGCTTTTTTCCTCTCTCGCATAAATTGGCCCAAGCCCACTTTAGAAAGGCACGAGAGGAAAAGCAAGCAAAGCAGAGAGCGCCAGAACTGACAAACAGAAGGGAGTACTAGGAAGTATAGATAGATAGGCGCAGCCGCAGACCATCTCAACGCAAGCTGCAGCAGGCTGCTTGTATACCATCAGCCATACATATATAGTACTATACAATGAAAGATTTTTTATTTAAAAAAAATAATTGTACTAGAATGAAAGATTAGGGACGATGACGACAATCGACGAAAACCACGACAAATGACGATTGCGTTATACTATTTTTGACACTAGTGGAGAGAAAGTAGCCAACCTCTATGTACACAAGCAAACCGTACACGCTTAGGGACGTGATGAGATCATGCCGCGGCGGTTGTGGTACTCGGTCATCGTGGCCACGAGCAGAGTGAAGCCAGCGAGGGCGGCAGCGCCTGCGTAGCCAACTCTTCGCAGGTCGTCGACGTCCAAGCTACGCCTGCTTCTTGCAGCGTCAACACATTCTTTCCTCATCTTATCAGTAGTGGATTCTTGGATGGACCGAGA
Organism: Cenchrus purpureus; assembly: GCA_022644695.1. NCBI lineage: Eukaryota > Viridiplantae > Streptophyta > Magnoliopsida > Poales > Poaceae > Cenchrus > Cenchrus purpureus. The sequence continues at coordinate 46,586,420 of CP053458.1, forward strand.
GGCCGGCGGAGGCGGCGGCGAAACACGACGGGGCTGGAGGAGTGGGGCGGGAATCCGGCGGGGTAGTAGACAGCAGCGCAGCGCCATGCTGGACATTGCGGATCGACCGACCCGTCGTGCAGTGCGGAGCAGCGCGATCGGCCGAGGCCTTGGCTCCAATCCAACAGCTAGCCGCGGCGAGGGACGCGATTAGCGCAAGGCAACGGTAGTGTAGCTACAACGGACAGGAAAAGGCGACGATTTGTTTGTGTGTGTGTGTGTTTGATGCGACTCTGTTGTAGTGGGTGGACCGTGGACAGGAACGGAAAGGAAACTCGGTGGAGTCGGGCTCGTGAAGTAGTCCCGTCCTTGTCTCGCCCAGCCAGGCAGCCAGCCCACTTAAGGGGCCAAAAGCCCACTTCAAACATTATCGGCCTACAACCAGCCCAACAATCACGCGTATGCAGCAGCTTGTTGGGCCTCCCTGTGCTCGTAAACTTCGACGGAAATATCCAAACAACTTTTCCCCGTCAGAAGGTGTTGTGCTGCCCCTTGCCATTTCTACGCTCGTCTCCATCAACTACACGAGTAGTATCATATCATGTATCATCATCAGCCGCGATCTACCTCCACGCGAGGACGCCATCACACTGCCATTATTACGTATATATATATATTCACTTTTATGATTTCCCAGGTCTGAGCCCGCTGGATCCAGTGCTTGCCAGCACCATTCACCGTGAGATAAAACCGTATCGCCGCGTGATCTCCGTCCGTCGCGCCTACGCTCACCGGAGAGTCCCGTCACGGCCACCCAACCCAGCAGCCTGTTCCGCGGCCACGGTCAGCCGGCACACCGGAGAAGCCGCGCGGCGCCGCGCGACTGGCCGACCCGGCTCGCCAGGGCGCTCCGCAACGGTCAAAAGCGCAGGAATCGGACGCTGCCCCACGCGGACCCCACCCACCCCACCAGGCACACGCGCCGGACAAAGAAAGAAACGGCAGCTCCGCACCCCACGCTCTCCCTCCCCATCCCAGCTACCAGTCCCAGCCACTGAGCTCAACGGCGCCGCACACTTCACACTAGAGCTCACTCTCTTTCTCTTCCCCCTTCCCTCTCATCTCGCCGCCCCTCGGCGTCCCGATCCCTCCACGCAACCGGCGCCGCCCGCCATGGCCTACTCGGGCGGCGGCGGCAAGATGTCCGCCGTGGACGCCATCCTCGCCGAGGCCGCGGACCTGATCGCGCTCGAGGAGATCGCCAGGCTCAACACCGCCCACCTCGCCGACGACTCCGCCCTCCCCTCAAGCCTCGAGTCGCGCTTCCGCAAGCTCAAGTCCCTCCCCGCCGCCGCACCCGTCAGGACCCTCGGCCGCAGCGTCACCGCGCCGCACCCCACCCTACCCGCCCCGCCGCGGTCGAGCCCTCCTCCGCTCGAGCAGCCGCCCTCGCCGGCCCCGGCGGCCCAAGACGAGCAGACACCGGGAGACGCGGCGGCGGCCGAGCCCTCCTCGCCGCCGCCACCGCCGCCGCCGCAGCAGGCGCCTCCTCCGGCCACCGTCCCCGCGGCTCACGACGACGATGAGGACCTGGAGCGGCTGTTCGGGTCAGGACGGCGGGGCCGGCCGACGCTGCGGGAGCGGAACAGGGGTCGGGACGACGACTCTCCCTCGCCGCCGCCGCCGCCGCCGCGCCAGGCGTGCTGCTTCGGGTTCTCTCCCAGGAAGCCCCTGCAGAGGACGCCGACAACGGGCAAGAAGGTCCACGGCTCTGGAGATGGCGACGTCCTCGGCGTGGACGCCGGCGAGTGGGGCGACGAGAACAGGAGGATGGTCACCGAGCTTAAGGAGCAGCAGCGCAAGCTCAAGAAGGCTCTCGAGGAGCAGGTGAAGGTCAGCAGGGAGACCGCCAAGATGGCCACCTGGGTCAAGCAGGCGTCCGCGCGCATGACGCACACTGCTGCCATTGACGACCTGCTCAGTGACTGCGACGACGATGAGGAGCTCAAGTGACCAAAACCCTCCATTGCTTTGCTGCCTGTCTTCGCTATCAGTAGTTCCACTGCCTTGGTAACAAATATATCAAATGCTTATGGCACTACTATATAGCAGAGTTCGCATATGAGTTGAGGTTTCAGGAAGATGAAAATATGTTGTTTTCTTTGTGTGTGTTAGATGGAGGAAGAAGTATCAAAACTATATCAGTATGTAAGGAGGCCTTGGGTGATATTATAAGAAAGAAGAACTACTACTGTGAAAATGCCTGCTCAATTTGTTCTTTCCTTTTAAATTCATTGCCCATGCGCCATGAAGCCTAGAAAAAAATCAATAATGACAGCGCACTATTGGGTGCAAAAGTTAATTCAGTAACTAAAATAGCATCAACTAAAGGCAATTCCAATATTAGTTGTACACCAAGTGTTTACACAAATAAATTCATAAATAGTGATGCTGAAACAATTGATTCATCCTGCTTCTGATTTACAGTCTGTTACTAAGTATAAAAATTAAGCAGCATGGTATATGGCAGAGAAAAGACAGAAACAAATAGTTGGCATTTTGATTAGTGACAGATGATGGTTGATTACATAAGATGGCATTTTGATTAGTAACAGATGATGGCTCAAAACAAATATTTGCTTGGACGCCACATGATGGCTGATTACATAAGCTAACCTTGTAGTTAGCTGAATCTAGTCACAAAGTCAAAAATTAGCACACCTAATATTTTTCTACGGTTCTTTATTGCAACAAGTTCCTAAGGTATGACTCAGAATGAAAGCAATGTAAAGGAACTACATTATAGATGCCTCATCTCCACGAATGTCTATATCGCCTTCGTTGCTAATGATTCTTCCGCCTTCTGATTCCTCCTTTTTTTATGCTTGATAGCGCTACTTAGACCATAAATCCTGACTGGCATTTGCACTCAAGTTCAAAGTATGCATGCCAGTATATCCTGTGTTGTGGCAGTAAGCTGAATGTAAGTAACGCCTGATTGTTACGCTAAAGCGCAAAACCTGCATCAGTAAACCACATACCTTTCTGCACCTTTCTGTCAAACATGACATTTAGGAGCCTTGGACAGAGTTGTGCTGTTCCGTCCCAATCTTTGCAGGCATGTATTGGAATTTATCAGCACGATCATCATAACTGATATGTTGAAAGTAAATTAAGTGTGCCTTCAAAGTTCAAAGTTGAAATGCAGATGGTGATGCACATGGACATATGGCAAGCAACACTTATATATACATAATTATTATACCATAGAAATTGATGACCAAACTTACATAATCTAACAAAAATGTTGCTTTAGCAGTAGATAAATTCGTTAATGCAATTTTGTTGGATTGTCAGTAGTAGATGAAACTGATAGCACTAATTAATACCCCTACTTGATGGATTAGTTACTTGGAACAATATTTACAATTTTGTTGGATTGTGAGCAGCATATAAAACTGATAATACTAAACTGAAATACCTACTTGGAACAGCTTAATGCAAAGAGAAATTTATCTTATAGTGTTTCCAGAATAGGCAAACTAGATATGCGAGAGTATGTCAATATACAACTTAAGGTGTAATAGTAATCACCTACCTTGTGTTTGCTTCCGAATGATTTCTCCACCATGCATGTCTAAGCAATAAGGGAGATGGTGCCCCAGACATTACAAACATTCCTCTCTCACAACATTCCTAGGCTAGGCCTGGGCCATTTTAGAATAAGAAGCCTTCTAATTTCAATAGATACCTGTCAATGCATTTGCATACATCATCAGTTCATCACTCAACCACTGCATCATCCATAAAGTGCAGCAAGTCAGCTGAAAAATGAAATACTCACATCCTCTTTGCTCCAATATAACAGAGGCATCATGTAACATTTCCCGGGCTTTTCTGTCTGGAGTACATCCAGCACGTTCCATTTCCTTGTAGACTTCAGATACCTATTCAAGCCAAGATCAGAATAATTTGAACCTTTTCAGAATAATCAAGTACATAGAATTCTGTGACCCTTCACAAGTTCAATAGCATTGGGCAATCTGTTTATATCTACATCGCAATAAAGAAAATGAAAAAAAAAAAATAAGGCCATACTCGATCTGAAAACAAGAAATCTCACAATTTTTACTGACAACTGAAATTGTGTGCAGGTTGCCATAAGTGGCTCTTTTAATTTCATTAACAAAAATAGAGATAAAGTGGCAGACCTTTTCAAATTTCTTTGCTCTCATGAATGTTTTCATAAGTGTAGTGTATGTCACAACATCTGGGCTCATACCCTAAGAAAAAAAGGCAAGTAATCACGAGTGTAAAGAAAGCAAAGCACCATAAAACTGTAAACAATAATCAACAAAACCCTCATTTTCATCCCATTTCAGGATAAGGTACATACACTATCCTTGATATGCTGGAATACAGCCAGTGCCTCTAAATGCCTTCCAGCAGTGCCAAAAGCGTTGATTAACAAATTCAGCATAACAAGGTTTGGCTCAAATCCTTCTTCTTCCATTAACTGAAGTACATTTACAGTTTGTTCACACAACCCCTGAAAAGAGATAGGAACACCTTAAGCAAGCAGGCAGCATGATTCACAGACTGAAAAGTGCACATAGACAGGCAGATATCGATGTTCTACTGATGAATAAACTTTTTTCCCTAAGAAAAAGTCAAATGCAGAAAATAGTTGAAGATTATACAGATTGACATACAGCAGTGAGCCAAGCTGACTTCTTACATTCAACAAAATCCCAATGCCAAATAATCTCAAACTTATTACACTTAGAATCCTGGTTCAAAACAGAAGCAGAAATACATCTTTTAAGTCATATCACTTCTGCCTAGACAAATGCAACACTGTTTTCCATGATAGTAGTGTATTCTTTCTCAGTGGGAAGGGCTATCAACTATAGATCAAGATTTAGTAATACCAGGTGGACAGGTGCTGTACTGAACAGATAAACAAAGATGTTGGATAAACAGTGAAATTAGTTACACAAGACCAGTCTAACTTCTTGGAAAGAAAGAAATTGTAAGCCTACATAAGGTATTGCATTGAACAGGACAATGTTGGAGATCCAATGGTAATATTTACAGAATATCATATTTCAACAACCAGAAATGGTCTATCTTTCCTCAAAATGAACAAAATTGTGAATCTACATTAGGTATCTAAAATAACAGGTACACAAGATGCTGGGGATCCAGTGAAATTACTAAAAGATCATTTTCCTAAACCTGGAAATGTTCTTTCTTGTTATCACAAATAACAGAACTGTGAGTCATTGTTAAGTCTATAGCATTACTGAAACATGCTTACATGAAGTATTAGGCTGCAACCAAAGACATTTGCAACTGTATTCACTATTCAGTTCAAGAGGGGGGAATATCATACCAAAAGGAAAAATTGAACCAGTTAGACTGACCTGTTGAGCATAAGCATTGGCGAGGACACAAAAGATGCGAGCTGAAAGCTGCGTATTTTCAGCTTTAAGAGCAGCTACACACTCACGCGCATCACGAAAATGGCCATACTGCCCGTAAATGTCAACCAATACAGCATACACCGCGCCACTCTCCTTGAAACCTCGATTCTTCATGCCGTCAAAGAGCTTCTTGATCTCATCCCACTTCCCCTGCTCCCCCAACCGGCCAATGATCATAACAAAAATCTTGGGGTCCGGATACATCCCTTCCTCCTGCATTGCGGTCAAGAATCGCAGAGCACGTTTCATGTTGCCAATCCGACAATGCCATCGAATCAGAGCATTCCAAGTCGAAATGTCCGGCTTGATGCCTTCCGCGCGCATTTTGTCGAACACCCTGCGCGCGTCCGCCAGCTGCCCATACTTGCCGAAAGTATCGATCAAACCGTTGTAGATCTTAACATCGAGCTCCACCCCCACCTCCTGCATCTCCATAACGAGGTCGATGGCCTTCTTCCACATGCCGTTGTCCCGGTAAAGCCGCACCAGCATGCTGTAGCCGGCGGTGTCGAGCCGTATCCCCCGTCGCCTCATCTCTCCCAGAACCCACCACGAGTCCTCGAGCCTGCCCGCGCGCGCGTACGCGTCGAGCAGGAGCGTGTAGGTGCGCCGGTTCCGCGCGACGCCGTCGTCGGCCATCTGGAGGAGGAGGCGGTCGGCGAGGCCGAGGTGCGCCCTGGCAAGCAGGCCCTCGAGGAGCGCGTTGTAGTGCGCGGCGCCCGGGCGCGGGCCGAGGCGGCGCATCTCGAGGAGGAGCGCTTCGGCCTCGAGCGTGCGGCCCGCGCGGGACAGCGCGCGGATGAGGCTCGCGTACGCGGCCCCGCTGGGGCGCGCTCCGGCCGCCTGCATGTCGGCGAGGAGCCACAGGGAGCGGGACAGGTCGGAGCCGGCCGCGTGGGACTGGATGTCGCGGTCGTAGGACTCCCACGGCCGCTCCTGGTGCTGGTGGTCGTCCCCCGCGGCGGGGGAGCTGCAGCAGGCCACCGCGGTGGGGACGCGGCGGCGGTACCCGAGCGTTGTATGCGAGAAGGGCGGGAGGTGGAAAGGCGGTGGCAGATGGCGGCGGACGAGGCAGTGGGCGTCCATGGAGCCGAGCGCGCGCTCACGAGTGTGGACTGTGGTTGGGAATTGGGATTTGCCGGAGGTGGAAGCGGAAGGGAAGGGGTGGGGTCGGTGTAGGGGAGTAGGCAACGAGAGCGGCAAACGAACTCCAAAGGCATATTTTTGAAAATACGCTACTCAACTGGGGAGGCGTATCCTTTGCTGTTGAAGGCTTGAAGCCTTTGCTTTCTGTGGAAATGCTGAACAGCAGAAGCCAAAGCAAGCTGCCGATCACCATGCCTGCGTCTACGATGACGTGGATCCGACGCCATGCTTTCGCAGCAGCCAAGTGTCCACCCATGGTCAAATTACACCGCACAAACCCACCAACCAAGATATATACTTCTTGACTGCTGTCTCATTTTGTTTGACGAATGGTAACCCGATGACCTGCTGCATCAGCCGCCACATCATCATGAGATCTAGACAGGAGAGAGAGAGAGAGAGAGTGAGATATGGTCAGATGGACTCATGGTCATGGACGCAACACATGTTCACCGATTCACGATGACGCAGAGACGACGCCATTCTATAGCGAGCAGAGCCTTGTATGTAGGAAGCAAAAACAAAACCCTGTGTGATGAGTAGGTTAGACGAGTGACCTTGCCTCAAATCATGTCAAAATGACACGACGATTTTAATTTCCACCAACCAAGCAAGTGTACTAGTTACTTGTTTTTTCAAAGAACTTCACCATCAATCAAATTAGAGACACGTACTGAACTTTGTTTCTAGTCAGTAATAATTTGACGGCGTGGGCAGGAAAAAGAAAGGCTTTGGCATCACCTACGTACACAGGCCAGTAGTGAGTACAACTGTACAAGTCTACAAGTCACACTCGGAAGTACAACTTCCCAACGGTTTCTCGTTCGGAAAAGTTGGAGCATGCATGCCCGTTCGGTAACCCAATGTCTTGATTAATTACTTGGTAGTTGGAGCATGCACGCCCGTTCTATGGCGCAGAAAAAAAAATTACTGCTACTCAACTAACCCAGCCAGCGGGTTAGTCAAGTCGTGATGAGCTTTGCATTAGGGGCGGACCCACGTTGAGCTGAGTGTCAAGCTAATTACCACCTAAAATACTCATCAATTTATCTACTACTCATTGGGCATGCACTCTTAGAGTTACTTTATGATTTGTACAGTATATCAGTCAATGGCATATTTGGTCGTCTTATATTAGCACCAACCCACCTTCCCAATGTGGAGAAAGATATGCCCACCATTTTTTAAATAGATACGGCCATAATTAAGCAGGGCCTAGTTGGCTAGTTTAATCATCTCACTCAAGTAATACGACCGGGAGCTTGATATAACTTGACAAAAAAAAAGAGGTTTTTACCTGTGAACCATTATAAAAGATGCTCTGTGTACCATTGTGTTTTGAAAAAGCTCCTAGGTACCATCCAAGAAAATTTTCTTTACCTATGAGCCATTCCATCCACCTGCTGTTAGGATTTAACAGATTAAAAGCTCTGACATGTGGGACCCACCTCTACATTGGACAACTTTACCCTCCTCGGTGCTGTCACTGACATGTGGGGCCCACATGTCAGGATGGTCTTCAACCTCTCATCACTAAAAAGATGAGGCGAGGGGCGGCGTCGGTGGTCCTAGAGGCGGCGGCGCCGTCATGGGCATGGCCGTTGTCGGTGGGCGGGAGCCTCCTCCTAGAAGCGGAGGAGGAGGAGATGCTCCTCCAGGCGTGCGGCCCGCAGCCGCCATCCCTCTCCCATCTCGCGCGCCGCCCACCTGTGGGGTGGAAGCGAGGGGGTCGGCCCTCCGGCCGTGGCAGCCGTCGCGGCGCGGGCGGGGGACGACGGCGTCGTGCCTCCTCTCCGAATCCGAGCTCCCACGAGATGGTGATGGTAGAGGATCGATTCGGAAGGAGAGGAGGTGGAGACGGCGTCGTAGCCCGGCGTGGCGGCCCCTCGGCTCCTGCCGAGCCCATGCCGCGTCCACCCGCGCCGCCGCGGCTCGGCCATGCCGTTCGCGACCGACATTGAGGCGGCGGGCGCGTCGGCGGCGGACGACTCGCCGGACGCGAAGAAGGAAGCGGCGCGACGACTCGCCGTCCTCGCGCTCTTCACCACGGGTGAGCTCCGCCACGCGCTGTTGTTGCTGCTCGCCGGAGATGGGAAGAGGAAGAAGAACAGATGGGATGGGAGGTTGAAGAAGCAGTTAGTGTGGGTTCCACACGTCAGGGACTGTTGTGGAGAGAAGTAGCAGGGCACAAAGGTCATTTTACTTTGCCGTTAGCTTCTGTTAGCACTAAAGTTGACAGAGTGGTTCATAGGTAAAGAAAATTTTCTTGGATGGTACCTAGGAGTTTTTCCAAAACTCAGTGGTACATGGTATAGAGCATCTTTTATAATGGTTCACAGGTAAAACCTCTAAAAAAAGTCTAGTCGTACAAAGTCAGTAGTCAGTACAAATACCCTTTTCGCAAACGTGCGTCGTACAGTCGAAAGAAGACTGCCGCCCCTGCCAACGTACGTCTTGATTCGTTCATTACTTGGAAAAACATGCAGCTTTAGGTCACTTCAACTAATATCTTTGCATTGTGCATGCACCGTAGGAGTTCCGAATTTACAAGCCACCTTTCTGCATTGTATTGTATTAGCGACCAGTGACCGTTTTGAACGTCTATTTGGATGTCATGTATTAGCGACCAATTTGTGACAGTCTTTGTATATACAGTTACAGGTACACGCCCATGCCCATGCATGCGGTATAGGTCTATACATCCTAATAATTCCAGCATATATATACCCTGGTCAATAATAATGCAAATAAACCTATCGATAGATTGACAAGTACTGTGCATCGCTGTAGGGCTAGCTAGTCGGAGTTTGCTATAGCAGACACGTGTGAACTGCAAGCTAGGTCCAAGCAAAGGGTGTGCAAGCAAGTAGCGATCGATCCAGACAGAACCAGGAGGAGTTGGTGTACCAACCTGCCTGCCGGACGACGACCGGCCGGAATAATGTGCGCGAACGACGGCGCGCGAGCATGCGGCGGCGGCCTCGCTCGGATCATTGGCCTGCCGCCGTTGATCTATCTCTGCTCCACCGGGAATGCATTATTTCACACTGAAAACTCAATTATATATTGTTGTTTCCAAAAAGGATACTGCAACTGAATTGTGATGATCCGGTGGCCATGTCATGTCGACGACTCGACGACGGTGTGCGAGAGCAACAAGGGGTGTGCACGCCTACTGCTACTAAGCTAGCTAGCTAGCTACTCCTGCGTTCCAACGGGAGGAGGGTTTGTTCAGGATCCCCTCAAGGTATTGGTGCAACCACTAAGCTTATCCCTAACACCCCACCTGCTTCTGAATTCGAGCGCATCCCTACACACTAGTGAGGCGTAACAGGCGTTAAAGCAGCTTCGGTTAATTCACAGTCGTCGATTCGATCTTGACTGACAGGCTGAGACTTACCAATCATCACTACCTCTCGTCGATTAGATCGACCTCACACCCCGCAATAATGATGCGTCGTCGATCGCCACCGCCGCGTTTGCGCCCGCCCACGACGGCGACGTCGCGCAGGACACTGAAATTTTACAACGTGGGAAACAGCGACCGCACAGCACACTCTCTTCCCATGGTCAAAAAGGCCTTCGATTTCGCGTATCTGAACTGAACCGGCCGAGGGCTACCGGCACCAAACCCCACTGCTGCCTACTGGAGACTGGAGTGCCTGGTGATCTTGAGTGCAGCAGTGAGAAAACGGCATCCTTTTTCCATTACATGATCTCGTTCATAATTATTTGACCGTGGGAAAAATTAAAGGTGATTCAAGAAGGCAAATGTGAAACGAGAAAAGCTTAGCCACCGAATATGTGGATCATGCACTCTTGCTGACTGCACGTCTGCATCTCTGGCCATACCCAAAACCACTTTGTTCATGCTCATGCGGTCATGCATGCCCCCCCTGCAAGCAAGATTTCCAAGTGCCGTACCCACCGGCACACAGCCACCTGTGCGCCGCTTGGACTTTACCCAAAGCATCAGCGCCACCATGGCAATGGCTACGGCACCAACCCCCGGCTCGCCCAGCTCCCCTGCTTTCCCGCGCTAGTATAAAACGAACCAAAACCTCCCAGCCCACTCCACTCCACCGCACCGCGCCACGAACACCAGAGTTCGCACTCTCAGCTGCATCTGAATATCTGATCATCATCACTAGCAACAAACCATGGCGTCGTGTCTGCCGGCGTTCACGGTGCGGCGCGGGGAGCCGGTGCTGGTGGCGCCGGCGGAGCCCACGCCGCGGGAGACGAAGCCGCTGTCGGACATCGACGACGGCGAGGGCATGCGGTTCTACAGCTCGGGCATCCACCTGTACCGCGCCAACCCGGACAAGGCCGGGCAGGACCCTGCCAAGGTCATCCGGGACGCGCTGGCCAGGGCGCTCGTCCCTTACTACCCGCTCGCGGGCAGGCTCCGCGAGGAGGAAGGAGGAAGCTCGTCGTCGACTGCGCCGCGCAGGGCGTCATGTTCGCCGAGGCCGACGCCGACCTCACCGCCGACGACTTCGGGGACGTGCAGAGCCCGCCGTTCCCGTGCTTCGAGCGATTCATCCTCGAGAGCACCACCGTCGCCGGCGTCGAGCCCGTCGTGGACCGCCCGCTGCTCTACATCCAGGTGACGCGGCTCAGGTGCGGCGGCTTCATCTTCGGGCAGCGGTTCTGCCACTGCGTCGTGGACGCGCCTGGCGGGATGCAGTTCGAGAAGGCCGTCTGCGAGCTCGCGTGCGGCGCCGCGCCGTCGGTCGCGCCGGCGTGGGGCAGGAGATGTTCATGGCGCGGCGGCCCCGCGGCCGTCGTACCCGCACCTCGAGTACCGGGACCCGGCGGGCACGACAGGATGCTGTCAACGCCGCCCGGCGACATGGCGCGCGTCCCCTTCTTCTTCGGGCCACGGGAGGTCGCCGGGCTGCGCCAGCGCGCGCCGCCGGGCATGCGGTGCTCCCGGTTCGAGCTCGTCGCCGCCTGCATCTGGCGCAGCCGCGCGGCGGCGCTCGGGTACGCGCCGGGCGACGAGGTGCGCCTGTCCTTCATCGTGAACGCGCGCGGCCGCGCCGAGATCCCCCTTCCCGAGGGCTTCTACGGGAACGCATTCGCCTACTCCGTGGCGGCGACCACCGCCGGGGAGCTCTGCGGCAAGGACCTCGGGTACGCGCTGGAGCTGGTGAAGAAGGCCAAGGCGGCGGTGACGTACGACTACCTGCTGTCGGTGGCGGACCTGATGGTGCTCGAGGGGCGGCCGCTGTTCGCGCTGTCGAGGACGTACATCGTGTCCGACGTGAGCCACGCCGGGTTCAAGAGCGTAGACTTCGGGTGGGGGGAGGCCGTCTACGGCGGGCCGGCGAAGGGAGGCGAAGGGCCGCTCCCCGGCGTCACCAACTACTTCTCGCGGGCCAAGAACGGCAAGGGGGAGGAGGGCACGGTGGTGCCCATCTGCCTGCCCAAGGACGCCATGGAGAAGTTCACCCTCGAGGTCCAAGGACTCACCGCCGAGCTCTAGGCTCTAGTAACGGTGCGTCAATATGGCGTAACCACAACTAGTAAAACGTCACGTACACGTACAACATAAAATGCGTTCATGATATATACATCTTGTTCATGAAGCTCGTCTCGTGGATATAGCTGGTGAATATATTGCACTGGGCGGTAGCGAAAAATACTTCCCACAACCGTATGTACTGGACAGAAGTATGTGTGCGCAAGGAAGTTTGGTGGTGATGTTGTGATCTTGTTTGCGCGAGGTTTAACACGGAACAAGATCCCATATGTGCAAGGATAGTTTTGAGCACCCTAACAGTCTAACAGATTTGCTCATACTCAAATGTTTGACATTTGAGTTTTTCTCAATTATTTTTTTCATCTCTTCTTCCCCAATTTAGGCAATGCTTCGGTGCCTCAATCGTTGTTAATTTCCATCTCTTCTTCCCCAACTCAATGCTTCGGCGAGCCATGTGATCTTCGAACCTAGAGGAGAATTCGGGGCGGCTCATCGGTCGGTGGCAGTGGTGATCGAGACGGCGGCAGAGCGGAGGCGACATAGGTGCCGTTTTTTTTTGAGAGCAACAACGAAGGAGATGAGTATCCCCACCTGATCTTTTACCATAGATGCCGGCAAGTTGGGAATGGACGGAGCAAAGCCCCCTAGTACAACAGTTCGCCCGTAGCGATTGGAGTTACATAGAGGGGGAAAGAGAGTTAGATAATGCATGACACAACCTAGAGAAGCCATTGATCCGCAACTAGCACCACCCAGCCCTTGTAATCCTACTAGGACTCCTACCTTGTAACCGACTAGGCACCCGCCTCTGGACTATATAAAGGAAGGTCAGGTACCTAGGATGACAACTCAACCAACCCAACACCAAGCGCAGGGCGTCATACAAGATTCCCCAAACAGGACGTAGGGTTCGCCACCTTGGCGGCCCGAACCTGTATAAATCTGTCTCCTGTGTCTCTGCCTTCACCTTCGAGTTTCAGGTTTGGCGATCCCCACCACAATCATCTATCTCGGGTAACCCCCTTGGTAGGTTGCCGGGCTAAAACACCGACAGACCGACCGCACATCCGAGCTCCATGTACCAACATCCAACACCATTCAAGGGGAGGAATCCTTGAAGGGGACTGGTAGAAGCGGTGGATACACCACCCGACAATTAATTTACTGACGCCGCCAACAAGAAGATTGTTGTCGGAGTAGAGGTGCCAGAGGAGGATACTTGCTGAAATCACAGTAGCAAAACCAACTAGTGCCAGCCTCACCTAGGAAGAGGTGGGAAGGTAACAAGACAACCAGAAGAGTGATACATCGAGCGGTTTCGGGGCGACACATCACCGGTGATGTGCAGGCAATACCAGTACAGCGGTGGATGGTCTCTCCTCAATGCCTCCAAGGAGGACAACGACGTCGAAAGACGACATCACCGTTGACGGCACCAGCATAATGCTGGGCTAGGATTTCTCCTGACCAAACCAGTCTGCACCAGCACGGGAACAGAGCATGCCTCACGACAACACCTTCAGAAGGGGAACGGCACCTGACGGTGTCGCCATTGTCAGCACCGGCATAATGTCGGGTTAGGATTTCTCCTCGACGCTTTTCCTGCTCACATACCTTCGCTCGCTGAGGCACCGGCGAGCACAGCAACGCCGAAGCATGACGGCCACGGGCACCACTGATAGGCGTCTCCAACGGGGAAGCATGGAGCCACACTCCCCGCAACTGCACGCGAGGCTGCTGCCTCGTCCGCCTGAAGGAGGCCGATGGGGCTCAGGGCGTACATGGAGGCACGGCCCGTCGACCCGCCGCCTCCGGTGTCTCTGGGTCACGAGAGTGGCGGAGGGGGCAAGGGAGGCGGTGCTCCCCAACACAGACCGTCGCCCGTCAGGCGGTGTGCCACGCTGCCGCACACCGGTGAGCCCCAGCTAGGCCCGGCAGCACGCCGGACGTCACGAGGGTATCAGATCTGGCCTTGGCTAATCCGAACTTAACCCCGTCCACGTCCGCCGCGTCGGGAGTCGCGAAGGAGCCCTCCTGCATGCGCCCAGTCCTGTCGCCGTTGAGCGGGGTGCCGAGCCCACACCACCACGACCGACCACGGCCCGATGAATGATGCCGGGGTGGGTAGATGCGGGGCAAGGGGCGACAGATCCGGCCTCAGAAGACATGGATCCTCCCACGGACCGGCCAGCCCGCCACCTCCATTGCCCAACAACTTGAGCTCGAGAACGGGGAAGATGACAGGAGGAGAGGAGGGTGTGATGGAGGTTGCTGTGGGGGGGGGGAGCTTTGTTGGGCGCCCTCGCTGGCTGCCGCGCACCGCTGGCCGGAGGGCAGCGGCGGCGAGAAAGCTCCGGTGAGGGGCTTGACGCCGTTTCAGGTGGCAACCTGGTAGGGCGTCAAGCTCCAAGAGTTTAACGTCAGCTGCGGTTCGTCGGCAGTGGCGAAAGTGGTGAAAGCCGTCGGTAGGAGCAGTGGTAGGAGCGGCGAGAGGATGAGGAAGAAGAAAGAGACAGTTCGGTCGTGGTGGGGGCCGTCGGAGCCCGACGGCGTTGGAAGCGACAGGGTGACAAAGGCGATGGCACGGTGTTGAGGGATGAAGGAGGGGTGAGGAAGAGAGAAACGATCACAATTCACAATTATTGAGAGGTCGGTAAATCTCAATTATTAGAGACGGATCCCATACTGAACAAAAGTTGACCATAACTACTGGAGTATTGTTTAGTTTATGCCAAGCTCCATCCATAGTGGTTGAGGAAGCAGGAGTAGAAAGCCCACGAGACGACTGATCCGACCACACATGTGTTCTACAAATCACGGCCACACACTGCTCTCAAATGAATTAATAACGATATCCATCTACCTTTGCTACGACAAGTACGTAAGAGTATTCCGTACATACCAGTCAGCAAATGCATCAACTATGTACGCAATCTGTTTGTGTCGAACCGTCGTCGTGGCCTCGTGGATGAGAAAAAAGAGACTGAAGAAGCCTCACCACGTCGTTGCAGGCCCCGTGGTGAATGGGAGATGCATCTCGCGTTTGTCCCTCGTTCTCTATCTCTGCAGTCCTGCCCGAGCTCAAACCGGCATATTTGTTTGTTCCGGAAAAGGGAAAACCAACAATCACCGTATCAATTTTGGTCGGCAACACAGCACCTATATGTAAATGCACATGCTCTCTTTTTGCTGTATTTTTCAAGTATGAGCTGTTTCTCTCCACCTATATGTGAATTTTTTCCCGATGCCTCACATCCTTACTGAACAATTGAGCTCTTTACTCTTCCCCTCAACAGATGGTTTCTTTCTAATGTTTGTTGCTGGTTGTGGTAGCGGCTGCAGTGCTTCTTATATCATTGCCAAGTAGCAAGTGGAGTTTATGCAAGAGGCAGGCTGCACATGGAGTAAACTAAAAGCGAAATAGGGAAATAAATTAATACATGTGCACAATGAAGACACCAGTCTACCGATGGTCACTAATTATACTTGGTTGTTGGTGCTTCTTGGTTACAACTCGTCACTATAGAATAAGAGTTATGCTCCGGTTGAATGTGATGGTAGCAGCTTGTGTGCCTCAATGAGCTAGAAGGCACCAAATTGTAACCAGAGATGCTACCTAAGTACCCCCTCGGTTCCAAATTATAGTTTGTTCCACTTTTTTTACTTCAAACTGGATCAGTCTCATCTTATATTCAGAAAAGGTAAATTAGACATTTCGGTTCCTCAACTTTACCCCCAGGTGATGAGGACATCTTCCTTCACTATTACCCGTTGGCAAAGACGCAACAAAATGGGCCGAGTGGCCCAGTTATAGTCGGGCGACGACTGTGTAAGCCTCATAATCTCACCTTGCTTAGTTTGGGAGGAGGAAGCGTCCTTAAAAGGGAGAGCCACCCTTCCCCTATTGGACTAGTCTCTTGGGGCGATTGGGCCTTTCCCTGATGAGGGGTGCGCCGGATAACGGGGGCTAGAGTGTATGTATCTGTAGCTGGATTTGCGGGGGGCCAGATCGTGCGTATCTATAGTTGGATCGGTGCATCGAAATTCCACCTGGGCCAACTGGGATCTTGTTAAGAAGGAGAGAATGATGAGGACATCTTCCTCCACTATTACCTGTTGGCAAAGACCCAACAAAATGGGTTGAGTGGCCCAGTTGTAGTCGGGCGGCGACCATGTGAGCCTCAACCTTGATTATTAGATTGGGAGGAGGAAGCTACTCTTCCCCTATTGGACTAGTCTTTTAGGGCGATTGGGCCTTTTTCTGATGAGGGGTGGGCCGGATTACGGGGCCGAGCGTGCGGTCTCAGAGCTGGAATCGCGGGGTCGTTGTGTGTGTCTGCCGATTCAGGGCCAGTCGTCGTATGAATCGGCCGGATTGGGGGGGTAGATCATGCGTATCTGTAGCTGGATCGATGCGTCAGACTTCCACCTAGGCCACTCAACTTTCAGATCGACCAATCTAATCCTCAACTTTTGTTTTTATATCAAGTCATCCTTGCACTGATGTGGCACTCTATGCTAACCTAAGACAAATGCAAAATGCCATTTTACCCTTGCCTTCTCTTGACGGTGAATTTTGGTGCTCCAAGCGTGATCGTTACACTTTGGTTTGAGCTCAATTAAGGAACTAACCCGCCACTAGGCACACAATTCAACTTTGTATGTGCATTTAGAAGTGTAGTGTTTTTGCATGAAAACATAGACTAAAGGGACGAAGTCACAACGAGTTCAAAGGAGCAAATAAGGAGTTTCGTTCATGTTCAAGTGCAAAACGAATTCACTCCCAAAGGTGGCAAGGACCAAGGTGCTACAACAGATCATCCCCGAGAACCAAGACGTGAAGATTGGACTTCATACGAGAAGACCTCCTATCTTGATCGCGGAGATGACGACGCCAAAATGACACAATTAAAGGGGATTAAATCCAAAATGACGAGAGGACCCACATGAAGGAAGGGGCGACTGAACCGGGCCGAAGTGGGCCCAGGCCGGTCGGCCCAAGCGGCAAGCCCACCCAATTCCTGTGTCGGTTTGACCTTCCGTTTCTTGAGCGTGAATATGCTTCAACCCTAAGTTGCTGCGGGCGCCGCCATTCGGAATTGACAGAGTTAAGAACCCCCGAAGCCGTCCACAAGGCAGAGAGGTTGGACCATGAGAGAATTGAAGAGATCATTCATGAAAGAAATTCATCTAGTCTAAGGAGGCGACCACAAGCGAAGGAGGACGTCGAGGCCCTGCCATGGCACCCTCGGAGTTGAAGGAAGACATCGTCGGAAGCGTCTACCATGATCAACGACACCATGCTTTGTGCCTTGATGGTGTAATCTTCTGATTTGTCCATGGGGTTGTAAAGGAACTTGTCATGTAATCGCCGACTCTTTTATGGTTCCAATCTATTGGTTTCATGATGATGATGCTTTGATGATTAAGGCTAGCTATCATGCTTTTCGGGCATATAGATCTCACTACTCCCGCAGACCCCTTCAACATATCGTGATCATTCATAGGTTTTGCCATGATTACCATCGCGTAGTGACAATACGAGAGAAGGGAAAGGGTGAAACCATGGTCACACCCTCCGATAAATTAGATTGGTTTCTATCTCTTGGCGGTTGCATGTTCAAGTATACATAGACCCTATGGGTAAGTGTCCTTCATATCTTGTGCACCTCACACCCCTCATTAGTGTAGAGTAGTTTGCTTTACTTTTAGGGTTTAATCTTTAGTTAAAGGTTTGCTTAGTTAACTAGATTAGTGCTCGATCAAATGCTAGTAATCCTCTTGCTCTGCGGATTGACAAGAACCTAGGAAATCACTCCGTGGTGAAAAAGGCTACAAGTGGTCCGTACGCTTGCGGATCGAAGTTCGCTACGCATTTCAACCATCAACACCTTCTTCTTCTCATCCTCATTTAGCTGCTGTTTCAGCTCTAATCAAGAAGTTTAAGCATGTTAGTGTCGTTGCACAAACAATTTTGGGATTGCTCGTATATGGACCAATGCTCCATGTATAATAATGGTGGGTCACAATATAGGGTAATTTGGATCTAGGCCATTGCAACTTTTGAAGTTTGGACAAACACCGTTACTATTTGTTTATTTTGAACCGTGCCATTGTAATTTTTGGTTTCCTTCAAATACGCCACGAAATACGTACGAAGATGACTTGAGTCCACATAAAACGTATACAAAGACACACATCTTATGGCATTTGCACTTTTCTGTCAATGATGTGTGGGCCCCACTTGTCAACTTCTTCTTTCTCCTCCCATCTTCTCTCACTCAGCAACTCCGCCTCACGCGCAATCGCCGCGGGCGAGCCCGACCTCGCGCTCGTGCACTGTCACGGTCGAGCTCCGCCGCGCTCGCAGCCGCCACGGGCGGAGCTCGCGGCCTGGTACTTGCCTGCGGCATGGTCGGTGCGGAGCTCACAGCTTGGGCGGTGCATTGCTCGCAGCCCAAGCGGTGTGCGGAGCGCGCGGCTGGCCAGGAGCTCGCAGCCCTGCTGCTACTACTCTGACCGGCCCCGACGTGTTGCTGCCGTTGTTGCTCGGGGCTGAAGGTTGAAGGAGATGCTGACATGTGGGGCCCACATGTCAGCGAGTTGGAGAAAGAATCAGTAGAGGTGTTTTTGTCCAAATACGATCATTCGTACACATATACCGTCTAGTGTGTGGGCCTATACGGCTGAAAGATGTAGAAAATGGTAAGGATCGTGTAGAAGAAGAGCTGTAATGGCAAATTTCAGAATAGACGAGTTGTAATAGTGTATCTCCAAAGTTGAATAATTGCAACGGCGTACATCCAAATAACCCCACAATATAATGTATGCGTGCTTGGGCAAAATAATCACTGAGTAAAATTAATCCCAATCTTGCCCCATGACTAATTTTAAAGCTGAAGTTAATGTGCACCATTTCATTACCATGAACTGGTTTGATTTACCATCAAAGGATGACGATGAAGATTATAAAAAATAGTTGACATACACTCAATTCATTTGGACCCGTCTAGTGCAAATGATAATAATTTGAGGGAAGGATTCAAGGGTAAAAGTGACTCTTCCCATCAGTCTCATACTAATAGGAAGCCTCACATCAACACAAGGATGAATTTGACCAAAAAATAAAAAGTTTAGGGACCAGATTGGCCGATTGAAAAGTTTGAGGATGAACTACTTGACAGTGAAGCAAAGTTGAGGAACTAAAATGCCTATTTTGCTGTAACGACCCGGGTTTTCGGTGAGGAAAAGCCGAATCCCTGTACCATTGTGATAGTCCATGGATCGGTAAGCTATCACGTACAGAACTCATCGCAGTATAATATCAGTTCCATACAATGAAAATATATTACACTTTGAATAATTACACCCGAAAACAATTCGGTATACGATTTTAGTACAAGCCCCTTGGGCTAAACGACAAGTAGAAAACCTACGTAGCGGTAGCTAGAGCTTCAAGTCTTCATCTTCGATCAACTCCATAGGCAGCACTTGAGCGAAGCAACACAACCCTCTTCTTGAATTCTTCTGGATGGACCCTACACTCCAAGTTAAGAACCTGCACACTCACCAACTATCCCCAAGGAATGGGATAGGTTCACGTCACCATCCGTATGCAGCTTTAAGTGGCCTACTTCTAAAGGGGTAAAATATATATAACAAGGATAGCTCGAGTTTCCTAAGCAGCATCAACATCAACATATGAAGAGAGTAAAATCATCCATCCCAAACTCACATCTCACACATCTCATCGGGTAGTCCTGGCACACCAAGTTCCCATCTCCACCACCTCGGGCAAAACATAGCTCTCCAACGCCCGCCCTCATCTCATGCCATCCTATGTGTATCATCCCACATCCAAAGACTCTCTAACTAAGGCGTTACCTCCTGCCGAGACTATGAGTCTCGAAACCAGGTCAGAAGTGTAGAGAATGTGGGAGACTAGGGTCGGTAAACGACCGAGCCCGATGCACCTCCCACATGGAGCGTGTTCGGCCTACCCTCTCCCACACACTCATCAACATTGCCCAGTGGCTTCGAGGGTCTCAGAGACTAGGGTGGCTAAACCGTCGGGCCCGACGCACCTCCACACAGAGCGTGCCCGGCCTACCCTCCCCGAACTCATAATCTCCTAACAGTCATGCAGCATCGTCCAGCTAGGGAAATCATTGGAACCTTCCTCCAGGGGTAAGCAACCTCCAACTCTCTCCGAGAATCATACCCACAATATCCCATACCCATACGCGCATAGCTCAGCGCATATACACATATATATAGTATAGCAGTAGGACAAACAAGGAACAGGATATAAAGATGGGCTATGCAAGGTTCATAATCATCATCTCATCAACATCATGCAAGTAATAAAGCGCTAGCAATCTATATTGCAATGCCTAATAGGTATTTAGAGTCGGATGGGTGTGAACACCTGTGTGCAAGTAGTCGACGTAGTTTCCGTAGTTGTTCTCGATCTTCTGGCTTGACTCCTCGGCTCCGGGAATTCCTAGATTCACAAAGATAAATAAACATGCTGTCTAGATGCAAATAACTCCAAAGAGAAGCAATACATAACCAAATAACTCCAAAAGCTATTCTAACGGGTGCTTCATGATTTTAGAAGAATAAAGAAACTGATTTCATATTTTTCTAAGTTAGAATCACTCTAATATTGATTTTCAAATATAGAAATATTTTATGAATTTAATTAATTGCGATAACGCACAGAAAACACCAGTCAGCAAGTTAGAGAACCAAAAGCTAGGTTTTGGGTTGATCTACATGGTAAATTGACTAGTCAACGATCTTTGTTGACCAAGTCAAAAAGGAAGGTCAAAGGTCAACCGGACCCCACAAGTTATCCTGTGGGTCCCGTATGGTCAGGTTGGAGAGATTGTGCAGGATGGATTAGATATAAACAATGTGGTGATTGAGAAACTAACGATGTGGCGAGGATGGATTTATCTAGGGTATGGCTGAAGATTTTTGGGTAGCACGCGTCGTCCACGATGAAGACGTGGGTCGACTGCGGCTAGAATCAAGAGCATCAAGAAAGAATGGTGGTCATGTACTAGAGACACTGCCTGATGAACAGCAAGGCGTGCATAGAAAGCCATGGGCAAGTAACGCTCAAGCAAGCTGAGGTTCAGACAGGACTCACACATGCATGTCTTTGGTGAACGCATACCAGCTGCAGCATGGTCACAAGCTTGCAGGGTTTTTGCATGGGCTGTACAAGTTTGAGCAGCACACACACGGGATGATCACCAATGCACATGCGCTCCTAGGAAAGAGCACAAGCAGAGGCAAAGGCACACGGTTTGGTAATAAGAAAGAAGGTTAAAGCTTCCAGGTTAAACACTTAAACATGCATGCCTTGGAACAAACAGGAGATTGCAACTTGCTAGCTTTTGCACTGGCTGCTATTTTACGGTTTGGATCGGAAAAGCCACCTGCTAGCACTGCACGAGAACCACTTGAGCATACACACGATATGGTAGAAACTCAGGAGGTTCGGTCGATGGTTAGGGACTGGATGATCTTTGGTCGAGGTTCGGCCATGACAAAGAACATAGACTGACAGTGCAACGTGCGAGTGCGATTCGTGACCCAGTAGCAAGCGACGGCGCGCGTGTCAAAGGGGCGTCGGCGCACGCGCAGCGGTGGCAAGTAGAGCAAAGTGCGAACTCAGGATCACGTCTACATAGCAGGGTCGGCTCCGGAGATAAAAAGATGATGGCTTGGCCAGCTCGACAGGGCGTTCCGGTATATCATCGAGTAGGTTGTGGTCATAACAAAGGTTCCCCAATTTTGTGTGCAGAGCGCTCGATCAAATGCTACAAGGGCATGTGCCTCACGCGCTCCTTGTTGTCTTTGGTTCACACTGCGAGACATGGAGCGGTGTGATGCTTTGCGGCATCCCATGGCAAGGCGTGCTGCTCGTCAGTTGTGAATAACATGACATCGTCGGTCAACACACGGGCAAGCCATGTGAGAAAGGCTTCACGGATAGAGAGAACGGGTGGTTAGGTGACTCACTCGATAGGACAAAGGATATGGTTTGGTATGGCAAGCATCGCAGTGATCGATGCTCGGGGCTGCGTGCTGCCATGGTGAGGTGTGCTACAAGGCTCGACTAGGAGGGTTAAAGATTCGGGATTTGCTGGCTTCAGGGCACTACGCACCTCGTGCCGGTGGGACAAACAGAGAGCGGCGGAAAGGCAAGGCTCACCGGCGTCGACCCCTTTTTGGTGGCTGGCGAACAGAAACGACGGCGAGGCTCCAGGGTAGTGTGCTCGCGATCGAGTCGCCGGCATGCTCGCACTAGCGCGCACGTGCTCCAGAAACGCGCACGGGTTGGTACTGTGCTCGGGTGTGCAAGGCGACGGTTTGAGCTGGTGTGTGCGTGAAAGCCAACGAGATGCTCTCGGCGGCGAGTTCGATGACGGTACACGCGCAGAGCTTGCGACGGCGAACTGGGATGCTTGGCAAGGCAAGCCTAGGGTTTCGATCAAGGCACAGAAAGATGCGACCTTCGCCCGGAATCCGGCACAACGGCGACAACAGGTTTCCGAGCGGCGAAGCAAAGCAGGACGGCATTGCTGGCTTGGGCGCCAGCGCCGGCGTGCTTGCTCGCGTGCGTGTGGACAAGTGTGTACACAGTTTCAGGACATCGCTTACACGTGCAAGCCGAAAAAAAACCCTCGACGGCGAGCTCTGGGCGAGATGGACAGAGCGGCGCGTGCGACAAAACAGAAACAGGCAGGCGGCTCGGTTTGGTTCGTGCACACACATCAGCGAAGGCACGACTGAAGGTTGGCTCGGCGGCTAAAGGTGAGGTCTTTGCCTCCCGAAGGTGGACTCATACGTGTGCAGGCCGACGACTAGGCCACAGTGGCGACTCGGCACGGCGTGCACGCGATGATGGTCAGCTAGGGACGATGGTGGATTGCTCGGTGGAAAAGAACAGATATAGGTTGGCGGCCGTGCGGTGGTTCGCGCATGTGCGACAAAAACCCCAAGCCGGCTTTGACGCTGTTGACGGATAAAACTCGTATCCACCTACGATCCGCAAGCATACAGACCTACACCTTTTTCACCATGGGGATTCCCTAGGTTCTTATCAATCCGCGGAGCAAGGGGATTACAAGCGTTTGATCTAGCACTACTATCTAACTTAACCAAACCCTAAACTACGGTTAATCTAGAGAACTACTACGCTACACTAGAGAGAGCGATTAAACTCACAAGATATATAAAAGACACTTGCCCAAGGGTTTACGATACTTGAACATGCAACCGCTAAGAGATACAAAACCGATCTAATCTACCGGGGGTTGTGACCACAGTTTCGCCCTTTCCCTCTCCCGTACTGTCACTATGCGAAGGTATTCGTGACTAGACCTATGATGATCACGGCGTATTGAAGGGTTCTAAGGGAGAAGTGAGATCTATACTCCCAACATGGCATGGTAGCTAACCTTAAACATGAAAGCATCTTCAACACTATATGATAGATTGAAATCATAAAAGTTACGATTACATCTCAAGATCGATTACAACCCATGGACAAATGAGAAGATTACCCCATCAAGGTGCTAGGCATAGCACCGTTGATCATGGTGACACTTCCGACGGTGTCTTCCTTCTCCTCCGGGGTGTCGTGGCAGGGCCTCGACGTCCTCCTCCACTTGTGGTTGCTTCCTTCGAGTAGAGCGATCCTCCTCGCGAATGATCTCTCTCTCTCCTCCTTCCTCTCTAGCCGGACGGCCTCTCAGGCGAATGGCTCTCTCTCTGCGAATGGCGGTGCCTCCACGGCTTTAGGGTTGCATCTTCTTCACGCTCAAGAAAGGGGGGGCCGAACCGACAGAATGGGCCGGCCGGCTGGCCGACGCCCAGCCCATCCCGGCCCGGTTCGATCGCCCCTTCGCTCCCATGGGTCCTCTTGACATTTTGCACTTTACCCCCTCCAATTGCATCAATTTGACGATGTCATCCTCGCGTCCAAGATAGAGGGTCTTCTCGCATGAAGTTTGGTCTTTTACGCTCCAATCCTCGGGGATGTTCCTATGTAACACTTCGGTCCTTGCCACCTTTGGGAGTGATTTCATCATGCACTTGAACACGAACGGGACTCCTCATTTACTCTTTTGAACTCGTTGTGACTCCGTCCCTTTAGTCCATGTTTTCCTGCAAAAACATAATACTTCCAAATGCACATACAAAGATAAACTTGTTATATCATTAGTGTGCCTAGTGGCGGGTTAGTTCCATAATCAAGCTCAAACAAAAGTGTAATGAACATGTTTGGTGCACCAAAATACACCGTCAACAGACACCCACCAGCTAAAGGTGACTTTGAGGTGGCAAACGCTTGCCGACGGCGAGCTCTCTGGCGCTCGGCGGAAAACGAACGACGACAAGGTTCAGGAAGACTTAGGGAAACATGTAGAGAATGGAAAAGCACAGGTTTTGAGGCCTAGGGCAGCGGCGTCGGTGAAGCAGCGCATGGCGAGATCTGCTCGGCAGAGACGCTGGCGCAGCGTGCGTGCAGCGTCGGGCGGCGCATTGGCTGCTCTGGAGGAACAACGCGGGTGACGCGCCAGGTGACCAAAGGCGAGGTCTTGGTCTCTCTGAGTGAGCGCGCGTAAGTGCAAGCCAACAGCTTGGTCATAGCAGCACCTCGGCATCGGCGTGCGCACAGAGCACACGACAGCGGCTATCAAGCACGGTGGGCAAGCGGGACGCACGTGCAGACAAAGGCAGCGGCACCTGCAGCGTAAGGCTCGACACGAAGACCGGCACGCAAGCGACGACGTCTGCGTGGCGGTGCGAAGCAAAGCAGGCACAGGTTCGGCTTGGTCTCTCAGGCTTGGCCCGTTTCTTCCCCACGGCACGACGGTCGGTACACAGAGCAGAAGGAGGAACACGGCATGCTCACCTAGGGGTCCTGGCCACGGTGGCGAACAGCGGTGAGGATGGTGGAGCAGGACGGCGGTGGTTCGGCAAGCGAGGCACGGCGAGGTGAAGGGAAGCGAGGCGATGTCGATGTCGGTCGCGGTCCTGGCTCGGCAGCTCGGTCCCGGGTTCACGGCAAAAAAGCACTCAAGGCGGCGGCTCCGATCTTCTCCCTGTTCTTCACGAACGGTGGCGTCCTCCACGCGGTGCTCCTGGTTACGAGGACCAAAGCGGTGACGCGGGCGGAACGAGGGAGGTGGATCGCCCTCGGCGGCGTCCACGGCGGGCGGCGGCGTCATCTCGGCGGGGGCTCCTCCACGCGGTCTTGGCTGCGGGTCGGCGACGAGGGCGACTCCGGCGTTGTGGTTCAGCTCCCGGCGACCTCCCTTGCGCGGCGGGTCGGCGGCGGGCGGCCCCTGTCGGGTGCCCCCGCGCGGCGACCTTGAACAGCTTCAACCTTCCTCTCCCGCCTCCTTCTCCTCCTCCTCCCTTCTCTTCAACAGTGTGGCGGATTTGGATGGGGAAGTCCCGTGCGGCCAGACGGGAGGTGAAGCGGTGGATGGGGAATTTTATAGGCGGCGGCTAGGGTTTGGGCGCGGGATGATGGACGGCGATCTCGACATCCGTGCCCAAGGGCACGCGCGCATCCTAGTCTGGTGCATGCAGGCGGCGGCCATGGGCGGTGTAGCGCACTGCAGCTTGTCACGGGAGAAGCAGAGAGAAAGGGAAAAGAAGAGGATAGGTGGGCGACGGGGCCCACTTGGCGGTGTCAGCGGGAGAAGTGGTAGGTGTAAGGTGGGCTTCGTTGGGCTGAAAAGTAAAAAGGTTGGCCGGCTGTGAAAGAAGGAGGTGCTCGGTGGACTTCAACGAGATTAAGGCCAAACAGGTTAGGTTCTTTTCCTATTTTCTATACTTATACACATATGATTCAAATTCGAGTTAGAATTCGAATTTGAATCCCACACAAATAAAATCCAAATAAAACCCAATAAACTCCAAAGTTACCACACTAGCATTTTACAATTCCTAAATTTTATTATTTTGCTGAAAATAAATCTAGAATTTTAGGGAAGGATCAAAGAAGACATCCTTATATTTTAATCAAGCACTCAATTTCAAACCAAAATTTTGAAATTCACATTTTCGCATTCACCAACATTCCGGGAAAAATTCCGGGATGTTACATTTGCCTTCAAGAATTATGCAAGATAATTTTTTTGTTGTGGCTTCCTGTATTAATAACAATATTTAAAAATGAGTTAAATTTGACTATGTTAGCACAATTTTTTGAATAAAAGGAGCTGTCAAACTTGTTAAATAAATCAAGCAATTTATAATTTGAAACAGAGAGTCTACTAAACATACATGTATGATGTATCATAGATTCATATATTAAAACTTTTGTAGAAAAGACATAACGAATGATAATTTGAGATATCATATATTTAAGTACGGATAGACTAGATCGACAATGCATTTATACTACGCTGCATGTGACGATTTACTAGTTCTGCCAAGGCTATAATATTGTTATGACCTGCAGTCCTGCACACTCCGGAGCTAGAGCTCGGCGGTGAGGCCTTGGACCTCGAGCTGGAACTTCTCCATGGCGTCCCTGGGCAGGCAGATGGGCACCACCGTGCACTCCTGCCCCTTGCCGTTCTTGGCCCGCGAGAAGTAGTTGGTGACGCCGGGAAACGGCCCTTCGCCGCCCTTGGCCGGGCCGCCGTAGACGGCCTCCCCCCAGCCGAAGTCGACGCTCTTGAACCCGGCGTGGCTCACGTCGGATACGATGTACGTCCGCGACAGCACGAACAGCGGCCGTCCCTCGAGCACCATCAGGTCCGCCACCGACAGCAGGTAGTCGTACGTCACCGCCGCCTTAGCCTTCTTCACCAGCTCCAGCGCGTACCCGAGGTCCTTCCCGCAGAGCTCCCCGGCGGTGGTCGCCGCCACGGAGTAGGCGAACGCGTTCCCGTAGAAGCCCTCCGGGAGCGGGATGCCGGCGCGGCCACGCGCGTTCACGATGAAGGACAGGCGCACCTCCTCGTCCGGCGCGTACCCGAGCGCCGCCGTGCGGCTGCGCCAGATGCAGGCGGCGACGAGTTCGAACCGGGAGCAGGTCCCGCGCATGCCCTGCGGCGCGCGGTGGCGCAGCCCGGCGATCTCCCGCGGCCCGAAGAAGAAGGGGACGCACGCCATGTCGCCGGGGGGCGTCGTCATCATCCTGTCGGGCCCGCCCGCCGGCTCCCGGTACTCGACGTGCGGGTACGACGGCCGCGGGAGCCGCCGCGCCATGAACGTCTCCCTGCCCCACGCCGGCGCCAGCGACGGCGCGGAGGCGCCCCGCGCCAACTCGCAGATGGCCTTCTCGAACTGCATGGCTCCCGGCGCGTCCACTAGGCAGTGGCAGATCCGCCGCCCGAAGATGAAGCCACCACACTTGAGCCGCGTAACCTGCACGTCATTAGTTGCCGTGCTTAGTTCACATCAGTAAGCGTTAATGCGTGATACCATATGTACACCGCCGCCGTTACTTGTTAGTACCTGAACGTACAACAGGGGCCGGTCGACGACGGGCTCGACGCCGGCGACGGTGGTGCTCTCGAGGATGAACCGCTCGAAGCACGGGAACGGCGGGCACTTGACGTCCCCGAAGTCGTCGGCGGTGAGGTCGGCGTCGGCCTCGGCGAACATGACGCCCTGCGCGGCGCAGTCGACGACGAGCTTCCTCCCTCCCTCCTCGCGGAGGCGCCCCGCGAGCGGGTAGTACGGGACGAGCGCCCTTGCCAGCGCCTCCCGGACGACCCTGGCCGGGTCCCGCCCCGCCATGGCCGGGTCAGCGCGGTACAGGTGGATCCCCGAGCTGTAGAACCGCATGCCCTCGGCGTCGTCGATGTCCGAGAGCGGCTTCGTCTCCCGCGGCGTCGGCGCCGCCGGAACGACCAGCACCGGCTCCCCGGGCCGGCGCACCGTGAACGCCGGCAGCAACGACGCCATCTGCGCGCGCGGGGTTACGTTGATTGAATTAATGCGAGCTCGTCGGCGCGTACAAGCGCGGGCTCGTTGTGGTGGCGCGGTGAGAAGTGTTGTGGGTTGATCGGTTGCGTTTTGGGTTGGTTTTATAGCTGGCCGCTCGTGGTTGGTTGGTTTGATTGGTATCAGCCATCGTGGCATGCATGCATGCACACATCAGCAGGCTATACACATGCATTGGTCATCCAAGTCCACGTAGGCAGCGCCCAGTCCGCCCAGTGGGTTTGGCAGAGACAAGTCACAAGTGGATTTGGCGCGCGCGCCCTGCAATGGCAGTATGACACAAAGTTCCAGTCCATCCGGGACGGAAGACTTTCCCCGAACATTATTAGAGCAACTCCGACAACTACTTTATATTCTTTTCAACAACGTTGGTAAAATCCCAAATCACAATCTCCCTCGCAATCTGTGGCGAGCTTCTCCGCCTCGCCAAATCCCCGGGATCCGCGGCATGTGGTGATCTCCCCCCTCCTCCTCGCGCCAAATCACAATCCATCTCACCCACAGCCATGCACGCGCTGTGCCGCCGGAGCCAGGAGCCCTTGCGCAGTCGCCGCCGCCGTTTAGCACCGGCCGCCCTCGCGCAGCCTCTCGCGGCCACGGCGGGCGCCGCCATCTCCTGCGCTGCTCGCCACGGGCGCGCGGGTGAGGAGGAGGTCGCCGCCGGGCGGAGGCGGAGGTCTCGTGGGGCGGCGGTGGTGGAGGAGGAGGTGTGGCGGGGTCGACGGGCGAGGAGGAGGTCCGACGGGGATGACGGGGCGCGTGATGACTCAGGATATGGTCGCGACGGAGGTGGAGCCGGCCGGTGACGAGGACATGCTTGGGGAGGTCGAGTCGGCTGGCGGGGACTACGAGCACGGTGAGGTGGAGCCGACGGGGAGGAGATCGTGGAGGGCTGCGTGGGGCGGGCCAAATCGCCAGCGCGTGTCCCGGGGGCGGCAAGGCCGCCGGATTTGGGACAACTCGCGGGGAGAAGGAGCGACGGGGAGAAGAGGAGGCTCACGCGGCAGAGGAGCTTGTGCGCCGGGCGGAGGAGCTTAGGCGGAGGAGTAGTAGCGCTGGGGAGAAGCAGCTGGTGCGGCGGCGGAGGAGCGCTGGGAGCTTGGGGAGAGGAGTGGAGAGTAGACCTGATCATGGGCCGGGTCGTGTCGGGTTGCCGGGTCAAAATTCTTGGCCCGCGCCCGACCCATGACACGGTTGGGTTGGGTCGGGTCGAGTTGGGTCGGGTTCGGTTTTTTTTATAATTTTCGGGTTAGGTCGGGTTGAGTTGGTCTTTTTTCTTAATTCGGGTGAAAATTTTGGCCCGTGCCCGACCCGTCGCATGGTTAGGTCAGGTCGGGTTTTTTTTCCGGATAGTTTGGGTCGGATTTATCGGGTCGGGCAGCCCATGATCAGGTCTACTGGAGAGAGGCTGGAGGGAGGAGGTGGGGAGAAAGAAGATATGTAATATGACATGTGGGACCCGCTAGTACTTTAATACATGAATATGACATGTGGGACCCGCTAGTACTTTAATACATGACGAGTCTCATTTTAAAGAGTTTATTGGATTACCGATTAGATTATGAAGTTTTCTATTTGTTACAAAGGACGAAAATCTCCAAATCTAGCTAACAAAAATACAGAGACTGTTGGAGTTACTCTTACTTTGTACATTCTTCATAAACTGGATCTTTTTTCACTTTGCAAGGGTAGAATTGTTTCTTGTAAAATTGTAGAAGGAATGCTTTTTTCCCGCGCATGAGTGGGGAAATCAACACCGTGTTGAGAGGTATCCCATTTCACAATGCATGGATCATGGATGCATTCTTTTCCACGGCGAATTATTAGCCGGCGACCACCCTTGTTTCGGAAGTCCTCGTCGTTACACTAGGCATGCACATCCGCCGTGTGTTGTAAGTTTAACCTGCTCGATCGGATCACCCTCACCGTGTGCTTCTGCTTCACAAGTTCGGTCGTTTGCCGTTCCACGTGCGTGCTCCGGTCAACCAACGGGAGCGCGGGCCGGCCGGCACACGACGTCGACGGGACTGGCTCTAAACCAAACACGACCGGCCGGACCAATCGATGATCATGAAGTGCAACGCGACCATGAATGAAGCCACCATGAACTTATCATGGGTAGGCACTAGGCAGCAGGCACATCTTTAATCTGACCGGCCGGCCGGCGTAGTGCAAGACAGCCGATGTGATCGATGGCCGCCGTCCTTTCAACTCGCCGCGGCTGCCGGCCCAATTTATGCCCCCAACGACGAACGACGGCGGCCGATCGAGAGAAGCACAGCCAGCCACCGCGCAGTACTCATCGTCACAAGCTGATGCGCGGCGCAGCCGGCCTCTGCGGCTCTGCCAGGTGGCCCTCCAGAGCGCGCGGCCTATTCGCTGCCGGTGCAGCCGCATTGCCTATCGAGCGGCCAATGTTACATAAGATTTGCGCGCCCTCCTTTCCCAACTCCCATCGAGCTGACGATCACGACGTCGTTGTGTAACAGCACGGCGCCACGGGTCATGATGCCGTGCTGTTATACAACGACGTCATGACCCGTGGCACCGTGCTGGTGCTAAGTGTATGCGGCCGTATGTCATTGTGAGAGTGCTTTTCTGCGTGATCCAGCGTCATGCAGATTCGAACGGGTGCCAGCTCACGGGCTGGCAGTGGAAGGGTCCACGGCGAACAAGCTGACGTTGGGTTTGACCTCATGAGTCATGATTCCTTTAACTAATTTGGTCCGGGAACTTGACCTGATAATTTTCAGCGCTTGGAATACCGGATCCGGATGCATGCATGGTGGGGTCGTGGTCCAACACGAATGCTGCGATCAAAGTGGAGTGATCGTCTGATCGATGCACCTGGTCCGTCGCCTTTGCCGCTGCCTTTTTCTTTTTCCACGCACACCGTTCCAGTTTTTCTTTTCTTCTCCTCTCCTTTCCATGTGATGTCAGTGTGGGCGGGCACTCGTAGCTAATTTTTCCGCTGCCTTTTTTTTTCAAATAATAAAATAAAATAAAATGTGAAAGTCTTAGTACACACTGTAACAGGCTCAATCAGAGGGATTTTTTTAAATATATTTTTTCGGTGATTTTTTGAAAATATACGACGGATATCAAAATTGACAAAAATAACCTCCAACTGCCACTGTAAATGACGGTAGGGTCCTACCGTCACGTGAAACGGCGGTAGGGAGCCCTACCGCCATCTACCACGGCGGTTGCTACAGTAACCCTGCGTGGGGAACTGTTGCGGTTCTTGCCGCCGTTCCAGGTGGCGGCAGAGACAACTTCTTTTTAAAAAATCATAACTTTTTGGTATGAACTCGGATGGTGATGAAATTATATGAAAATTGTAGCTTTCGACGAGATCTACAACTTTGTAGTTTAAACTTTTTTCATTTGAAGTCATCTTCGAGCTCAAAAAGTCGATATACCATCCAGATCTGGATACCGTAAACTGAGATCTGGACCGTATATCGATTTTTTGAGTCCTAAGATGACTTCAAATGAAAAAAGTTTGAACTACAAAGTTGTAGATCTCGTCGAAAGTTACAATTTTTGTATAAATTTCATCTCCATCCGAGTTCATACCAAGTGGCGTCTCTACTGCCGTTTCAGGTGGCGGTAGAGCCCTACCGCCATTTACAGTGGCGGGAGTAGGGATGGAACCGGATACCAATTCGGATAGCATTTTTTAGCCGTTCTTTTTTTATTTTAGCTAAATTAGGCATAATATTTTGTATCTAAAAATTTATATTCTTGTTCTTGGCATTGTGCTTGTTAAGATTCATACAAAATAAACCCTAAATGTGTGCTATATTTTGATCAAATGATGAAAAGAAATTCGGATTCGGATGTTTTTTCACCTTTTTCTCTATCGAAAGCAAATAATCCATAAAAAAATTATAGCTAATTTTTTTTATTTTTTCCAGTAATTAGCTGGTTATAATGCATAAAAAATTAGCACCAAATTTATTTTATTGTGATCTAAAAAAATCAATCTATTACACAATTCGGATGTTTTGGTTCCATCCCTAGGCGGGAGGCTATTTTTGTCAATCTTAAGATCCGTCGTATATTTTTGAAAAATCACCGATATATATATATATATATATATATATATATATATATATAATTCAATCAGAGGACACTATGGCAGTGTAGCTAGCTGGGCTTTGCAAGTGCAAAAAATGCAAATGCCAGCCCATGTCTTTCCGACATCGAAAAGGGCCCGGATCTGACGTGGATTTAGAATTTAAAATACTGCCACAAGAGAGAGAGAGAGAGTGGATGAATGAAGAAGTTTTTTTTAAGGTAGAATGAAGAAGTTGTAAAAGCAAGCAGAAGCAGCAGCAGGCAAGCAATGAGGCACCTTGATTGAGGTTGCAGATTACCAACCGAAAAGGAAGGAGAAGAAGCTGGGGATGAGAGCAAGGAATGAGGCGAGAGATACCAAACCCTCCTCGTCCCCAACCTTAACGCCATGCTTCCCTCATTCCCTCCTCTGCTTTGCCCCAATGCCACTCCTCCACTAATGTATGCCCCAATGCCACTCCTCCACTAATGTATTAATCCCTCCCTCCGATTCCGTCCCCGCCGGCATGTAGATGGCCGGAGGGAGGAACCATGGATGAGAGGCGAACCCCACTACCAGGAATCGCTCCCGGCGCCGGCTACCGACGGCGAGGTGGAGGCGGCTCGCGCACGGCAACGCGACAGCACAAGGCGGCGGTGCCGCAGATCCGGGAGTGGGAGCGGCGCGAGAGCTCCGGGCTTGTGTGGGTGCTGGTGATCCTGCACGCCGCGCCATCGCTGCCATCGCCGCAGCGCCAGTGTTCGCCCGTGTACCTGGCCGTGACAAGCCCAAGATGTCGTACTGGTCTCCGCCGGCCGGAGCGTCTCGAGTACGGGCCCGGGACCATCTCGACTGCGGTGGCGCTCACCATCCCGGCCGAGAACACCAACTCCAAGACCGACACCACCTTCTCTCGGCTCAACCTCGCGTCGGCTTCCACGGCGCCGACGTCGTGTTCCCCTGGCCGGGACCTTCACAGTTCAGGCCGCGTCTGCCGTACCAGATCCTCGGGAGGCACTCGGCCAGGGATGCAAGACATGGATGGCGTGCTCAAGGCGGCGTCGTGCCGCCGACCTCTTCGGCAAGGCGCGCACAACGTGGAAGGTGGGCATCTTCGCCTCGCTCCGCCTGACGCGCATCTCTGCCGCTTCCTCTTCAACTACCCGCAACGGCACAGCCATGCCCCTCGACTGCCGATCCAAGTCGCCATTGTTGGAAATAAACTGTTATCGCGATCTTCTCAGTCTCCAACCGAGAGGAACTTGTTCCTCACGTTTTCCCCTACGTGATGGAACAGAACTCGTGTTCTGTAATCGGCAGAACACAATTAGAATCCTATTAGGACTCTAGGCCCGCCTCCACTTCATATAAAACTAAGGGTAAGGCAAAGCCTCCAGCATCAAATCAATTTGCTTTAGCCTAAAGACCAAACACCGATTGCTAAGGGAGCTGGAGGAGGTAGAAACTCTAGTTCCTCGTCCACGTCCGGGTCAGTGCCGTTGGCGTCCAGAGGGGATACGTTCAAGTTGCCGATCAAGAACATCACAAGTTCTTGAGTCGGCGTTAAATCATCGATTCTACTACTTCAAGGCTGAGACCCGTACCGACTACATCGTCTCAGGAGGCTTCCATGGCGGCTACTAACGCTGGTATAAGATTATCCCACCTAATTCCACATTAGCAGATTGATTGTGATTTAGGCTATGTGATCCTGTGTTTATGTGCTACTTATGTTGAATAGCAATATTCAACAATTGGTATCAGAGCCGTACTTAGCCTTATCATGATCTAATCTTAATCCTAAGCCATGATTTTGCCCCTGTTTTAGTCAGTTTAAGATTAATTTGATATGCATTAGCCCTGCAGATTAGTTTATGACATGCAATTAGTTTGATTTGTGCTTATTAGTGTGCAATTAGATCAATGCAGTAAGATTAAGTGCAAATCATATGCAAATTAGATGTAATCTAGTTCGGTTAATGATCAAAGTTCAAGTCTAAGTTTAATTTGATCTGTTAGAACCGAGTTAGATGCTCATGTGCCTAATTGCATGCCTAATTACGATAATTAGACCCTAATTAATTTTAAGTTCATGATTATGTTAAGTAATTAGGGTTAGTTCATCCCTGTTAACCCCAATTAGGAACTGTCAGTACTCAATCTTGCGAAATTACTCATCAATTCGTGAAATTGAAAGTGCATAAGCAAGTAGAAGGAGGGAAATCGAATCGAATTACAAAGATTCATCAGAAAAGATCCCCAAATTCGAAAATCACCAAATCAGCGAACCCTAACCCTAACCCTAGGGATTAAGGGCTTCCCTGGTTGATGGCGCAACATCGGGGCGTCCAGGCCACAGTCATCTCCTCACCGGCCGCATCGGCAGGGGCACACGCACGGCATGAATCGCGCCCGCTTCAAGCACCTGCGGCCGTCGGTGTGCTTTCGGGCCACCGAGCCGAGCAACTGCGGCATCAGACCGTCGCAGTCCACCCTCGTGACTCCTTCATCGACGCGCCATCGCCTCCAGGCCGTCGGCGCGTCCTGGCGGAGTGCCGCCCGCGCTCGAACGCCACCACGCGCCTCGCCGCCTTTACAGGACACGCGTGAGCCCCGACCGAGGCGCGCGATCGAAGTCGCACGCGTCCTCCGGCCAGAGGGCCGCAGCGGAGCCTACGGTCGGCGGTGGATCATGGCGGCGGCGTTTGCAAGCTTTGATCCGGGAGGAGAAAGGAGACGGGTGATCGCGGCGTGCGGGTGGAATGCGAGGAGTTAGGGTTTCCTCTCGCCGGCGGTTTTGA
Organism: Cenchrus purpureus; assembly: GCA_022644695.1. NCBI lineage: Eukaryota > Viridiplantae > Streptophyta > Magnoliopsida > Poales > Poaceae > Cenchrus > Cenchrus purpureus. The sequence continues at coordinate 46,621,376 of CP053458.1, forward strand.
CCCGGTTGGTTTCCCTCCGCCATCCGACCTGCGACGACGGCCGTGATTGCGCGCATCGGATCGGCCGGCGCGCAGGCGGGCCGCAGGGCCGATAGTTGGTTGCAGCCGTAAGATGGGCGGATTAGCTAAATAGAGGATGGGCTCACGTGGGCTAAAGCATATGTGGGCTAGTTTTGAGGTTTTGAGCCCGTTTAAGTTTTTTCCTTTATCTTTTATGTTTTCCGACTTATTTAATTTCCATAAGTCATATAATTTTTTAATTACTTGTTTAGTTTGCATTATTTTCATTTGAAAAATTATGTTTTCCACCGATGCAATTAAGATGCTCTCTAATTAAGTGGAACCATCGAGAAGCTTAGTTAGAGTATACTTGTAATTAATTCTGACCATCGTTGTTTTAATTATGAGTTTAATGATAAATTTCGTTTGTTTTCGCCCATCGGTGATGCAAATTGAAATTTATTGCATAATTTAATCGGACCATCGTAAGGTTATTATTATGCTTTTATGTGCATCTTTATTGTGTATTTTGAAACATAATTTTCCATAATTTTCGATGAACAATGTGACCGACTACCTAAACACCATTGAGCCACTTAATGGCACCAACTTTCCTAGTCGGAAGGAAAAGGTGCAGTCATACTTGGCATTTTAGAGTAGGACTCGGGTCTTACGTGAGGCTAGGCCTGTTGTTTCTCTCCCAATCGACAATTCTCATGTCGATAAGTGGGATAGGAACAACAGAATGGCCAACATGATCATTGCAATCGATCTCTGTTGCCATTAGAGGTGCTATTCACGATAAACATGAGGATGGTCGTGAGTTGACCGCTAAGGAATTCTTGATAAGGTTGAAGAAAACTTTAAGAGCTCCTCTAAGACCTATGCTAGCACTCTCATTATGAAAATGCTAACATCCTATAATGGGCAAAGTGGTATTAGGGAGCACATTTTGAGCATGTGTGATATGGCCAATAAGCTTAAGGCACTAGATATGGCCATCTCGGATGGTTTTGGTGCATTTCATTATGACTTCACTTGCCTCCTCAATATAGTCCTTTTAAGATAAGTTACAACACTTTTCGAAAGGGACTTGGAACATAGCTGAGCTTATCAGCTATTGTGTTGAGGAAGAGGAAAGATGTATATTGAAAAGGGAAGAATGTGGCTAACCTTGTTGGGTTTAATCATCCTTCTAAAAATCAAAATTTGAATCAGAAGCGACAGAAGAAATTTAAGAAAAATAAGGTGAATAAGACCACTTCACATAAGAATGCTCAAGATGCTAAAGTTTGCAAGTTCTGCAAGTCTCCTAAACATCTCTGCAAAAGCAATGCGCACGTTTAAGGAATGGCTAAAGAACAAAGGTCCTGATGTTGTTTTATTTATGTGTGAAATGCACCGTGAGCACCTAAACTTGTAGCGTTGTGTCAAATAGGTCCATGAACTTTGAAACCAGACATCTAGCCCCTTGAACTTGCGAACCCGTTCACCCGGTCCAACCCGGTTTTGCATGGCGGTTTTGCACGCAGTAGCGATGATGACGTGAGCACTCATTAATTTGAAATTGATATTTTTTTATTGAGCTCCAAATATTGCAAATAATATATCAAATTTGATCGTCTCGACGAGCTCTTTGCAATGGTGTACTCCGTTTTGTTATTTGAGATAGTTTTATTTAGTGTAAAATTAAATATTTCTATAAAATAAGTGATATATTTCTATAATGCACGGCATGATTAGTGTCACTAATCATGTTGTGCATTAATCTCGATCCCGTGGAAGCCTGCGCAGAATCGTGTGCAAAGATGCTTGTTCCTGTTCTCGGGTTTCGGCCTTACGGGTTGGGTACGTCGTTTTATATAATAATATATCACTTATTTTATAGAAATATTTAATTTTACACTAAATAAAACTATCTCAAATAACAAAGTACATCATTGCAAAGAGCTCACGAGACGATCAAATTTGATATATTATTTGCAATATTTGAAGCTCCGAATAAAAAATATCAATTTCGCAAATTAAGGAGTCATGTCATCACGACGTCAAGATCGCCATACGTTCATGCAAAACCGCCATGCAAACCGGGTTGGACCTGGGTGAACGGGTTTGCAAGTTCGAGGGCCTAGATGTCCGGTTTCAAAGTTCATGGACCTATTTGACACATCTTTATTTATTGATGAATCATTCTTGGCTGATTTTCCCCGAATACTTGGTGGATTGACTCGGTGCCGTGCACATTTCCAATTCATTACAGGCATTCGATTCGATGAGAACTATAAGAAGGGGAGCGAAATCTTAGAGTTGCTTGATGGAAATGAAGTTGAAGTCGGAAGGCGTTGGAAACTTCGCATTAGAGCTACCAAGCGGCTTGGTCTTCAATTAGATGATGTCCTTTATGTTCCTAGCTTAAAGAGAAATCTCATTTCGGTTCAGCATTAGATTATTCGGGACATATTTGTGAGTTTGGCAACAATAAGTGTAATATTAAGTATCATAATATAAATGTTGGTCTTGGTTATTTGCAAGGCAAGTTTTATATGCTCTCTCTTGATAAAGATTATTCTGTGATGAATGTGAGTGATGTGTCTAAAAAGCGTAAGCGAAATGATGAGACTTCTTGAAATTATGGCATTGTTTAAGCCATATTTCGAGGGGGAGAATGGAACGTCTCATTAGGGAAGAGATACTACATTCATTAGATTTCTCAGACTCAGAACAGTGCATCGACTATATTACGGGGAAATTCGCTAAGACAATTAAGAAAGGAGCTACTAGGAGTTCGGGCCTCTTAGAAATTATTCACACTGACATTTGTGGCCCATTCCGGTAACTTGGTTGATGGTTATGATTCATTCATTACTTTCACTGATGACTTCTCTCGTTATGGTAATATTTACCCCATTCGCGATCAATCTGAAGCATTAGATAAATTTAAGATTTATAAGGCTGAAGTGGAAAATCAGCATAGTATTACTATTAAAATAGTAAGATCAGATCGAGGTGGTGAGTATTATGGGAGACATGCTCCATATGGTCAGATTCCTGGACCATTCACTAAGTACCTTGAGGAAAATGGTATTAAGGCCCAGTATTCTATGCCCGGCGAACCACAACAGAATGGAGTGGCTGAGCGACATAATCGCACACTTATGGACATGGTGCGTAGCATGCTTAGCTATTCTAGTTTGCCAGTGGAGTTGTGGATGGAAGCATTAAAAACAGTTGCACACATTCTTAATCGGGTTCCTAGTAAGTCAGTGCCCAAAACACCTTATGAATTGTGGTTTGGAAGGAAACCGACACTTAATTACTTACGTGTGTGGGCCTGTCCAGCTGAAGCTAGATTATTTAATCCTCAACAAAAGAAATTAGATACTAAGACGATAAGCTGTCATTTTATTGGATATCCCATCGGTCTAAGTACTGTTTCTCTATCCTAGTCGCCACACTAAGTTCGTAGAGACTAGGCAGTTGTTCCTAGAGGATGCAATCGGTGGGAGCTTTCCAACGAGGGAAATAAGTCTTGAGGAAATTCGGTGAGCTTCCTATTCCGGTGACTCAAGAATCAGTGACACCTCAGTTAGTGCCATTGTTCTTACCCTCTATTCGGACTTCAAGTGCTACTGACTCAAGTTGAGGCACCACAACATGATTGTGCCAGCAAGAGCAAGTGGTGCATAATAATGAAGTGCAAAACCCTATTGAGCAACCTCTACCCATTCACAGGCATTGTGAATGAGCCTATAAGGAGATCACAACGGCCAAGGAGGTCTGCCATTCCCGACTGTTATGAGACATACTTAAGTGAAGATATGTATGATGTCGGAAGGTAGATGATCTGTCTCATTCAAAGAGGCAATTTCAAGTGAGCATTCCGCTAAGTGGGTTGAGGCTATGGAAGATGAGCTTAAGTCTATGAGCACTAATGATGTATGGGACTTAGTCGAAATTCCTGATGGAGTCAAACCAAGATGAGTAAGTGGGTCTTCAAAATTAAGCGTGACTCTAAAGGAATGTCGATAAATTCAAAGTAAGGCTCGTGTATAAAGGGTTATACACAAAAGAAGGGGCTGATTATAATGAAGCTTTTTCACCTGTGTTTAAGAAAGATTCGTTTAGAATCGTCATGGCGCTAGTGGCTCATTTTGATTTAGAGCTACATCAGATGGATGTTAAGATTGCATTCCTTAATGATCACTTAGACGAGACAATTTTCACGACACAACCGAAAGGTTATGTTGTGAAAGGTAAAGAACATATGGGATGCAGATTGAAGAAATCCATTTATGGACTTAAGCAAGCGTCAAAACAATGGAACCTTAGATTCGATCAAGTGATTAAGAAATTCGGATTTAAGGAAAATCCTATAGACAATTGTATCTACATTAAGATAACAGGTGGAAAATTTGTCGTTCTAGTACTATATGTGGATGATATTCTATTAGCAAGTAACGATAAGCAAATGTTACATGAGACAAAGAGATTTCTATCATCCCATTTTGATATGAAAGATCTCGGTGAGGCCTCTTATGTTCTGGGCATTGAGATTCACCGAGATAGGACCAAAGGAGTGCTGGGATTATCTCAAAAGGCATATATTGATAAAATGCTTAAGAGATATGAGATGCAAAATAGTAAGCCCACACCTGTTCCAATAGCAAAGGGCGATAAATTTAGTGAAGAACAAAGTCCTAAAAACCAGTTGGAATTAAGTGAAATGAGTAATATTTCTTATGCTTATGCTGTCGGGAGCTTAATGTATGCTCAAGTCTGTACGCGTCCGGACTTGGCATTTGCAACCGGAATGTTTGGAAGATATCAGCAAAATCCAGGAAAGGTCCACCTTTGGATAGGTGTCAAAAGGCATTACGCTATTACCAAGGCACTAAAAACTACATGCTTACATATAAGAGATCAGATAATCTTGAAGTTATTGGTTATTCTGATGCTAATTTTGCTAGATGTGAAGATAGTAGAAATTCTACATCAGGATATGTCTTCACTCTAGCAGGAGGAGCTATTTCTTGGAAAAGCTCTAAGCAAGAGTTAACTACAGCGTCGACTATGCAGGCTAAGTTTATAGCATGTTATGAAGCGACAGGACAGGCTGTGTGGCTTAAGAATTTTATTCCGGGCCTTAACGTTATAGATAAAAATTACAAAACCACTTAAGTTATCTTTGTGATAATAAATTAACAGTATTTTTCATAAAGAACAACAAGTCAAGTGGTGCTTCCAAACACATTGACCTTAAGTATCATGTTGTTATTGAAAGAGACCAGGATCGTACTATTAATGTTGAGCACATAAGAACTAATGAGATGCTCGCGGATCCGCTCACTAAAGGCATACCACCTAATCTATTTAAGCAACATGTTCTAGACATGAGTCTGGTGGATAGTCTTTAGGTCCTGGTTCAGGGCCGTTATGAACTCCCAATAATGTATAAGCGTTCTAACAAGGTGTCTCAGTGAAACTATGGGTAATGGGGTCCCGGTAGCGAATTAAATGCTACTGATGACGCATTGGTCTAGTATTTACTGTTTTACCGAGTGTGAACATTAGTATGATGCGAACAAGTTGTAGACCGTTCGATCAAGTGGGAGAATGTTGGAAATAAACTGTTATCGTGATCTTTTCGGTCTCCAACCGAGAGGAACTCGAGAGGAACTTGTTCCTCACGTTTTCCCCTACGTGATGGAACAGAACTCGTGTTCTGTAATCGGCAGGAACACAATTAGAATCCTATTAGGACTCTAGGCCCTGCCTCCACAGCTCCATATAAAACTAAGGGTAAGGCAAAGCCTCCAATGCATCAAATCAATTTGCTTTAGCCTAAAGACCAAACACCGATTGCTAAGGGAGCTGGAGGAGGTAGAAGCTCTAGTTCCTCGTCCACGTCCGGGTCAGTGCCGTTGGCGTCCAGAGGGGATACGTTCAAGTTGCCGATCAAGAACATCACAAGTTCTTGAGTCGGCGTTCGTCATCGATTCTACTACTTCAAGGCTGAGACCCGTACCGACTACATCGTCTCAGGAGGCTCCCATGGCGGCTACTAACGCTGGTATAAGATTATCCCACCTAATTCCGCATTACCAGATTGATTGTGATTTAGGCTATGTAATCCTATGTTTATGTGCTACTTATGTTGAACAACAATATTCAACAGCCATAGCTCCAATGTCGATCGACTGCTTCTCTCCTTCGTGCCATTCATTCGTTCGTTCGTTTCACAGTCAGCAACAAAATGGCAGATACATACGCCAATGCGCCATACTTGTACAGGCGAATAATGCTGGTACATATAACCCCCCAGTGCTGCAGTGCAGGAACACATACGCACACATTTGTAAGGGAAATATGTAGTGTAAACCTAACAGTAGGTGCAAACTTGTAAACTTGGAAGATGGACCATCAGATCAGAAATGTGTGGCCCGATGTCAACAACAGGCATTTTACATTTTACCGCCCGTGCTGCCTCGGACCATTTTTTGATTGGAACCTCGTGCTACTCCAAATGTGCTGACAGGTCCTACGAAGCAATCCTCAGATTCCCCGACCCAAGCCGCCGCCTGCGCTCACGCGCGGCGTACTCGTGGCGGCGGTCTCCATGCTCGTGGAGCCGTGGAGGCGTCCAACACCCAACACGCCGTCGTCCTTGGCAGGTCGCGTCGTTGTCTCTTAAGCTCCCACACACGGCTTCAAAGCACCACCAACAAGATGTACAAAGACACGCGGTGGCCGGCGGCGCTGCTTGCCTCCATGTGCCCCGCCAGCTTCCCCTCGCCAGGGGTCCAAGACGACCTTGCCCTGCCTCCTCACCGACGACCCCTGAATTCTCCGACCTCCTCCCTCCGTTCCCCTTCGTCGATCAGGACGCGTTCCATCTCCGCGACCTGTCGCCGCTACCGCAGTCTTCGTCGGCGCCAATGCCGATGAGCCCCATCCCCAGCAAAAGATTCCCGTCGCGGCCTTCGTGAGCAGCGTCTTCAGCAAGTTCCGTGACCCGACGCCATCCGCTGCGACTTCCTGAGAGACTTACACCGCAGTAGGGAGCTCGGATTTGAGCGTTCTGCTTAAACTCTGCATTGCGAAAGCACAATTTCAAATTGTATTTGTTGTTACCTTGATTGAATTAGTTCCTGTGTTTCTCCAAACTGCATATTTGCACTGGTACTAGCCATTAGAGCTATGTTTTTGTTTTTGTATTATTGTGTATCTGATTTTCTCATAACAATTAAGCTTGACATTTTTTTTGCATTATTCTGTAGCAAAAGAAAGTGCTAACTATATGGCTTCTAAATGCATAATTTGAAACATTCATATGCTTGTCCATGTTTGGGGCATAATGATAGTTGTGTATCTGACTTTCTCATAACAATTAAGCTTGCCACTTTTTTTGCATTATTCTGTAGCAAAAGAAAGTGCTAACTATATGAGCCTGGCTTCTAAATGCATAATTTGAAACATTCATATGCTTGTCCGTGTTTGGGGCATAACGATAGTAAAATATCATGCATTTATTCTACTCTTTTTATTAAATTTGTTGATCTAACTCTTATGAATCGGCAGGCAGAATTACTAATGTTTTCTGAACTCTATTGAGCAGAGCAACTGGATTTTGGTAGGAGTCTGCATTTTGTCATGGTATGGCATTTTGCTTCTCCTTAAGTGATATGGCAGTTCTCACATCCTTTATTTTCCAAAAAAAAAAAGTGCACGAAGTCAGCCCTATTGTGACCAAGTTTGGTGCCACTTATTAAAATTCTTATTTTTTGTTTGTGTTATCACAGGCATTAGTGTGTATATCGGCATACCTCATCGTGGCATTTTTATAAGGTGAAGAGTACTAACATATCTTTGAATACATCATGTTTCATTGAAGCCCACAAAAGTCGGACCAAGATTGTTTTTCTTCGTGCAACAATCAAGATACTTGACCTGAGGTTCCAAGGTCTGTGAACAACACAAGGCTATGATTTGTTTCAACTTTCAAGAAAGATAATAGTACAATGGAAGGCATCCTTGTTATACACCTGCCTCATGCTGCCCACGAAATGGCCTTCTACTGTATATGAATAATTTGTTCTTATGGCACCTTGGCTGGTGTACTACTGTCAAGGTTTTATAAATGACATAGTTGTAAGTGATGAGTTGTGTCTGATTACTCCGTGTTGTCTGATAAATGCATCTGTACATAACACAGCTTGTGATGTACATCTATAATTGATATATTAAATATATATCTTGCCATTATATATCTAAATCAGTGCATAATTACAAAATAGCATATACATATTAATTGAATTGAAGGGTAACACCATAAGATACCGGGTTAACCGATAGGGTTACCAGATCTATCCTAAATATATACATAGAATAGATGACTACAATGGAATGGTGAACTTCAAATCCTGGTTGAACACATGACTTCATTTTTAGAGAAAATGTCCCTGCATGCTTTCAACAATCTTTTTCTTTCCTATGTTCAGCTATTTGTTCCTCCTAGGTACCTGCAAAAAAAATAAATCAACTTGTATTTTAGGGAATTAGGTACAATCAGAGACATGATAACCTGTATATTGTCAATTTGAACTAAGCATAGAGTTTGATATGCATATAAGCAAATACCAAAAAAATGAGGCCCATGGTTCTTCCTATCAGGAAAAGAGTCACAATTTAAAAGCATGTAGGGAATACACATGTCAGATATGGTATTGAGCATCGCAAAAAAAAGAGGCATAGCTGATTACATGTGCACCAACCCACTTCACCAAAAAACCCAACATGCTGGACTGAAGTCTAAACTTTCTAATTTGGAAATAGATACCTCATCACCGTTGTGGTGCTTTGTCTGGGCAGTTTCTTGAATCATGTTTCACAACTTGTTTGCATGTCCTACACATGCGTGGCATTCTCTCATTTTTCTTTCTCTTCTTATCATTACTTGGTTGTCCCCCTTTGTCATGGTGCCCTCTGATTCTCTTGATCCTACCCCTGGAACGTGTATCATTCGGTGGGTGGATATCAATTTGATCAGGAATTGAACATCCAAGGTATGACTCAAACTCCTCGACCTCTTTCGTTTCTTTCTCTGGAGCGATCTCCTTAAGTTTCTCACCAATAGCAATTAATTGATCCCTTAAGAAATGCATAGCATCAGGTGATTGCTTCGCTTGCAAGATAAGTTTTTCCATTTGGTTGCAAGCCTCTGATACCATTTTTTGCATCTCCGGGTCTGTCCTGTTACTAGTATTTTCCTCCAATAAGATGCCATCCACATCAAACACAGGTTTCTTCTTGCAGCCTTGCATAAACCTTTCTAATAAATAATAGCTTGGGAATTCATTCAACATGGCACTTCTTAGAGCTACAATGATGTGACGACATGGTATGCCACGAGTTTCAAATCGCATACAAGAGCATGTTGCAACCATGGTTGATCTATTGTAGCGTACTACTCTTGGTCTTTTAGAATCTTCAATGATGCCGGTGATTTTGACATCACCATCTAGTTGCACAGTATCAGTTAGACAATGGTCCCTAGCAGCAATCACCTCTGCTTGAAATTCATTAAAAACTTCATGGGTAAAAACCTCACTGCCATGTTTTTCTATCCCCCATGCTGTCCTCAGATTGTGGGTTGTGTGAAGGGTAATATTATCCATCTCTAGCTCCTTATACCTTTGTTCTTCCAGTGCCCCATCAAACCTCAGCCAAAACTCAACCAAAGATAGTTTCCACCCAATTAGACGAGAGAAAAAAGAATTAGCACTCTCTGACCTTGAAGTGGTCCTCAACAGACCTGACAAAGGTATGCTAGTGAAATAAGCTGGCACCCATGATTTTCGTTGCTCAAACTTTGTTGTGAACCATTCATTCCCTTGCAACCCATACTTGCACATAATACGTTCCCATCTATCTTCAAATTCTGTTGGCGTTTCAGAGGACCAAACACAACAGCTTAAACGCTTGTGGAATTCTTCGTCTTCTTTCAAAGTCGGCCCAACCTTATCAATAACCTTCATCAAAATGTGCCACATGCACAACCTGTGGACAGATGTCTTAAAGACCTGTTCTATTGCAATCTTCATGCTTGCTGCCTCATCAGTAATAATAAGCTTAGGTGCAACACCTCCCATGGCTTTCAAAAATGTATTAAACAACCACACATATGACTCAGCCTTCTCGTTGGATAACATGGCAACACCAAACAATATACTATTTTTGTGGTGATTCACACCGGTGAAGGGTGTAAAAATCATGCTATATTCGTTGGTGTTGTATGTAGAGTCAAAAGAAACAAGATCACCAAAGTGAGCATAGTTTTTCCTACAAGTTGCATCAGCCCAAAACACATGGATCAACCTGCCGTGCTCATCCACAACATAATCAAAGTAAAAACCTGGGTTTGCAAGGCTCTTTCTACTCAACTGATCCACAAACATTTGAGCATCTGATGACTTTATTAATACCCTCAGAGCACGTGGTAATTCTGCAAGTCCCTTTTTAAGAATCCAACATTCTCAAAACCACCTGCACCAATACGAAGATATCTATAAGCTTGTGATGTGCCAATGCTTGCTTTATGGCATGTAAACAATGTGCTTCTGGCACTCAATGTAACTTTTCTATTGGATCTTATGAACTGCTGCTTCGTAGGAGTCGCGAGTGCATGCGTATGGTGTTCCTCGAATCTTGTCACAATGTATTTATCATCCTTGGTCCGCTTGATAACAATCATAGCCTCACATCCGCACCTAGTGATGCTTTTTTCATATTTTTTCTCTTTGATCCCAGATTGCTCATTCTTCGCACCACGAAAACCTTCGCTTGCACATAAGAAGCGCTTGTACTTGGTCACTCCATCAACGACTTTGTGCTTGTCAATGTTGAAAAACCAACATGGTGGGCATAGCACTTATAGAACTCCCTAGCTGAGTCCACATCATCAAAAGACATCCCAATGTTTGGCTTCATGGTTTCATCACAATCTGGAGCATAATATGAGCCCTACGAAGTACATTATAGATGTTAAATGATATGTCAAAAATGTAGAGAATTGCAATTAAGTAATGTTCACATGAGACTTACACAAAATGGGATGCTAGAGGACTTTTGTGGTGTGATACAATCTGGAGCATGAATAGTGGGAGCAAATGACTCCCCATCAGAGTGTGCATCATTAAAATCCAATTGCCTTGCCATGCTCACTTCACCCTTAAGGGTCATATATAGTAGCTTCTATATTAGATGAATGAGAGAAATTACAAAATACAAACAGTTTGACAAAATTTTGTGAGGATGCAGATAAGGAGTGTGCAAAAGGTAATTGAAGAATTCGTATCTTTTGCAATAGGAAAAGGGTACATGAAAAAGCGCTGATCCTAACTATGCAAAAGGGAACAACAGATTTGCAGTACCATTCAACATGGTCTAGCACATTGTACAGTTAAGCTCACTACCTGGCAAATAAAGCAACACAATACTTAAATATTTCACCTTACATTGGTTGGTTTTTTTCTTCATACAACCATCACCAACAAAGAACTCAAAGACATTGAAACAATCATGCAACACCCACCAAAAATGAGGACCAATCCTCAGATGTAGACTATCTAATGATGCAATTCAACTAAAAGAACAATGACATTGATTACAAATTAAAAAAATCAATGTATCCCTAAACAGGCATATGGATACTTTATTTAGCAAGACCACAATTACAAACTTTGAGGTACAAGGTTTATTAATTGAATGAGGTAGCTCATTGAAATTGAAGCTAGAGATAACAAGTCTTGAACAGAGGACTAACAACAAGCAGTCAAGCAGGTTGCAGGTTTGAACAGACACCATGGATAGGTTGGGCCAGAATTAACACACCCCAAATTAAATATATTATTGATCGAGAGAACAACAAGCCTACCAATTGAACAAGTGCAATAATAAAGAGATTCTAGAAGGAGTAAACCTTATTTCTGTTTACCAAGCACCAACTGCAGCTTGGTCAGAACTAGTGGACGGCTTGAAATCCCCCAGAGCAGCAGTAATAGATGAAGTTGAGGTTGCACTTTCTTGTTGTCGTCAAATTAAGAGACGATTGCAGGAGGAAGTGTGCCCCAGCTTCATTACATCCACTGATCCGCACAATCCGAAATTAGAAACCCTAGATCCTATAAAGATTGGGGGGATAGCGAGATGAAGGGCAGGTTATGTTGGGATGACCATTTGGGGGAAATCGAGTTACCTACAATACCGATGACGGAGGCACAGATTGTTGGAGTTCGTGGACGCCCCCCATGGCTATCCGAACCCTAGCATGATCACAAGATTGTGGGGATTAATTCAAGCAAAGGTGGCGGGCTGGTGGTACCTGGCCGCATTCTTCAGTCCAGGAAGAGATTGGGGACCTGGTGGCACATTTGTACAAGTTGCAGGGGTCCAATAGCAAAATGTGCTAAGTCGGTGCGGGTGGTAAATTGTAAATGCACCGTGGGGTCAATTGGTTCATTTGGTGCCGTTCGCTTGTGATCTGATGGTCCACGTTGCTGGTTTACAAGATTGCACCCATCGTTGAGTTTACACTACATATTTTGCCCATTTGTAATCTGTAATTCATTCTTTTCCCCCTTCTTTCCATTTACTGTTGAATTAGTTCAGTTCAGTGATATCGAGTTGTGAATTACTGAACTGCAATGGGTGGATTAAAAATCTCGGTAGATCAGGAACAAGCTCCAAAATGATACTATAATTTCGCGAGCGTCACTGTGGTGATAATCCAATAATGGGGAGTCGAAGTTTGCTAAGACATTGCTCAAATTTTGCCACGGCGGCCAGTGACTCTGCTGACAGCTCTCTCTCTCTCACTCTGTTCTGCGTTCCTGTTGGAGGGAACTCCTTCGGGCCTCTCCTATTATCCCTTCCAGAAGTTGGATAGCGATAGCAACTTCCAGCCCATTTATGGCCCATCTAAGCATTATCTTCTTCCTCACCTCCTTCCCACGTCCTCTACCCCGCCTTCTTCCTCCACTCCCCGGCCGATGGTCGTCAGCCGCCCGCCCGCGCCCACCACCGCACCTCCTCCACCCCTTCCTAATCATGCTTGTCTCCCGCACGGCCACGGCTCGACCGTCTGGCCGCTGCCGGCCTGCGGTGCCGCCGCCTCTGCTACCACTCAGCCTCCGCCTCCGCTCGCACACCACCACCGTGCCCGGTCCTGCCTCCCACCCTCCTTCTATGGTGGGTAGCCATAGAAATCCCCAACCCCAAAGAACCCGAACCCTAACCCTACACGCCGCCACCACCACTGCACGGCGGCGACCGCCGTCGGTATACTGAGCATTTTGGCCGGCCCGGCCAGTCCCGCCCACCTGACCCATCGACGCGTGGGCGAGATCTTGAAGCCGCGAAATTTTTTGGTCCGAGCCCGGCCCAAATGCTGTTTTAGTTACTTTACACTATAAAATGCGCGGCCAGCTGCCCGGCCCGAGCCCTACTGAATCGAGGTCGACACGTCCCATGGGACGGTCATGGGCAGGATTTTCTCGGCCCGAAAACCCGAGTTTTTTTCGGCCCGGCCAACCCGGCCGGCCCGCCCGTGGAATGCTCAGTCTGCCGCCCGCCCCCACCTCCCGCCGCCGCCTTCACGCGGGCAAAAGCGGCAGCACGAATCGGCGGCGGCATCATGGAGATGGTCGACGAGCTGAGGAAGAAGAAGGCCATCCTACGGCTCCTATCACGTGCACGAATCTTGAAACAATTAAAGATAACTTCGTTTGTTCCTTCCGGAAGATGTATAGGATTCCCGTCAACTATCTGCCGTCATTGGGCTGGGCCAGGCTTCTTCGAACATTCAAGAACGAAAGCCCAATTGCTGGGCTGGGCGAAAGAAACAATCCACCACGCACGGTCCACCACATCAACTTGGGAAGATGCCAAGCCCAGTCAACCAATCAATCAGTCCAGACTTCACACGACGACTCCCACGCACGCACGGACCCCGGTGGTCGTCGTCTTCCGCGGGATATTTAACTTTTTATCATTCTTGGGATTGTCTTGCGCTGCGTTCTACGGTAATGAAAATTTATAGTGTAATACACAACACATTCAACAAAGTAATATATCAAATGAAAATAGTTAATTCACAAACTTTAGTATTCTATTAATACTTTTTGGGAATACTGCAACTTTTCAAATATACATAAAATTGCACCGATCTTAGTCACAACCTAAGGTATTCATGTACACAGTTGCTTTTCTAAATACTTAGTTGACCATGCATTGTGTCGTAACTGTGAACCATAAGAGCATAGCAACCGCAAGGAAATCTACATGCATGCAATCTATCATTGTGGCCAAAACTCCTCCGTAAAATATATAGCAGTGGGCTGATCTGAATTCTTCAAAACTTGTTTGTTTGAGAATACTCTAGTGTAACCAGTACAATTCATTAGCCTGCTCCTGTGAAGACTGCGTATGAACAAATTAGTAGCTTCCGAGGGTTATCCCAACATGGTATCAGTGAGAGTTTCTTAGCTTCTAGCATATATTTTCAGAATCAGTTCTTTGCAGGACAATATGGCATGAGTTAAAATAGTTTTCCATTTAGCAAACATGTGTGAGAAGCAAAATTTGGAAAAAATGAGCTCAGCGTCACCAATGGGTCTGAAGGACAATCTATAACTGTGGTCATAAAATTATTCATAATCTGCAAACACAAAAGTTAGTCATCAACTATAACATGGTAAACCTGAATTATTGAGGTTGACTTCGTACATGAATAAAAATAAACTTTTCATAATTTCATTGGACATCACAGATCAAAAGGGAGAAACATGGAACACGAGATTAATTAAATCATAATTCATAATACGAAAGAAGAAGCTGTGTACCTTCAATTTGAGCTATTAATGATCATCCCAATCATCCATATATTGAATAAAATCTACATATAGTTTTCTACTTGGAATTTTCAGAACCGAATCATTAACAGTTGTGCATTACCGAATCATTACTTGCAGCTTCTCATTAACTTTACTGCTCAATAAATAAGGAAATGCATTGCTGACGCCCTTCATATGAGACTAATTGAATACAAAATAATTCTTCATCAATGGGAAATGAATTACTAAAAAATGATTATCACAACATAAGTCGATCGATAATGGAAGCTGGAAGGTTTAATGCTCACCCATAGAAGCTGACAACACCGTTGGGACTACTTTAGCGAATGTGGAACCGTGCGTGTGTTCCTCGAAGATTTGATACACAAACAAACGATGAAATCAACACCTCTATACAGAGATGTGTTCTTGGTCTAAGTCATAGATCGACACCTAAATTTGTGTGTCTACGTCACGAGAGCTCATATTACAATTTATAACTTTTGATTTGGAAATGAAATGGCAAAATCGGAGATGATAAGAACAAGTCTATAGGGACACAAGTCTCCAATCTAAGACCAACACACAATGAAGTATATCAACCAGGAAACATATTAAGAAACCATTTTTGTAAATGCTCTCTGAGCATGATGCACTTTGAGGCATGCGAAACCAAACCTGCAGAATGCCTTACCTCATCCTTCCTATCTGTCCTTGTTCTACAAAATTCACAAGACAAAACCCATCACACTTTATATCGATCATCTCAAGCGGCAAAACATGTCATTAGTTTAGTATATATTCCAAAATGTTCAATTTTCAATTAGGTGGTTCATTTTGCATATGAGCACTCAACAATAAAAAAATTGTGCATTATGTGTTGGTAAGATGCAAGAGCAGAATATAGGGGCTGTTTGGTTGGCTGCCTCCACTCGCCACAGCACAGTGTTCCTCGCCACACTTCTATTCTCGCCACGCCATACCAACAAGACACGGGCTGCGGTGTGGCGGTTGCTTTGCCACGGCCGTGGCGTGGTCTGTGGCGCGCGTTGTGGCCGAGCCAAACAACCCCATAATCACAAAGCCTAGGCTCCAATCTTTTTTTCCCCATATCTAAAAGACAATTAGTAGTTCTTATATGTGAAAAAATAGAAAAACAATGCATATGTACAAGTAGACACTAAGTTAGCATTGATAGGAAAGGAGCAGCATCAGGTCTACATTTACTATATTCAAAATTTAAGCAAAAATGAAAAATAACAGAGGATGCTACATTGGTAATCCAAAAATCAGGAGTCAAGTAGATATTTAAGTCCTCAGGACACAACCTTTGTAAGATCAACTCATCACTAATCTGAGTCAATGAAGCAATGTATCATACCAATCAACATAAGAACTGAGTACATGACTACTGACAAGGATATATATGCACGTTTTACCTGACTTCTTGCTGGAAGATTGCCTAGCAAAAATGCAGAAAGCTCTCCTACCTTCAGTTGATCCACCATTGGGAAAGCAGTGGACCCTCCACCACTGTTAATTCCGGCAATGCATGCATCGGTTCCTCGTAGTTTGCTGCTAGAATGAGCAGATATAATTTCAAAATTGTCAAACTGAAGTACCATAGTGCATGGGCTATCACAGTTTTAAATAAAGAAATCCTATCGATTTTATTTTTGGATAACATATCTTTGTACTTGACGCACTTACTCGTTTTAATAGCAGGATTGACATAGATGGCTACAGGACAACTTTTTAGCTCGAGCCATTGGGCTCTGCAAGTTGCATGCAATTAACTTGGAGTGGTGGGATTTTGTATCCTATCTATTTTATCATATTTAGTTCATTCCCCATTTCCTTGACCTATGCTGGTAGTTCCTTCAGATGAAAACATTTGGGAGTGAAGATTTAGAAGGTAGTGGGCACTGGTGATTGGAGCTTTTAACTTTCCTACAATATTGACACTTAAAGAGAAGAGTCCAAAGTCCAAACAGGCAGGTTTTCCACTAATTAGATATGACAGGTAGTAAGGGTGCATCAGAAAAATGATGCCATAATAGAAAGGTTAAATCCGAACAAAAGGATACATCTGGAAAAATATTGTATGCTTACTTGAGTTGAGTGTATACTCCAAGTACTAAATTATGCTTGAAATCATACATAGGTCACAACAGATGGACCACTTTGCTTGAGAAGCTTCTTCAAAACTTATTGGACCTGCAATCTGGAGTAATGTTTCATGTCCATCACCAAAAGGATAGTCATGCATGGGCTGATTTTCCAACAATCGATTCAAGCACAAGTGTATTGAAGTGACACAAGATTTACCATTAGCATTGTCGCTGGGCTCAACAAGAACTCAAAGCTCTTGCAGTGCATGTTTGCAGTCCTCCAAAGAAATAGAGGAATTATTAAGTCATCAACAACAATCTTCAACACGTCGATCTCGATGACATTAACTGCCAGTAAATTAACCAAGAGAAATAGCAGAGTTTTTATTCGTGATCCGTAAATTGATGAAAACTTAAAGAGAGCTCTAAAATTAAATTAAGCAGTGTCCCTCATCTCTGAAGCAAGCTTTAAATCTCATCTGCTGATAACCTCTCTATTTCCTCTTTTTCTCTCAACTTATGTGGGTCGAGACTCGAGTTCCCTGCATCGGCAATTATGGAGTGAATTCCCGGATCAATCTACAACACTTCAATGAAAAGCAAAAGAATAAGCATTACCATAACCACAAATTTCACCCAAATTGCAAATATTTCAAGCTAAAACCAGGGAAGCCACTGCAATAAGCCATCCAGTGAATCGAACTCACGCGCTTGGTAATCTCCACTTCATCCTTCCCCCTTCGCTTTGCCCACCGCCCCGACAAATTGTTCAATTCTTGGATCCTTGCTCCACCATCGCCACCGCTTGGAGAGAATGAGGCGGTGGCCAAGGCTGCAGAGAGGATTAAACAAACAATTGGCATCAGAGGATTAAATAAGAAAGGCCCACAAACATCAGGGTGCCTGAATCGTAGATCTACAATTGATCTACGATTGGGATAATCTGAGATTGGGGATTGGTTAATCAACTGCAAGATTAAATCGCATAACTACCCTGTCTCCAATGGACGAACATGAAGATACACTTATCTGCACAGATCATGAAGGGGGCAATCGTCAAGACGCATGGAGGAGCGAGCTCGGAGGGGGAAGAAAGGGAGCACATATGTCACCGAGTGGAAGGAGGTGTGGCGTTGGAAGCTTGGCGAGGCGCCGCTGAGACGCCCATCGCGGGCATCCACGGTAGTGGCGGCATCCATGGACCTCAGCGGAGTCCTCAGAAGATGTCGATGTCAACGTCCACGGCTGGACCCATCCACACCGGCGGGAGATGGCGGCGGCGTCCACAGTGCCGGGAGTACATGGGACGAGGAAAGATGAGCGTCGGCGACATCGACCGCGGTCTGCGTTGCCAGCGGCGTGACCACCCGGAGGCGAAGGGTGCACCGGTTGGGAGGCGGCGTGCAAGTGCGGAGGATGAGAGAGGGCACGGAGAGGGCATGGCGGATGGGGAAGTGGCGGCGGCGTCTCGGAGGCGGAGGAGGCGGGGCCGCGGAGAGGGGCGTGGCGGCGTGCGTGAGGCACGGCGGACGAAATTTCTTTTCGAGGCGGGGCGAGATGGTCATCTGAGGCGGCGGAAGGCGAGCGAGGCGGACAGAGCAAAAGCGGCGTGTCGGGTTTTCTCCACTTCATACTTTTTAGGAGTAGAGATAACGGGTGGCGCCTCTCCAGATAGCATCTTAACGGTTGCCAATACATTTTTAGCATATGAGAGAGAAAATGTATACAGATTTTCCACAATTGCTCGCGTGGCACGCGCCAAAGTCGATCCATCGGGATCCGAGAAAGGTGTAAAATGACCTCCAATACCACTGGTCTATCCTCTTTCTTCTTCTCCATGCCGTCGAGCCCTCTTTCTCTCCCGTCGTCACGACGAGCCCTCTTTCTCCCCAGTCCGCCCGGCCACCTCTCCCTAGCTTCTTCCACCGGCAACCCGCAGGACCCGCCATCTCCAAGCCCATGCTCTCCTATGTCGCCCCTCGCTTGCGGTGGCCGCGGTCTCTCGGGCGGCCACCCTGAGCTCCCCATGGCGCATCGGCGGCCACCGGCGAGCTCGGCGAGCCACGAACGAGCCACCGTGACGGTGAGCATGTGCTCCACACCCGACGGCGCGGTGGCCGCGGGTCAGCTCCGCCACGGACAACCGGCCACCGGATGTGGGAGGCGATGTCGAGGGCGAGCCCGGCCGACGACCGCCTCGCGCCTAGCCGCCTGCCACGGCCACGGCTGCCGTCTGCGCCACCGCCGCACCATCACTGCCGGCGCCTCCGGGTAGCCGCCTTCCCGCGCGGTCAGCTGGGCCACGCAGAGACCCCGCCACCGCTTTGCTCGCTAGCGCGATAAGCAATCGATCGGAGAGGATTGAGAAATCCGGCCACCACGCTCGAGCTCACGGTGGCCGCCCGATCGCCATGAGGGAGCTCCGCACGGACTCGCCGGCCTGAGGGAGCTCACGGTGGTGCCGCCCGGCGAGCTTGGTAGGGTGGCCGCGACCTCGTGGATGGCGCCGCGGCGGGCGTGCCGAGCAACACCGTGATCGCCCGCAGCCGGCGTGGCGGAGGTTGCCATGTCGCCGGCGAGGTGCGGTTTGGGACAGAGGGCGGTGGAGGTTGAAGGTAACCTTACAAGCGGGCCCCACATGTAAGTGAATGGAGAGGGAGAAGGAACAGGAGCACCGGAGTCATTTGACACACCTCTGTCTCTCATCTCGGATCCACATCGATGATGATGTGGCGTGCCACATCAGCAAATGTGACAAATGTGTATGTCATTAGCACTGTAGCATGGTAAAGATGTAGCGCCATCTGGGAAGGTGCTATCCGGAGAGGCGCCACCCGTTATTATAACGGTAAAAAGTTAAATATCCCGTCTTCCGCGGGCGTTCGTGTGTGGCTCTGGGAGGCCGGAAAGAATGGCCGGCACACGGCGGCGAAGCGGTGGCCGGCGCGACCCCAGACTATCGCCATCCGCCGTGCAATTATCTCCGTCGCCATCCTCCGGCCGTTGGGAAGCGCCACACTTGGCGCGGTCAGCTGCCTCTGTGTGCCCCCCTCGCCTCCTCCGGTCTCCTCCGCCGACGTGGACTCGCCGCCAACCCGCAACGCGACGCCGGGCCCGTCGTCCGCTTCCTCGGGGGTGCATCGAACGTGGCGCGCCACTTGCGACGCTCCCTCCCGCCGTGCGCCGGCTACTTAACCACGCCCCGGCCGCGTGCGGCGGGGAGAGGAGCGGAGTGCGCGGGAGCAAAACGGCGACTAAAAGTTACTGGTGGAGGAAGCGGGTCGAATCATCTAGCTAAGGCAATGAAGCCCAGGCCTCTCACTTGCGTGGCGGCGGGGTGCGCCGCCGGGTGGGCGTGGAGGCCGAGGCTGTGCGTGCGGTCAGAGGGGGTGTCGCCCAAGAGTCCCCACGCGTCAGCGTCGGCGGGCGCGGTGCATTCGGAGGGACACCACGGGCACGGCGTGCGTGGGGTGCCGTTCGGCCCGGTGGAGCTGCCCACCGGGACGAAGACATTCGGGGCGGAGCTGGAGGAGCGGATCGAGAAGGTCGTCTACGCCTGCCGCTTCGTGACCTTCCTCGCCATCGGCGGCTTGCTCGCCGGCTGCATCCCCTGCTTCCTCACGGTGCTCGCTCATTCACTCGTTTCATTGATTGGTTCGCCAAAGATTCAGGGCTTTATTTCCTCCCAATTTGTGACTGGAGCATGATGAGATTCTGCAGGGATGCGTTTATGTGATGGACGCCTTCGTCGAGTACTACCTGCACGGCGGTGGAATGCTCATCCTAATGCTGCTCAAAGCCATTGGTAACCAAACAGACTCTCCTCATGCTTGTTCCAAAATCAACCGTTTTGAACTTGATATTCAAATTCGTGTCGCATAAGTACAATTCAACATGATATCGTCTCTACATGTTCAAATCGTTAGTGATGGCTTGCCATTGTGCATTACCTCTTTCACCTGCAGACATGTTTCTCATCGGAACGGTCATGTTTGTACTCGGGACGGGCTTGTACGAGCTGTTCATCAGTAACATGGACATGTCTTATGGCTCCAACTTGTTTGGCTTGTTCAATCTTCCGGTTGGTCCACATGCCCCTCTCAGCAGTCCTCAGTTAGCAAAGCATCACAGTCGGTTTCAGTTTCTTGACATCTCTGGTTCTGTCTGTAGGGACGACCCAAGTGGCTGGTAATCGACTCGGTTAATGATCTTAAGACAAAGCTGGGACATGTCATTGTCATGGTTCTACTGGTTGGCATCTTTGAGAAGAGCTGGAGAGTGACCATCACATCCTGTACTGACCTCCTTTGCTTCGCTGCATCGATATTGCTTTCCTCAGGTTGCCTCTACCTACTTTCCAGGCTCAGTAACACCAAAGGAGGGAGCCAGGCCTGAAAGAAGTGCCTTTGTATATAAGCGATAGGTCTGTTCTGTTGCTGAGCAACACCTCAGGTTATGTTTGCACACTCAAATGATTAGGGAGTGGGGAGATGAATATTTCCCATGTATGGGTCGACAGTTGCAGTGAGGCATGACCAATCTACATAGTAGGATAATGAGATGGTATCGTCATGTGTATGTAACTTGGTGTATATGCAATCAATAACTGCCATTTTCTGCAATGAACTGATTAATAGTGTTGCCATAATTTCATATTTTCATCTTTAGTACGAATGCTTTTGAAGAGGGCTTCACTACTTAATATATATGTGTAACTTCCGATCTGTTTTATATACAGATTCTATGCGATTAACTTCTCATTCTTGTTGCTTTAATTTACAAATCATTTGGCAGGTATCATATATTTCCCATTTTTTCCATTTCTATTAATTTGGGGATATAGAAATGCTCGTACATCATCCCTCTGGTACAGAGTAGTAATTTAAGCACATGCCCTAGTTAAACCTTGTCAATATGGCAAGCCTGATTGTAGTACATGAGGTTTCTTGTGCAGCAGCTAGCTTGAGGATGAACACACAGAATCTTATGGTACATGCTAATTGCTAACCATTTCACTTGTTAAGTGATAATTCGCGCCGGTATTTAAGACAACTTTACGGCACGGCTGTGTAGATTCTTACAGTAAATAATATTAAGGGCCTAGATTTGTTTGCTCGGTAATAATATTTTTAATTACAGTTTGATGAGAAACTACTATTCAGCTGATGATCCAGTTCTGCAATTTCTTTCTGACCAAGTTTCCACTCATATCTGTTATATATGGGTGCTGAATGCTTGCTTTTGAGGTATGTTTCTGATCTCAAGTACTACCTCCGTTTTCATATATTTACAGCTTTATGACCATTCAATAATTTCTAGTTAGATGCACCAATATTTTCTTTTGAAGACTCTGTACGTTTTGTCCAACTCCAACAAGACTGCGTATTTAGCAGTTACCTTTCCCTCAAAAAGTAAAATCACTGAGGAACTAGACTGTTGTGGCAGAATGATGAAAACTTTGTGCTACGTGAGCTTTGGTCAAGTTTACAACACTTTTTTTTCTTTTGGGGTGATTGAATTAAAGGACAGGAATAAACATAGATTAGTTGCATTGTGCCACAAAGGATGATGTGACCTCAAATAAAGTAACGTTGATGAGCTCCAGCCAACCAGTGGGAGGCAATGTTCCAAAACAAAAGAGACTTCAAAGTGCCTTTTTCCAAATCAAAATCAAAGTTCCAGGAATCCTAGAAAAATAGGACCCCACCAAAATGGAACAATATTTGGTGGCTCAATGCATTACATATAATTTTTCTGCTTTGAACATTAGCTGTTACAGACTCTTTTCCATATGCAGTGAGCAACAGAATTAGAAGCTCCAACTTGCTGTTGCTTCCTCCACCTAATGGTCTGATAAGTTCTGATAGGTCACAGTCGCGTGAAGAGATTGGAACATGAAAATTATGGCAATATTTCAAGTTTGCAACTTGCATGCTTAATGAGGCTTCCACCATATCGTTCCTTGTTAACTTTGTGCTGCTGAAATGTGGATGGTAGATTGTTATTTGCTAATTTTAGTACAAGTGTATCTAAAGGGTTGCACTTTATATATCTAGTTTGCAACTTGCATAGTTGCATGCTTCAGTTTGCAACTTTCATACTTGAATGAGACTTCCGTGCTATATTTAGCACCTGCTAAATTCTCACAGCAAAATTGGGACCATCGAGTGTTAATACTAACTTTAGTACTAGTGTGTCGAGCAGATATTTTAGTAGAATAACTGGTTCTCATGATTAGCAGTGTCCAAAACTGCATCTCTAGTCCTTGGTAATTATCAGTAATCTAGGGTAAAGCAGTTTGGTTGATAAATCGATGGTGGAGAAAACTACAATATAATCATGCTTGTGAGAAACTGAGCATAATGAATTTACGTGAAAGCATATCTGTCAGGCTGTCACTGGGTTCGCCCATTCTTGACATATTCCCATGGTATTTATTTTATATTATAACTCTCACTGTACAAAGTATATATTCAGGCAGATGTAAATCTTAGATGTTTCATAGAATAAAACTGGATTAGGCAAAGGTGTTTCCTTTGGCATAGGATTTGTAAATAAAAGGATACTGAGACATGCAAATGCTAAACATTTGGCTGGCGATTGCTGTGGTCCTCCCATTACTCAACTCCTTTAAAGTACACCTTTTGAACTAAATTAGTGATATAATCTGCATATATAAAAGAAGGAGCTGGCTCAAGCGGTGAGCCATGTTAGCTCTGAGTAACTTGTGTACCTGGTTCTCATCCTTTTCCCACTCCAAACTAGCCACTACCATCTTTTTCCTTGTAAACATCATGGCCATTTCAGTGAAAAGCATTGCTCTGTTCATGTTGCTTTTCAGTTCAATCTTCTTGGTGCAGCTCTCTGCGCCAACTCATGCAAGGAAGATGCAAGTAAGGGCACCTATCATCAGCGTGCGTTCTTCATGCACTGGAAGGAGTGTTCTGCAAGCGCCTGATACTCAGACCGATTCTACCACTCCAGGTCATGGTCCCAGCATTGGCCATAACATTCCTCCAAATTGAAATGATCTGCTGCTTGCTACACACCGTCATCTGTATGTTAAATTTGTACCCCAAGTATCTGAAGCTTTTTGGTGTTTTCTTGAGGATTATATGTGTTTGTTGAAAATTGAACGGCATAAGACATGTGATGGAGGCTAGCGGAGTTTTTGTTCACTTCCTTTTAGATTTATATCACCAGTACTGAAACTTGATGCATGCTGTCATGCATGCTTCGTTTTGCCACTCTTGTGTGAAGGACTTGTACTAAACATTGTCACCGGTGGAGCTGCACGGGTCTGTAGGTTGTAGCCATTGAAAGTTGTTACTGGATGCTGTAAACTTCATGAGGATGTGTACTGTAACCTGACCTTGTTTAAAGTTTTCCTGCCACAGTGATGTGGTTTGAAGATGTCACTAAGTACATATGGGTCGGTTTCTCCACTTACTGGCATATAGTTGAAATAGCTCCGCTTGTATATATTTGTACGAAAAAAAATATATGATCCATCTTTGTGTATCCTTCGTTTCAATAAACACGAAATTTGTGTACTTTTAAACAGGGGAACACCTAAACCGATTCTGGTGGTATATGCCTTTTTCCTGATCTATGCGGTATGCCACGTTATGTTATGCCTTCGTCCTTACTCCTTAGAGTTAGTGGCATCAGCCCGTCCATGCATGTTTTTCAGCAACCTGCATGTTCTCCAAAGTAAGTTGCTGATATCTGCACAACAATCTCTTGGACATGTTTATTTCATTGAGTATGTAAAGCATGAGTGTTAGCAAATAATGCGAAAACAAGATCGAACACGAGACACGATTTTTACGTGGAAAACCCTTGCGAAAAACCTACGGGCGCCAATCGGCGATCTTCACTATAATGAGAGAGTTACAACGGGGGAATACAATGAGCCTCTCGCTCTTCCGTGCGGCTTACAAGATGTATATATATGGTGGACTAAAGCATCGTCAACACGGAACAAATCCGCTAAACACATAACCCGAACGTGGGCCTCCAAAGCGTCTCCACAAGACTCACGTTAAGAATTCGGATCATATCCAACAAACTCCACCTTGAGACAATTCCATCTTGCAGCGAATGAAGTATCATCAATGAACTTACTTCAATAATAAATAATCACCGGCGCCAAAAGTCACTAGGACTTACACTTTAATCCCAACCAAGCTTGAGCATAGCTCAAACTTAGCTGTAGGAACAGGTTTAGTCATCATATTAGCGGGATTGTCACGGGTATGAATCTTGCGTACTTTAATAACACCACCTCGAGCAATAACATCTCGAATAAAATGATACCTGATGTCAATGTGCTTTGTTCTCTCATGAAACATCTGATCTTTAGTAAGGCAAATAGCACTTTGACTATCACAATGTATAGTAACGCAAGAAGAAATCCCGCAAAGTTCAGAGTATAAACCTCTCAACCAAATAGCTTCTTTAATAGATTCAGAAACAGCCATATATTCACCTCGATGGTGGACAAAGCAACAAGAGTAACGTGCTTTCCAACTCACAAAGACAACCACCAATGGTGAAAACATAACCTGTGAGAGACCTCCTAGTATCCAAATCACCAGCATAATCAGAATCAACATAACCAACAAGTCTACGTGTAGATTTCCCAAACCGCAAACAAGCATTAGAAGTACCACGCAGATATCTGAAAATCCACTGAACTGCATTCCAATGCTCTTTGCGGGGATTAGCCATGTATTCATCGACAACACTCATTGCATGAGCTAAATCGAGACGAGCAGACCATGACATACATAAGTGAACCAACAACACTTGAATATAGAACTCTAGACATGTACTTAATATCTTCATCTGAAGCTGGACATAAATCTAAGGACAATTTAAAATGTGGAGCTAACGGAGTACTCACTAGTTTTGCATCTTGCATATTAAAACGACGAAGAACCTTCTCAATATAACCTCGCTGACTGAGGTATAACATACCAGATTTTCTATCTCGATAATTTCCACAAGAATTTTCTTGGCACCAAGATCCTTCATCTCAAATTCTAAATTCAGTTGTGCCTTGACTTAGCTATTTCTGATTTATCTTTTGCAGCAATCAGCATATCATCAACATAAAGAAGCAAATAAATAGCTGAACCATTAATTTTCTTCAAATAGACACAGCTATCATAATCAGACCGCTTAAAACCATGAGAGATCATAAAGGAGTCAAATCTCATATACCATTGCCTAGGAGATTGTTTCAAGCCGTAAAGAGATTTCTTCAATCTACATACGAGGTTTTCTTTTTCAGGAACAACAAAACCTTCAGGTTGGTCCATATAAATGACTTCTTCTAACTCCCCATGCAAGAACGCAGTTTTGACATCTAACTGCTCCAACTCATAATCATGCATAGCAACAATACTCAACAAAGTACGAATGGAACTATGCTTAACAACTGGGGAAAAGACATCATTAAAATCAATACCTGGAATTTGGCTATAGCCTTTAGCAACCAACCTTGCTTTATACCTTTCTTCCTTTCTCTTGAAAATCCATTTGCAACGAACGGTCTTTTTACCCTTGGGCAATTGCACTAAATCCCAAGTACCATTCTTTTCAAGAGATTCCATCTCATCATGCATAGCGGCCATCCAATTGTTGCCATCGTGAAATAATAGCCTCGAGAATAATTAGAAGGTTCAGCACCTTCAATCTCTTCTACAACACTTAAAGCATAAGCAATATTGCATTCTTCAATCAACCTTTTTTAGGCTTAGGTCCCCTTCTGGGCCTATCATTAGCAATTGAATGTTGTGGAGGCTGCACAACCGGAGAAGAATGCTCAACAATAGATGGATCATCAACAATTTGAGAATCATCAACATTAGGTGCATCTTGGACATAACATTATCATTATCGGTGTACTATCAACATCAATAAAATGCTCCACCGCACACTTGAAGTTTCTTTGAACAGAGCACTAGTAGAAGGGTTGTCAGGCAACATAGCAGATTCATTAAAGATAACATTCCTGCTAATCACAACCTTTCGAGTTTGTGGATTCCACAATTTATAGCCTTTGACACCAGATTGATAACCAAGAAAGATGCACTTAACTCTAGGCTCTAATTTACCATTATCAACGTGAGCATAAGCAAGACAACCAAAAATTCTCAATTGCGAGTAATCAGCTGGAGAACTAGACCATACCTCAATTGGAGTTTTCTTATCAATAGCAATCTGGGTGAACGATTAATCAAATAGCAAGCGTGGAAGCGACATTACGCCTATTCAAACGAAATTAGACAACATGCAGGCCTTAGAGATGATAGTCCTGTTCATACGCTCACTACACCATTACATTGGGTGTATAAGGAAGCAGTGTAGTGCCTAACAATGCCTTGATTTGCAATATGACTTAAATTAGAGACGAGTAATTCCATCCCATTATCGATCTGAAGCTTTTAACCTTCTTTTCGGTTTGGTTTTCAACCATAGTCTTCCACTCTTTAAATCTTGAAAATGCTTGATTTATCTTTCAAGAAATATGACCATACCTTTCTAGAATAATCATCAATTATTATGGTCAACATATAACGAGCACCACCAAGAGAAGGCTTTGAGATGGTCCCCATAAATCAGAATGCACATAATCAAGAATATCTTTACTTGAATGAGTAGCGGTATTAAACTTCACCCTCTTGTGTTTGCCAAAGACACAATGCTCACAGAAATCCAACTTGCGATGCTATGCCCATCGAGAAGTCCTCTCTTACTCAAGACCTTTGCCAAAAAGCTCACTCATATGCTCGAGACGCATATATGCCAAAGGTTAGTAGCATCAAGTAGATAATGAATTAGAAATTACAGCAAGATCACCGTAATTGTAGTACCTCGAAGACGATACAAATTGCGATTTTAAATCACCCCTCATAACAATAAGAGAACCTTTGACACTTTCAAAACTCCATCTCCACCGAGTACTTGTACCCTTTGCCATCAAGAGTACTCAAAGAAATAAGATTCTTGCTCATATCGGAATATGCCTCACATCATCAAAGTTCGATAATACCATCATGCATCTTAATCGAACAGATCCAATGCCAATAATTTGATGTGAACTATCATCACCCATTTTAATAGAACCACCTTGGATGAATCATAAGTGATGAACCAATCTCTATTAATGCATATATGAAAGGAAGCAGCGGAATCAAGAATCCATTCATCACCATTATTTGCACATCCAGCAAAAGCAACAAGAACCTCAGAACGATCTGAACTACTATCGATGCGACAATAGAAGCATTACCTTCATCAGATTTACCTTTCGGTCTATATGTGCCAGTTCTCTTTTCCTTGTTCTTCAATTTGTAACACTCAGAAATAAAATGAGTGTCCTTCTTGCAATATCTGCAAAATTTCTTATCATCCTTGCCTCTAGACTTTGAACGGCCCTAAAGTCGTTCGAGCTCTTGCCTCTATAACCATCATATGATTTATTTTGTGTCCTACCACGAACAGACAAAGCTTCTCCATTGGAAGCGGAACCTTCAGAAGACACCATTTGTTTCATCTTTTCCTTGGCTTGCAAAGCCTCATAAACTTCATCCATGGTTAGTGTATCACGACTATACAATATGGTATCTCTGAAGTTTGCAAACGAACTAGGCAGTGAACACAAAAGAATAAGACCTAAATCCTCATCATCATATTTTACCTCCATAGACTTTAGGTCTGCAACGATCTCCTTAAAGACCGAAAGATGGTCAGGCACAGAGCCACTTTCTTGCAACTTGTGCGTATATAACTTCATCTTCATATGCATCTTGATTGTCAAATCTTTTGAAATGCAAATTGACTCCAACTTGAGCCATAAAGCAGCAGCGGTTTTCTCCTGCAAAACCTCTTGCAAAATATTGTTTGAAAGATGAAGATGAATATGAGACAAGGCCTTACGATCTTTCCTCTTCTCATCATCGGACCAAGTTTTTGAATCCTTGTTCCCGAATTTATCAAGCGCATCATCCAAATCAGCATGCACTAAAACAACCCACATCTTAACTTGCCACAATGCGAACCTTGTATCTCGATCAAGTAGTGGAATATCATACTTCATAGTAGCCATTAGGAAGAAATAACCAAGAGAAAATAATCTGCAGTAAATAAACTAGGTATGAAACTGTGTAACCCTAGTAATAACCTGCAGCCTTGTGTACAACTCTGTGTACGTTTAGCAAAAGCTAATGAATCTCCTGGTAGATCTTCACGTGTGCGCATAGCAAAATTCACGAAGTTGATTTTCACCAGAGGAAAAAGAAAACGACGGAGGTGCTGGACCTCCCTCGATCCGTGCGCAGCAACAGGACGCACGCTGAGGCCTGTAGCAGCGCAATAGCAGATCAACACACGACTGGAATTCCGTCTCCAACTCCACGCGTGACGGTCGACGAATTCGACCAGGAGACGGCGATTGATGCCGTCGGAGTCCGCCTCGGTAATCAAGCGGCAGCGCTGCGCGTGTTGATGACGCACGGCAGCAACTCGACGAATCGCAGATGTGTCTGCGACGAAAAACGGCGGCGGCGGCGGCGTAGGGACTCAAACCCTAATTTTTTTTAATCGAATCTCGAACTAAGCTCTGATACCACTTGTTAGCAAATAATGCGAAAATAAGATCGAACACGAGCCACGATTTTTACGTGGAAAACCCTTGCGGGAAAAAACCACGGGCGCCAATCGGCGATTTTCACTATGATGAGAGAGAGTTACAACGGGGAATACAATGAGCCCCTCGCCTTCTGCTTACAAGATGTATATATATGATGGACTAAAGCATTGCGATCAAATACGAAACAAATCCTTAAACACATAACCGTGGGCCCTCCAGGCGTCTCCACAAGACTCACGTTAAGAATTCGGATCATATCCAACAATGAGACTGTTGCATTCTTGGACATGTTATGCCTTCGTCCTTACTCCTTAGAGTTGCTGATATCTGCACGAAAAGAAGAGATATGTTTGTTTTCCAACTTGCTTTTGTTGAATTCCTTTTTGGACCAACACCGCCACAAGATAGTGGCTAGTGCTATATATTTCATTGAGTATGTAAAGCATGAGACTGTTGTATTCTTTCATGAGACAGGTGGAACGAGATTGTTCAAAATGGTTTACTATGTACTACCTAGACAAAGTGTTTGTTCACATGCTTAGTTAAAATTGCACTTATTTTAAGATGGAGGAAGTACCAACTACTAAAAATTGAGCACACATGAAAGTAATACGATAAGGTTATTAAAAAAATACATGAACGCCATTGTAAAAAACATAGAT
Organism: Cenchrus purpureus; assembly: GCA_022644695.1. Taxonomy (NCBI): domain Eukaryota; kingdom Viridiplantae; phylum Streptophyta; class Magnoliopsida; order Poales; family Poaceae; genus Cenchrus; species Cenchrus purpureus. The sequence goes on from CP053458.1 coordinate 46,651,698, forward strand.
TGGCATAAAAGACCGTATCGATCTCCTAAATGACGACGAGCTGTCCAGAGATGATCCGTACCACGCAGCAACATCTATGTGAGTGCCAAATAAAGCAAAGCAAATCATGCATGCGGTAGGAGTTGTACTATAGGCGATGATAAAATATCAAGACAGCTATAGGGAGGCAGTGTGCACACCACCACACACCAGTGATCGCTTGGTCCTAGCCTACAAACAAATCACACCGCCGTCGTCGTAGGTAGCAACTGCGTTCATGTTAATGCATCTCCTTTTGAGAAAGGAAACCTAGTTATTTGTTTCTAAAAATTGACCAGCAGTTGGTAGTGACCGATAAAGATATTTCCGCATCAAGGCATGTGGGAGTTGTGATTGGTTATCCTTACCGCATCTCGTTTGTTGTTTAATGTTTTCTTGACTGATGATAGGAATATGATGTCCATTAACTGTGTGTTTGTGCCATGTAAAAATGCAAAAGTAACTTTAGTATTAGAAAGTCATGCAGTGTGTAATGTACCAAGCAAATGATAAAGTATTGGGATGGCCACCCTAATTTCATGAAAATTTGAAAAGGTACATAGTGATAATAAATAAAGGTTCTAGTGCTGTTTGTTTTGATGTAGCTTATGTGAGGCCCTATTATGCTTTTTTTTTCTTTAGCGACTGCATGAAATGGTCTAAGGTTTGCTAGACACATGACAACCGAATAACGATGCCACTTGCCACATATCATTCCATACATATATCCTTTTAGTATGCATTGCTAAACAAACCAATGCTACATGTCCTGATGATAATATAACTATGTATGCATTTTCTGGTAACGATGGTCATCAACTACATATATACCTAATTATTTAAACCAAGTAATTTGATCGTAAATGAATGTAATTGCACAAATTTTAGGCTAACAAGTTATTATGATTTTTTAGAAGGCTACAATATAGTGATTACGTGACTCAGTAGATGTGTTTAATAAAATACTTTTAAAATGTCGTTGCATGTTTTTACCGTTAATTCCAATCAGCAGCGACACGTTTTCACCATCACTCTCCAGCTTTAGGTGAGTGACAACCTCAGGTAAAACCGACAAAAACAATAGAGCATCTGCACGTACACACATATGAGTCAGCATCTCAACCCTAATGCCGCAATGCATCTCCTTTACAACAAAGAAAACCTCGTGGTTTCCAAAACTTGACCAGCAGCAGCTAGTGCTTGACAGAGCTCTTATCCAAATGCGGTATGCTGCTAAGCAGCGATATATTATTGTTTCACAAGTGTGTGAAGTAAGCACCACTAACTTGCATTCAGCCATATAATACAGGCTTAGTGTGGCAACAAAGTTAGCTAGCCTGCTGTCTCATATAAAGCTACTTTTTTTTGCTGCTGCACATCTCTGTGTGCATGCTGAACTAGCAAGTATATAGGCCAGAGAAGTTCATCAAGTACATGCTATTAAATATTCTCTCAATTTTTAAGCAGATTTGGTTTTGGAATGACAAGACTTTAAAACTCTCAAATTTAAAAATTCTATTCATCCTCAAATATGTCATTTAATTTTAAAATGGGTGCACTCAAGTTTTTTAAGCTTTTATAAAATGGGCAGAATCTATCTCTGATTGGCTTATTTTAATAGACAAACTTTGACCACTAACATATACACGAAGTGTTAAAATTAATCCTATTATATGATGTTACCAGTATAGAATTTTCCAGTGGCATACTTTAATTTCATATCAGTATATATATTTGTTTTGCACATTTATTTTACTAATGCAATCATTGGTAACATGAAATGAAAGGAGTAGCAGTGTTTTATCATTGGATCGATGTCATTGAGTAACATGGCAGAGATTTGGAGTTCATGACTAACAATTCTGACAAACCTTTTTCAACTTTGAGGATTCAGATATTTGGCTTGACCACACCTGAAAAGATCAATGTGTGCAGCTTTACCTCATTGTGTGGGCTATCTTATCCATCAGTTTTATAAGCTTGTTCGTTTGTATTATGCTTTATGAGGCACGATGCATCAATCGTGGATCGCATGATCTCCATCTACATCATCTTGAGAGTTTAGTATTCTTGAAAACAGAGGCATGCATTAGAATTCCTACATATAAGTACCTCTTAGTTGTGACATCATCTTGTTTGCACTACAGTGACCACTACAAACCAAGCAAACCATCTTTGATTGTCCTGTCTGGAATTCAAAATGCTAGCCAGCTATCTGTGGGGCATTTCTTTTGGTTTTCTTTCTTTTGTTATATATACAAGTAAACATAATACCTTTGAGGAGCATCCATATATATATTTAAAATGGATTACTATGTCTCTTTAAGATGCATATGCATTTCAAGATTATTCATACTAGTTCTCATTTTTTGATCTGCAAGTAGTCTAGATTATATGGGTGGATTTCTTATATATAAAAAATAAATAGTGTCATTTAGTTTATGTTTGAAGCTAAAGTATTTCCCAGTTAATCATGACCGATGGAAAACAAGTTTGTCTTGAAAGCTACTTCCTCTGTCCCAAATTATTTGTTGTTTTGGCTTTTGTGGATAAATTCTTTTGTTATGTATCTAGACAAATATATATCTAGGTTCATAACAAAATGAGTGTATCTAGAAAATCCAAAACGACAAGTAATTTGGAACGGAGGGAGTATGTTATATTATTATGACTTATATATTGAATGCAGACAGATTGTGTCAAAGTTTTGGAATGACAAGACTTTAAAAACTCTCAAATTTAAAAAAATATTAATCCTCAAATATGTCATTTAGTATTAAAATGAGTGTACTAAAGATTTTTTTACGCTTTTAAATGGGGGCAGGATTGGCTTGTATTAATAGAGACACTTTAACCACTAACATATATATACACTAAATGTTAAAATTAATCTTATTATATGATCTGTATATACTTTTCAGCTTGTGGCATACTTTAATTTCATATCGTTATATCTGTTTCGCACATTTATTTTACTATTATTACTGTCGGGGTTCTCTACCGCCGGACAATAAATTTGTATCGATCGTGTGTCAGGCCGGATGATTAGCACAAGAGACACCGGATTTAGGACTGGTTCGGGCCTCAGGAGTAATACCCCACGTCCAGTTTCGGGCTGCCGTGTTCTCGTGCTAGGGTTGTTTGTAGTAGGGGTTACAAACTTGTCGGGAGAGGGTGTCGAGCCCAAGTCCACAGGTGTGAGGGTTTAGTTCATCAGCCCTTGTGGCGGTTGCCCTCCTCTCCCTTTTATAGGCATGAGAGGGGCAAAGGAAAAACAAGTAAAAGCTACGGTGCCCTGGGCGTCTTCTTCGCACTTTTCGATGTTCGTCAGGATGCATTGAAGTGGGCTGAGCTGCGTTGTTGTTGAGGCCACCGCGTGGCCGGGCGGGGCTGCTTGCTTTGGGCACCTGGCGCCTACTCCTAGCACTTTGGTGCTGACTCAACCCGTCTAAGTACAGGATGAGCTCGCCACGTTAGGGCCTAACCGTGAGCCGCGCTAAGCGTAGAGGGCACTCGAGTGCCTCGGTCGGAGTTGGCGTGCTGCAGGGTCGGATGGGACGACACGTTGAGGGGCTGTCTTGGTGAACGATGCCGCATTAAGGCTCTCGTCAGAGCCGACCGCCCGCGCGTGCCGCCAGCTGGTGTGCTTGCATGGCATGGGAAACTGGCGCCCCACGCGTCGTAGCGGGGGAGTCCATGCATCGGGGCGGCGCCACGTTGCGTGGACCGCATCTTGGTCGGAGACGGAAGCGCTCGGAGCGAGCGGCGGGTTGTCGGCGGCGGAACTTGTCGTGCGGCGAAGACTCCTTGTGCGGCGAGACTTGTCGTGCGAGGCGGAGACTCCTTGTGCGAGGCAGAGACTTGTCGTGTGAGGCGGAGACTTGTCGTGCGAGGCGAAGACTTGTCGGAGAAGCTTTCTCTTGGCAGGAGACTTGTCGAGGAAGCTCCCAACTAGTCGGAAACAAGACGTCTTGCCAGTGATGGTCTTGACAAGGGTTCGCAATCCTCCTTATCTTGAATCTTGGCCTTCACATTGTCAATGGTGTCAGAAGATTCCACCTCAAGAGTGATTATCTCGCCGTCAAGGGGCCCTAATGGGCCCTCGTCGGTAACCCCGAGCACGAGGAGTCAAGGACTCACCGCGAGGTTCGAGACGAAAGGCGTTGCGACGATCTTTGCTCTTGCTCTTCTTGGTGGGTCTTGTGGGCTCATCCGCGGATGTAACCGAGCCCATGAGTGAGTTGTAGACTCGCTCGTGGGGTTTTGATCTTCAGTGGCGTTGTTGTGGTTCTGGGATCCTTTGTCGAGGTAGTCGTGGCGGTCGTGGGCGTCGTTGGAGTTGTGGGAGTCGTGGAGGTCGTGGCTGACGTGGCGGATGAGACGGTTTGAAAAGATGGAGTGAGGGCGGTTCGGATACCTGGGCCCAGCGAGGATCGAGGCGTCGCGCGACGTCGATTCTGTTGGGGTGCATCTTGGCGTGGGCAGGCGTCTTTTCGGTGTGGCGGGCCCAGCATTTAAGGCCGGTGGCTGCACCCCTTCCTTTTTAACTGCGCGTCGGCTGAGGGTTCGGAAATTTTACTCTCCTGCCTTTTCCTCTGCCATCGCGTCTCCTTCGCCCTCACGCCCACTCTTTGCCGCCCTTCGGCCGTACGCGAGAGCTCGTCGTCGCCATGTCGAATTGGTCGCGCTCCAACGTGTCCCCCTCGATGCTGCACCGCCTCGTCGCCGCCGGGCAGCTCCCTCCGCTCACCGATGCCGTAGAGTGGAAGGTGCCCGAGGATGAGTCCGTGCCGCGCCCACTGAGGGGGTACGTCGTCTCGTTCGTGGTGTTCCACTAGCGCGGCTTCTCCATCCCCACCGGGCGGTTCATCCGGGCGGTCCTCTCTGCAGCTCCGGCTCCGGCACCTCAACCCGAGGCCCAACAGATGGCAACATTCGAGGCGTTGTGCGAGGGGTACTTGGGGATCGATGCCCACTGGCACCTCTTTAAGTACTTCTTCATGTTCGCATGCTTGAAGGACGGCCCTCTCGCGGCGACCATCGGCTGCGCCAACCTCCGGATGAAGCAAGGTCGGGCAGCAAGTATGTTCCCTTCTCGCTGACCAGCTCCAACAGCGGCTGGCACAAGGGGTGGTTCTATCTCAAGAACGACCCCGAGCACGCACTGCCGGAGTTCACCGAAAACTCCATCGCCCAGGCGCCGAGAAACTGGACCGACGGACCTCCGGCGGGCGGAGGAGAAGTTGCTCAGGAGCACTGGCGGCACTGGCCCGCCTCCGCGAGGTCGGAGTCGACCACTGCCGTCATTGGCCGATTACCACGCACGGGGGTCGTCCGCCCGGGCGGCCTCTTTGTCTTTGTGAGATGACGGCCAAGAGGGCCCCTTGGACAGGGACCGTGACCGCGCATGAGCCACCGTCATTGGACGAGATCCAGCGCCGCGTGTCGGTGGCCATCGGGAAGGCGACCTACGTGTGGCCGCTATCGCGGCTCCTGCTGATGCTCCCCAACGAGGGGACTGAAAGGCTCGTAAGTGGTTTCTTCCTCCCATAAGGTTTCCGACTAGTTCGGGGTCTTCATTTGATTTGGATCTTCTCGGAAATTTCTTGATGGTCGTTGACTCCCTTTGCTCCGTTCTCTTCCAGCTGAGGAGCTCCCATCTCATGCCCGCGAAGGCGCCTCTCCCGGAGGAGGTGATTGTTGGTATTTCTTAACCTCGATGCTAAGTTACGGGTTCCTAGCAACGATGCCAGAAATATCCAAATGGTAATCCTAACGATTACAAGTCCATAGCGCGGAAGTACCATTGTAGCATTTCCCAAAGGAGTATTCCATAGGGTATCGAATCCAAGGAAGGTCAAGGTTAACTAGTTCAACACTATTGCAAGGAGTATAAATCATGAGCGGGACAAACCGGATACTCAAGTGCGGGGTAAGACATGATAGATAAGATAGTAGTGTGAACACACAAACACACTCTCTCTAAAGGTCCCGGGCTAAGGAGGCAACATACGAGTTAGTTCTAGGTTCTAAGGTACTAAACATACAAAGCTAGTCGGACAAGTTAGACACACACTAGCATCGCATGATGCCTTGGCTCAAGCACCAGTACAAGCGGGAGCTAACCTCCGCGTCGCCACGCACGACTCCGGTTGTTAGACTTTAGACTCCTACTGTGTATCCGAACGTGGGGATTCGGAAGGGTCCAACAATGTCACCACCGCGGCCTACCCCAAGACAAACCGTGGGATACACTCGTAAGCAACGTAGCTCATGACCCAAGCACCACGCTTATGTTGTTAGCGGGACTCGACTGCCCGGGCTATTGTGACCTGTGTCGAGCCACCAGATAAACCGCCAATTACACGAGCAATCGTAGCTTGAGCACGAACTTCATACAACACGAACATGGGATCTAACTAGATCAAACTAGGCTAAGCACACAAAGCAGTTTGTGCTTTCCTATGTCTATTCAACAAGATCAAAGGGTCGTGTTCATGAAGAACACGAGCCTCTAACTTATGAACAAACACCGAAAACATGCATAAGTCACTCGTCAACTGGATCGAAAGGCCTTGTTCATCAAGAACAGGAGCCTCTAAATGATGAACAAGCGAAGAACACATGAACAAATCACCCATGTATACAAGCACAACTTTATATGAAATAGCTGAATAATCAAGTAGATCAAAGTCATACAATAAAATAAAGATACAAGAGGACTCATACCTAGATCCCAAAGTAGACTTGGAACACAGTAGAACTACTCTAGCCTACCTCCTAGCCTTAGAAACCAAAAGTGAGAGAGGAGGAGTAAGATGTGTTGGTAAGAAATGAGCCCCCTCCCCTTCTATTTATAGGCCAGAGCACCGGCGCAAGAAGGAGTGAAACACCCCGGGGATGGCCTCTAGGACCAATGGACAAGCGCCACGTGGAAGCCCAGGATCAACCGACCCAAGGTTGGTTCGGCCGATCCTAGGGTCGGCCGACCCAGTGGGCCCCACTGGGTGTGCTTCCTCGGGTGGCATCTGTGGGCCCTTAAGTCGGTCCCCGGTGTACACATGTTCTTGAGGCGGTTTAGGCGCTCTGGTGGGCCCATGGATCCATGTGAAGTCCACGTGTCACACTCTGATTCGTCGGGGCTTGCCTCTCTTGGATTGGTGACATGGCGTGCATGCGTGGCACCTGAAGTGGCTTAGCTTGCATGCATGACACCTGAGGTGGCAGCCATTCCTTGAGGTGACGTGGCATGAATCATAGAAGGTGAGTTTGCCACTTCTTTTATGCTTATTTTCCTGCAATCACATAATCTCCAAGGACAAGTGGAACTACATTATTCTTAACTAAAATGCGTGTAAGAAATGCCTCTTGCTCCTTTATTCATGAGTAAATTGACGGCTAAAGTCAGCACTTAACAGGTAGTCAACAACTCCCCAAGCTAGCCTCTTGCTCGCGAGCAAGATACTTAGGACTTAGGTTGGTCGATCAGGAGTTGCTACGATGTTGTATTCCTAGTTTATGACAAGCATACGACTAGGTACTCTATCAAGAATTGAATGAGTTGGCATTGATCTTACCTTACGCTTGATTGCTATGGAGCTTGTAGCTTCACACCTTGAGCTATTGAAAGATAGAACGGTTGTATAGGGATTACTAATCACAAGTACCTTGATCGATCACCGTCAACTGGAGGTTTTGCAAATTTTCGCAAAGAAATCAAAGTTCCTCGAATGATACTCTTGGATCGCTCAGTGTGTATGATTCCTCACCAAGGCATTGATTTGCCTTCTTTCTCCACCTACTTCTAACAAGGCGATATGTGGGGTTGTAGGTCGGGGAAAACATGTGGCGTACCTGTTTCTCATGTATTGTCGAGTCGAAAACCGGATCCTTGGGAGTAACAAGTCATACAACCTGATCAAGATGTGCATGTGTGTGTATATGGTGGATGGATGAAGAACTCCTTTTATGATTCTCTCTCTCCTTTTGAGATTTTTGAGACTTGGGCTATGTCTCTTTATTCTTTTTCTCTCTTTTTTTTGATGCTCTTGAGCATGTGCTTCTCTCTCTTTTTTTTTCTTTTTTTTCCGCATAGCCCCACAGTCCTTGCTGAATATTTTAGGAGAGAGAGTAATCATGGACAATGCGCGGAGCTTTATTTGTGGAATGGATGGGGGATGGATGAAATGATGGGTGCTAACTTCCGGTGTAGAAGTTTAGCATATAGTGGCTATGTACGTGATCTTGATCATGGGAGTATGACAAGTTTCTCACCGAGGGTCACAACAATTCGACAAGACTCAATGAAAAAAACAAGCATCATATGTGGAGGCTAACAACAGCTAGGATCTACATATGGCTTTGGACAGGAATTTCTCATCATTGAGGAACTTATCATTTTATTGTTTTTCCAAAGAAAACTCCGGATATCAAACATCACTTAGCACAGGCTCTTAGCAACTCTATTTTACTATATCATACCTCACAACAACCTAGGCAAAGGTCGTGCTTTTTGCTACCAATAAGTTTCAAGCTAAGGTTTGATCACACAAGCCAACAAACTCAAAACTAAGATAGGATACTAAGCTGTAGCAAGGCATACGAAAGGAATAAACAGAGCAACTATTCATCATTTTGACCATAAAGGGGCATAAAACATTCTCACCGCACATATGAAAGCAAACTGAATTAAGAAAGCAAATAAATATTTTTGGTCTTTTTAATTTTGCAGATTTTTATGTGTTTTTAGCATATGAGATTCTGAAAATAAAGATACAAGTTACCTCGGTGGGGTCCTCCCCAAGCTAGCCAGAGCTCACTCGTGGAGGAATCCCATCCACCGGTAGTAGGCCCTCTGCTCCTCCAGCTGCTGCTGCTGTGCCAGCTCGATGGCGTGAACAAGGTCCAAACTCAAGGGGGTGTCCGGACAGACTCCAATGAGCTTGAATCTTAGAGCAAGCAAACAGATGGAGCAAGAGTAGCTTGTTTCTACTAGGCGTTAGAATCTTTTTATTTGAGGGAAACGTCTTACCGTTCTTACCTGTCGGCGCAGAGCTCTAAACCTTTTAGAGCCCTCGACTACCTTCCCCTTTTTACTTTCTTGGTGGAAGGTTTGCCTTTGAGGATGGGAGAGTCAGCCCCCCGCCCACTCGTCTCCACACCTTCTTGATGTTCTGTTGCTATTTAAGTGTGGGGTACTGCTCCTTGGATGGGGACTCAATATTTCGGGTGAGGGTATCCATCCTTGGTTTGTCCTCGACCATTAAGCATTGTTCCTTTCGCGGACGGAATTCAAACCTTTCCTCCCAGCCATTAATGTGGAGTCGGATTACTCTGGCGCCAACATCAATTTGTGCATCGGTCGTGCTCAGAAATGGACGCCCCAGAATGAGAGGTATTTCATCACCAATGTCCATGTCGAGTACCACAAAGTCCACTGGGATGAAACAATCTCGCACCTTCACCGGGATGTCCTCGGCTATCCTGCTGGTACCAGTCTTGATGAATCGGCCAGTTGCAGCCGTAGGGTGGTTGGGGACAATTCTGTATAATTGAGTTGGTCGAAGACTATCTTTGGCATGACGCTAACACTGGCGCCCAGATCACAGAGGGCATGGTCAAATCTCTGCGTCCCAATCATGCATGTGATCGTAGCGCACCCTGGATCCTTTCTCTTTTCTGGAAGGTGATTGAGTATAGCTGCACTACACTCCTCCGTAAGCTTTACCACCTCCGACATGGGTAGAGCCCGTTTCTTGGTAAGGATATCCTTGAGATAACGTGCGTATGTGGGCACACGTATAGCCTCAAGGAGGGGAACATTGATGTGGACCTTCTAAATCATATCCACGAAGCGAGTGAATTGCTCATCCACTGTCACCTTCCTATTTCGCTGAGGGAATTGCAGTATATTTGTATCAATAAACTCTGGCCTGTCTGCCTTCTCCTCTGGTACTCTTGCCTGTGAGGGTTCCCTCATGCCTAGCGACTCGTCGTCGCAATCTTCGCCCTATTTCGAGGTTTTCTTGGGTCCTGCATGGTTAGGATAGGGCGGGTCGCGAGTGGTCTTACCCCCTCTCATGACTACCGCCTTTGCATTCTCGACTGGAGGAACCAAAGCGATCGGGAGAGCTAGCAGGTCTTCTATCATTTTATTAAAGCTCGCTTGATCCTTAAGAGAAGAAGAAAGGCTATCGATTTTAATGTTAAGGCTTTCTAAAGCCTTATCATAGGTAGCTGTTTTCTTGTTAAAACCTTCATTAATCTTAGCTTGCACGAAAACCGATCTTCGGGAAGGTTGGTTGGGATTGTAAGTGTTACCTTGATTACCTCCCTGATAGTAAGGGTGTGATTGATTCCACGTTTGACCTCCTTGTGGACGATAACCATTGTTGTTGCCATTCATGTACATCACATCCTCCTGGGTAGCGGGGCAGTAATTCCCTGAATGCCCAGTATCACCACAGACTTCGCAGGTCATGCGAGCATCCATAGCTTGAGTAGTGATGGCCATGGCAGCCTTTTCACCGGGCTCTTCATGAGTAGGTCCATCTTGGCGTGCAGCATATCCGCTTCCTTGACGGTATGTGTACCCCTCTGACGTGGCTGGAGTCGATCATCACTCCACCCTTGGTTGGAGACCATCTTCTTGATAAGTTTGGTTGCCTCAGCAATAGTGAGAGAGAAGAAAGCCCCTCCAGCCGCAGCATCAATATGGCCTCGGTGTCGAGTCGACCCATTATAGAAACTCTGAAGAATAAGCCAGTTGTCCATCCTATGATGGGGACAAGCCAGGATGTACTCCTGGAGCCTCTCCCAAGCCTCTGGAATGGTTTCATTTGCTTGCTTGTGAAAGCTTGAAATTCTCCCCGAGAGCATTGGTTACGCCCATGAGAAAGAACTTCGCGAGGCAACGCTGAGTACTTTGCCCGGTGTCAATATCTGCAGTTCGCATAGAACCACCGCCGCCTTTCCTAGGAGTGAGAATGGAAACTTGTAGTGAGACGAATGGCATCTTCCTCCACTCCTCGTATAGTGAAGGTCTTGCACGACTCCGTGAAGCTGTTGCAAGTGGGCGCTCGCGTCTTCATTAGGCTTGCCACAAAATGGGCTAACTTTGTACCATCGTAATGAGGCCGATCTTGATCTCAAGTTTCCATTCCGGTATTGATCTTGGGGCGAGGCACAGATCGTGAGAGGAGCGAGTATTCATGAAGAGTCTTCTCTTGATTGGCCATAGGAGTTGATGTAGATGGCACAAAGGAAGGTCGACTTCCATACGTACACCGCGGAGAACCGAAATGAGTTCGAGCTCTCCTTACGAGTGACTCAGGATCTTCAGTGAAGTTCGGCGGTAAGTCGAAACCAGTCATACACTACCTGTCTTCATCATCGATAGACAAAGAAGACATTCAAAGTTAAGCTTTGCATTGAGAACTGTTTTATTCCTGTCATGATTATAAACATTGCAAAGTGTTGACATGTTATCCTTAGCCTTCCCCGGCAATGGCACCAGAAATGCTTGTTGGTATTTCTTAACCTCGATGCTAAGTTACGGGTTCCTAGCAACGATGCCAGAAATATCCAAATGGTAATCCTAACGATTACAAGAGTCATAGCGCCGCGAAGTACCATTGTAGCATTTCCCCAAAGGAGTATTCCATAGGGTATCGAATCCAAGGAAGGCTAGGCGGATTAACTAGTTCAACACTATTGCAAGGAGTATAAATCATAGATGGGGACAAACCAGATACTCAAGTGCAGGGATAAGATATGATAGATAAGATAGTAGTGTGAACACACAAACACACTCTCTCTAAAGGTCCTAGGCTTAGGAGGCAACATACGAGTTAGTTCTAGGTTCTAAGGTACTAAACATACAAAGCTAGTCAGATAAGTTAGACACACACTAGCATCGCATGATGCTAGCTCAAGCACCAGTACAAGCGGGAGCTAACCTCCCGTCGCTTCACGCACGACTCGGTTGTTAGACTTTAGACTCCTCTGTATCCGAGTGGGGATTCGGAAGGTCCAACGGCTGTCACCACCGCGGCCTACCCCAAGACAAACCATGGGATACACTCGTAAGCAACGTAGCTACGCAACCCAAGCACTACGCTTACGTTGTTAGCAGGATCCTGACCAGCCCGGGCTATTGTGACCCAGGTCAGAGCCACCAGATAAACCGACCAATTACACCGAGCACCGTAGCTTGAGCACGAACTTCATACAACACGAACATGGGATCTAACTAGATCAAACTAGGCTAAGCACACAAAGCGGATTTGTGCTTTCCTATGTCTATTCAACAAGATCAAGGGTCGTGTTCGTGAAGAACACGAGCCTCTAACTTATGAACAAACACGAAAACATGCATAAGTCACTCATCAAGCTGGATCGAAAGGCCTTGTTCATCAAGAGCAGGAGCCTCTAAATGATGAAGCAGTGAAGAACACATGAACAAATCACCCATGTATACAAGCACAACTTTATATGAAATAGTGAATAAGCGAAGTAGATCAAAGTCATACAATAAAATAAAGATACAAGAGGACTCATACCTAGATCCCAAAGTAGACTTGGAACCTGAAGTAGAACTACTCTAGCCTACCTCCTAGCCTTAGAAACCAAAAGTGAGAGAGGAGGAGTAAGATGTGTTGGTAAGAAATGAGCCCCCTCCCCTTCTATTTATAGGCCAAAGCACCGGCGCAAGAAGGAGTGAAACACCCCGGGGATGGCCTCTAGGACCAATGGACAAGCACCACATGGAAGCCTAGGATCAATGAGCCAAGGTCGGTTCGGCCCGATCTAGGGTCGGCCGACCCCAGGTGGGCCCCACTCGGGGTGTGCTTCCTCGGGGTGGCTGTCTTGTGGGCCCTTAAGTCGATCCCCGGTGTACATGTGTTCTTGAGGCGGTTTAGGCGCTCTGGTGGGCCGATGGATCCATGTGAAGTCCACGTGTCACACTCTGATTCGTCGGGGCTTGCCTCTCTTGGATTGGTGACATGGCGTGCATCGTGGCAAGTGGCTTAGCTTGCATGCATGGCACCTGAGGTGGCAACCATTCCTTGAGGTGACGTGGCATGAATCATAGAAGGTGAGTTTGCCACTTCTTTTATGCTTATTTTCCTGCAATCACATAATCTCCAAGGACAAGTGGAACTACATTATTCTTAACTAAAATGCGTGTAAGAAATGTCTCTTGCTCCTTTATTCATAAGTAAATTGACGACTAAAGTAAGCACTTAACAGCTGTCAACAGCGATCTTCAAACTCATAACCATGCGTCGCCGGGACATGCGGAGGCCGAGCGCAGGAAGCGGCATAAGGGAGAAGGAGATGTCGCCCGCCGATCAGAATGGCAACCGCACTGCCACCGCAAGGCGTGGGAGCCATGAGGGCCAACAGCAACATCTCCTCCAATGAAGATCCGGGCATGGCCGTGGGTTGCCACCGACCGCGGTGCTGGGACTTAGCCCCGAAGCTTGGAGGTCGATTGGAGCGGCATATCCGGGTCGCCCCTTCCTTCACCATGCCGGGCGGCGGAGGTGAGCTCGTCGCGGCGGTCGGAGCCGAGCGCCCGCGAGAAGGGTGCGGGTTCCAGCTCGCAGCCGGGGGCCCGCCTCGCCCGAGAAGATCAAAGGGTGACCCGCGGCAGCGCACCGGTGGTTCACGCGCCTCGAGGCGGAGAGATCCCCACGCCGGACGATCCGCCCAGCGGCGCGGGCGAGAACCTTCCCCCCGCCACCTCTTCGATGGCTCCGACCGTCCGGACTCGGACTCCCTGAGGAGGCGTTCGTCGTCAAGCGAGTCGACCCAGGCATCTGTACCGGCCGCGCCGTAGGGAGGGGACACGAGCACCCCCAGCGGCGCCTCCAATCTCTCGTCATCCATGGCGGCGCCTGTGCAAGTTCCTCTCCACCGGTGGGAGTTGGGGCCGGCCTCAGTGGCGGAGGCGGGAGGACAGCCCCGAGTCGAGGATCGGCCGCCCCAAGCCGTCGGGGGATCGAAGCGCCGCCCCCAAGCCGTCGGGGGGCGACAAACCAATTCCCGTGCCGGCGGAGCGTCGGGAGCCAGCTTCCGAGCTGGCAGGGGCCAAAAGGCCATCCCTCGAGTCGGGCCCATCGGATAAGCCTGCGAAGCGGGTTCGCGTCCGGTCCTCCATGTAAGTTCTCGTTCGCCACTCCTCATCATTTTACTGTTCTTCAACCTCACTTTGCTTCTTATCTTCAATTCGCACTTGTCTCAGCCTTGCGACGCCGGCATGCTCGGCCTTGCCACCGCAACGCCTTGATGCAGCGTAGCGCGACAGCAGAGCCCGCCCGTTGCCTCCTTACGCCGAGCCGTTGGCAGAGTAGGCCGGGAGCGGGCTGGCTGTGGCGACCGAGGTCGTCGAGACGGCAGCACCTCCGCCAGCATCGGACGTCGACAACTTGGCCGAGGGGCGGGTGGTCCCTGAGGCGAACGTCATCCAGGCGGCGACCGAGCCGCTGGTCGGGGCCTCCGCGGGAGGCGGCGATGCCTCGAGGGCGTCCTCGGAGAAGATAGTGCCCCCGCTGCCACCGGCCGACGGACACGAGGTCGAGGTGCCGTAATTCACAATAAAATAATGTTAGAAACATGGTTTAGTTTTTATTTTCTAAGGATTAAATAAATTTGATTAAATAAATTTGCCTTTAATTAAATTAAACAACATTTAAATTTAGAATTCACCAAAGTGTTTGATGCATTCATGCCATTGCATTTATTTTGTTTGTTGTTGTGTGGTTTTTAAAACAAAACAAAGGTTCAAAAGTTCCAAAGTCCTAAAAACCACCCTCAACTTCCCCTCCCTATCTCTCTTTCCCTCCTCACTTGACCCAACCATGACCCATCTTCTCTTTTCTTTTCTTCTTTTCCTCATGGCCCACCTACTCTTCTTCCCTCATTTCTTTTCTTTTTACCCCGCCAGCCCAGTCGTTTCACTCGGCTCACTCTATCCCGCCGGCCCAACCTTCCTCCCCTCTCTCACTCTCACTGACAGGCGGGCCCCACCCGTAGGTCCTTCCCCTACCTTCGGCCGCCTCCCCATCCTCTCCCATGGCCGCGCCTCCTCCCCTCCCTTCCCCTTTGAG
The DNA here is from genome assembly GCA_022644695.1 of Cenchrus purpureus. Taxonomy (NCBI): domain Eukaryota; kingdom Viridiplantae; phylum Streptophyta; class Magnoliopsida; order Poales; family Poaceae; genus Cenchrus; species Cenchrus purpureus. The sequence continues at coordinate 46,666,829 of CP053458.1, forward strand.
TGCGCATGAATGCGCAGTGGCACCCGTGCGCCGCCCCGTCCTCTTCCCCTTCCGAAAACTGCCGCTCCACCGGCCACCACTATTAACGGCGCCCCACCGCCGGAATTCGCTCCACCGCCTTAGCCGCCCCCTCCCCTTCCCTCTGAGACCTATATAAGGCGCCCCGTGCTCTCCTCCCGCACCACTCCTCCTTTCTTCCTCGCGCTCAGCCCTCAAGAAGCCGCCGAGTTCACGCCCGCCTGCCTCCTCCTCGCCTGCGTCTCCCTCCTCCTCAAGCCCCTCGGTGAGTTCCTCATCTCCCTAGCTTCGTTTTGGTCCCTGTCCTGTCAAGTTTCGTGCACCGGAGCTCGAGTTCGGCGCCGTGGCCGCCGCCGCCACCGCCGCCCGGGCCCCGCCTCCCGCTGCTCGATTCCGTGTCAACAGCTCAGATCTAGCCCCCATCTCCGGTCAAACAAACCCATACCGGTCAACCAAAGCCGCCGCCGGCAGTTTTGCTAAAGAGACCCTATGTTTCTTTTGAATCACAAGCCGGTCCTCCCACCGATAGAAACCCTTTCAATCAAGTCTTTTTTCTTATGTTTAGAACCCTGAGCTTCTTAGTTTTTCCAACCACAGTCCACCCTTGATGTTTTACATGTTAGACCTCCTGTTTTTAAGCATAATTAGGTTTAGGTCCCTGGTTTCTTGCAGATAAGCCCCTGGAAGTTTGTTCCCTTAACAATCTAGCCCCTGAACCTTGTTTACGCCATATCTTTTCCGTCCTAGCTCCGTTTAAGCGTTCTTGGTGTCCACGATCGTCTCAACAAGCACATTAGTTTTAAAAGCTTGTTTTAGTCTTTTAGTAATGTTTGATGTATTGTTTTATTTATTGCATGTTTTCTTGCATGATCGTAGACAACACGCCGTTCGAGGAAGAACAAGTGCAGAAGTTTGAAGAAGAGGAAAGTAACTTTTGGTTGGAGAAAGGCAAGTGACCCTAACCACCCTTCTACCTATGCTTTAATACAGGAATACTATAAATGAATCGGAACATGGAGAACCACCCAGGAAAACAGTGCAACCACAGTCCACATGGCTGTGGCTTAGCCATTTAATTAGGTGTGCGATTGTACTGATGACCTTATCCGAAAGGAACAAAGGGGGCTCCGGGTTGCAGGGGTATATCCCAGTTCTTTTGGGGTAGCAGCCTTTGCTAATGTGCTGACCACTAGGGAGGGTTATGGTCCCCGAGTCAGAATCGCCATGGGTTGTTGGTGCTTTTGCATATCTTTGTAAAGGCTTCGTAGCGTCCCTATGCAATCACACCTCAGAAGTGTGGTATTGTGCCTGATCCGCACATGCATGGTTGGGTTCAAAGTTCTTGAACTTTTCGTGAGCTGTGGTGAAAGTGTGCAACCTCTCGCAGTGTAAAGCGATCGATCAACCGTGCTCACGGTCAAGAGCGGCTTGGACCCTCACATGATTAATGAACTTAAAGATGGATTTAATATTGCTTTCTGGTTATTTCTGTGGCCTTACTGAGTACCAACCATAAGTGTACTCATCCTTGCTTACTGCTCGTTGAGGAGAACCACAGGCGGAGTACTTGGTGACTACGAGGAGTTCGAGGCATGCGATCAACCAGTCGAGATGCACATGGGAGATGAAGATGGAGTCGCATCGTCATAGTTATCGTTGTTCGTGTGAAGACCTTCGTGTCTACCTCGTGAGTGTAATAAAAGTTAATAAACCTTTTCTGTATGTTTTGAGCAATGTCTTGTGATATTACACTCATAAGTCTATCATATGTGTGAAATTTTGATCCTGGCACACATATGAGATGCATTCGGTTTTCTTCGGAAAAACGGGTGTGACAGTGGTATCGAGCAATGTCGATCGTAGGACGCAAAGTAGAAATGGTCGAAATTAAGGACTCTCTTTCTAGAAAGCCTTTCCAACATTGAAAATATCTTATTTACGCTTAAAAAATATATTTTATTCTTTATTCTTTATTCTTTATCAAAATTATATCTATTTGTTTTAATCTACACTGAGTCTGGTTTTGTTCTTCAACTTAGATCTACCACCCGTGTTTTCTAGGATAGCTTCTTAGGTTGCCTACCCTTCTATCAGGTTGTTTTCGATAGAGCCGTTCTTGCGAGGCGATGCGATGTAAATGCTTGTTGGTTGTGAACATGCATGATTTGGATTTTTGACATGATTGGAATGCTTTTGTGGAGTGATGGCCACAAATGCATCAATAAAATAAATTAAGTTAAAAATTTAAATCTTAACCCCCTTTTCTCTTATTCATCTTTATCAATTCAACCTTTTATCGAAATACTTTCCCCTAACAATCAGATGGTAAACACATGGTCAGGAGTTGAACAGGACGTTCCACCGGTGATACGTGAACACATCGCTGACCAGTAGAATCAAGTACCTCCTCCACCAGGAATAACAATGGATCCGGCGATGCAACAGTTCTTTGCAGCCCAGATGCAGCTTTTGCAAAATCTCACTGCCACCGTCTAGAATTTGCAAGCCCAGCAGAACCAACCGCCACCTCATGCACCCCCATCACCTGCAAACAAGCATAAAGAGTTTATGAGCCACCACCCACCCACTTACTCTCATTCAGTGGATCCCCTCGATGCTGATGATTGGCTCTAGACCATCAACAAGATGTTGAATATCACCCAATGTAATGATCGTGAGAAGGTTTTGTATGCCTCTGGCCGCTGGAAGGTGCAGCTTCTGATTGGTGGGATGCTTACACAACCGCACATGCTGCTCCTAACACCATTACAGCAGGAGTTCGAGGAGAGTTTTCGTACACATCACATCCCGGTGGTGTGAAGAAGGCTGAAGTAGAAAAGAGTTTCTCGCTCTAAAGCAAGGCAATATGGATTAGTGAGTATCTGGACGAGTTTACTCATTTGTCCCGCTATGCACCAGATGAAGTCAACATAGATGCAAAGAGACAAGAACGCTTTCTGGATGGTCTGATAGGGCCACTTAACTATCATTTACAGAGCCACACATTTCCGAACTTCCAGATGTTCTTTGAATAAAGCCATAGGCTTGGAAAACAAAGCATAAGGAACCGTGAATAGAAGCGCAAGTTTTAATCTCGGGGACGATCGAGAACACTGCCATGCGTTTCAACTCGTCACAGGGCTCCGAGTTTCGTTCTAGCGTAAACCATGGACAGAATCAACAGTTTTATCGTTCGTTTGAGCAACCCGAAGAATTCAACCCAATGACACCACGTGCTCCAAATCCTCATCAGAATCGCTCAGGTGCACCAGTAAGGAATAATACACCAGTTCACCCTAGTGGTTGTTTTAACTGCGGAGAATTGGGACACTATGCCGATGTTGCCCCCGCAACATGCATGCATACCCTCGAGAAAGGTAATGGTCAAAGATCAGGACACCATCGTCTCAAATGCATGCACCGGAATCCAAATTCTCAAGGTAACAGAGGCCAACAGAACTACATGCATGGTCGGGTGAACCATGTGACAGCTGAAGAAGCTCAAGGGGACAAGGATGTTGTGCTTGGTACGTTCCTTATCAACTCTGTACCTGCAACAGTTTTATTTGATTCCGGGGCATCACATTCATTTATTCTTGAACAATTTGGCAAAGCATGATGTACCCATGAGTTCTATGAAGATCGCATTTGCTAATTAGTTCCCCAAAGCGGTGAAATGAAATCCACCCATGTATGCCCACAGGTCAATCTTAAAATCGGAGAGAGAGATTTTCAAGCTGACTTAGTAATTCTAACATCCAGTGGAATAGATGTGATCCTTGGAATGGATTGGTTAGGCAAACATGATGGAATTATTCTGTGTGCCAAGAAGTCTGTGCTCTTAACAAGCCCGAAAGGAGATAGGATTGAGTTTGTTGCTACCGCCATTCCCAAAGAAGAAGGAAAAGTAAATAAGATTCGTGGATGATATTCAAGTTGTGTGCTTGTACCCCCAATACCTTTCAAGATGAGCTTATATAAGAATCTCCTAAGTTGTTTTCCAATCTCTCCGAATCTCAGGACGAGATTCTCTTTAAGGGGGTAGGATTTGTAACACTCAAAAATTCCATCATAATAAAATAATGTTAGAAACATGGTTTAGTTTTTATTTTCTAAGGATTAAATAAATTTGATTAAATAAATTTGCCTTTAATTAAATTAAACAACATTTAAATTTAGAATTCACCAAAGTGTTTGATGCATTCATGCCATTGCATTTATTTTGTTTGTTGTTGTGTGGTTTTTAAAACAAAACAAAGGTTCAAAAGTTCCAAAGTCCTAAAAACCACCCTCAACTTCCCCTCCCTATCTCTCTTTCCCTCCTCACTTCAGCCCAGCCGCGGACCAACACCCTTTCTTCTCTTTTCTTTTTCTTCTTTTCCCTCCGCGGCCCACCTACTCTTCTCCTCTCCTTTCTTTTCTTTTCTGGCCAGTCGTTTCCGCTCAGGCCCACTCTATCACTTGACCCAACCTCCTCCTCTCTCTCCCTCTCACAGCAGTGAGCCCCTTCATGTGAGACCCTTCCCCACCTTGACCTCCCATCCTCTCTCCCATGGCGCACCGCACCGCTGCCCCTCGCTCCGCGCCTCCCTCCCTCCCCTTTGAGTGCGCAGATGCGCGGTGGCACCGTGTGCCACCTCGCCCTCTTCCTTCCGAAACCACCGCTCCACCGGCCACCACCATTAATGGCGCCCCACGGAGCTCGCTCCACCGCCTTAGCCGCCCTCCCTTCCCTCCGAGACCTATATAAGGCGCCCAGCTCCTCTCCTCCCCACACCACTCCTCCTTTCTTCCCGCTCGCCAGCTCCGCCCCAAGAAGCCGAGCTCCGCCCGCCTCGGTCTCCTCCTCCTCCTCTTCAAGCCCTCGGTGAGTTCCTCATCTCCTAGCTTCGCTTTGGTCCCTGTCCTATCAAGTTTCATGCACTGGAGCTCTAGTTCGGCGTCGCCCGGCGAGCGCCGCCCCGATCCGCCGTGCGCCGCCACCTAGATCCGCCTGCCCGCGCCCGGCCGCCTCTGCCGTTCGATCGCGTGTCAACAGCTCAGATCTAGCCCCCATCTTTGGTGAAACAAACCCATACCGGTCAACCAATGCCGCCACCGGCAGTTTTGCTAAAGAGACCCTATGTTTCTTTTGAATCACAAGCCGGTCCTCCCACCGATAGAAAACCTTTCAATCAAGTCTTTTTTCTTATGTTTACAACCCTGAGCTTCTTAGTTTTTCCAACCGCAGTCCACCCTTGATCTTTTACATGTTAGACCTCCTGTTTTTAAGCATAATTAGGTTTAGGTCCCTGTTTCTTGCAGATAAGCCCCTGGAAGTTTGTTCCCTTCACAATCTAGCCTCTGAACTTTGTTTACGCCATATCTTTTCCGTCCTAGCTCCGTTTTAAGCGTTCTTGGTGTCCACGCGATCGTCTCAACGAGCACGTTAGTTTTAGAAGCTTGTTTTAGTCTTTTAGTAATGTTTGATGTATTGTTTTATTTATTGCATGTTTTCTTGCATGATCGTAGACAACGCGCCGTTCGAGGAAGAACAAGTGCAGAAGTTTGAAGAAGAGGAAAGTAACTTTTGGTTGGAGAAAGGCAAGTGACCCTAACCACCCTTCTACCTATACTTTAATACAAGAATACTATAAATGAATCAGAACATGGAGAACCACCCAGGAAAACAGTGCAACCACAGTCCACATGGCTCTGGCTTATCCAATTAATTAGGTGTGCGATTGTACTGATGACCTTATTCGAAAGGAACACAGGGGGCTCTGGGTTGCAGGGGTATAGCCCGGTTCTTTTGGGGTAGCAGCCTTTGCTAAGGTGCTGACCACTAGGGAGGGTTATGGTCATACGCCGATGGAATCGTGGGTTGTTGGTGCTTTTGCATATCTTTGTAAATGCTTTGTAGCGTCCCTATGCAATCACACCTCGGAAGTGTGGTATTGTGCCTGATCAGCACATGCATGGTTGGGTTCAAAGTTCTTCGGAACTTTTACGCGAACTGTGGTGAAAGTGTGCAACCTCTGCCAGTGTAAAACTGATCGATCAGCCGTGCTCACGGTTAAGAGCGGCCTGGACCCTCACATGATTAATGAACTTAAAGATGGATTTAATATTGCTTTCCTGTTATTTCTGTGGCCTTGCTGAGTACCAACCATAAGTGTACTCATCCTTGCTTATGCTGTTCAGAGGAGAACCCTGGAGTGGAATACTTCGGTGACTACGAGGAGTTCTGAGGCATGCGATCAACCAGTCAGATGCCTGTGGGAGATGAAGATGGAGTCGCATCGTCATAGTTATCGTTGTTCGTGTAAAGACCTTCGTGTCTACCCCGTGAGTGTAATAAAAGTTAATAAACCTTTTCTGTATGTTTTGAGCAATGTCTTGTGATATTACACTCATAAGTCTATCATATGTGTGAAATTTTGATCCTGGCACACATATGAGATGCATTCGGTTTTCTTCGGAAAAATGGGTGTGACAGCGGCAGTGGAAGCTTCGGCGCCTGCAGCGTCGCAGGCAGGTGGGGACGCGGTGGAGGTGCCAGCAGCCAATGCCGCGGCTGCCCGCCCTCGGGAGATCATCGATCTTGATGGGCCCGATCTCCCGGGCAATGACACGGCTATCTTCGAGGCCGCGCTGGAGCGGTTGTTGTCGGAGGCGGAGGAGTCGGGGGTCGAGGCCTCCGAGTCTGCCGCGCCCGAGGCCGCGGCCACAATCGGAGCGAGCCCGCCGGCTGGGCGACCGGCGACGCGGCCGCGACGGAGCAACTGGATCCGAGCCTGGTCAGAGCTGCTGGGGCTCCCGGCCCACCACGTTGGAGGCGACCGAGGAGTTCCCCGGAGAACCTGCGGCCAGCGCAGGGCTGACTCACGCCGCGTCCTCGTCTCCCGCCACGGTCGCGGGATCAACTGCAGCGAGCGTGCCGGAGTCATCGTCACCCCGGCCTGCTGCCCCTGCCACCGAAGCGGCGCCCGTCGCAAGCCCGACCCGCCCAGCCCCACAGGAACACGATGTTCCCGGGAGCGCTGTGGGAGTTGCCTCCCCGGAGATCCAGGAGGTCGGGAGGGCTCGAGTGCAGTCCGCCGAGCCCGAGGAGGATGACGCGTGGATCACCAACCTCGTCCGCTCCACATGGCGGCCGCTTATGAGGCGGACGCATCCGGCGACGAAGACGAGGAGACCGCGACCTGCCGCAGCCTCAATGTAACACCCGGTTTTAAAGGACAAACCGAATGCACCCTTTATGCATGCCCAGGATCAAATTCATGCATAAAGTAACATCATCAGTGAATATCACAACATATATCATTACAAGCGTATAATTATTACAAAATGACCAGAGGGTCTAAAACAAAAGATTACACATCGTTATTCTATCGCAGCGGAGTAGGCACCATCTTCCACAAGAACGTCGACTGGGGGCACGCCAACCTAGAACTCTAGGTCTTCATGGCCTTCATAATCCGGCTCCTTCTTCTAGCTTCCGACTATCCGAATAGCAAGGTGGGAGGAACAACAGGGTTGAAAGGAAAACGGTGAGTACACACGAGGCGTGTACTCCGCAAGTGGAGGGAAAAGTATGCATAACATGCGGGCTTAAAACAAGGAAGGCTTTATTTGGTGGACTGCAAAGCTCAAGTTTTAGTTGGTCAAATTTTAATTAAGCACCTAAGATTTATTGTGTATAAGGCTTCCCAACCCATTCAAGGCATAGGCACCCACCTGTCCTGATCCTAAGGTTAAACATCATATATCTATAACCAACTCCCAAACCACAGTTCCACCACCGTGATCCACCCAAACCACCAACTAACCATGTGAGGTCCAGCCGCTCATGACCGTGAGCACGGCTGTTATGAGCTTTTAACACTCTGCAGAGGTTGTACAACTTTACCCACGAGTCGTGATACCCCATCACGCGAGAGGTTGAGCCTCTTCACAACACATTTCCGAGATGTGTTGGCATGGGTTCACTACGAGGCCTTTACATAGGTTCACCAAGTAATCAAGTTACGAGTGTCGTGACACCCGAGGTTCCTGGACTCTTGGGAACTACACCTCATCCAGACGACAACACATGCATCGCTGGTTTACCCTACTTACTTGGCCAAGACCATAGCCCATTAGTTCTCGTGGTTGTCCTGTAAGTCCTGGGTGGTCGCTCCATGCATCGTCCTTATAAGATTGACTCGTGCAAGACCAACATCAAACATCACAAGCCACCATCCAAACCACTTGCCCGAGTCAGCTAGGGTGTTCATATGTTGCTAACCATAACCCACATTAACATGTAGCATGGTAATTAATCAAGTTAAGATTTTAACCCAACCCATGTTGAGCAAGCTAAGCATGAATCTACCCATATAGGTAACCTCTAAGGGTAAGCAAGGATTGTCATGAAAAATCTAGTAAACAGTCCTTAATAGGATTCCCATCAATTTAGACATCTAATGCAAGAAAGCATAAATAAAACAATGATTATGATGTATAAAAGTAAAGGTACAAAATAGCATGATGTCAAGGACACTTGCCCGTTTCCCGATGCTCCACTGCTAAGAAGCGTTCCTTCACGCGCAACAATCAACTGAAACAACATAATGCTACACTAAGAACAGAGCACCAGATGATAAAAGCATTTTAGAAAAACGTACTACTAGCTAACACGGGCTAGCTACGAACAAGAGAGCGCGAGAAAGGCTAAAGCGAAACTACGGGTGTAACATCCCAGAATTTTGAATGTTTTCCCACATGTGAATTTTGCTAAAATTTAAAACTTTTTGATTGTATATGTATGACACTCGAATTTTGAACCAAATGCTAGCCTCTCATCTCTAATCCATTAATTAGACCCAATAATTAATTTCAAAACTATGGTTTATGTGTGAGTTGGATTTTAATTAGTTCTTATTTGGAGCTTATGGATTTTATTTGGATTTTATTTGAGTGAGTTTGAATTTGAAAGTATTCAAATTCAACTTATGGTTTAATCCCTAATTTCAAACTATTTCAAAAACCTTTCTAACTAGTGGGCCAGCGAACTTCTTCCGAAGTCTAGCCAAACCCCTTCAACCCTCAAGCCGCGGCCACCATAACCCCTGCTAACTTCTTTCGGCCCATCCACCGGCCCATCACGGCTCAACCGCACAGCACCAATCCCCCCTCCCCTGTTCTTCTTCTTTAGTCTACCACGCCGAGCCGCTCCACCGCGCGCCTCGACCAAGTGCGGACGCACCGCCTTGACCCGGTGCGCGCCGAGAGGTGGCTCGCGCGCCGAGGTGGCCACGCGCTTTCTTACCCCTGCGAAACCACAGATTTGCCCCTGGCAAATCCCGCACGCAAGCCAGCATTCCGCGCCTTGCTCCTTCGCCGCCAAGGCAAAGGGAGAGGGGACAGCTCTGGCCCACGCGGGTTCCCTGTCCCCGTGATCACCACGCGCAGCAAAACCCCCGTGCGAGGCCCCCGGAGCAAGCCAAATCACTTTGGGGTCTCTCCCCTTTGGTACCTCCGTCACGAGAGGGAGAAGGGAAAGGAGGAGAAGGAAGGAAGGAGGAAAGGCTGCGCATCATCACCACCGGCCGGAGTTGAAGACCCCGAAGCCGGAGCCGGACGAGTAGCAGGGAAGGCCGTCCACGGGCGGGCGGAACCGGAGCAGAGGATCCCGACGTGACGCCGCCACACCTCGCCGTCGCCGTCGACAACTTGCACCGCAACGCCTTCATCTCCGCCTCGGTGAGCCGGACCGCACCTCCTCTCCTTCTTCACCCGTGGGAGCGCGCCCGCGCGCCGCCGCCTCGAGCCGCAGCACATGTCTGCGCCGCCGTGGCGTACCCCAATGCCGCGCCGGTCATCGCCGTCCGTACCGCCGTGCTGTCAAGCATCTGTGTCCGGCCTTCGTGCCGTGGTGATCCTTGCAGGTGCTTCGCTGCGGTGCCGCTTCACCGTCGTGCCGCGGCCCTAGGTTACCAGGAGCCCGCGTGCCAGTCCAGGTCGTGTCGCGCCTACGCACGCGCACGCAGCAGTGGCGCGCAAGCGCTGTCGCGGTCGCGTTGCTGCGATCTTGACCACGCCGCTTTTAGGTAAACCGAGCCGTCGTCTTGCCGCCGCCGCGCTGCTCGCTGCACCGCATCTCGCCTCGCCGTGGCAGCAGGCCGAGTCGGTTCTGTCACCCGGCTGGCACCAGAAACCGCGTTAGCACACAATACCGCCGCGTCACAACTTTCTGTGTCCGGCCATCGACGCAGCGCTGCTCGCCGAGCGCCGCGACGCCGTCGCACGCCTCGCCGCGCCGGGGCTTCCACCGTGTCGCGCTGCGCAGCGGCCACACGGGCCCAACCCCAGGGCCGTGGCCGCGTCAAGTTCTTCCCGAGGTCCTAGTGCCTCCGCTTGCGACTTGCACGGGCCAAAGCGATCACCGCCGTCAGCGTCGCTCGCCCGTCACGACGCCGGCTGCAACCAACCCGTGGCCGTGGCCGCGTCAAGTTCTTCCCGAGGTCCTAGTGCCTCCCACTGCTTGCACGCCCAAGCGCACCGCATCGCCGCCGCCGTCCCGCCGCCGCACGGAGCACGCCAGCTGCGTGTCGGAGGGGTACTAACGCACCCTAGTTTTTCCTCAAGGGTCTGCACCAGACTTCTCCGGTGCTTGCTTTTGGAGAACATGGGCCGACAAGGCCGACGCAGCCCATCTCGGCCTTTTTCTTTTCCCGTGAACTCGCAATTTGTTCGTGGTGAACTGACCTTGCCCTTTTGGCCCACAAGGCTAAGTCCCGTGGGCCAAATCTGGCCCACTAACCCTTTCGGCCTACCAAGGCCCACTAACTGGAGACGATGACGTCATGCTGACGTCATCCCTATTTTCAAATTAAAAATCCTTTTCTGTTTTATAAATGATTTTGGAAATTGTTTTATAAACCCCTTTTCCTTTAAAAATTCATAACTAATTATTCTGAGTTCAAAATTATGAAACCAGTTGCATTGGTTTCATAATTTCGAGACGCTCGCTGCTACCCTATCTTTGTCCGCTCTTGCTTTTGAACCAAGCCCCTTTTGCCCACATTCTTAGTGTAGAATTCGTGCTCACGCCACGCTATTGTGGGTCCGGGATGCCGAGCCCGCAACTAGCCATCATGCGTCATGAAAGGACCTTCCAAGATGTGTTCACACCACTTTCTTGCTTCCACCGCTTCCACCGCTTTGTGCCAGAACCCGATACCGCTCTAGCTTTACCTTGTTCGCGCGCGCCATACCGTGTTCTTACATCTAGAATGTCACAGCGTGATGGACTCGCATGCCATGAGCAGTGGCCACTACTACAAGAACGGCAACCTCATGTTGCAACCTAGCTACAACATCATGGTTATCGTCGCATCGCTAGCACTTGCTCCACCGCACTCTCGAGCACGCCTTACCGCATCATCACTCTTTTATCGACCACAAGTCGATCCTTTCCTTCTCCTTGTGCAGCTGCCGCACACCTTGGCCTGATAATGCCTTGCCTAGCTCGATTCACCTTGCTTCTCTCTCATCAACCTCTGAGCTTCCGCTTTATTGCACCTATCAGTTGCGCTAATGCCTTGCTAGCACGATCACCGAACCTTTAGCCTTGATCAGCAATCCCACCTTGGGCTAATCCTTCTTCCTAACTTATTTTCTAATATATATATATAAAGCTAGTAGCTTAAAACTATTTTAATATAAAACTAATTACTTTGATTTCCTTAAATTAAACTAGTGCTGCTTGTAGCTAATTCAGATTTATTTGGTTCTTCTAAACTGATGTTATTTGGAGTTAATGCTTAGATGATTGTCGTTATTTATTTTCGCGTCGCATCTAGTGTAGGCTTGTGATCATGTTGGAAGACCCGAGCTGCGACAACAACCCAGGCTGTGACAATAGGGAAGACCTTCGACCCGAAGGAAGGGCCCAACCTCTACTACTCTGACGACTCTGCGCGGTGTCATGTCACTCCCGACCACGTAGATCCCATGCATGCTATTTAGTTGCTAGTTCTTTATTTATGATGCTTTGGATGATTGAAATGCATAGACAATCTTTTAGCCATGCCTTGGATTTGATATACCCTGTTCCTTGAACTTCCTACCTTTGGGACTAGCTACAGACCCCTAGCTAGTCCCCTATATTTACTACCCATATATATTTTACCTGCTTCGTGATATGGATGGATTTCTGGTTGGGATTGAGATTGGGATATCTCGGTGTTCTAGCGTGTGTTTTGGGTGAGTGTGTATCCTTGACGTGTTCTGCGAGCGAGCCGCTTTGGTTACTTGTGAACCTGTCTAGGGGAGATGCGACCTGGCCTCCCGCCCTAGCGGCGTGTCGGACGGTTGGAGTTGGTGAGTGCTTGCTCCTGCAATTAAGGACCGATCGACAGTTTAACCATGATCTTTGGGCTATTTTCGTACAAACCACTCGCCTTGTTATGGGCGGGGTTCGGTCCGAGAACTAGTAGGTGGATGGCATCTAGCTTTGAGGCGCACGGTGTGGTCGTGTGAGGGGGACGGGTTATACCCCCCAAGTAGACATCGCCCCGGCTCCTCCGGGGATGGTTTCACAGCTTCGAGGCCATGCTGGCAAGTTTCGCGCCCATGATGAGTCGCTCGAGAGGCGGGGAGAGTGCCAAATCCGCTAGGTCTCCGGTCGTTAGGTAGGGATGTGGATCGGAGGCATCCGTTTCGCCCTATCCCGTGGTCCGGTTGTACAACCTCTGCAGTGTTAAACCTATAGCTATAGTTCGTGTCCCTTTGGTATGGACAGCCCAGATCTCATTACTCGGCTAGTCTTTTCTTGTCTTCTCTCCCAGGTGTGTGAGCCCGGCTTGGTGCCGTTGAGATGGGGTAGGAGTTGGTGACCTCACATCGCAGATGAGAGTGGGATGCTGTGACTCGGTTGAGATCCAGTGTGTTGGTGTTCTCTTCTTGGTTGGGGTGTTGACCCCGGAGGTGTTGGCCTCGGAGGTGTGGATCTCCTCAGAGATGGTGACCTCTTTGCATAACCGCTTACCTTGATGTTGCTACCGCTGCATGCATAAACCTTCTACGGCCATATATAGGCTTATTCATGCATATTAGAATTCATCCACCGCTTTTGCTCTTTGTTGGGAAGCTGACATGACCTACCCGCTTATCGGGTAGATGGCGATGCTTTCAGACTTGGTGATCGACTACGACTTTGACGATGAAGGATGGGAAGACTAGAGCTGGTCCTACACTCAAGTTTGCCTGGAGCTGAGAGCGCTTCGCCCGATAGATCCAGCGTAGATGTTTACCTTTCTTGTTTAGTCCCGTTGGACTTGTACCCGGCTTATGCCGAAATGTTGTACTCTGATGTTATAATGAAACTTATGTAATAAATCCTCTATTTCTTCTATGTTGTATGGATTTGTACCACTTGAGACAGGGTTTGCACGTGATAGCCGCTTCCTGGGACTATCACAGAGGTGCAGAGGATCGGGTTTCCAGTTTTGGAATTCTGGTTCGTTTCAGGTGGTATCAGAGCTAGGTTTGATCGTAGGACGAGCCCTAGCAATGGCCGATAGTTTAGGACAGCTTAAACATCCTTGATTGAGTATATACTCCTTGAATTCTACATAAACCCCTTGAATTCTACTATTACATCCTTGACTTCTCACTAACTAACTGACTAACTTACTAACAACCCTTCTTCGAGTTGCTGACCTTTGGAGAACAACGAATGTTGTTTGATCAAGACCGAGACATACTACGGAAGGATGCCCTGTACAAGACAAAGGCAACTACTATAAAGTCAGCTATGGAGTTTGGGTCCAGGGAAAAGATGAAGATGACTCTACTGGACTTAGCGGGACTATCCCCTGCTGAACCCTTACTACAAGTTTACCCCATCACAGTTACCCTACTATGGAATTCAGACTACCAAAGATGAAATAGACTGCCACCATGAGGACTGCACACAAGAGAAGCAACAAGAACAATCTGCGCCCTTCTCTCTTTGCTCAGGATAGAGCTAGGATAGTGCCACTCTGGAGACAATAAGGAGATAAGATTCTAATCTCGAGTGCGCCAACCTAAGGAACTGGTTATCTACTATATGGATTTGGCACATGTAAGCTTGGTTGCAGGAGTCCGAACCTCCTGAGATGCCTGTAGCTCAGCAATTGGATAAGATCCCTCGACTTGGAGTTACACAAATAGTCGATTCGCTAAGGACGAAGATATTAGAACAAGCTGCTGCTATAAGAGGCAAGGAGTGGACTGGACAGTTGGGATCAGATACCTTACAAGAAAGCATCACATACATGGGATAAAGAGTTGTAATTCACTATATGGAATTCCCTGAACGTGAAGTGTGAAACAAGGATGCTTCGAATCGAATCCTCCTAACCGACTGAAGTTGTCGATAGACTAGAATGAACCGAAGAGAAACACGGGGCATGGATGTAATGATAAACATAGAGCACCCCCTTTGGAAAGACAAAGTCACGAGAACCATGGATGAAGAAGAGTAGTCCAACTAAGATAGAGTATCTAGGTTGGAAGAATTGGACAAGAAGCATTGGATTAAGATCAAGAAGATTTTAGCTTCCTCCCACAGGACCTCTGCACCTCTTAGGCTACATATGGAATATCTTCAGTCAGAAAGATGATTTTGGTAATCGGACCCTAACCCGGAGGATCGTAAAGGTAGCGATTTCTACAGGAAACAACATCAGTACTAAATGAGTTGAATGGATGGCAATAAGTCACGTGACTCGAAGTGGAATATGGAACACAATTTACCTGCTTTCAATCAAGCCAGCATGGATAAGAATTTCACCAGCCTACTTCAGAAAGTTCGGCACTGAGACATCAGATGGAATGTGACCTTTCCAGTAATACAACACTAACATTAGGGAAACCCTCAAGTGCCCACGATATACTAGAATGTTTTTACCTGGTGTATTCTCGGAGGACTCAGGAGTTAGCCTCGAGATACACATTTGTCTGGTGCGTTGCTTGAGTGATTAGATCTTTATGGTCTTATGGTTGTTATGCCTCTTCATGATTGTGTGAAATTTTACTGAGTGCTATGCTTGCTAGATGATTAGATGACTCCTTTAGAAGCCTTAGCTTCCCATACTGCAAGACCAAGAGCTTGAAGAATGAAGATCGACGTGCCAAGCATATTAAAAAGACCCTGCTTCAGAAGAAGAGAAGAACTTCTTGGAACATCGACAAACAAACCAAGACTTCAGATGAGTTACCCGATGATCATCGGAATCGAGTTCGCAAACTAGAAAATGATTACCCGAGAATTTGAAACCTCGAAAGCTCAACAGAGTATGAACCTCCATGGAAGCATATATTGGTTAAGAGCAGTTGAGTACCCTAAGATGTCAGCAATGCATATTGGATAAGTTCAGCCGGTACTCAGATGTCAGATAAAGATGAAGTACTCCATATGTAACAACAATCAGTAGAAGAATTCCTAATTCGAGTACTTTAGCTTCCATAAGGTACCTTATGAATGTCTACCTCTGGGATATGGCAAGGGAAAGGTAGTGGATACCAATAAGGGCTATTTTACCACCATGGATTAAACCATGCCATCATTACGGATGTGCACCCATGCCTGGCATTCGGAAGTAACGGATCTAGACACACCGATACCGATCTACGACATCACCGTGACATGGAAGTGTAGAGATTACGGCTAAGTGGATAATACCCCGACCTGAGGGTGGTGTTGAAGTTTTGGATTGGAATCAGATGACTAAACTCCAAGGATATAAGGATCGCACTACACGAATAGTCATCCTAGAGACATTCTATGGAATTAATCACACTTACAACTCCTAAGTAGTTCTTTTGGAACTATTGTGTAGTGATGTAACTATACACCACAAAGAGTGCTTTTGGAATATAATACATGAAGGACATCTAAAGGAGTTACGAGGTCGACATTTGGAATAAGACAGGAAGTTCAGTGGAGCCCACTTTTGGAATAAGTTATTAATAAAGAAGCTCTACTGGACACCGTATATTGAACTAGTGGGGAGAAGAACTACTTCGGCTACTACTGGACACATGTTATCTGTTCAACCTCGCAGTTGGAACCTACCTATCAGAGATTAAATCAGAAAAGTTTGCTAATCATACAAGAGTAAGGTAGGTGTGACTTCCACATAAGGATCCATCTCAAGAAAATTGGAACCAAATTGACTAGTGTGAGATTTCGGATTGGAAGAGTCACTCGCACCGTCGAGGGTGTTGCAGCTGACCCCTCTTAACATGGACTATCATGAATGGGAAGTAACCATTCATAGCGTTTACGAACAGGAGCTAATCGGACATGTCGGAGGTTGCTAGCACTCTGTTGAGAATCGTTGGAGACGTGCTAAGTCGACAGGTGGATTACTATAAGAGTAGCACACGAAGATCGGTAAGGATTACTGGATACTCACAGAATTTCTGGAGGTTGAGAAATCGCCTTGGAATTTGAGGAACTTTGATTAACCGCACAAGGCCCTATGATGGAATACAAGTATTACACTAGGGTAAACTATTTGGATGTGCATATACAAGAAGCTGAGATATCTC
The DNA here is from genome assembly GCA_022644695.1 of Cenchrus purpureus. Lineage (NCBI taxonomy): Eukaryota > Viridiplantae > Streptophyta > Magnoliopsida > Poales > Poaceae > Cenchrus > Cenchrus purpureus. The sequence goes on from CP053458.1 coordinate 46,683,416, forward strand.
CTTAGTCACGGGATGGCCGAGTAAGTAAGAGGAATTTATGCCCACCCAAAAGCAGCCAGTTGTTGAGAATACACGCCATAAGAGTTGCGACTACACTAATGTTTTGGAAAAACCAGCATATCTACCTATGGATGAAGAGATAATATTTTATATCTTCAACAAATCCGAGAAGGATATGGCTTCAAGAAGATTTCTTGGATAAACTAGGGACACCTAGAGAATATACGAAAACATGGATGAAGAAAAGGTATTTATGAGACCCAACTTCTGCTTGGCGTACCTCTTTTTGGATGACCAGTCAAATTTGAACAAAGTTAATAATATACCTATGGGTACGCTAAGAATACAAGCTACGAGATATGGCAACCAATTGGATAAAAGCTTGCCATATGGACTCCAACTACATGCATGCTACAAGATAGGCCCGGATGCGCAGAATTCCGCTAGGCTTAAAGAATACGACTCCCTCATATGGAAAGAAGTGGGAGACTCGTGCCTAATTGGAATAAAAGTACATAATGGACGCCATGAGAGTATGGCCGAGTTCATACGAAATGAATTTTGGAATAAACTTAATGGTTAAGAAGGATGTGACCTCAAGTGAGAGGATTGGAATAAGATAAGACTATCATGCCTCAAACTGCTCTGAGTTTATCGAGCTTGTGTAACACGGTTAGAAGAGATGGATTAAGGCTAAAGAGAGCTCTGGCCTATGACAGGACTTTCCCGCGACCTTGGACAAAAGTAAAGATCTTGAAGATATGTGGACTAATCGTAACAAAGTGCTTAAGGATGCTAACGAAAGAGGACATCAACATCCTGAAGACTTGCCGAAGAGGAGACCCTCACATCTCCCAGTACGAGCTTAATCTCGGGGACGAGATTCTTGTGAGGGGGGAGGAATGTAACATCCCAGAATTTTGAATGTTTTCCCATATGTGAATTTTGCTAAAATTTAAAACTTTTTGATTGTATATGTATGACACGCTAATTTTGAACCAAATGCAAGCCTCTCATCTCTAATCCATGAATTAGACCCAATAATTAATTTCAAAAATATGGTTTATGTGTGAGTTGGATTTTAATTAGTTCTTATTTGGAGCTTATGGATTTTATTTGAGTGAGTTTGAATTTGAAAGTATTCAAATTCAACTTATGGTTTAATCCCTAATTTCAAACTATTTCAAAAACCTTTCTAACTAGTGGGCCAGCGAACTTCTTCCGAAGTCTAGCCAAACCCCTTCAACCCTCAAGCCGCGGCCACCATAACCCCTGCTAACTTCTTTTCGCCCATCCAGGCCCATCACGGCTCAACCGCACCCCAATCCCCTGTTCTTCTTCAGTCCACCACGCCGAGCCGCTCCACCGCGCCGCGCCTCACCTCGCGACCAAGTGCCAGACCGCACCGCCTTGACCCACTGGCGCGCACGCCGAGAGGTGGCTCGCGTGCCGAGGTGGCCACGCGCTTTCTTACCCCTGCGAAACCACGGATTTGCCCCTGGCAAATCCCGCACGCAAGCCAGCGTTCCGCGCCTTGCTCCTTCGCCGCCAAGGCAAAGGGAAAGGGGACAGCTCTGGCCCACGCGGGTTCCCTGTCCCCGTGATCACCACGCGCAGCAAAACCCCCCAGGCGAGGCCCTCGGAGCAAGCCAAATCACTTTGGGGTCTCTCCCCTTTGGTACCTCTGTTCTGCCGCCGAGAGGGGAGAAGGGGGAAAGGGAGGAGAAGGAAGGGAGGAGGAAAGGCTGCGCGCGCATCACCGCCGCGCTGCCTCGCCGGAGTTGAAGACCCCGAAGCCGGAGCCGGACGAGTAGCAGGGAAGGCCGTCCACGGGCGGGCGAAGACCGGAGCAGAGGATCCCGACGTGCTGCCGCCACAACTCGCCATCGCCGTCGACAACTTCCCCAACGCGACCATCACTGCAACGTCTTCATCTCCGCCCCTCGGTGAGCCAGACCGCACCTCCTCTCCTTCTTCACCCGTGGGAGCGCGCCCCTGCGCCGCGCCGCCAACCCTCGAGCCATGCACATGTCCGTGCGCTCGCCACCGCGTACCCCAGCCGCCCGGCCGTCGCCACCGTCGCCGCTCAAGCATCGTCCGCCCGCCGTGCGGTGTGATCCTTGCGGTGCTTCACTGCGGTGCCGCTTCACCGTCGTGCCGCGGCCCTAGGTTACCAGGAGCCCGCGTGCCGCCGTCGTCACGCCGCGCTGCCAGACGCATGGCGCCGAGCACGCAGCGCTTGGTCGCGGTCGAAGCGCTGCTTGCTGCTGATCTTGACCACGCTCGCTTTTCTGCGTAAACCGAGCCGCGTCGTCTTGCGCCCGCTGCTGCTGCTGCCGCAGCGTCTCGCCTCGGCCGTGGCAGCAGGCGAGCCAGCCCTAGGGGTTCCGTCGGGCACCCGGCCGTGCAATGAAGCCACGCGATTAGCACACAATACCACCGCGTCACAACTTTCTGTGTTCGGCCATCGACGAGCTGGCGCTGCCCGTAGGCCACGCCGCGCACGCCTCGCCGCACGGGGCTTCCACTGTCGGTCGCGGCGCCACACGGGCCCAACCCTGTGGCCGTGGGCGTCAAGTTCTTCCCGAGGTCCTAGTGCCTCCCCGCGCTTGCTCGACGCCAAAGCGGCCACCCGTCAAGCTGCCGCCGCCGCCGCCCTGCACCGAGCACGGCCCAAGCGTGTCGGAGGGTACTAACGCCCGCTTTTTCCTCAAGGGTCTGCACCGACTTCTCCGGTGCTTGCTTTTGGAGAACATGGGCCGACAAGGCCGACGTAGCCCTTCTCGGCCTTTTTCTCTTTTTCCTGTGAACTCTGCAATTTTGTTTAGGGTGAACTTCTGGACCTTGCCCTTTTGGCCCACAAGGCTAAGTCCCGTGGGCCGAATCTGGCCCACTAACCCTTTCAGCCTACCAAGGCCCACTATCGAGAGACGACGATGGCGTCGCGTCATCCCTATTTTCAAATTAAAAATCCTTTTCTGTTTTATAAATGATTTTGGAAATTGTTTTATAAACCCCTTTTCCTTTAAAAATTCATAACTAATTATCCGGAGCTCCGAAAATTATGAAACTAGTTGCATTGGTTTCATAATTTCGAGACACTCGCTCCTACCCTATTCTTGTCCGCTCTTGCTTTTGAACTAAGCCCCTTTTGCCCACATTCTTGGTGTAGAATTCGTGACCGCCATCGTGTTCAGGTGGACGTGGGGAGCCGCGAACTAGCTAAGCGTGTGCGAAAGGAATACCTTCTGCAAGACGTGTTCACACCACTTTTCTTGCTTCCACCGCTTCCACCGCTTTGTGCCGTAACCCGCATACCCGCTCTAGTTCTACCTTGTTCGTGCTGCGAAGCATGCGCCATACCAGGTGCTTGCATCTAGAATGCCGTGCGTGCTGGACGGCCGTGCCATGAGCAGTGGCCACTGCTACAAGCATGGCAACCCCGTGTTGCAACCTAGCTACTACATCATGGTTATCGTCGCATCGCTAGCACTTGCTCCACCGCGCTCTAGAGCACGCCTTACCGCATCATCACTCTTTTATCGACCACAAGTCGATCCTTTCCTTCTCCTTGTGCAGCTGCCGCACACCTTGGCCTGATAATGCCTTGCCTAGCTCGATTCACCTTGCTTCTCTCTCATCAACCTCTGAGCTTCCGCTTTATTGCACCTATCAGTTGCGCTAATGCCTTGCTATCGCGATCACCGAACCTTTAGCCTTGATTGGCAATCCCACCTTGGGCTAATCCTTCTTCCTAACTTATTTTCTAATATATATATATATATAAAGCTAGTAGCTTAAAACTATTTTAATATAAAACTAATTACTTTGATTTCCTTAAATTAAACTAGTCGCTTGTAGCTAATTGATTTATTTGGTTCTTCTAAACCGATGTTATTTGGAGTTAATGCTTAGATGATTGTCGTTATTTATTTTTGCGTCGCATCTCGTGTAGGCTTGTGATCATGTTGGAAGACCCGAGCTGACAACATCTGTCAGTGACAATAGGGAAGACCTTCGACCAAGGAAGGGCCCAACCTCTACTACTCCGGGATGGTTTCACGCCCGAGGCCCTCGGCAAGTTTCGCGCCCTCGGGACGAGTCGCCTCTGAGAGGGAGAGCGCCGTCCACTGCTAGGTCTCTGGTCATTAGGTAGGGATGTGGATCGGAGGCATCCGCCGCCCTATCCGGGGGTCCAGCATACAACCTCTGCAGAGTGTTAAACCTATAGCTATAGTCCGTGTCCATCGGGTATGGACAGCCCACGGGTCTGTTACTCTGGCTAGTCTTTTCTTGTGCTGCTTCTCTCCCTCGAGTGTGTGAGCCCGGCTTGGTGCCGTTGAGATGTGGGGTAGGAGTTGGTGACCTCACATCGCAAATGAGAGTGGGATGCTGTGACTCGGTTGAGATCTAGTATGTTGGTGTTCTCTTCTTGGTTGGGGTGTTGACCCCGGAGGCGTTGGCCTCGGAGGTGTGGATCTCCTCGGAGATGGTGACCTCTTTGCATAACCGCTTACCTTGATGTTGCTACCGCTGCATGCATAAACCTTCTACGGCCATATATAGGCTTATTCATGCATACTAGAATTCATCCACCGCTTTTGCTCTTTGTTGGGAAGCTGACATGACCTACCCGCTTATCGGGTAGATGGCGATGCTTTCAGACTTGGTGATCGACTACGACTTTGACGATGAAGGATGGGAAGACTAGAGCTGGTCCTACACTCAAGTTTGCCTGTGGAGCTGGAGACGCCCGCCGATAGATCCGCGTGAGATGTTTTACCTTTCTTGTTTAGTCCCGTTGGACTTGTACCCGCTTATGCCAAACGTTGTACTCGATGTTATAATGAAACTTATGTAATAAATCCTCTATTTCTTCTATGTTGTATGGATTTGTACCACTTGAGACAGGGTTTGCACATGATAGCCGCTTCCTAGGACTATCACAGAGGTGCAGAGGATCGGGTTTCCAGTTTTGGAATTCTGGTTCGTTTCAACGGGTGGAAGGGCACAACTATCGTTCGGGTTTACACGATTATGAACAAAGGACTATATGCTTGATTTATTTTAATTAAAGAAATATGTTTAATGAGTATTTCGGAGAAATACCACATGTTGGAAATTAATCAAATTATATTTGAGATATAAAGCACGGTATAAACCTAGTCATATTTTATTTATAAAAGTTTATTAGAGTTTATACCATTTAAGGATTTAATTTAGAAAACTATATACTATGTGAGAGCAACTAACGAATTTTCATGTGTCGGGTTGAGCTAAACAAGTTATAATTAGAACACATTTATGTTCATATTAATCAAGTTAACTTTTGTTAAAGAAAAGACAAAAGTTAAGCCTATATTTGATTTTATTAAAAAGAGGTTGAAATGGACATTAATCAAATTAATATAAGTTTAATTTTTATAAACAAGAAACATGGTTAACGTCGCTGCTAACACGTGCGCTTATGATTTAAACGAAGCTAACGCAACTTGAACGAGTCGAAGCAGCAAAACGTGAAAGATATGGGCTTCGGAAGGTTGCAGGGACCTATCTACGATTAACTATAAACTTCAGGGGCTAACAAGGGAGATACGCAAGGCACAGTGAGCTGTACTCGCGAAAAAAGGTTAAAACAGAGGGTTATATGTGCAAAACAGGGTCGGCTGGACCGATCTGTAAGAGGTGGGATAAAACTAGGGGTTTATGTGCAAAACAACCAAGACTTAGAGAAAGGTGGGTGGATATCTTTGTTCTCCAGGGGGTTTTGTGCAAAACGATAGGTGACTGGGCGGCTTGGCTGACGTGTCGCCACGTGGCGTGCTTCGATTGGCCGGGAGGGTGACGTGGGCGTGACGTGGTCCTGACGCGGCTGTGGACCGCGCCGTGGACCACGGTCCATGAGTCCACCGTGGACCACGCGAAGGGGTATGGTGTGGGTGTGATCTGGGCCATCCGGACGCGATCCAACGGCTCCGGTGTGCCCCTCCGGGATGGTCGCCGGCCAGCAGGGGTAGGCGGCGGGCACGCAGCGGTGGTTCGCCGGGAACCGCCGAGACGGGTCAGCGGGGTTACGAGGCACCGATTCGTGTGGGATTTCGACCGAGGGAGGAGGGAGGCAGCGCGAACCTCACCAGGGGGTCGTGGCCGACTTTGGTGCATCGGAGAGGATGTGCACCGACGAGGGGCGGACGGGAGGCCGGGCATTTGCAGGCGACGGGGTTCCGGCCTCGGCCCGTGCCTTGAGGCAGGGCGTCCTCCTTGGGTACCTGTGCGTGCAAGGAGAGAAGAAGGGGGGTGAGGGAGGGTCGGAGCGGGGGAAAAGCAGCGGCAGCGGAGCTCCTCACCGAGGTGACGAGGATAGACTTATAGAGAGAGAAGGAGAGAGATGAACTTGGCATGGTCTTAGAGAGAGAAGAAAGACATTTGGTTGTAGAGAGAGACAGAGAGATATGGTCGAGTTGGGTAAAGGGTTTTGGGCCGAGGATGACTTTAGAGAGAGAAAGAGGGAGATGTGTTTTAGAGAGAGGAGAGATGGTCCTATGGTATTTATAGAGAAAGAAAGGATTAGGCTCGAGAAAGGATCTAGAGAGGGATGGAGAGGAAGAGAGATGGGCCGAGATAAAGAAAAGATTGTTTTGGAGAGATTTAGAGGTAAAGATTAGAGAGATACAAAAACGAACCTATTCGAGTTTTAAAACTCAAACTCATTTTTCACTCAATTAAAACTATGCATTGCAACATGAATGCAATAATCAATTATTTATAACCTATGATTCATTTATTTATTTTTAGAAAATATTATTTATTTTAAAAGATTGCACACTCTATTTAATTCTAACAAATTTTAATAAAATTTTAAATCCTAGCCAAATTGCAAACTAGGGTGTTACAAATACTACCCCACTTAACAGGAATCTCGTCCCGAGATTCTGCAAAAGGTTAGCACGAGAGAGAAGGCTAGCAATGGGGAGAGGAAAGGTTGCTTTGCATTTATGTCATCTTGTCTTGTTCTTCACACTTTCATGTCACTTGTCGGAGATTCCTTCAACTCTTGTGGATGGTCCATCATGGAGATCTTTGGTGACTCCTCTATGATGATTTTTCTGAGCAACGATCACCTTGCACTTTCTTCATGTATCCTCTTGTTGCTACATGCGTTACCACTACGGGAGTATCTTCCTATGAATGGTCCATGTAGAAGTTCTTAGTGGCATAAGTTTGTTGAAGTTTCTCGATCTCTAGCATGCTTGGTGGTGATTTCTTCCTTCTTTATCACCTTGATTGTCATAGGTAGAAGCATGGCTGGTGCTACCCCTCTTAACAGAGGATTCCTCTTGATTCCATGTCGGTTAGAATAGAGAGGGAGCAAGGATCGAGGAAGGGAGAATGACTCAAGGTTTAGAGGGAGCAAAAGACTGAAAACCCAACCTACGATCTATACATATATAACTAACTGATGCCATTGCGGACAGAAGTCCCAACACATCAACACTCATTACAAAGAGCCAAATCAAACATTGCACAATAACAAGCAAACAACAACAGACAAGAACACACTAACATGGCACACGTCCTTATTATAGCACACTAGCAATTAATGCCTTAAGATCGATGTCTATCGATAAAAGAAACTTAGGTAGGCTTCCTATAATGCGCAAGACTAAACAATACCGATGGCTTTAAATTAGTAGTCTTGAGGTCTTCAACACGACACTTCTAACTTGATGGAGACTCTTCATCCTCGATCTTCAAAATTCTTCGAGCGACGGCTTGTTGAAGCATAGTCTTCCTAAGTGTCTTCAGAAGCTTCTTTCTTGATCACACGGGAAGTTAGTGACTAAGGATTATACAAGGATTAGGGAGGAGCAACTTGTTTTCACAACAGAAGAGAGTAGGAGGGACCGAGTGCAAATCAGGAGGCAGGAAGTCAAGGAGGTGAAAATTTTCCAAAATAGGGTGAAAATATAGCCTTAACGTTGACCATTTCTATCTAGGTTTGCATCCTACAGTCGATATAGCTCTGATACCACTTCTGTAACACCCGGTTTTAAAGGACAAACCGAATGCACCCTTTATGCATGCCCAGGATCAAATTCATGCATAAAGTAACATCATCAGTGAATATCACAACATATATCATTACAAGCATATAATTATTACAAAATGACCAGAGGGTCTAAAACAAAAGATTACACATCGTTATTCTATCGCAGCGGAGTAGGCACCATCTTCCACAAGAACGTCGACTGGGGGCACGCCAACCTAGAACTCTAGGTCTTCATGGCCTTCATAATCCGACTCCTTCTTCTAGCTTCGACTATCCGAATGCGGTGGGGAGGAAATGCGAGGGTTGAAAGGAAAACGGTGAGTACACCGAGGCGTGTACTCCGCAAGTGGAGGGAAAAGTATGCATAACATGCAGGCTTGAAACAAGGAAGGCTTTATTTGGTGGACTGCAAAGCTCAAGTTTTAGTTGGTCAAATTTTAATTAAGCACCTAAGATTTATTGTGTATAAGGCTTCCCAACCCATTCAAGGCACAGGCACCAACCTGTCCTGATCCTAAGGTTAAACATCATATATCTATAACCAACTCCCAAACCACAGTTCCACCACTGTGATCCACCCAAACCACCAACTAACCATATGAGGGTCCAGTCCGCTCATGACCGTGAGCACGGCTATTATAACAGTTTTTAACACTCTGCAGAGGTTGTACAACTTTACCCATGAGTCGTGATACCCGTCACGCGAGAGGTTGCGAGCCTCTTCACAACACATTTCCGAGATGTGTTGGCATGGGTTCACTACGAGGCCTTTACATAGGTTCACCAGCGTGCATTAACCGGGTTACGGAGTGTCAGCGACACCCGAGGTTCCTTGCTAGACTCTTGGGAACTATGCCCTCATCCACCAGAACGACTTACCCTACTTACTTGGCCAAGACCATAGCCCATTAGTTCTCGTGGTTGTCTTGTAAGTCTGGTGGTCGCTCCACGACCGGTCCTTATAAGATTGACTCAGGCAAGACCAACATCAAACATCACAAGCCACCATCCAAACCACTTGCCCGAGTCAGCTAGGGTGTTCATATGTTGCTAACCATAACCCACATTAACATGTAGCATGGTAATTAATCAAGTTAAGATTTTAACCCAACCCATGTTGAGCAAGCTAAGCATGAATCTACCCATATAGGTAACCTCTAAGGGTAAGCAAGGATTGTCATGAAAATCTAGTGATCCTTAATAGGATTCCCATCAATTTAGACATCTAATGGAAGAAAGCATAAATAAAATAATGATTATGATGTATAAAAGTAAAGGTACAAAATAGCAAGATGTCAAGGACACTTGCCCGTTTCCTGATGCTCCACTGCTCAGAAGCGTTCCTTCACACGCAACAATCAATCGAAACAACACAATGCTACACTAAGAGCGAGCACCGGATGATAAAAGCATTTTAGAAAAATGTACTACTAGCTAACACGGGCTAGCTGCGAACAAGAGAGCGCGAGAAAGGCTAAAGCGAAACAACGGGTGGAAGGGCACAACTATCGTTCGGGTTTACACGATTATGAACAAAGGACTATATGCTTGATTTATTTTAATTAAAGAAATATGTTTAATGAGTATTACGGAGAAATACCACATGTTGGAAATTAATCAAATTATATTTGAGATATAAAGCACGGTATAAACCTAGTCATATTTTTTTTATAAAAGTTTATTAGAGTTTATACCATTTAAGGATTTAATTTAGAAAACTATATACTATGTGAGAGCGACTAACGAATTTTCATGTGTCGGGTTGAGCTAAACAAGTTATAATTAGAACACATTTATGTTCATATTAATCAAGTTAACTTTTGTTAAAGAAAAGACGAAAGTTAAGCCTATATTTGATTTTATTAAAAAGAGGTTAAAATGGACATTAATCAAATTAATATAAGTTTAATTTTTATAAACAAGAAACATGGTTAACGTCGCTGCTAACACGTGCGCCATGACGAAACGAAGCTAACGCAACTTGAACGAGTCGAAACGGAGCTAAAACGTGAAAGATATGGGCTTCGGAAGGTTGCAGGGACCTATCTGCAATTAACTATAAACTTGAGGGCTAACAGGAGATACGCAAGGCACGTTGAGTCAGTACTCGCGAAAAAAGGTTAAAACAGAGGGTTATATGTGCAAAATAGGGTCGGCTGGACCGATCTGTAAGAGGTGGGATAAAACTAGGGGTTTATGTGCAAAACAACCAAGACTCAAAGAAAGGTGGGTGGATATCTTTGTTCTCCAGGGGGTTTTGTGCAAAACGATAGGTGACTAGGCGGCTTGGCTGACGTGTCGCCACGTGGCGTGCTCCGATTGGCCGGGAGGGTGACGTGGGCGTGGCGCCGACGTGTGGACCGCGCCGTGGACCACGGTCCATGAGTCCACCGTGGACCACGCGAAGGGGTATGGTGTGGGTGTGATCTGGGCCATCCGGACGCGATCCAACGGCTCGGTGTGCCCTCGAGATGATGGTCGCCCGGCGGTGGGTAGGCAGCCGACGGCGGTGTTTCACGAACTTCGTCGGAGACGGTCAGCGGGGTTACAAGGCACCGATTCGTGTGGGATTTCGACCGGGAAGAGGAGGACGCCGAACCTCACCGGGGTCGTGGGTGACTTTGGTGCATCGAGAGGATGTGCACCGACGAGGCGGACGGAGGCCTGCATTTGCGCGACGGGTTCCGGCCTCGGCCGTGCCAGGCGGGGCGTCCTCCTTGGGTACTGTGCGTGGGCGAGAAGAAGGGGGTGAGGAGGGTGAGGCGGGGAAAAGCAGCGGTGGCGGAGCTCCTCACCGAGGCGGCACGACGACGGCACGACGGCGTGCGGACGGCCGGGCGGCGAGGTGTGGTGGGGAGGCAAAGGCGGCGTGCTACCTTGGCCCATTATAGGTCGAGAAGAGGGAGGTGGCCGGGATTGGAGTAGCAGGCGTCACGTGATTGTCGTGGCGGCGATGGGCGCCCGCCATCCAAAGCGTGGATGCACTGGGACGGGAGCAGGCGAGGGAGGTGCAGGCGGAGCGAGGGAGGGGCCGAGGGAGAGGAGATTGGGGCGGGGAGGCGCCGAGGTGGTGTGGGATTTGAATCCACGGCAGCGCCACCGCCTGCTACCGAGAAGAAGGATAGGGAGGAAGGGGATGACCCGGTGGGGTCGGGCGTCGATGAGAGAGGGATGAGAAAAGGAGCTAGGCAGCGGTGGGCCACTGTTTTGGGAGGAGAGATGGGCCGACGTGGTGGAGGTGGGCGGTGGGTGATAGAGGCATGTGGTTTGAAGGAAAGAAAGAAAGAAGATGTGGGCCAGATTAGAGAAGGATGAATATAGATTTGTAAGAGAATTATGGAGCCCAAAAAGCTTTATAGAGAGAGAGAGTTTGGGTCCAAGATGGATAGAGAGAGGGATAAAATGGTTTTAGAGAGAGAGAGACTATTATCTGGTAGAGAGAGATGGGCTTGTTTAGAGAAGAGATTGGGAGAGATTTAGAGATAGAGAGATGTGGGTCATGTTTGAGAGAGTTAGAAAGAGAGATACGGACTGGGCTCGGCTTTAGAGAGAGAAGAGAGGACCTTTGGGTAAAGAAAGATAGAGAGAGAAAGAGAGAGACTCCGAGAAAGATTTAGAGAGAGATGAACTTGGCATGGTCTTAGAGAGAGAAGAAAGACATTTGGTTGTAGAGAGAGACAGAGAGATATGGTCGAGTTGGGTAAAGGGTTTTGGGTCGAGGATGACTTTAGAGAGAGAAAGAGGGAGATGTGTTTTAGAGAGAAGAGAGATGGTCCTATGGTATTTATAGAGAAAGAGAGGATTAGGCTCGAGAAAGGATCTAGAGAGGGATGGAGAGGAAGAGAGATGGGCCGAGATAAAGAAAAGATTGTTTTGGAGAGATTTAGAGGTAAAGATTAGAGAGATACAAAAACGAACCTATTCGAGTTTTAAAACTCAAACTCATTTTTCACTCAATTAAAACTATGCATTGCAGCATGAATGCAACAATCAATTATTTATAACCTATGATTCATTTATTTATTTTTAGAAAATATTATTTATTTTAAAAAGATTGCACACACACTCTATTTAATTCTAACAAATTTTAATAAAATTTTAAATCCTAGCCAAATTGCAAACTAGGGTGTTACACTCAAGCGGGGTCTCGGGTGGGCGCGTCGTGTGTTCGATGAGCACATCCTTTCCGCGACGACGGTAAGTCCCTTCGAACCGGGAGCTTAACCTTGTCCTTTCTGTTCTTGCAAATCTTGTGATCGATTTCCTCTTGCCGAACAGCGCCATGCAGGAAGGAGAGCACGCACCATCGATGAGCTCCGAGCGAGAGGGCCCACCGAGATGCGGTGGTGGTCGCCAGGGCCGCCGCCGGGGCGGTGGCGAACGAGGTGTCGTCGAGGGCCACGCTCGAGGCCGCCATGAAGTCCGCGGAAGACCGCGCCACGGCCGCACAAGCCGCGGCTGCTAGCGTTGTGACGAAGCGGGAGTCCCATGAGGTGAGGTTGGCTCAGGCGGAGGCGAAGATCGAGGAGTTGCGGGCCGCCGCGATGACTGCCAATGATGCCGCCGAGAAGGCCGCAGCCGCCGCTTCCACCGCCGAGACCGCCGCACAGAACACCGCCCAAGCTGCCGCCCAGGAGAAGGCGGCGCTTGAGTCGAAGGTGGCGGAGCTGGAGAAAGACTTGGTCACCACCGGAGCGGACCTCAGGACGGCCAACAAACAATTCTCCGAGGTGACCAACAAGCTCCAGGAGGTCACCGACGAGGTGACCCAGCTCCGGGACATCAACTCCAAATTGGCGCAGGATGTTGACGGTGAGTAGGCCTCGAACGCTTCCAGTTGCGGGTTTCTTTCTTTTCGTTGGTTTTTGTCGATAGGGATGCGCACGTACCACGCTGCGATGACTGTGAAGCTCACAGAAAAAACACAGGAGGTGAACGCAGCCGAGCTCAAGATCCTCGAGAAGGACGGCTCAATCCAAATAGCTTGAGCACTTAAGAGTAAGTTTCTTCGATCCCGCCTCGCTCCTCTCTCGACTGGGCCACGCCATGTTTGTTCATTACAACTTGTCGACCTTTTTCAGAGACCAAGGCCGAGCTCGAGCAGTCCCGAATGGCCCGGGAGCAGGTCGCGGCCGAGCTTGAGCAAGCCATGAACGCCTGGCGCGAGTCAGAGACGTCCCGCAAGGCGAGCATCTTGGAGCACGCCAAGCTTGGGAGAGCTGTCCGGTCCCGCTGGGCTCGCGTTCCTTCGGGCCGATGCTCTCTGACAGGCTTCTAGAAGAGGTCGTGCGTCTCCCGGAGGTGATCAAGGAGCGGGGGCTGTCGACCGCTCGGAGGGTAGTGCACCGGGTGCTCACCATGTTCGACTCGCACTATCAAGGGCTGGACCGCATGGCACTGAGTGGTGGCTAGACCCCTGGTAGCTCTGACGAGTACTGCGACCGACTCGAGGAAGACTGCGCCTCCTTCGCTCGCGACATGGCCGACACCACCATGAAGGACCTGGACCTGATACCAAGAGACACACCAGAAGACCAAGAGAGCTCCAGGCCTTCACTTTAGATGTATCATGTTTAGATGCAGGCAATTAAGCACAGTTCGCAAGTGTAACATCATGAACAGCTTTATGTTATCGAGAACTTGTTCAAAGAAGTTATGGCTCGAACGTTTTCGAGCACCCGTGAACGACTACGAACGCAGCGAGTGAACTTAGGAGATGACTAAGCTCCACTCCGAGCCGCGGGAGCGTAAGAGTCGGAGAGAGCCTAGCCATCCCAAACCGCTAAGGGGTGCCGTCAGAGCCCCGAGCACTCGGGGAAACTCGAAAAGTAACTCGCGAGATTTGTTGTCGAAATCGTTTTAGACCGGAGTCTGGGCGGTTGCTCGAGCGCTTTTGAAAAGAGGTCGGATGGAAACCTGTGGACTCGACCGTGTCAGAAGCCTTCGCATAGCCAGCAGGCATAGGTGCTAGGAGCGTTGAACGAGCAGCAGCGCCAAGCCCTGCGCAGGCCGCCATCTTTACTTCTCGCAAGGTTGAGCCTTCCGCCAAAAAACCTCTCGCACGTGTGATTGGTCGCGACATAGTTGTCGATTTTTGTTTTGAAAAAAATGTAGAAAAATGAAAGGAGGGCATCGTGCCCTGGGTAGCCCCCGAGCGGGGAGCGTTTCTGTGTGGCCACAGAGATGCTCGCCGCGCAGCCTTTAGAGAAGTTGCAACATATCGAAGCATGGCAACCAAGAAGTTTACGAACTTATAGAGATTTGAACAAAGCATGCGACATTTATTCACTGATTTATAAGATTTGAACATTTACTCAAGGGTAAAATGGCCGCAGATGCTCGATGTTCCACGCGTTGGAGATAACTCGACCGTCCTCGTACGATCTTGAAAGCGTTAGGTACTTGATCGACGATGAACGGCCCCTCCCACGGGGGCGAGAGCTTGTGGCGATCCTTGCTGCCTTGAACTCGTCGGAGGACCAGGACCCCGACCTGGAACTCACTGCGCGCGTTGCGCGTGGTACCACAAGGCTTGTTGGTACTTGGCGGAATGTAGCGCAGCTACGCCACGCCTCGCTGTTGGTCGATCGCGTCCTCGGCGCCGACCGATTGCCTTCCTCTGTATAAGCTCGCACTCTGGGACTGCCGTAGTCGATGTCTGTGGATAGAACTGCTTCCGACCCATGCACCATGAAGAACGGCGTGAAGCCAGTTGCTCGACAAGGCGTGGTGTGCAAACTCCAGAGAATGGATGGTAGCTCAGCCACCCATCTCGCTCGGAATTTCTCGAGGCGCTTGAAGATGCGAGGCTTCAAGCCTTGCAATAGCATGTTGTTCGCCCTTTCAACCTGCCCATTCGTCTTCGGGTGCGCCACAGCCAGACGATCCACGAATGTTGTTGTCGTCGCAGAAGTTTAGGAATTTCTTCCCCGTGAACTGGGTGCCGTTGTCGGTGATGATCGTGTTGGGTATGCCGAAGCGATAGATGATGTCGGTGAAGAACGCTACGGCCTCCTCTGAGCGGACGTTCATGATGGGTCGAGCCTCGATCCACTTGGAGAACTTGTCGACCGCCACGAGGAGATGCTTGAAGCCCCGGGCGCTTGTGCGCGCCCCACCATGTCGAGGTGCCACACGCCAGCGGCCATGTGATGGGGATGGTTTGAAGCGCTGCGCCAGGAGGTGAGTTTGTCGAGTGTAGAACTGGCACCCCTCGCAACGACGCACGATGTCCTTGGAGTCTCGCCACCGTTGTGGGCCAAGAAACCCTTGTCGGAAAGCTTTCCGACAAGAGTCCTCGGACCGCGTGATGTCCGCACGTCGGCATGGATCTCGCGGCGCCCCTTGATCTTCGAGGATGCACCGCATGAGGATGCTCCGCTGCGCCCGCTTGTAGAGCTCGCCTAATGAGGACGAACGCTTTAGCTCGTCACGATGCGGCGTGCCTCCGTCTGCGGAGGTAAGCTTCCTTCGACAAGCCACTCAAGGATGGGGAAGCGCCAATCCGGTCCTCAAGGTTCCGGGCTGGTCGATCTCCATGACTTCCGACCTTCGGTTACGGTGGCTTTTCCCCTTCAATGCGCCTGAGAGGGTGCGTCGGTCGCCGCCAAGACCCCGAGCGCTTGCGGCTCAATGCGCCTTGGCGAGGACGTCTGCAGCCTTGTTGTAGTCGCCGACGAGATGAAGTTCGAGGCCGTGGAACTTGCCTTCCACCGCGAACGGCCTGAGTATCGCCGCCATCTTGGATCAACACATTTTTCTCTTTCATGACTTGATCCACGACAAGCTCGAGTCTCCTCGATCTCAAGACGGCGGATCTCGAGCTCGACCGCGATTCGAAGCCATTGATGAGCGCCTCGTGCTCGGCGGCGTTGTTGGAAGTCGGAATGTGTAATCGGACCATGTACTCCATACGCACGCCCAGGCGAGATGAAGACAAGGCCTACTCCGCTCCTTCCTTCATGACCGAGCCGTCTCCATGTCTCGTGCTCGATGGGTGCCGGAGTTTGGATCTCCGTCCACTCTCGGCGACAAAGTCCGCCAAGACTCAGTGACTTGATGGCGCGGGGTGTTGACGGTACATTAAGCGCATAAAATAATTGGAAACGATCATCAACACTAGAATAGGGGCTTAAACCGACAATTTCCACAAGTGTTGGTGTTCCTAGCTTTTATTGCAGGATGCATGGAAATACATGTCAAACGATACATTTACAGAGCAGGAGACCAAAGGCTTATAAAGGGCGCCATTGGAAACAGTGTCAAATGCCAAATTGGACTCCACCAATGTGACGGGCTCGTCCGAGACGATCAAAATGGATATATTACTTGCCTATATCGGAGTTCGTATGCACAAGATATGGAAAAGACAGAATAGTTGACGTCACTGTGGGACCCACCGTACACCGCCATGCATGCGCATACGCGGGGGCCTACCGGGGGCGGCCACGTGGAGGGCCGTCATTGGCCAGTCACCGGCGCACGCTGCTTACGCGCGCGCACGCAAGGGGGACCGCAGGCACAGCCGCGTGGCAGCCAGCCATTGGCGGCGGCCTGTTGCCGCGGATTGCCCAGGCGCAGAGCGTGGGATCGGCTGGGCCAGGCCACGCGTCGGCCATCAGCTGCACGGGCGCGAGGCGGTTCGGCTCCGTGCGCGGAAGCCTCCCGGCCGGGCCACGCGTCGCGCGGTCGTTGGCGCGGGGACGAGGCGGTGGCGTGATTCACGTGGTCCGCCCCGGTTCGCCCCTGTCTGGCCGGCTGGTTCGCTCGGTTCACCACCCAGACCACCTGGTTTTCTCTATTTTGTACCGGTTCAGGCCTTGGAGACCCCGGTTCTCGCCGGTTTTGGGCGCCAGAAGGTCGGTTCTCACTTGGACACGTGGCAGCACGGCATGGGGCGCACCCAGCAGCCTTGGAGGCTCCTCCTACCCTCTCTAGCCTATAAATATGAGGGGAGGGGGCTAGAATGAGAGACACATCCAACTCTCCTCTCCTCTCATTCCCCATGTAGGGTGTGTGTGTGTTTGAGTGCTAGGTAGAGAGGGAAGTGGAGGTGATGATGAAGGAGTTCTTCTTTGTTCTTCATTTAGAGCAAAGTAAGTATTTCTGTATTTTCCTTTTAGACTAAAGTGATATTCATGCATGGGTGACATGTTCTTGAGTTCTTCGTCTGTTCATCATTTAGAGGCTCGTGTTCTTCGTGACACGATCCTTTGATCTTGTTGATTAGATGAATAATTCTGCATTCCGTTTGTGTGAGTTATCTCGTTAGATCTTATTGGAATACATTAATTGGCACTTAGTCGTTTTACCTCACGCCACCTCAGGTTAATGATGGGAGAGGTATAGCCGTACTCGCGGGTTCGTCACTCCGTATTTATACGGAGTGCTATAGTGTTGTTACGGATCGACAAACGTAGTCGTGCTATAGTAGTAATCGGTGGTGCGGACGTGGTGTCTGAACTACGGGTTATCCTTCGATTACCCTGTATCCCACGGTTTCTCTTGGGGTAGGCCGCGGTGGTGACAGTTGGACCCTTATGGAATCCCCATGTTCGGACATGTGTAGGCAACCCTTTGCAGTGAACCGATCAAGTTATAGCCGGGGAGGGTCCGGTGTCCAAGCGAGATCCTGCCTTTACTCCCTAGAACCGAGCACCCCATCGCCTCTACCCAAGCAGGGGCTTGGTGTCCTTGGACCGTTCTCCTAGTGTAGAAGGTAGTACACACCATTCCTTGGATTCGATACCCTTTGGAATACTCCGAGGTGAAGTGCTACGGGTATTTCCATGCGCTATGGATTCTTTCGTACCCGTCGGTATACCCAGGTGGATCTTACGCTCACTCTAATGGTACAACTAGTGTTGAGGTTAAGAAATACCAACAAGCTTTTCTGGCGCCGTTGCCGGGGAGCGGTTGTTGTATCTATCTTCGAACCTAGTGGTCCTCGTATGTATCTTTTCGTTTTTCTTCTACCTCACCCCTGCTTACCCTTCGAGATATCCTTTTCCGCTTTTCTTCTACCTTTACCCCCGCTACCCTTGGAAGGTTATCCTTGTAAACACCTTCCACCTTCGAGGAGTGAACCCTTAGATCCACCCTTGTCAGAACTCATTCTTTCATCTGGCTGTCGGATTCACCCCTTTCTCATGAAGCTAATTCAGGATCTTTCCTTCTCGGGGTCAATTCATGAGAACCCCCTCGATCATGTGAGAGACTACGAGTGTCTGATTGAAACTCTGAGTGAAATCGAAGAATCATCGGATGCTCAGAAAAGGGAATCTTTCCCGATAAGGATTCTCAGTCTCGAGCAAGGTGAGGAGGAACCGCTAGGAATGGTATGCGATCACTTCGCCTTTTTGGCAGAAGATTGCCCAGTCCTCCACGTTCCCGATCGGAAGCTGCTTCAGCACTTCTGGTATGAGTTACAGAAGGATGGTGCCATGCGGCTTAATGCTCTCTCTGAAGGCTCTCTGTGCACTTGGACGCTGTTGGGGGGAAAAGAGATCGTGGAAACCCTCCAAGATTTCAACTCCCCTTTGCATCCCGGTTGATGAGGTGCCCGTTAGAAGAAATGTTGAGCCACCTAGACTCATCATCGGCCGAGCTGAGGCTTTAAGCTCCGGTTGAAGATACCATTCCTGATTAGCAGGAATCTAAGGGAAAGATTGCTTAGCATAGAGTCTACCCTTGAGTTCCCCTCTCGTACCTCTTCTTAGACCTTCTCCCCGAAACCTCGTCTCGTGGGAGGATGGAGAGAGTAATTAGGAAGGGACGAATCATTCTCGATCGGCCGGGATGACTTGTTCGGTCCTAGTTACGATCTCCTAAGGAGAGTACGATTGGCCTATCATGTTCCTACGTTGAGGTTTGAGCTGAAGTGCCTTGCTGAAGTTTCGTATAAACCAAGACATCGGTCTCTGCTTTATAATCCAATGGATTCATTTATCAGACCGAAGGAGCACGATCATTTACCGATCGAATGGAGAACATTCACTTCATATCTTAAGCCCATCGATCGATGCCGATCAGTCAGGAGAAGCTTAAACTTCATACCTTATGCTTGACTTGATCGATGCCCAATGGGAGTTGCACTTTCCAGCTTATCCATAACCACCTATTGGAAGCTTAGGCTAGACCCGGGATGGCTCATCATTTTGATGAGAACATCGGTCCATCTACCTAAGGAAGGATGAGCTTAACCTCACCCTTCACCCGAACTCTAGCTCCTGAACGTACGTCGGTCGTTCGAGTTCCTACTCTATCCTCTTTTGGAGGCCGAGTATTTTCCTGAGCTAAGTTCAGTCGGAGATCAGCGAGCGCTAGCCTCGATGCTCAACCTTCCATCTCCGAGGTTCACCACAGTGCTATAGCTTCTCGAGTCCCGTGATCGCCTGTGAGCTGTCTTAGCCTCCCTGGAATGATCATGTCTGCTTTTAGCTTTGCTATCTTTTGGACTCGTGTTCGTATATGGCACTAACCCTACAGCTAGAGCTTCATTGCTTCATCGATGATTGGTGGTGAGATGGGAAGGACACCACCAATGTGGCTGCAAGAGAAATCTCCCATGGTCGAGCTTATGACCTTGAATAAACAAAGCACTACCAGGAGATAGCCTGGATTAGCATAGATTTTATTTCCCTTTCGAATAAAAGCAAGAACATGTTGTTGGCATAAGATGTCCTTCAGGTATGTTTGGTCACTAACCTTTCAGGTGAAGATTGAAAAGAACTGTGGACAGGTGATGTCTAAGAAGATGTGAGCTACATCAACTACAACACTGTGGTAGAATTTTGGTGAGGGAACATTTACAAAGGAAGCTTGATCTCCACACACTTGAGTTTCGTTGCTTAGCAATGCAAACTCCAAGTGTGGGGGAGACGTGTGAGCATCCCGAGTAAAGTTCCTCTCATGCCAAACCTTATCCTGATGAGGAAAAGATGTAAGCCCTCTCATCTTGCTGATTAGCTAGGTAAGTCCTGCTTTTGACATTAAACAAAGCCCTTTTGGGAGGTTGCCCGAGGTTCACCGTCTTATGCTCATGCTTATGCTCCCTTTGAAAATAGTTTGATCATGCTTGCATGCCTCCTTTATCTATGTTCATATGCTCGGTTTGAGTGTTTATGTTAACACACATTCATAGACTTTTTAAATTGACCATGGTGCTTAGGTTAAAATTGTCTTCTTCAGTCAAAACAAGACATGGTGTCGAGTTTTGATTGATGAACCTTAGAGTTATGTTCTCATAGATATTGGTTGCATGTATGTGGACTAACCCCTGCAGATAATCGTCAAATTCAAAACGGGTGAGTCATCAAGTTAGATTCAAATGGGAAGGTAAGTAAAGGTTTGGATTCACGTTGCACGGCATACAAATGAGGTGCATATGACCTCTCGAAGGTCCAAGGTAAGTATATCCTCCCTTGTTTATGGAGTGCAATATTGATCTAGCCTTGCTTCAGTAAATGACATGGTGATGATAATTAAAAATAAATATTTGCTTTCAAATAAAGGCTCTATGGTTCTCGAACCAAGAGAGTCCATCTTTGCTTTCCACTTGTTGTATGAAGAACAACACAGATTCAACCACCGGTGTGGGGAGTTCTCTCGAGCTCATCATCGACATATCCACTCGAGAACTCCCACACAAACCTGCACAACATCGACTACACCTTCATGACAAGAGCAAGGTAAACTGGAGTGACCGGTGCCATCCGGTCACGAATCACCACCGGGTCTCCCATGATCTCTTATCCTTCGAGCGATGGTATGTGCACCCCTATCTCACTCTCCATTATCCATAAGTTTGATTGAACTTCAATTCATATCCTTTATATCAAACTCAGCAATTCGTGCTATGCTTGCTCTACATGATTCCTGTGGTTGGCTTGCATATATTTTATTCCTTACTCATTGTCTTGATTCTTGTGAACAAATATCATTAGGGACCTCATGCTCGTCTAAGTAGTTGGTGTTTGTGATATGGTTTGATGATATGATCTTCGCTCTAAATGTTTGAGTGCTTGGGAATTTATTTACAAACATGAAAACCCTTTGCAAAGCTCCTCTTTGATATGTCCCAGTCCTACCAAAGCCATATGATGTTCTAGTAGAAAACCTTATACTCATATGATGCTTGTTGTTACATTGAGCTTTGTCAAATTCTCAGTGACCCTTAGAATTCTTTTCATGCTCTCATGATCAAGATTCATGTGCACACCACCATATTCCCTTGCTACGCTTCTATAAAGCAAGATAGCATTGTACCATTCATCCATTTCATAAAAATAAAGCTCCATATGTGGTGTGACATCTCTCCAAAGTATCCTTCAAAAGAGACATGGGCTATGAGAAAAAGAAAAGAGACACATGCTCAAAGCATGATGAAAGAAAAAAAAAGAAAAAAAAGGGGAAGGATAGCCCATGTCCCAAATAAAGGAGAAAAAGGAGAGAGATGGTCATAAGTTACATATCTTAGATGGTAATAACTAGTATCCATTCTGGGGCTAGTATCCACCTTACCATCAACCAACATTTTTCCTCATATATGTATGGTAATATCTAGCACCCATTCTGGGCCTAGTATCCACCTTACCATACTCACCATACCAATATATGTGCACATCTTGATCTGATTGTGTGATTTGATTTTCTCTGTGGATCCGGTTTTTGACTTTGCAATACATGTGATGCAAGTATGCCTTATCTTTCATACCTACCTTGAGCTCCACATAAGCTATCATTAGAAGTAGGATGAGGAAAGGCAATATAATGCCTAGGTGAGGATGTATACACTTTGAGCAACTGAGAGAATCAAATGAGGAGCTAAGCAAGGTTTATTTTGAAAATCATTGCAAAACCCCAAGTTACTTGACATGATGAGCGAGGTGACTTGATTCATGACCGTTCCATTCTTCAACTACCCAAGATGGCATGATAGACACTCCACATAGTTCACAAGTGCAAGGTATGGTTTGGAATATCTCTTATGCTAGCTTCATACCTTTGGATATCATGTCCCACTTGATCTGACTCTCTTTACTCGGGACGAGCAAAGGTTAAGTGTGGGGGAGTTGTTGACGGCTGTTAAGCACTACTTTTACACCGTCAATTCCTACATAAAATAATTGGAAACGGTCATCAACACCAGAATAGGGCTTATCGACAATTTCCACAAGTGTTGGTGTTCCTAACTTTTATTGCAGGATGCATGGAAATATGTGTCAAATGATACATTTACAGAGCAGGAGACCAAAGGCTTATAAAGGGCGCCATTGGAAACAGTGTCAAATGCCAAATTGGACTCCACCATTGCGACGGGCTCGTCGAGACGATCAAAATGGATATATTACTTGCCTATATCGGAGTTCGTATGCACAAGATATGGAAAAGACAGAATAGTTGACGCCACCGGGACCCACACCGCCATGCATGCTACGCTGGGGCTTACCGGGGCGGCCACATGGAGGGCCGCTCATTGGCCGGCCAAGACGCCGCCACGCTTACTGCGCGCGAAGAAGGGACCGAGCTCGCAGCGTGGCAGCCAACCATTGGCGGTGGCCTATTGCCGCGGATCACCTAGGCACGGAGTGTGGGATCGGCTGGGCCAGGCCACGCGTCGGCCATCAGCTGCACGGCGCGAGGCGGTTCGGCTCCGCGCTGAAGCCTCCCGGCCGCCACGCGTCACGCGTTAGCGCGGGACGGCGGTGGCGCAGTTCACGTAGTCCGTCCCGATTCGCCTGCCCAGCCGGCCGGTTCGCCTAGTTCACCACCCGCATCACTGGTTTTTCTATTTTGTACCGTTCAGGCCTTGGATACCCGGTTCTCGCCGGGTTTTGGGCGCGAAGGTCGATTCTCACTTGGACACGTGGCGACAAAGATGGGGTGCGCCCAAGAGCCTTGGAGGCTCCTCCTACCCTCTCTAGCCTATAAATATGAGGGGATGGGGCTAGAATGAGAGACACATCCAACTCTCCTCTCCTCTCATTCCCCATGTAGGGTGTGTGTGTGAGTGCTAGGTAGAGAGGGAAGTGGAGGTGATGATGAAGGAATTCTTCTTTGTTCTTCATTTAGAGCAAAGTAAGTATTTCTGTATTTTCCTTTTAGACTAAAGTGATATTCATGCATGGGTGACATGTTCTTGAGTTCTTAAATGCATTCATCATTTAGAGGCTCGTGTTCTTCGTGACACGATCCTTTGATCTTGTTGATTAGATGAATAATTCTGCATTCCGTTTGTGTGAGTTATCTCGTTAGATCTTATTGGAATACATTAATTGGCGCTTAGTCGTTCGACCTTGCGCCACCTCAGGTTAATGATGGGCGAGGTATAGCCGTACTCGCGGGTTCGTCACTCCGTATTTATACGGAGTGCTATAGTGTTGTTACGGATCGACAAACGTAGCTGTGCTATAGTAGTAATCGGTGGTGCAGACGTGGTGTCTGAACTACGAGTTATCCTTCGATTACCCTGTATCCCAGGGTTTGTCTTGGGGTAGGCCGCGGTGGTGACAGCCGTTGGACCCTTATGGAATCCCCCATGTTCGGATACAGGTGTAGGCAACCCTTTGCCGTGAACCGATCATTATAGCTGAGGGTCCGGTGTCCAAGCGAGATCCTGACTTTACTCCCTAGAACCGAGCACCCCATCGTCTCTCTACCCAAGCAGGGGCTTGGTGTCCTTGGACCGTTCTCCTAGTGTAGAAGGTAGTACACACGCCCTTGGATTCGATACCCTTTGGAATACTCCCGAGGTGAAGTGCTACAGCGTATTTCCGCGCTATGCGAAACCTTTTGTACCCGCTTGGTATACCTGGGTGGATCTTATGCTCACGCTAGGTGTACAACTAGTGTTGAGGTTAAGAAATACCAACACGGGGTGCATACGAGATGTTCTGCCCCATCAGCTCGAGTGCCCACTTGGCTATCCTTCCCTCGGCCTCGGGGTTTTGGATCACCTCTCCGAGTGGGTATTTGGACACCACCGTAATGGGGTGTGCGTCGAAGTAGTGGCGGAGTTTGCGCTTGGTCATCAAGACAGCATACACAAGCTTTTGCATTTGTGAGTAGCAAGTCTTCGAGTCGGAGAGTACCTCGCTCACGAAATAAACCGGGCGCTGCACCTTGAGCGACCTCCCAAGTTCTTCTCGTTCAACCACCAGCGCAGCGCTGACCACCTGGGTTGTCGCGGCAATGTACAGGAGCATCGGCTCTTCAGGCGCCGGAGCCGTAAGGATCGGTGGACTCTTTAGCAGGTTCTTGAGGGAGTCGAGTGCTTCTTGAGCTCCGGGCGTCCATGCGAAATGGTCGGACTTCTTCATTAGGCGGTACAATGGCAGGCTGCGCTCTCCGAGTCGCGCTATGAAATGGCTAAGAGCTGCGAGGCAGCCCGTGACGCGCTGTACGCCCTTTAGGTTTTGGATCGGCCCCATGTCCGTGATCGCCGAGATCTTCTCGGGGTTAGCTTCAATGCCGCGTTCCGACACGGCAAAGCCGAGGAGCATGCCCCTCGGAACCCCAAAAATGCACTTCTTGGGGTTAAGCTTTATCCTGTGCTCTCTCAGCTTCGCGAACACCTCCGTGAGGTCTGGGACTAGATCGCCGATCTTTTTCGATTTGACCATGATATCGTCAACGTACGCCTCGATGATTCGCCCTATAAGGTCCCCGAAGACACGTCGCATGCATCTTTGGAATGTGGCGCCGGCGTTCTTGAGCCCGAAGGGCATCATTTTGTAGCAGTAGGTGCCGAACGGAGTGATGAATGAAGTCGCGAGTTGGTCTGCTATGCACATCGCTATCTGGTGGTACCCAGAGTACGCATCGAGAAAACAGAGGGTTTTGCACCCAGCAGTCGAATCGACTACCTGATCGATGCGAGGCAAAGGAAACGGATCCTTGGGACATGCCTTGTTAAGGCCCGTGTAGTCAACACACATCCTCCATTTTTTATTCTTCTTCTTTACAAGTATAGGGTTAGCAAGCCACTCGGTGGAATACTTCTGGATGAACCCGAACTAAGGAGCTTCTTGATCTCTCGCCAATCGCCTTGCACTTCCGCTTGAAGCGGGCGAGGGCGCCGCTTCACCGGTTTCGATCCCGCTTGATGTTCAGCTTTGTGCTCGCAACCTCTCTCGGATTCCTTCATGCTGAGGGTTTCCATGTGAACACATCGAGGTTCGCTTTGAGGAAGTCGATGAGCCGCTTTCCTATTTAGGATCGAGCGCCGCCCGACATCGAGCGCACGGCCATCGCCGAGAGATGGCTGCATCCTGACGCCTTGGCGGGCTCGAAGAGCGCCGCTCGCTTGACGACTCGGAATTTCTTGGTCCTCGAGGGAGGCTCGTGGAGCCTCTGACCGGATCGCCTCCGCAAATTGAAGCACTCGCCGCACTCAAATGCACGCTGGAACGTAGTCCCCACCGTGATGATCCCCTCGACCGGGAATCTTCAGCTTGAGGTACGATAGTTGGGTACGCCATGAACTTCGCGTAAGCCGGCCTCCCGAGGATGGCGTGGTATGTCCCGAGAACCCCACCACTGAAGGTGAGGGTTTCGTGCGAAAAGTTTTGCAGCGTGCCCCGAACGTGACGTGATTGATCTGATCGAGAGTGCCTCCATCCCGGGACTTACGGAATGGCGCGCGCCGACTCAGCTTGGACCGGGGGATGCCCATGTCATCGAGCGTTGATGCATAGAGCACATTGATGCCGCTTCCCCCGTCCATCAGGACCTTGTGGATCCGCTTGACCGTGGAAGCTACCAGTGGGTAGGCTACCGGCGTGGTACGTGGTCGGGATGGTCCTTGCGGTCGAAGGTTATCGGAACCTCTGACCACTTCAGGTAGGACAGCGTCGAGGACTCGGTGTTGAAGACGTCACATCGGATCATTTTCTCCCGGTGCCTTGAGGGTCGTGCCGGGGACCCGCCGAAGATCATATGGACTGCGCCATCCTCGCCTGGGTACTGAGCTCCCAAGTCATCGTCGTCATTGTCGGGGACGGGTGTGGCCTTCTTCTGTGGATCAGCCACCTTAGGCTTGAGCGTGGCGTTGACACAGTTCTTCATCAGGCGGCAGTCCTTGAGCGTGTGCTTGACGGGGACCTCGTGGTGGGTGCATGGCGCCTCGAGCAGCCTCTCGAAGTGGTCCTTCGGGGGACCGGCCTTAGTCGGGTTGCTCTTGGGGCGTGAAGCCTCGCGCTCGACCGCCGCGACTAAGTTGTCGTCACGACGACGCTTGTCGTTCTTCTTCTTCTTCTTGTGGTGTGAGGACGGCCCCTCGCCATGGTTCACGACATGTTTCCCCTTGCCCTGAGGGGTGTTGAGTGTCGCAGCGACCGCCTCCTCACCGTCCGCGTGGTTGCTCGCGATGTCGAGGAGCTCCCGAGTAGTTCGGGGCGTGCGGCGCCCTAGTCGGTGGATGAGGGAGGTACAGGTTGTGCCGTTCTGGAACGCCGAGATGGCGCGCCGTCATGCCGGGAGCTCGGTGCAACGCTTGAGAAGCGCCGATGGCGCAAGTGCTTTCCCCCGCCGGCAGCTTGCCAGCTCCCATTGCTTGCCGAGGCGGGCGTACATGCCCTGGAAGTTGCCGACGAAGACTCGGCGCAGTCCATCCGGGGCCGTTGATCTTGCCGGGCAAGTGCGCCACGTGGAGTCACCGGAGTCACCGGTAGATCGGCAGATTCTTGATGATGAAGAGGTCATATGTCGCTCCGCCCGCGTGGCACGTGAGCCGGTAGTCCTCCAGCCATACATTGGGGTTAGTGTCCCTGTCGTATCTGGGGATGTTAGTCGGAGCTCGGAAGCGTGAGGGGAACGTCGCGTCCCGCACGCCCTGCCCGAAAGCCTGCGGATCCCTTTGATTCGGCGACACCGCGTCGCGTCGCCGTCCGCCGTAGCATCACCCACGCCCCCGGCCTCGTGCCGGCGTGAGCGGTGCTCGTCACGGTGGTTGCGTTTGTCGCTGTTGCCATAGTTGTCGACGCTGGCGGCCCGTCGGCGAGCCTCGATGGTGCCTCGGGCGTCGCGGTTGGGCCCGAGACGTTCCGCCCGACGCCGCTCGGCCCCATCCTCGCAGCCCTGATGCCGAGAGGGGGACGGGTTCTGGCGATGCGCGGAGGTGCCGCCTCACGCGCCGATCCGACGACGCGAGGCGGAACTCTCCGCACTGGCCGCGCGCCGCCTCGAGGAGGGCCTTGAGCCGCCGCACTGCCTCTCCTGAGGTAGCAGCCCGGCAGCCGCGACAAAGAACGCGCAGCCGTGTTTTGCGACGCCGCTGGCGCGGGCATCACCGTCAGCGTTGGCGTCAACGTTCGCACCCTTGTTGGCGCGTCGGTTGTTGTCGCGTGCATGTCCTCGAGCCGGGCGCGGACACGGGCTCGACGGCTCGCCGCGCGGCAAGGCGACGGTCCCGCCGCTGCCTCTTCGCGGTGTTGCTCCCGCACCGACCGCCGCGTCCGAGGAGGTTGCGGGTCGGTCCTCCCCGAGTACTCGGTGGAGGTTGGCCAGCTCTTTGTCAAGCTGGCGCCTGGCCTCAGCAAGTTCATCAAGGTGCGCCGCGCCGGGCGCCGATGGAGTGGCGGAGTGCGTCGTTGGCCGCTGGAGCTGCTCGAGGCCGACGCCGCAGACGAAACACTCGCTGCTGCGCGCTGGTGTCGGTGCCCTCTGGGCTATCGCGGAGCTCGAGGCGGTGTAGGACGCTCGCAGCTCGTCCATGTAGGCCGTCACCGGATCGTTCGGGAGACCTTACTGTCCACGGGCCTACATGGCGATGTACCGCTCCATGAATTCCTCCCAGGCGAGCGGCTCGGCCCGCCGGCTCGGAAGGCGAGGTCGGTGAGGTAGTAGGCGGCGAGTCTAAAATGCTCTCAAGGCCGGGTTAGGCCCCAACATGGCCATGATCGCCTCGTCCCGAGAAGCCCGACGAACGCCGCGACCGCCGCCCGCCGTGTATGCTAAGCAGCTGGTCGGCGAAGGTACCCGACGACTCTGACTGGCCGTGTAGACGAAGCCGAGGGAGCCGAAATGCATGGTGGCCCCGGGAGTTAGCGAAACTCCGCAGCCTTCCATCCGAAGTCACAGAAGTTCGAGACACACGATGTGCCCCTCACTGGCGCGCCAACCGGGTTCTCATCACGGACAAGAATTTGTATCGATCGGTGTCCGACCCAGGATGGTTAGCACAAGAGACACCGGGATTTAGACTATTTCAGGCCTCCGAGGAGTAATACCCTACATCCAGTTTTGGGCTGCCTTATTCTCGTGCTAGGGTTGTTTGTAGTAGGGGTTACAAACTTGCCTGGGAGAGGGTGTCGAGCCCAAGTCCCCGGAGTGTGAGGGTTCACCATCGCCCTTGTGAAGGTTGTCCTCCTCTCGCTTTTATAGACGCAAGGGAGAGGGCAAAAGGGAAAACAAGTAAAAGCTATGCTACCGCTGAACGCCTTCTCGCACGCTGCTCGCCGTGGTGCATTGAAGTGGGCTAAGTGAACATGGAGGCCGCATGGACGGGCGGGGCTTGCTATGGGCACCTGAGAGCCATGTGTGGTTCGAGGACCGTGGATGGTCGCTTCGGTGTGATGAGTGATTGACAACGTGGTGTGGACCGATTCTTGGCTAAGTATTGCGGTGTAGGTTGCGGCTTGACCGGTGTTGGTGTGAAGAACAAGCGTGAAAGGTCGCTTGCGGTGAGGCCTCCGTGTGGAGAGAAGACAAGTAAGCTTGGTTCGAGGGACCCGTGGCGGGGTCAAGTGCGGGCCGCATGGTGGCAAGAACAGCAAAATGAAGTCATGGACGGTTTCTTGGTTGAGCCTCAAAACCGAGGTCGAGCCGGACTACGTGGGAGCCGAGTCATGAGTGGTGATTGGCGGAGGCTACACCGAGTTCATGGGTTTCCGGTGGTTCACCAAAACCACCGGGTTCCTTGGTTGATCCACAAAGCCAAGACCAAGAACCGAAGACGGAGGGTGCAGCAGCCTGCACCGGTCGGCTGATCGGGTCGACCGGCCTCGACGGGTACCGGCTCGATCGGGTGAGGAGCACCGGTCGACCGGTGCGACGCAGTCCGAAATCTTCAAGCAGAGGACACGCCGGGATCGCAAGGTTTGCGCCGAGGCTAAGCAAGTTTGCGGTCAGGGCATCCGTCCGATGGAGCGAAGACAAAGATTTTCAATTCACCCTTGAGGCATGTATCCCTAGTTAGCTAGTAAGGGTATTTTCGCCTTCGTTGCCTCCATATAACCCAAGTGGTGAGAGGATGGCAGCCATCTCTTGGAACCCTAGCTCATTTGCTTTCCTATTTTCTCTTCCTATTTTCCCGAGGATTTTCTTAGGACTAGCTTGAGAGCTTCATGGTGAGATCTTATGAGAGGGAAGGATGATCTGCAAGGCAAGCTAGACCTTGTATGAACCTCTTTGGTATGTATAGATGATTCGGCGTGGTTCCTCAAGGCTTGGATGTGTCTTTCCCGTTTCTCCTTTTTGGTGATTTTCGGAGCCCTTTCTTGCCGATTTTCTTGAGCGATTTCGAGGCCTTTCTCTTTGGGATTTGGGGGATGTATGCATGAACCCTTCGTGGTTCTTTTCCTTTGATTCCTCCCAAATCCGTGAGCAAAGGGCTCGATTTTGGGGTTGTCGTGGCTCTAGGGTTAGAGGCGTTCTTGGTGGGATTTCTTCGATTCCTCTTGATTTACCAAGTTTTGGTGGACCAAATCTTGGCTATAGAGTGCCCATGAGGTGTTCCTACTATCCCCAAAGTCTTGCACAAATCCGTGGAGCGATTCGGGAGATCGGGAGTTGGATTTGGGGAGTTGACCCGCGGGTGCTGTTCATCCCCGAGCGGCTGACCGACCGGTCGATCGGTGCCGCCATGGCCTCGACCGGTGTAGAGGCTCTGTGAGTTTTGCCTCGGATGAACGCCCGGGTGAGTTCGTTGTTGTCCCGTGTTGCTGCTGTTTCGAGTTTGAGTCAGTTTGGAGCTCGGTAGGCCGTTCGGAGGATTTGGGATTTCCTAGCTCGGACCGGGTCGGGTGAGCTACCCCCGACCGGTGTAGGGGCCTCAGTGGAAGTTCTCGATTTTGCCGAGGGACCGGTCGCCCGGTGGTGCCACCGGCTGACCGGTGTAGGTCGATGGTGCTCGAGTTGCTATTCTGTGTTCTCGAGTCCGTGAAGGTGGTTGTTGGTTCCTAGGACCAAGTAGCACTGCTGGTGGCTGCGTGCTCTTGGCCAACTTGGGTAGTTGAGTCGGAGACGTGATTTGGAAGCTATGTTCATCTTGTTGGAGTCCTCATCTCCTTCGAGAAGAATTTTTATCGGCTCCCATTCACTCCCGCCCTCTCTGGTTCGCCTAATCGGTCCTTCAATTGGTATCAGAGACTGTTCGGGTCTTAAGTGACTCTTACCAGTCTAAGATCCAAAGATGGCGTACCAGGAACGGGGTTCGGGTCCTCCGCACTTCGATGGGAAGAACTACCAGATGTGGCAGAGGCGGATGGCAGTGTTCCTCCGCGGAAAGGGTCTGATCCTTTGGGACGTTACAGTGAACACAGCTGATGTTCATCCGATTAACTTTCTTGCTACAGGATCGAGGGATATGTTTGAAGCCAACAACAAGGCTGACGACTACTTGTTTCGTGCTCTGTGTCAGTCCGAATTCAATCGGGTTCAGAAAGAGGACTTTGCTTGTAGGATTTGGGAGCAGTTGAAGGATGCTCATGCTGGGAATGCTCAGGTTCAGGCGCGGATGTACGCGACTTACCGGAGAGAGTACGAGAACTTCACTCATCTCCCCGGCGAGTCCGTCGATGCCCTTTTCCAGCGATTTACGGTCGTTGTGAACAACATGAGAGCCAATGTGGCCGTGCTCCCATACGATGATCATGATAGAGCCGTGAAGCTCTTGCACTCGTTGGATCGTACTGTATGGGACGGGAAGTTTGAGGCTATTGTTGAGTCCGAGAAGTATGACACCTTGATGGTGAGCAGTGTTTCTCAAGCTCAAGTCGGTGAGTTGGACCGTGGTATGACAGCCAAGATCGAGATCCCGACCGATCCTCATAGTCTCGCCTCTCGTTGGTGGCAAAGGAGCTAAGTCTAACGCTAACGCATCCTCCGGGATGTACTCTCGCCTTCTTTGATGTCTTTGCCGACGAGGAGTTAGACGTGCTTGGAGAGGACGAGTGGCGTTCGACCAGCGGTTCGAGAGGCCACGAGAACCGGTGAACACGAGGACAAAGACAGACGTGCTTTCGAGCGCGGCAAGCCAGAGGACGCCGACGCCCGAGAAGACGGAGAACAAGGACGGCTACAGTCTGCACGGTCGAGCAAGGAAGGCAAGCACCGATCGAGGCGCGATCACAAGCACAAGAACAAGCACAAGGACGAGCGACGGTCGAGGAAGAAGGATGGCGGCAGAAGGCCCGAGCGATGGTCGGAGCGAGCGACGCCGACTCAGCTCCGCCTACTCTTCCTCGACCTCGAGTAGCGGTGAAGATGAAGGTGATCGGCGCAAGAACAAGAAGTCATCCAGAACTTGAGCGGGTTGAGCTGCTGCGGGAGATGGCTTCGCGGCATGGCTCGTAGCTCCGTGCAAAGAAGAAGAGTCAGTGAGCGACTGGACTCGACCCGAGGATGAGGTATGTGATGAGCTCTCCTCTTTGCGCAAGGAGAATGATGAGTTGGTTGACTTGCTTGATAATCACGATCACATGCTTAGAGAGGCCAAGAAGATGAGGAAAGAGCTTAGGGCCTCACTAGAAGATGCTAGGAACCGTGTGGTGAGCTAGAAACCCGTAACCTAGATGCTAAGCTTGAGATTGATTCGCAAGGCTTCTCCCGTGGTTTCGATGAGATTGATTGTTGTGATTGCTCGTGTACCTAGCGATCTTATCGCTCTTAAGGATAAGCATGCTTCTACTTGTGATGAACTAGATATGCTTAGGGTTGAAGTGGTCGAGCTTAAGTCTAGACCGCTTTGCTAGGTGCTTGCACTTCTTGCCCTGCTTTGCATGGAAAGATTGATGAGATGCATGCTTACCTTTGTTTAAGCTTGAGGCTAAGTTGAAAGAGCCTATTCCCACTTCTTGCTCTACTTGTGAATTGCATGCGGTTAAGAATTTGGAGCTTGCGCATTATGTTGATCGCTTGCAGGATGAGAATGATGAGCGAGAAAATGTATGAGCCGGTTGTCGTCGAGCCTCACTTGGTATCATGATAGCGGCTTTCAAACGCTATGATGGTCGTGCACTTGG
The DNA here is from genome assembly GCA_022644695.1 of Cenchrus purpureus. Taxonomy (NCBI): domain Eukaryota; kingdom Viridiplantae; phylum Streptophyta; class Magnoliopsida; order Poales; family Poaceae; genus Cenchrus; species Cenchrus purpureus. Next base: position 46,715,708 of record CP053458.1, read on the forward strand.
GGTCGACAAGCTTGGAGAGAACAGTGGTGAGGGAGTTGAGAGAGTTGGAGAGATCCCTATCCCACCCCCAAACAGACACAAGAACAAGTTTGAGCCCAAGTCTAACCATCTCAGAAACAAACTTGACACTACTCCAGATCCACCCATATTCCCTCACCCAACAAATGATTTCCAGAAACCGGTGAAGTTTGTGAGCCTAAAGGGAGGTGAGGAAGGAGAGAAGAAGGGTGAGAAACCTAGCGAGCAGCCCCAACCCAAGCCTAAGCCTAAGCCACAACCCATGAAGTTCCATTGTGGGTATTGTGGGAGAGATGGTCACAAGGATGAGTTTTTTCAAGAGGAAGCGTGAGGAGAGAAAGGCTAGAGAGCTAACAAGGATAGGTACCACCCTCTAATGGTGTACCCGAGCCTCGATGTGATGCCCGGGGCCAAGGCGATTGTGAGGACGCGGTTCCGGCTTGGGAGACAGGAAGGCGAGTGGTGTCTGGCCGAGCTACACCGGTCGACCGGTGCAGTCCGGGCAGCATGAGTTGGTTTTCGTGCTCGTGAGGATGCTCGGTTTGGTTCGGTGCTCGTGGTTACGGTGGTTGGTCTTGAAAGTTTGCATGGTCGCTTTGCTAGGCGTTCTCCACCTCGTGCTCAATACGGGGTGGGAGGAGTCGAGCTTTGAGATGGAGAGGAGGAACGATCCACGGTTTTCCTTTCGTGGGCTTTCGTCCTCCTCCTAGAGAGGGTTGGTTCCCCGTAGTGGTTACCGTGGTGGTGTTCGTGGTGGTAGCTTTGATAGGTGTGATGATTTGGTTTGTGCTAACCCCACTTTGGAGCAAATGGCTCAAACGGTTTTACTCTTTTGGTACTAACCCGGTCGAGTCATTTGTTCACTCACATGCTCGCTTTTGAATTTCAGGTGGGAGACTTGAGGAACGTTTGGTTGATTGACTGCTGTTTCGAGGCATATGACCGAGAGACAAGGGTGGTTCTCAAGTCTCGTCCGGTGGTGTCCAAGACATACATCACCTTTGGGGACAATGGGCAGGGCGTGTACTATCGAAGGTGAGATCAAGGTAAGTGACAAGGTCACTCAGCGTGTCGCTCTTGTTCAATCGCCGGGGTTCAATTTGCTTTCCGTGTCCCGCTTATTGGATGAGGGCTTTGAGGTGTTGTTTCGCCCGGTGGTTCTCGGATTTTAGATTCTCGAGGGACCTTGTTTGCATGGTCGTTCCCCGAGGGTCAAGTGTTCCGAGCTGATTTCTCTCGATCTTGGTGTGGAGCGTTGTTTTGGCTGGTTCTTCGAAAGTGAGTTGTGGAAGTGGCATAGGAAGTTGGGTCACTTGAGCTTTGACCTTTGTCTCGCTTGAGTAAACTCAATTTGGTCCGAGGATTGCCACGGTTGAAGCTTGAGAAAGAGTTGGTTTGTGCGTGTAGGCATGCCAAGATGGTAGCCTCTTCTAGCCTCACCTCGATGTGATGTTGGCGTCCATACGAGCTGCTCCATATGGACCTTGTTGGCCGGCTCGTGTGCGATCTGCAGTGGGAAGTAGTGCGTCCTTGTTGTGGTGGGCGACTACTCTCGGTGTCGTGGGTGTTCTTTCTTGAAGAAAGGAGACATTTGGTTTTGTTCGAGATCTTGTCTTGAGGTTAAGAAACGAGAGGCACGGAGATGCCATACGAGCGATCCGCAGTGACAATGGCTCAGAATTCAAAACTCTCGCTCAAAACCTTTGCCATGACTTGGGTCTTGAACACCGCTGAGTCCAGACACGCCTCCCGTAATGGCGTTGTGGAAAGGAAAACAGGACCTTGTGGCGAGATGGTTTCGACGATGCTCGACGAGCATAGGACTCCGAGAAGGTTCTCGAGGCGGTCAATACGCGTGCTATGTGTCGAACAGGATCTACCTCAGGGTTCATAAGAAGAAAACCTGTTACGAGTTGATGCACGGTCGCACACCCAAGGTGAGTCACTTCCATGTCTTTGGTTGTAAATGCTTCATTCAAGAAAGGGAAGAAGTTTGACAAGTTCGAGGCTAGGTCTGTCGCTGGTATTTTCTTTGGTTATGCATCTCATTCTAGAGCATTTCGTGTGCTCAATCTTGAAACTAACCAAATCGTGGAGACTTCATGAGGTAACCTTCGACGAGACACAGCCCACGTAGTCGCCTTGTTTTTGAGTGTGCAGTGTGACGTAACTAACAAGGAGATCTTTCGTGAGGAGGAGCATGAACATGGAGATGATGAAGATGGCGGTGGTGATGCCCGCAGCTGAACATGTACCTACTACTCGACGACGATCGTGAATGGACCCTCTCCCACACCCACAACAACGACAAACTCGGATCAAGGCGAAGCTCTTGTTGAGGGGAGGTAGCATCAAGGCGAGAACCTCCCCGAGTGCAAGTGGATCACCCACCGAGAATCATCGGCGACATGAATGAACGTACTACACGGCCGAGGGTTCTAACAATTCTCATTTCGCTCATGCTGCTTTTGTTGCCACCTTTGAGCCCAAAGACATTGGACATGCGCTATCCGATCATAATTGGGTTAATTCGATGCATGAGGAGTTGGAGAATTTTGAGAGGAACCAAGTTTGGGTGTTGGTTGACCCTCCTCCAGGGTGTAAGCCGATTGGAACAAAATGGGTGTGAAAAAATAAAGAGGGAGAGAAAGGAGAAGTGGTGAGGAACAAGTCGAGACTTGTTGCTCGTGGGTGATCGAAAGAGGGATCGACTACGAGGAGACTTTCGCTCCGTAGCTCGCTTTGGAGGCGATCAAGATCCTTCTAGCCTTTCCGTGACTAAAGGGTTCAAGTTGTACCAGATGGATGTGAAGAGTGCTTTGCTGAACGGTGTGTTGGAGGAAGAGGTGTTTGTGAGGCAACCACCGGGTTTGAGAGTGAGAAGTACCCCCACCGGGTGTACAAGTTGAGGAAGGCGTCAGATGGGTTGAAGCACGCCAGAGCTTGGTATGGTAGGTCGAGGGGTTCTGCTTGAGAGAGGGTTTGAGATGGGAAAGGTCGATCGGACCTTGTTTCTCCTCCGGCGGAGATATCGATTGTGTGCGGTATACGTGGATGATATTGTCTTTGGTGGCTCGTCTAACTCTCTTGTTGCAAGGTTTGCAGAAGACATGAGCAGGGAATTTGAGATGAGCATGATGGGCGAGTTGGGTTCTTCCTCGGGCTACAAATCAAGCAATCAAAGGAAGGAACATTTGTGCACCAAGCTAAGTACACCAAGGACATTGTGAGGAAGTTCAAGATGGAGGACTCCAAGGCCATGGCGACCTATGAGTACGACTACGCTCTTGATGCAGCGAGGAAGGTGAACACGTGGACCGGAAGGAGTACCGGAGCATGATCGGGTCAATCCTCTACTTGACGACGACAGGCCGGACATCCAATTCTGTCTGCATGCGCTCGTTTTCAAGCCTCCGAGGACTTCGTGATCGGCAAGTAGTCAAACGCATATTCAGGTATTTATACATACTCCCGACTTTGGCCTTTGGTACTCCGGCTTCTTCTTTGGCTCTTCATGGATTTTCAGACGCGGATTTTGCCGGGTGTCGGTTGGATAGGAAGTCCACTTCTGGGACTTGCTAGTTCTTGGGTTCTTCTTTGGTGTCTTGGTCTTCCCAAACAATGAAAGTGTTGCTCAATCCACTACCGAGGCGAGTATGTGGTCAGCCTAGTTGTTGCTCTCACCCTTTAGATCACATACACCATGAGTGACTTTGGTGAGGAGTATACCCATGTCCCACTTCAATGTGATAGCACCAGTGCCATAAGCGTTGCAAAGAACCCAGTGCTCCATTCCAAAACCAAGCACATAGAAGTGAGGTATCATTTTCGAGAGACAACGAGAAAGGAAGATAGCTTTGATCCATGTACCCACACATGACCACTAGTCGATATTTTCACCAAACCCCTAGATCAACCAACTTTCACTGCGTTTGGGGGAGCTTGGTGTGTGTTTGATTTCTTGAGTTGGTGTGTGGGAGCTCCTTTGTAGCATATGTATAGCTTTCCTTTGTGCATTTCTTGCATTTGGCATGGCATATGTAACATGATGTATAGGCATCTTTGTATCTTAGGTTGCATGCATTTTGTATCATATGCATTGTTTAGGAAAAGGCTTCTCCTATATACATTGTTCACCATGGAATGATATATGTCTTTGTGAGCTAGTTTGGTAAGCTATGGTTAGTTTGGCTTAGCTCTTGATAATCTTGGTTTATATCCATGGTTGATGGCTATGTTTTCAAAAACTCATATGTATGCTCTCTTGTGAGTAAATGCCTTTATATGATCTTGACATGTTTTTGTGGCTTGGCTATGCTTAATTTGTGGTTGGATAGCTTATTTTGATCATATGGGGCCAAAGGCTCATTTGCCATCATGAATGTTTAGCCCCCATGCTTGATCTTGTGGAGGGGCATAAGTTCCTTTTTGTCGCAAAGACATTTCATGTACCAATTATCAAATCTGAAAATGAAATGTAAATTGCTTGAAAATGTGCTCCCATGTCATATGTGCTAATTTTAATTTGCTTTGGGTGCTAAACTCGTTGCATGATACCTACCAATGAGAAGTCTCATATAGAAGTAGGCACATGGCTCGGTGGTTTGACATGACATGAGGTGCTTGTGGGTGTTTATGATGGTCTTATGCTTAGAATGGTTGTCCTAGCATGAAGTTTGTGTGGCTTTGCCATTTTGACATGTTTTGCTCATGTTTAGGACTTTGCTCATGAGAGGGTGATTTTTCAAAATTGCTCAATTCTATCTTAGCTTCACCAATGGTTGTGAAACTTGGTGATCATGTAGTTGATGTCATTCTGAAGCTATAGAATGTCTAACTTGCTCATTTGGACATGTGTAGCATCCTTTGTTGAATTTTGTCTATTTGAGAAGCTCTAGGTTGCATTTTTGCATTTTGGCTTGATTCATGCATTGTCAACAAGGGGAGAAGTTTGAGTTTTGGTTTGCATGCTTTTAGAAGGTTTCCAAGTGGTTTCGAGCTAGTTTTGAGCTCGTGCAGTTCCCGATTTTCCTGTGTGGTCATCGGCCCGACCGGTGAGCACGTCCCACGGTGTGAGGTTGTGTCGGGCGATCTAGCACACGGTCTGACCGGTGTGGTTGACCGCGACCGGTCGAGCAAAGCAAGCAATGCCTGCTACATTTCTGAGTGGTTTGCATGCATTCGTCGGGGGAGTTGCATTGGTTCGGGGAGCTTGCATGTGTGCGGGGGAGCTCTTTGTGGTTTCGAGCTTTGGTTTGATGGTTTGTGCTCTTTGCTTGAGCATGTTTTGTCTCGGATGTGTCGAGTTGCCCTTGCCTAAGGGGTCCGAGATTTGTCTTCTTCAAGTGATCTTACTCTTTGCCTTTTCTTTGGTTTTCGATCGCTTGTTGGAGTTTCTTTTAGTCGCTTTTTTTTCTTTTCTTTCTCTTGGTTACCAAAACGTGTGTGTTGTCAATGCACTCATCAAGGGGAGATTGAGAGCCATGTGTGGTTCGAGGACCGTGGATGGTCGCTCGGTGTGATGAGTGATTGACAACGTCGATTCTTGGCTAAGTATTGCGGTGCAGGTTGCGGCTTGGTGGTGTTGGTGCGGTGAAGAACAAGCGCGAAAGGTCGTTGCGTGAGGCCTCGTGTGTGGAGAAGACAAGTAGGCTTGGTTCGAGGGACCCGAGCCGGGGGTCAAGTGCGGGCCGCATGGTGGCAAGAACGGCAAGATGAAGTCATGGACGGTTTCTTGGTTGAGCCTCAAAACCAAGGTCGAGCCGGACTACGTGGGAGCCGAGTCATGAGTGGTGATTGGCGAGGCTACACCGAGTTCGCGGTTTCCGTGGTTCACCGAGAAACCACGGGTTCCTTGGTTGATCCACAAAGCCAATGAGGTGCAGAAGAGCTGCGGACGGGTCGACCGGTGGGTACCGATCGACCGGTTAGCGGCGACGCGATCCGGAATTTTCGAAGCGGAGGACACGCGTCGGGATCGCAAGGCTTGCGTCGAGGCTAAGCAAGTTTCCGGTCATGGGCATCCGTCCGATGGAGCGAAGACAAAGATTTCGAATTAAGCCCTTGAGGGGCATGTATCCCTAGTTAGCTAGTAAGGGTATTTTCGTCTTCGGTTGCCTCCATATAACCCAAGTGGTGAGAGGATGGCAGCCATCTCTTGGAACCCTAGCTCATTTACTTTCCTATTTTCTCTTCCTATTTTCCTTAGGATTTTCTTAGGACTAGCTTGAGAGCTTCATCTTTGAGATCTTGTGAGAGGGAAGGATGATCAGCAAGCTAGACCTTGTATGAACCTCTTTGGTATGTATAGATGATTCGGCGTGGTTTCTCAAGGCTTGGATGTGTCTTTCCGCTTTCTCCTTTTGGTGATTTTCGAGCCATTTCTTGCCGATTTTCTTGGAGCGATTTCGAGGCCTTTCTCTTTGGGATTTGGTGGGGATGTATGCATGAACCCTTCGTGGTTCTTTTCCTTTGATTCCTCCCAAATCCGTGAGCAAAGGGGCTCGATTTTGGGGTTGTCGTGGCTCTAGGGTTAGAGGCGTTCTTGGTGGGATTTCTTCGATTCCTCTTGATTTAGCAAGTTTTGGTGGACCAAATCTTGGCTATAGAGTGCCCATGAGGTGTTCCTACTATCCCCAAAGTCTTGCACAAATCCGTGGTGGAGCGATTCGGGAGATCGGGAGTTGGATTTGGGGAGTTGACCATGGGTGTTCATCCTCGAAGCGGCTCAGCTGACCGGTCGACGGTGCTGCTCACCGTCGGCCCGACTGGCAGGCTCTGGGGTTTTGCCTCGGGTGACCGTCTGGTGAGTTCGTTGTTGTCTCGTGTTGCTGCTGTTTCGAGTTTGAGTCAGTTTGGAACTCGATAGGCCTGTTCGAAGGATTTGGGATTTCCTGGCTCGGACCGATCTGACCGGTGAGCTACACCGACCTGACCGGTGTAGGGACCTTCTGTGGAAGTTCTCGATTTTGCCGGCGAGGACCGGTGACCGGTGGTGCTCACCGGCTGACCGGTGTAGGTCGATGGTGCTCGAGTTGTTGTTCCGCTGCGTTCTCGAGTCCGTGAAGGTGGTTGTTGGTTCCTAGGACCAGTAGCACTTCAGTGGCTGCGTGGTCTTGGCCAACTTGGGTAGTTGAGTCGGAGACGTGATTTGGAAGCCGTGTTCGTCTTGTTGGAGTCCTCATCTCCTTCGAGAAGAATTTTATCGGCTCCCATTCACTCCCCCCCTCTCTGGTTCGCCTAATCGGTCCTTCAATGGCGCCTCCTCCGAGCACTTTGGTGCTGACTCAACCCGTCTAAGTACGGGATGAGCTCGCCACGTTAGGGCCTAACCGTAGGCCAGGCCGCGCTAAGCGAGAGGCACTCGAGTGCCTCGGTCGGAGTTGGCGTGTTTGCAGGTCGGATGGGACGGCGTTGAGGGTGGGGCGAGCGATGCCGCATTAAGGCTCTCGTTAGAGCCGACCGACCGCGCGTGCCGCCAGCTGGTGTGCTTGCATGGCATGGGGAACTGGCGCCCCACGCGTCGTAGCGGGGGAGTCCGTGCGTCGGGGCGACGCCACGTTGCGTGGACCGCGTCTTGGTCGGAGACGGAAACTACTCGTGCGAACGAGCAGGTTGTCGGAGGCGAGGCGGAGACTTGTCGTGCGAGGCGGAGACTCCTCGTGCGAGGCGGAGATTTGCCGTGCGAGACGGTGACTTGTCGGAGAAGCTTTCTCTTGGTAGGAGATTGTCGAGGAAGCTCCCAACTAGTCGGAAACAAGACGTCTTGCCAGTGATGGTCTTGACAGGGGTTCGCAGTCCTCCTTATCTTGAATCTTGACCTTCACATTGTCAATGATGTCAGATGACTCCACTTCAAGAGTGATTATCTCGCCGTCAAAGAGAGCCCTAATCTGGGCACTCGTCAATTACAATCATTGGTAACACGAAATGAATGGAGGAGCAGTGTTCTATCACTGGATCGATGTCATTGGGTAACATGGCATAAATTTGGGGTTCATTTCTTACGAATCTGGTAAACCTTTTCAACTTTGAGAATTCAGATATTTTGCTTGATCGCACCTGAAAGATCGATGTGTGCAGCTTTACTTCACTGTGGGCTATCTTATCCATCAGTTTTATAAAGCTTGTTCGTATGTACTATGCTTTATGAGGCATGATGCATCAATCGTGGATCGCACGATCTCCATCTACATCATCTTGAAAGTTTTGTATTCTTGAAAACAGAGGCATGCATTAGAATTCGTACATAGAACTATAGAAGTACCTCTTCGTTGTGACATCATCTTGTTTGCACTACAGTGACCACTACAACCAGCAAACCCTCTTTGATTGTCCTGTCTGGAATTCAAATTGCTAACCAGATATTTGTTGACCATTTCTTTGGTTTTCCTTTTATTTTGTTATATAGAAGTAAACATAATACCTTTGAGGAGCATGCCATATATTTTTAAATAAATTACAATATATGTCTCTTTTAAGATGCATATGCACTTTAAGATTATTCATACTACTCATTTTTTGATCTGCATGATTAGTGTATGAACATCACTTCTTCGACATTGTATTCAATTTGTCAATGAAATTAATGCATAAATGTGTGTTCCACAGAAAACAGTAGTAAAACATTTCCATTATACCACTCTTCGTTTCTAACATTTTCCTATATGTGAAACAACAATGGCATCGTTTTATATCAGCTAATATACATGTACACAGCAAAATTAATCACATCAGTCCATAATGTCACTGATTAGCATACATTCTTAATATAACATCAAATCCTTATTGGCAATTTAAGAACCATAGGCAATAATGTTCTTTTTATTTGCTCATCACTACTTTGTCTCGCCGCAGCAGAGCAAGTGGGTTCTAGTTAATATATATGTTATGCTCACCCAGTCACTGGACATGTTTGCAGAGATTAGTTTAATCCCTTATAAAGTTATAACTCAATAATCAATATGCAGGCTGATTGTCACAAGGCTGCCAGAATAATAACTAGAACATATAATGACGATCCACTCCAGAATGCAAATAAGTCAGCTTTGTTTCATAACCGAAACTCAAGCTTCAACAAGAAATTGAGAACACACCACAAGATAACCAAAAGTGCCGCTCCCTAGTAAATCTTGCTAAAAAAAGAGTACTGTAGATTAGAGAAATTCAAAGCACCTAAATTTGAAGAAAAAAATGTATCTCTGTAAAAATCCACAAAACACATTTTGGTAGCCTATTGCAAGAGATAATTATGATTCACAACATGAATTATAGCAATTACTTACGCATTGTTCACGTGCTACATATGGATGCGCAGAGCAGCAACAAGTGGCGGGGCAATAAGCTGGTAAATCGGTTCCTCAACACCGAAGGCATACATTTCAGGGTTGTTGGATAGCACGATTTTTTCAGGCCATTGTGTTTTTGATTCCTCCTCCTTCACATCAACACGCCTGTGGACATTGATGCAGATGTCATCCATGTCTAGTTCTTCATTACAGGTCCAATTCTCGGTGCAACAACCTACTTCGCAGATGATCCCATTCCCCAAGGAAGAGAAGAATTGGCCGGACGTCACTGTCTCGTTTGTCATTGCAATTGTAACAGGGACCTCCGCAATGGATAGGTTTGGAGTGGTGCCCTTCTTGGACTCTGTCATGCTGATGTAGTATGCAGTAAGATCATTGTCTTCTTTACTCTTGGACTTGCCGAGGTAGATGCCATCATCATACGGGGCAGCTTCACCAATGAATGGCAAGTTTTTCTGTCGATCCACAAAGTGCCATTTATCTGTAGTTGTGTCGAACGCCACTGTGCCAGCTTCTCGTTCCGTGAAAGGATCTACCATAATAGAGAACACTATGTAATGGCCGACCACGGCGTAGGACTCAACATCCACAATCGCAGGTCTGCTGTCAATCCGCTTCCCCTCCGTGTTCAAGATGGGGAACAATGGCGAACATGGCAGAGGGAACCAGGCGTAACCAGTAAGTCGCCCATCAATGCAGGAGGCGTCGGAGACGTCGAGGACCTCGAACCATGGTGGGAAGTCAGGCTGCCTCCAGACACTGGGCATGCGAGCGAGGGCGTAGATCTTCTCACCGACGACGAAGAGGACCGGTTCAGACTTGACCGTGGTGGGGCGCTGGCCATTGGCAACGAGACCCGTCTTGCAGTCGAACACGATGGTCTCTCCCCGGCCATCCTGTCGTCGATGATGGTCAAGGAATCCCCCGACGCCGACGATCCACGAGCGGCGCTGCGAACTCACGGCGGCGAAGCTCATGGCGTGATCCGAGTCCAAGTACTTGACGCGGTAGGGGACGGGGAGATGGTCAGGATCAGGAGTCACGAGCTGCGACTGCTTGATCCTGTACAGGGAGTATGCTGGCCACTCGAATGCGTGCCGTACCACCAGGTAAAGTGACGGGGATTGGACCTCGCCGCCGTCGGGAATCTCCTTGATCTCACTCTCCTTCTTCCTCGTCTTCTTCGTCTTTTTCTTACGGAGGGAGGGAGAAGAAGAGACAGCCGCCGCCGCCGCCGCCTTCTCCTCCAATTCCTTCTTCGTCTTCTTCTTAGAGAGGGCGCCAGAATCATAGTCACCCGCCCTTGCCATCGTTGTGCTCCTCTTCTGCTTCTTTTTCTTCGCCTTCGCCTTCATCTCAAGAGGCAGCAGAAGCATAGTCAGCACCGGTTGCCGCCGCTTCCTCCCCCATCAAGCTCTTCTTCTCCAGCTTCTTCTTCGTCTTTCCGTCCGGCATATCGTCGATCTTCTAGCTGGAGTTTTTTCGGGGGTTTCGGCGTGCGCCGGCGGCCGTACAGCCTCTCATTACATAGCTAGCTAGGTCAAGACGATCGAGCTTAATTAGCGTCATTTTGGGCATAGGAAAAGCCACGAATTTGGCTTCCAGACCTTTTCCAAAATCAACAACGACGGCCGGCCCAAATCAAAGAAATCGCACGTTCGTTCGCCCTGAGAGAAATTTCAAAAATTGACACTAAGTTGGCACGCCTCACACGATATAACTCTCGGTTTACAAGACTTTTGAAATATAAACCTGAGCACACGAAGTTCTTCAATTCGTAGGATTTTGACTCTTCCTGGATTTCGACATTTTATTTTTGCTTTTGTTTCCTCAAACCCTGCCCTTATCCACCTTCCACCACTGACGTGTGGGACTCACATGTTGGGTCATCATCAACCTCGGGACACAATACAGAATACGAACTGCTACTCGCCGGGGGCCGTGCCATGGGGGCGGCGGCGCCCCTCTCGGCAGCGTTTGATCTGCTGGCCGCCGCCGTGTCCATGCGAGGGCGGGCAGGCAGCTGTTTCAGGCGGCGGCGGCCGCCGGTGGCCTGCGCGGAACGCCGGCGAATGAAGGGTTCCCTGGAAGGGGCCGCGCTCTGCTCCTCTCGTAGGAAGCCGACGGCCAACGTGTACGCGCATATGCTCCTCTCTCGTTTCTCGATTGGAATGGTTCCGACCTCTTGTTGGGAGGTTTTGAAATTACATTCCATCCTTAATTTCTCCAGGAATTCCTCCGTTGCAATCAGGGTTTTGAAATTACATTCCGTCCTTAATTTCTCCAGGAATTCCTCCGTTGCAATCAGGGTCAATCGGGATGGCGGAGGGCGCCAGAAGCAAGCGGAGGAGGCTGGGCCAAGAGGTGCTGCCGCTGCCGCCCGGAGGAGGCGTCGGCGTCAGAGAAGAAGACGGCAGTGATCCCGGCCTGATCGGCCGCCTCCCCTGCGCGTGTTCCACATTCTCAGTCAGTCAGTATGTTCGGAGGTTAAATTAAAGCACCAGTAGGCTTCATGCATTTACCAACATACCAGTATCATACAAATCAAAAGGCACATTATTGCAGCCATTAATTTATTAGACATACACCTTGATAGCTTAGGAAAGGAAACTATACAACATTACAGCTCCTCAAGCTGATCAAAACAGATCAGCAATCTAGCTCAACAGGTATTGGTACTAGCGCATGAGTTCCATTCTTTTAGATACATTATGGAGGATGAACATGATAACACACAGCACAGAGCTGCATTCTGCTTAGAAGTCTCTGACCTCATGCCTAAGAGGGAAGGGCATCAACAAAGATGCAAGGCATATCAACAGAAACGCAAGGCATGCTCGAGTTCCTTCTCATCACTGCAGTTGTAACCCAACATAATCGCCCGTGCTGTTCATGACATCAAAACATGATAATGGTCAGTAACTCAGTACAATTAAATACTCTCTCGTTTCATAATATTTGTCGTTTTGGTTTTTCTAGATACATTCCTTTTGCTACGCACCTAGATATATATGTGTCTAGATACATAATAAAAGAAATGTATCTAGAAAAGCCAAAACAACAAGTATTATAAAACAGAGGGAGTAGACTGCAAAAAAAAAAAATCAATGTCGGCAGCCTTCTATAAAATTCATTTCAAGAAATCAATGCTCAGAAAAAAAGAAAATTACAATGATAAAGTACGTGTAAGGTTACAGTGCAAGGCAGTTGCTTTCAAGACGACAGGACCAACGCCCAGTAACCCACAACCCACTTACCCACCTCACACTACTATCCTCACTTTCACTATGCAACATTTCTCAGAAATAAGGAATTTCAATTTCTAACCTGCAGAATATTGAATAGAGACTATATAGTGCGTAAGGTGTAGAAGGACTACTTTGGGCTGTTTGGTTGATAGATGCACCCATACAAAATGGGGTTGTCCATCATGAGTTGAAACTGATTTTTGGTGGGATGATTCCAACCTATACTAATTATGTGTATATGATGAATCCACACACCATTCCTAAGCAAACAAGAACATAAGTGAGATGACGATGGATCACCTCATTCCTCAAACCAAACAATACAATTTGTATTGTTCATATTTTCTAATTGTCCCATGATGCTAGGATAAAAAAAACAATACAAACGAGGGATATATGCGTCTCTCATTTTCAATCAAACAAGAAAAATTGACTTACAATCGTCCAGATCCCATGAACGCCTCTGGTTCATCAGCTACACCACCTTGTTGCTGATCCTGAAAATTCAAATAATCAAATCTTTTAACGAGGACAAAGCAGAAAGAATATCAGTAGCATTTGCTAATAAGTTAGCTGAACTGGAGAAATAATAATGGATCGCATAACGCAGGCTATGCATGATATTTCCCATGTCACGTACATAAGTAAATAGATAAAAGGAAAGCAACACATTTTGTATAGGACTTACAGTATCATCAACATCCCATTCATCATCAGGACACAGCCACCTCTCAAAGCAGTGCCCAGATATCGTAAAGAAGCATCCCACTAGACTGGTCATAGACGAATTCACGGCAAGCATCATCACAAACTGAAAACAGTATAAACCAAATATTTCAGGACTGTGCAAATTATTTGTGTATACATAGTGAGAGGAAAATGGAAATATATATTACCATGGACACGACCAGTCTTCTCACAAATGTAAGCATCACCAATCTGGGTGTAAGAGCATGTATTTCCAGAACAAGAGTGCCCCTTGACTGATTCATCAGTAAGCCCTCTGCTGCTTTTCCAAGTAGACACCTGATCGGCTACCGTTTTATCAAGGATAACCTTGTCGTCGTTGACCTGCAAATTCGTAAGACAGTTAAGCTCTGTCGACATAAGACAGTTTTGTTGGATTGAGGAGAAACTAGAAGACATGTGAGAAAAGATTAAACAGCAGCCTGAATTTACTATTTACTTCTGAAGGAAGAGGAGCTTGACTCCTTTTGGATGCCTGCATCTGAATATAGTACTCCCTGAACTCTGTAGGGGTATCCCTCACAAAATCAACCATATCCTCTCTATCTCGCTGGGATTAAGAAAAAACATTAGTTAATCACAACTGGAGAATCAAACAAAAATATTAAGCAACGAAAATGGAATGGAATAATTTTTGTTCTGTGGGTATGGCTAGAAAAGAACCAATCTTTGCACTTCAACAGCATGCACCTAATCATTGGTTCACGTTAACAGCATGCACCTAGGGTGCATTTGGATTCTGTCCAACGCTAGCCATGCCAAAGTGTGGCCGTGGTCAAATTTCGGCTGAAGATTTGGCCACTCCGATATGGCAGGCAAATGTGTAAAAATGAACTAGCAAATCGGCAGCCTGCCAAATCTTGGCCAGCATCCAAACAGCCACCTCATCCATAGTCAGCGGCCAAAATTTGGCTGGGTAGGCACGGGCACCTATCCAAACGCACCCCTAGTGTGCAAATTGTGCGCTAAAACTTAATAAAAGTGTCATCTTTAATGTCCCTGACTACATTGAATCAGAGTAGTGAGTAGTGATGATGAACAGATGGAATTACCTGTATGTAGAGGTTCTTCCAAGCACACTCCCTGAATTTGGCATTGGAGGCCAGTCCCCACCTCATGCAATACCTGGAACAAGAAGAAGAAAGGTACATGATATGCAAGTATTGAGTAGAATTGCATCGATTGTGGAATCAAATCGATAGGCACAGCCTCTTCATCAGCGCACTTACAGGCGGCGCCAGAGGGTCTCGTCGGATGCAGCAGCGTTCATGAAGCGGCAAACTAGTGCGCAGGAGATGAGGTCCTCGGAGGAGAGGAATTTGAAGATCTGCAGGAACAGCTCCGGCGGGACACTGCTGAACATGCCCGTGTCGATCTGAGGCGCCACCGCCACGGCTTTCCTTTGGCCTGCCTTCTCCTCTCCTCCTCGCCCTCTTGTTCTGCTCCCCGTCGCTGCCGCCCGCTGCCACCATCTCCGTCCGATCCGGACTCTTGCTTCCGCTTATTCTTCGCCGCATCACCTTCCTCCTCCTCCTGTTGCTTCTGCCGCAAAAAATTCGTTCTTATCAACCCAACGAACAGATTCGATTCGCCCGCGACAATCAAAGGGAGATGAGAGACAGAAAGCACTCACATCAATAGGATCCTCCGCGCTGGATCCGGACAGTATCTCCGACTCGAGGAAGCTAGCGAGGCCGTCGACGTCCTCCTCCTCATCCTCGTCGCCTCCGCCGCCGAATTCTGCTTCAGCTCCATCTTCCGGATCCACAGGAACTTCCTGGGGGGGTGGGTCGTCCTCCAGGCCCGCCTCGTCGCCCTGCACGCCGGCCATGCTGCTCCACCGCCTCCGCCTCGCCGCCGCCGACGGATCGCCGCTCTTCCCTTACCCTAGCAGAGGAAGATATCGGTGCGGTTGGACTTTGGAGGATGCCGAACGCGTGAGCCACCAGAACGCGGGTTGGTGGGCCGAATCTCATGTCTGGCCCGTGGCATCAGAATCTCTGGGCTCGTCATCATTTCTGCGTATGACATTAGATTGGGCCGAACGTCATGGTGGCTTCAGGGGCCCATTATACATTCAGTTGGCCGAGTCATTTCTTCACTGGCGTTCTTTGCATTGGACACGTGCGTGACACCACGACCGCGCCTCGCTGCCGACACTGCGGGCGTGTGCCCGCTTCACAGAAAGGAGAGAATAGGAAAAAAACAAGTTCGTCGGTGTAGAAAATTGCGGCGTTGCCGGCGAGGTGCTGGAATCTGTATTCTGTGATGTACAATGTACTGAATACTGATGATGCTGTCGTGCACACGAGCCAAATACATGCTTGGCTCTCCTGGGGACATGTGTTCTATGTTTTGAATTCGTTTTGTGAGCTCGTCACGTGTACTGTATTTCGGAAAATATGATATGTGTATATAAAAAAAAACATCCTCGTTGTACCAGAACCCATTGAAAGAAGTCTGAAGTGAAATGAACGATTCCATGTGCGACACTTTGTTTCCTCGGTGTCACAATTATTGCACTGAAAACGGCGTAAAGACGAAAGATTTCATTTCGACGACAATCTTTGGATACAGCAAGAACAAGAGATCGATCATCTGTCCACATTGTCCGCGAGGATAAGATCCAACATGCAAGCTGGGGACCGCAGGAGATCGATCAATCATTACCCTCACGACCCCGACTCGTCGCCGTCGCCGGCGTCCCCGTCATCCTCCTCGTCGTGGGCGTCCAGATCGCCACCCACCAGCAGCAGCTCGGCGGGATCCGCCGGCGAGCCCTCGAAGTTGAACAGCTGCCTCCGGAGCACGTCGTGCAGGCCGTCGAAGACCTCTTCTTGACGGTGTCCATGGCCCACTCGAGCCGGTTGAGCAGCTCGGTGGAGTTCTTGTTGTACATGAAGAGGCCGTTGTAGAGGTCGAAGCTGTCGCTGCAGGTGTTGTCCACCAGCCGGAGCAGCGTCTCGTACCCCCTGGTGTCGATCGGCGTCGGCCGGAGCTCGAGCATGGCGAGCGTCCGCCCCACGGTGTGCGTCAGGAACTGCGTCCCGGCGGCGTGCGCGTCGTGCCCGCGCAGGGCATCTCCACCATCCGGCACCCCTCGCGCGCGAACACGCCGAGGAAGGCGTCGGCGCGAGCGCGGCGGGCGGGGCCGTCGCCGACTCGCACCTCGTCGAAGACGAAGGGAGGCCGGCCCAGCCGTCGCGCGCCGACTCCGGGCCGAACATGGGGTGCGTGCAGATGATGTCGAACTCCTCCGGGAGCGCGCCGAGGAGGAGGTTCTTGGGGAACTCCTTGACGGAGAGCACGTCGGCGAAGAGGGTGTCGCGGCGGAGGCGGTGCACGGGGAGCGACCGGACGACGGATTCGGCGGAGAGGATGGAGGTGGCGAGGAGCACCACGTCCGGGTGGCATTCGCAGAGGTCGTGCGGGTCGGGGAAGAAGCGCGCGCCGAGGGCCGCGGCGGCGGCGGAGTAGTCGGAGCAGGAGTGGGCCAGGACGGTGTGGCCCTGCGCCACCAGCGTACGCGCCAGGAACTGGCCGTAGTTGCCGAACCCAACCACGGCGATCTTGAGGCGCGGCGACGGCGGCTGCTGCTGATCCTCCTCCTTTATCTCCAGCTCAACCGCGCGGGGCGGCGACTCGCTGCTGTCAAACGGCTGCACGGCGCCCGTGGCGCGGAGGCGGAGGGGAGGAGCCGCCGCGCCGCCGGGATGCCCCGCCACCGGCATCTCGCCGCGAGGAACTGATGGTTGGTGGGGCTGGGCAGTCGGCGGCAGGGGAGGGCTGGTGGTGGAGACGGACGGAGGATGACGCCGCCATTGACTCCTCTGGGTGGGCGACGAAACGAAACGGCGGCGATCTTATTATTTTTCCTCTAGTCTAGCTAGAGAAGAAAGAAAAGGCAGATGAGACGACGGCTGCGTGAGTGACTGTGAGAGGATTTTTTATATATTTTTTTCTATTTTGCAAAATAAATGGTCATGGAAATTTTTCTTACTATCATCTGCCGTAGTATTGCCAATGGCGGACATACGCCGTCTTGCATGGCGGTGGGGTGGCACGGGCGATGGGCGTGGCGTCGACGGACATCTGGCCAAGTAACCCGCGGTAGGGACATACCATGAAGTAGCTCGCGGCGGCGTCCTCTTGGGTGGGCCAGCTGACGTGCCGTAAATTGAAAATGTCATAATAATTCAAAATAGAGGGGAAGGGAGGAGGAGGTGGTGAAGGTCTAAAATATAGTTTTAGTGTAGATCTGCTTAGTAAAAATATAGTTTTAGTGTAGATCGCTTAGTAAAAATATAATTTTAGTGTAGACACATAGTAAAATTATAGTTTTAGTGTAGATGGATTAGTAAAATTATAGTTTTAGTGTAGCTCGAGTAGATATATTTTGTAGTTGCAGATCCACTTGTTAATAGCGGTTTTTTTCATCTTTGCCGGACATGTCGGATGCAGGTCAAGTTGTATTTTGGTAATGGGCGATTAGATATGGTGAACATGGAGTTGACTTGTCGAATTTAATTTGGTTGACCATGTGATTAGAAGGGCATCCAAAGAACTTGGGGTCCATTACCAACTTTTTATAGGGCATTCCATGTAGATGCAGAGCAACATGACTTGTCCATTATGGCTCTAATCAATAGGAGTGAGTCAAGATATTAGGAGCTTATGCCCGCACCGAATATTGGAGGAGTTATATCAAACAAGATGTGAAATTGGTTTGCTGATGTTGTTTATCCAAGTTGTTCATAAGGTCGGGTCTAGTAGTCAAGTGCATGAGGAGGGTAGTCGCCACTGTAAGTGAGGGTGAACTACAAGCGGAGATGGTCCCAACCCGAGCCACAAGAAGGAGATGGTGCCCATCGAGGCGTAAGAAGGAGATGGTGACACACCTTTGAGGCCCGTGGTGAAATTGACGGGGAAGTAATGAAGAAGTACTCAGCGATGCGAAATGGAGGCCGATGAGGATGAACGTGGGTTGGAAGAGGACTCCTCGGATGATGAGGATGACCCGCTAGTTCCAAGGGGATCGATATACAATTTCTCACAACTATCATCAATCTGGTGAGAATGTGTCCCGGAGTATAGAGACAATCGTTTCTGGCGCCATGTATAAGAGTGCGAGAGTGAAGGATGCGTGAAGAGGTGGGCCACCCTTACTCTGCAGAGAGTTCAGTAGTGAAGAGTTCTCCACATATATGATGTACAATGTGAAGCCCAACTGCTCCTTTTCGAGTGTATGCTTCAATGGCAAGTGGAAAATTACTTGAGATCGATCTGTTGTGGATCACACTTGTGTACTTGAGCAGACTAGATGCAGCCATCGTAATTTGTCACCGGTTTGTGTAAGATTGTGGAAAATCGCCCGAGCCAAAGTCCATTATCTTGACAATTAAGGAGAAATTTAGGTACCGGATAAGTTATGGTAAGACATACATGGCGAAGAAGAAGGTATTGGAGATGAGGTGGGGTACTTAGCATCCTACGACAATGCCTGATTCTTTGAACACAATTGCCACGCTCAATCCTCGTAGTTATTATGATATCAAGACTTATAATCTTGTATCAAGGCCGTGGAAGCAAGTCTTGCAATGGGCATTCTTAGCATTGGGTCCAACTACTCATGCTGCATTCAAACGATGGCACATTCCTAACAGGAAAATACAAGAGAACAATCCTTACAGTTGTATGCAGATGGCAACAATCTTGTTGCCATTGGCAATTGCTTTTGAGAGGAGAGAATGGTGACAGCTTGGTATTGGTTTCGGAGAGATTGAAGCGGATGGTGGTAGGAGATGTGTCGACGTGTGTGTGATACACGATAGACACAAAGGTATTTTGCAGGCCATTAATGACATCAAAGAAGGTAGCCAAGAACGTCACAGCACCACAATGGCGGATGTGCATAGCGGGTTGTGCATGAGGCATATGGCGGCAAACTTTCATAGCGTTAAAGAACAAAGAACTTTCACAATTGTTCAAGCGCTTATGTTCGACCAATCGGAGAAAAATTCTGAGCTATGGCAAAATTAGATGATCCGACGAAGAAAGCATCAAGAGATAGCTAAGAAGCCAATAATCTCGAACCCGGAAGAGCCGGTTCTCTGGAGGATGTGGGGCTAGATGCTCCAAATGTCGAAGGAGAAGGGACGTCTTTGTGAAGACCTTCACCGGTGGATTCGAATGAGCCTAAGGAGAAATGGTGTCTCTGTTTGATAAGGGAGGTGTGAGGCATGGGATAATGACAACAAATTTCTTTGAGGTCTAGCGGTTTTGCGTGGTGCGAGCTCTCCCTCTTGTTGGTATCATTGAGTTCTTCTTGTCACCGCTATAATGAAGTACTTTCTTGAGCGTGCTATAAAATAGTATAAACAAAATTTTAAAGATAAAACTCACCGTTATGAACGTGTGACCGCAAGAATCATCAAAATCGAGTAATGAGCAAAAATTAATAATCATTTTAAGATCTAAGGACTAAATGATAAATAACAGTAACTTAAAATCACCCATCAAAATAGCCCGATGGTCAAATTTAGACGGTTTTGATAGTTGGATGGCCAAAGATACCGGTTTGAAGTTCGATGGCTAAACCAAACTTTGACAAAAGTTGAATGGTCAAAAATGGAGTTTTCCTTTAAAAACACAGGTAAACTTTAGTATAGTGAGTCAAGCTAATCTTTCGTGTATAAAACGCATTTTGATTTTGAAACAAGCCAGTTCTATTGTAAACTCCATTCTTTGAAAATCGTAGTATTCTCTCCGTGTCTTTTTATGGACATAATTTGAGTCTAAAATAAATTTTAGTGAGCGTAGTTGACCATCCAAAGTCATTTTTTTTCTAATACTTTTTCGAGCAACATTTTTTTCTTCTAATACTGGTAGTAGGTAAAGCAGGAATGTAGAAACCAGAAACCGGGTAAAGACGTTTGTGTGATTTGTGTCTACCGTCCTGCTCAGAAACCGCAGCATGACAACCCATTTTGTCGAGTGGAGACAATTTCGTGTAGAAAAAATAGGAGTTGAGATGAATTTGTGTCAGCCTACGCTTTCAAGTACTACGCAATTCCCACGTTGGCAAGGATTCTTGCTTGTTTGCCTCACTGCTTTCGTAACAATTTCGTGTCAGTCGTGATATGCTTGCCTCACTGTACTACCAGAACCTGATGCTAGCAAAATAAACACGAAAATAGATTTTCTGCAGCATTTGGGGGCCAGTCACATTAAACAAGTTGGTAGAGAGTGGGTAAACCATAGCAGGTTCTCGAAGGGCTTTCTGAAATCCTGGCGTTTGGATAACATTCACGCAAAAGACATTATTAGTGAATTACAGAGCACCAGGAGGCAGGAGGCAACCTGACGTACAAAATTAAACAACAACCAACATTCCGGAACACCACGAAATGCTACAACAACACAATCGTTAATGAACAATTGCTGTTCTCCCAGCATGATGAAATTTGGTTATACAGTGTACATTACCGTCACATCACACGCCTAGGCGGTCATCAAACACCAGGCTCAAGTGGATCCTTCTGATCTTCAGAAAGGGACCAGGTAACCCTTAACTCCAAGGTGATCCACAGATATACACTGTGGAAAGGGCAGTTTACACATGGTGCAGATCATTTTCTCCTATGATGATGCCGATGTTTATTGTGCCGATCAGAGTCTGAGAAATCAGAAACACTAGAATCAGAGTAGCGCCCTTCTCCCAGATCTCCTTGAATGTCTATTGCTTTCATAACGGCTCCATTCAGTGTAGTCTTGCTTACTGTTTGATCTCTTTGAATGCCTATTGATATGATCTGGGCTCAGATCAGTGTGCTGCTTCTCCATCACTCTCCTCGGGCGCCTATTGGCATCAGGAGAACTCAACTCACCGTCATCTCTTTTCCTCGATCTCCTTGAGTGTCGATGTCTTGACCAGAACTCGAGTCGCTGTAATAATGATTCTCCTTCTGTTGTGGAGAATGCCTGTCACTCTCAGAACTCGATGAATAACTGTAGTGGCGCTTCTCCCTTGACCGCCTTGAATGCCTCTTGCTTTTTGTCTCCTCTGTCTTATAGAAGGACGATGATAACTCCTCTCTTTTCTCCTTCCTGTGTTCTCGCTTCAGATGCCTCCTTGTATCATCACAAACCCCAACTTCTGAATCAGAAGAAGACTCTGACCGTGTTTCTTCTTATGCTTATGTTTTGACTTATGCTCGCCTTTTCTAGCATCCACCACAGAATCAGAATGTGATGAATCAGAACAATATTTTTTCTTTCTCTTGCTTCTCGATGTTTTGTTTCTCTTCTCATCTTCCGAGTCTGATGATAAATGGTAACTGCTTTCACGTCTACTGGATTCCTCATGAATAGCATATTCAACCTGCTTATGCTTGCTTTTTCTTGGAACGTTTCTTGGATTTGCTACCAGAAAAGTTGGAAATGAGAGCTGGAATATCACAATTACCCAGAAAACCTGAAAGACAAGAAGCCGGCATGGGCAGCAAAAATATCAAACCACAGAAGTTATGAAGCACCAATGTTGCAAACGTGGATGTTGTTCGTGTTTCAGAGTTCAGGCTACTGGTTATACCTCCATATTCATCAAAGATGTCTTCTGCCACAATCTGCTGATTAGGATCATCTGGGAATCCACCACGAGGGGCTCATGCCTGGCTTTTGCTTAAGTTCCCATTTAAAAGGCTATCAAAGAATTCTTTGCGTTAAAATTGATATTTAAACCTATCTCAAGAAGTTTATAATATCCAGGTATGTGCCCTATTCCACCTAGCTACATGGTTTCAAGAATAACAATGAAAGACAAGCAATAATGCATTTACTTTTTAAAAAACTCAATTATTGATCAATGGAATATTATGCAGTGATAGGGAGCAGGAAAAGGTCAAACAGGCTAAAAAACTGAGATATACAGATTCCATATTCTATGTAAGACTTGTTAGTTATATTATTAAAGTTGCAGGAAAATGTATTTCAAAGAAAGAAATCTGACCTCACTTGAATCAGTCTGCGCCTTTATAGTTGTAAGTGGATCATCCCTTTTCAATCGACTCTCCTCATTAGGCATGATCACATCCTTCAGGGGCATTCACGGTCACCACTTTGGTGACCATAGTTTCCACACCTTAAACATCTAACATTACGAACTTCAACTCCAAATGGTTTAATCCTGCAGGAGCACCTGTTTCAACCTGAGAATAAGAGGAACATGTAATAAATGTTAAGAAAAAGCTTAGTGGTCTTGTTACAGGAAACTGCTACACTATTCGGAATTTTGGATATGTGAAATGAGAAAACATAAAGATAACAGAAAACAAAAGAATGAAATGAAATGAGGACAACTGTTTTGTTTGGTTACTCAATTTTCAAAAGAATGAACTAAAAGTAATCATAAAGAAGGAGTTTGATGTACCTTGGAGCATTTTTAGAACCTCAATTCTTGTTCTGTTGGCAATGGTCGACCAAAACATCTTTTGGCCTATTTTTCTTATCTGTGCCTGGTTGAGTCTTTTCAGGTCCCTTATCAGGCCTAAAATAAAGATAATGAACTGATGAAGGGGCATTCTGGATATACTGTACAAAAAGAAATTGTGCACCCACTGCTGAAAGCTCCCACACAATGTGGGTGAGGGAAGGGAATGGACCCCCCACGAAAAAAACCAAACTCTACTTATTACGTCTGCATGCTAAACAGAACCCAAGCCTTTATTAGAACTCTGACAGTTGAAGAAAATGGAAGGTACTCCTCCAGAAATTACTATTCATCTTGTTTTTTTCGAAGTACATGGGGTATCTAGAAATATTAATATAGTAAAAGCAATGTATCTAGAAAAGCCATAGTAATTAGGACTATGAAGACACTCATTTAAACAACAAGAAGAACAACATGTGGAAGCAAAGAATACATATCACTTACATTGACGAGGTACTTCCTGCTGCAGCACCTTGACCCATGTCACCTGGATCTGACTTCTTCTTCTCATCTTCAATTTCAGCAGCTTTTGCACTCTCTGCATTGTAGCCAGGTGGGCACGTCGCATAAAACTCACAGCTTTCATTACCTCCATCTGAACTTACAAAACAAATTGAATACAGATGACACCAATTATTCATGAGTGGTAACAGTAGATGAACATCCAAGCATAAAGATAGTTGTTTTATTGCAGCTTAAAACCACAGAGAATTCTTAAACTCTTGAAACCAAGAAGCTAGTAGGTTCAACATTATTAGTTAAATGTCACATTCCAAGCCTGCAGAAAGCTTTCCCCATTTATTGTTTAACTTACTGAATTTATTCTTTGGCAACGCATTTTGTAAACCTAAGTTGTAGAGTAAATGACCTGTGCTTCCTGGTCATGTACTTAAGGTCATCCCAACAGACTAATGAATCTGTAGGCACTAATCCTATAATACGATACACTTAGTGCTGTTGTTAATGGGTAAATGGACTTTGTGTACATGGAGGATTAGCAGCCTGAGATAGATAAAGTTTCTATAAGGTTGGCTTGGTCAGAAATGTCCATTCTTTTGCGGAGCGCCCAGTGACTATACAAAAAATAGAAGACTAACATCCAGCCATCCGCTTTATGTTTCTCTTTTGAGTCTGTAACAGTTCAGATTTGGTGCATAGAAATTGGGATTGAAAAAAATATCAGCAATGTGTCACTGTAAAGTTCTAAACACAGACTTGTGCATCAGGGATTGAAGCTATTTATCTAGTAAGGCTTCACCGAGGCTATTATTGGATAAGATTTTAGCATCATAGTACAATTACCAGCACAACAAGTGCAACCTAACCCATGTTGTTATTTCACCTACAGCACATGTGCTAAATTTCAAATGACTAAAGCATACAGCACGGTTAGTATCCCATATGATAATTTACGATTCAGAGAAGCATCTGTTTAAGCTAATGGCTACAAGCAGTAGAATCAAGGGACCAGTAGCAGAGGTAATACCTTCTCCTTGTCCTTCTTGGAGAAGAGCGCTGTTTGCCGGAAGAACTCCTGCTCCTGCGCGAACTCCCGCTGCACCTCCTCCTGGCGTCGCGCGTGGTTGGCGTGGACCTGCTCGGCGATCCACTTGCGGCGCTGGTTCGGGTAGGAGAGCGGATGCCACGGCTTCTGGTTCAGGTACGAGTGGCTCCACGCCGTCCCCGCCTTCTCCTTCAGCTCCACCTCTCCCGCCGCCATCTTCCGCCCAATCCGCCCGCCGCTCCCCGTCACCTCCTCCTCCATCGCCCTCACCGGCCTCCGCCTCTCCCGATCGCCGCCGGTCGGACGAATCCCTCTCCTCCCAACTCGCCAAATTACCGAAAAGCCCCTGACCCCGCCACCCGTGAACTGATTGGATCAATTACGGGCCAGACCATCGTGGCCTAATTAGAATTTGAGCGGTATTGCTTAAACATGGGCCGAGAAAATAAACTGGGCCGGCCCATTAAGATATGTGACCTAGGTCACTCTCACAGGAATTTTTTTTATATATTTTTTTCTCTATTTTGCAAAAATAAATGGTCCGCCAGAAATTTTGCAAACTATATCATCTGCCGCCGTACGGCGTAGGGGTTCTATTGTCGGCAAGAGCCGGGCGGCAGTGGCCCAGGCACGCATCTGGCATACGGCGTTAGGGGCTCTGCCCGTCTTGACGCAGCAGAGAGTAGCGTCGGCGGTAGCGTGGCCTCCAAGTAGCGCCGTAGGCCACGGCGGTAAGTATGGACCTACAGAAACAAGTAATACTTAACGAGACCATTAATACTTAACTACGAATTACGAAACAAGTAATGGCACGTCGACACAAGTACCCTAACTTTGTGCCGCTAGTCCTAACGTGCCTTAGGGAATTTAGATAAACGATTAAAACATTTGTAGTCTAGTTATGCGAATAGTACCCGAGAACCCGGACATCATAGACCCGCCGAGTCTTTGGGAGGCATGTAGTGACGGGGTGGAGTTGGATCGAGACGGTGGCGGAGGTGGAGTTCTTGGTGGAGTGTTGTCCTTCTTCTCGTGGCACGGACAACAACAACTCGTCCTCACACCCGGTGTTCGTCTTCACCACCATTGGTCCGGCCACCGGTCCGTGCGTCGCTGGTAGATGTCGGATCTAGAGAAGTCAATGCCGACGCGAGTTCTTGCCTCGGGTTGAAGATGACAACATCCTCGAGGTAGTTGATGTATCGTTGATACGGGTCAATAGTGGGGATCCACCCATTGCACGAAACCGCAGCTTATCCGGTTGTTTGAGTACGCAGAAACCGTGATTACATTAGTAAATCATAAAATGATGAAGGACAGAGGTTAAGGAGTTTTGCTTACCCATGCTCGTGAGCAATGCCAAAAGCGTCGACGAGTTGTCCCATCCACGGTAAACCTCGCATCACACGTAACTCACCGGTGTGCACACCTTGGCCGATTCACCGTTTGATTTGGTGCGTACTTTCTAACATCATGCATGGATTTGAAATCTCTCTTATCTAAGACTGGAAAATTGCTATTGAACTCCGGATCTTCTTTGGCTCCACAGTCTTTGGACCGAGGAGTCATCATCATCCCCATCCAGAACTCATTGGTGCTTGTTGTGTTGTGAAGTGACACCGAGAAGAGTGCTCACATATATGTAGGCAATAAAGCGGTGACGGTGGGCCATTCGATCCGGCAAGAAAAACGGCAAAGGACTCGAGGAAACACACCCTAGTACTAGGTACACTTGTTTGGTGCGTTGACTCACGTAAAACCCACCCTAGTACGAGTTTTCTGCTTGCATCCGAAATCAAATTCTTAAAGATACAACCCGACTCTAGAGAATGATGAAATGAAATCATAATTTTTATGGATACGGTAGCACTTTCGTCTAGTACTCTCGTCTCACGGGTACAATAGGGGTATTTCCTTCCTCATAGCATCCGCCCAGCCTTAGCCCGTGAGCTCTCCTTCTTTCTCTCTCTATCTCGCTTCACGGGCCGCCGCTTCCGTTCTTGATCTCCGACAAATGCGAATTTCCTCCCTGTTGCTCCTTACGCTTTTCTTCTTGTTTTTCGCCTCAACCATCCTTTGCCACCTCTCACGTCTTTGAGCGACCCGCCGCCTCGACGTAACGCTTGTCTTGTTTGATCGCTCACAATCTAGCCACCGCATAAAATCACAGAGAAGGTGGAGTCTTTTTCAAAGACAAGTTAGCACATAATAAAATAGCAATGACATATTATTTATTTAGTAATGCGGTTTGTTCTTACTTTTGGTCTAACATTGCGACATGGTGGGAGGTCATGCTCGTAGTTCACGCACATGAAGAACCTCATCCCGTAGCAAGACTCGAGAACGTTGCACTTGACAAGCTTACAGTTATCACCGCAGTAGCACATAGGAGTGTGGATCCCCTTTGGCACCGCAACCTTGTCCTTCCTCGTGAGCAACTCCAAATCCAACTCAGACCCGAGGAAGCCATTGAAAGCCTACAAAAAGATGAGAAATATGATAATTCATTACATGTTTCATTTGAAATTAGAGAACAATACATAACATGATATGATAATAAATTTGATGGCAAGAAGAAAACAACAAGCAAATGAAAAGGTAGTTCAATTATTACAACACGATAACATGCATAAGTTCAAATATTACAAGACCTTGCCAAATAAAATGGTTCAAATATTACAAGACGAAAACATGCATAAGTATTTCAAATATTACAACACGGTAGCACAAACAAGTACGGTCACTGCATTCCTTCGTTGTAGCGACGGGAACGACGTCCACGTGCACTAGCAAGGTCGGAGAAGTGGCGAGAAAAGTAAGATGCTTCGGTGCATTTCTTGTAGGAGTGTCCTGGATTGTTGCACTTAGAGCATATCTGCACGCAGTCCAGCGACCTCATCCATGTTGTTCCTAATCCTCTTCTTCTTGCGTCGAGACACCTTGGCACATGGTTGGATCTGGATTTGGTATGTACAACGACCGCCTTTGGGGTCTTAAGTGAAAGTTCCAAGATGCAGGTAACCCTCAATAGTGTGGTTCCAAGTGTCTAGAATAGTTTGTTTCAGAAAGTATTTAGGCACGTAGCGACCCCAATGGTTATTCTTTGTTGCAAGACATGCAGTGATCACATGTGAGCAGGGGTAGTGTAGCAGCAGTGGCTTCTGGCAAGAGCATGAGCATGTCTGATTCCCAATAACTATTTGTTGTATTGTTATTTCACCATTCGCTTTTTTAAAAGATAAAGCTCACCATTGCAAATATATGACCATAATAATCACTTAAATTGGAGATACGAAAAAATAGAAATTATTTTTAGATCCAAGATCTAAACTGTAAATAAGTAGTCCTTTAATCTTAAATGATTACTTTTTTGTCATATCTTCAATTTAAGTGATTTTTATGGTCATGTATTTGTAACAATGAGCTTTATCTTTTAAAATGTTGTTCATATTATTTTGTAACTATTTATTCCACTTTTCTGAAATTGTTGTTTTTACACAATAACATAACAATAATATCGGTTCAACACCAGAATAGGGCTTCCTAAATTTCAAGCAATAGCACCGGCCAAAGAGCATCTATGCATAAGCTTGAAGGAATTTATTAATAGATACGACCGTCATTACATCCATAAGAAAACAACGGTTATTGATGGTTTGAAAGGTCCTGCCGAGATCACAAGGCTAGAATGTCTTGTGTGCGAAATACATTGGTCAGTGAAGTTAGCTGACAATCGTCATATCATATCCATAGTCTAAGGACTCCGAAGAAGATGAAGGGGGGTACCCCCGGGAAGAGATCTAGTGGAGACGGGGTGGGCCTGTAGCTTAGAGGATTAGAGCACGTGGTGCTACGAACCACGGTTGTCGGGGTTTCGAATCCCTCAACTACGGGCTTCTATTTTTGGGAGACTCTCCACTATCTTGGAGAGATAAAAGCAATAGACAGTTGCTCCTTCCACTGCCGAAGAGGACTTCCCTAATCCTCCCTTCCTGAAAGGAAGAACGTGAAATTCTTTTTCCTTTCTGCAGGGATCAGGAGATTGGATCTAACCATAAGAGGAATGCTTGATATAAATAAGCCACTTCTTGATCTTCTTTCTAAGTCTTCTTTTTGCATATAAGAACGCAACTCTTGCAAAAACCCGGATTTGAGTAGTAAGCGGCATCCCCTCTGAGTTGTGAGTAAGTGGAACCATTCTTTTATCAAAGTGCTTCTCTGGTTGCTCAAGACATCTCTTTTGAACTGAGGAACAATCCAATCTCATTTCGTTCCATTTTTAGTCAAATAGTGAAGGAGATTCCTTTAAGAATGCGCCCAAGTCAAGTCAACCAACGATCAGCATTTTGATTTCCGCTGAGCGGACAAGGGCGGATAGTTCGATTAATCGGGATACCCTTGCATTAATAAAATAAGAAAAAAATTCGAACGATTAAATTACTTCTCCCCAATATCCAACGGACTGATTAATTTCTTATAACGTACTCTATTTTTCTTAGCCAAATAAGCCAGCAAATGTTGACGTTTTCCCAAAAGTCTTCGTAGACCTCTTTCCGATAGTTATAAAATAATATAAATAACATTTTAGAAGATCAATTTCAACATTATGAATGTGTGACCACAAAAATCACCTAAATCAGATGGGCAAAAATTAATAATCATTTTAAGATCTAAGGACTAAATTGTAAATAGAAAACTTAAAACCACCGTCAAAAACAATATTTGCCAAATTTGATAGTTGGATGGCCAAAAATACCCGACTTTGACAAAAGTTGAATGGTCAAAAATTGAATTTTCCTTTTTTTAAAGTTTTGCTGAGCATATCCAACAAACTTTTCATATCCTTTCTAAATGCTAAGAATATAATTTTGATGAAAAACTACCTTCCAACAACCAAATGATCATCCAAATATAGCCATCTTCTATTACGATTTTTTTGTTAGTCAAATATAGAAGACCATAATGACTGAGTGCGCATAAGATATAGGAAAACTGTTGTTTGCAGAAGATATAGAAATGATTTTTATGCAAATGGTTCTTAAAATTAAAATTTAGAAACACTCTTGAAGATGCTAATGGTAAAGTTTTTTTTAAAAAAAACTCTGGTAAAGTAGACTCGAATCCATCCCTTAGAGCATCTAGTTTGCCAAATTTACTTGACAAATCTTGTGTTTTGCCAACTTCTAAAAAGATATGCCAAGTAAAAAAAGAGTTCACCTCCAATAATTTGGCATAATTCACTTGTCAAACCCAGATCTAACTTACATCAGGAATCCTGAGAGAAACAAAATTATGTTTATGCCCTTCCACCTCTTGAAAACTTACATCAGAAATCCTTCTCTATTCTTTATTTCTTTTTCACCCTCCCACCTCAGGAAAGCGATGGCAACCACGATCCGCGCGCGCATATATGCGTGTGGGGAGGTGAGTTTTGCCAATTTTCTATTTTTGCCAAGTTGGTTTGCCAAACTGTTGGAGGTCAATTTTTCTAGATTTGCCAAAATTAGATGAATGTCGAGTTGGTTTACTGTTAAGAGTCTACTGTTAGAGATACTGTCACCTACTAATTGTTCGATTGATGTGACTCACTAGCATTCTCCCCCATCCCTAGAGCCAAAGCTGAGAGCAGCGGAAGGCAGCAGCGGTAGCCGAAGCCCAACCCCACCCCAGCCAAGAAGATGCTGTCGTCTTCCACCTCCCCCCTCCGCCTCCACCAACCGACCCGTCCCTCCGCCGCCACCCGCCGCCGCCGGCCGCGGCCGCCGGGGCGCTCCACCTCGCCCCTCCCAGCGGTGGCGCGGGCACCCCCGGCGGCGCCGCTCCGGTCGCGTTCCCAGCGCATCCGGGCGCTGGACGCCGCCCAGCCGTTCGACTACGAGTCCGCGCGGCGGGGCTGCTGGAGGAGCGTCAGCGGCTCAAGATCGCCATCGTCGGGTTCGGCAACTTCGGGCAGTTCCTGGCGCGCACCTTCGCGCGGCAGGGCCACACGCTGCTCGCTCACTCCCGGACCGACCACTCGGCGCTCGCCGCCACGCTGGGCGCCTCCTTCTTCACCGACCCGCACGACCTCTGCGAGTGCCACCCGGACGTGGTGCTCCTCGCCACCTCCATCCTCTCCGCCGAGGCCGTCCTCCGCTCGCTCCCCGTCCACCGCCTCCGCCGCAACACCCTGTTCGTCGACGTGCTCTCCGTCAAGGAGTTCCCCAAGAACCTTCTCCTCAGCTCCCTCCCCGCCGACTTCGACGTCATCTGCACCCACCCCATGTTCGGCCCGGAGTCCGCGCGCGACGGCTGGGACGGCCTCCCCTTCGTCTTCGACAAGGTCCGCGTCGGCGACTGCCCCGCCCGCCGCGCCCGCGCCGAGGCCTTCCTCAACATCTTCGAGCGCGAGGGATGCCGGATGGTCGAGATGTCCTGCGCCGAGCACGACGCGCACGCCGCCGAGACCCAGTTCCTCACCCACACCGTCGGCCGGATGCTCGCCATGCTCGAGCTCCGCTCCACGCCCATCAACACCAAGGGGTACGAGACGCTGCTCCGGCTCGTCGACAACACCTGCAGCGACAGCTTCGACCTCTACAATGGCCTCTTCATGTACAACAAGAACTCCACTGAGTTGCTCAACCGCCTCGAATGGGCCATGGACTCCGTCAAGAAGAAGCTCTTCGACGGCCTCCACGACGTGCTCCGGAAGCAGCTCTTCGAGGGCACGGCGCCTGCCCCAAACACCACCAACGTCCGCAAGTAACCATGGCGAATTCGTCTCAGTTAAGCTAGTAATTCAGCGCACCGGTGTTTGCTGCTCGTCTTATGATGGTCGAGCTATACATTTGCTGATTTGCATTGTACCAGTCTGTATCTGTATTCTATACCAATTGAGATTTGAGAGGGGTTCTTCCTCTCTTTCTCTCTGGAAGAAGAACCCCATAGTCCTTGTCAATTCTGCTACTACATTCCAAGTGATCCCCTCTTTGGGTGAATAGGGAAAAAATAAACTTATCTTGGAAATGTGGTAGATTGACATTGTGAAATTTGTGATATGGTGATGAAAAAAAGTGAATAAAGGAGCAATCTTGCCGCTGTGATATCACTACATCAGGATGAAGAAATTTCCAATTAGCTTGTGTGTGTCTGTGTCACTGAGGATCTTCTATCAGGAGCAAGTTTTGGTCACAAAACCAGATGCCTTTCGGACTTCTGGATTACCTGTCGTCCCAAAGCTCGCAGTGCGTTGGTTGCGAGAGCGACCTCCCGCAAGAGAACGACGAGGTTTAGGTGTTAGGTAGCCACTGCTGTGCTTAATCATCAGTGCTGCTGTTGACAGCACTCGGTTGGTAAGCTGATTTCCTTGACGGCGGTATGAGGAGCACTAATCGCAAAGGGAATCTCAAACCCGTGTGCGTTGATTGCACACCACGGAAAACAGCTTCTGGTATTGATCTGGGCCAGAAGTCCTCAATTGTTACCTGAATTCTTCGCATCTGGATGGCGCAGTTTGTTAAGTTACCCGCAAATAGACAAATGGTTCAAGTTGTTGCAATGGCAATTTTCATTGAATTTCCTTCACTATATAAAAAGAGAAGCAGCTGCCATGGCATGCGCTTGCCTGGCGGCTGTTGGCGTTGGATCTGCTGCCAGCAAAACACATCGGCAACGGCAAAGACAAGGATGGTGGCCTAGGAGTATGTGGGCTACAGTAGTTGGCAAGTAGGCAAACGTGCAAGCACGTCTGCAAACGATTGTACAGGTCTTTGTTTTCTAGTATTTGAAGCAGCAGAAGACACCATTTCCAAAATGAACAGTACAAATTCCTGCAGAATTGTGCTACTAGTTCCTGCCAGCAGATTCATGCTTTCCAAATCGGGCTGCCAAACTGACAGGTCAAGGCACTTGTGCCACAAGGCACAAGCACACAATTGTGGTAGGCACAGTGTAGCCTACATCAGTTTCAGGTGAGCTGCTCCTCTCGCGAGTAGGAAGATCCGTGTCCAGTCTGAGCTCTTCCGTCTTCTAACCCAGCGACGGAAGGCTCACAGGAATTGAACGAGTACAATTGGCGCCGCGAGAACTTCTATGTCCTGCGACACACGTGATGGAAACGATGGGGGGAAAATACATCTTTTTGAAGCAAAGTAAAACAGAGAGATCAGAATTCAGAGGGTCCGGTCGCTTTCGCCCGTCGCCCCATCCGTCCAAAACTTCCATTTTTCCATTTGCGCTCGCCTCTCCTGGTGTTGACAGATCTGCACGCAGCAAATCCTAATGGTTCACGGTACGCAGTGAACGCCGGCGCATGAACTGGTGGCTATTATTTTCTAGTAGTAGTAGTGTAACATGTGCACGCTTCAAACTTTTCAACAGTGTGATGGATTAGTAGTAGGTAAGATCTGGGCAGTCTTTCTTTCCATGGACATTTGGCTGTTCTTTCGGTCTGTGAAAGGCCAGGTTTTCATGAAAGCAGACTCGCCATGAGCTTTTAGTTGAGACATCCTCACTCATTGACCGATGGTTTGTTACGGAGAAAAAAGATTATTGGCGGTCGATGAGCGAACAAGCGCATGTGATGTGATCGGGAGGACACGAAACTGTGAGGGTCTGGGTTAGGTGCCAAATTGCACTCTTCATGGTTTCCATGTACTCCTCTGCTTTGATTGACGTTGGGAGTCCGTGCCGCTCTCACAGATCCCTGTTCCCGGGCGACTATCTCTCTGGGACAGAGGGAGTACATAAGTTTGGGGCCCAAAACAATGTGAGGTAAAAGATGCTAAAAAAACAATGTGAGGCAAAAGATTGCCGTATTTTCTACGGAAATCCTATATGGCTTTCGCAAGCCCAAAAGTAACTTGGCTTCCAATGTTTGAGATTCATGCATCCATCCTCATCCGTTAGATGTGCTTTTCTCCTTCAACCTTAACTTCTTTCTCTCTTCTCGTAGCTACCTACCGCCGCCAACCTACTCCTGCGCACCACCGGCCTCCCCTCGCGCCGCCGTCGTGGCTATCCAGCGACGCCGCGGCCAGCCCATCCTCGCTGGAGCCGCTGTCAGGACGCCGTCGGACTCGCGCTGCCGCTAGTCTCTACTGCACCGCCGGCCTCCCTCACACCGATGGCTGCGCTCATGGCGGTCCTAGGCGCTGGCTTGAGAAGCCCCGCCACCCGCTTCGAGGAAGAAGGAGATGTTTTGATATCCAAATGTTGAATCTTGTTTGCTTGAATATTGAATTATGTAGAGAGAATTCCTTTCTTGGCCCTAAACGAAACAACGGTCCCTTCTTGACTCAAAAATTTGTTTATTTTTCTTTGGCCCTAGACTCAAATTTGGTTTCTTATTTCACCCCGTGAAAGGACTTTTGCCCTATGGGCCCCACCACCTCCTCCATCCTCTCCATTATACTGAGCATTTTTAGCGGCCTCGCCAGCCCGAACCCATCAAGGCGTGTGCATATCTTGAAGCCCGCGAAAAATTTTTGGCCCGAGCCCTACCAAATGTCGCTTTTTAGTTATTTTACACTATAAAATGCGCGGCCCGCCTGCTGCCCGCCCAGCCCTACCGAAAACCGAGGTCTGACACGTCCCATGGGACGGGCATGGGCAGATTTTCTCACCAAAACCTGGTTTTCGGCCCGACCAACCCGCCACTGGGAATGCTCTACTCTCCATTCCATTTGACGCACCTCCCCCGGCCACGTGTCGGCCAGCCGGAGGCGGAGGACACCGGCGCGGGCAGATGCGGTAGGGCATCGGCGCATCATCCAACCGGAGAGGAATGGAACCGGCATAGGCATATGCGTCGGGCGTCGGCACGTCGACCGACCAGAGGCGACGGACGCCGGCTGCAGATGCGGTAGTTGGCCTTCTGTCGACTCGTGTCCATGGCCAAGAAGACCGTCGTCGCCCAACGGGGATGACAACACGCCACCGCCGCGGAGGTGGTGCCAACGTCAAAGGTCGCGTACGACGCGGGCAGGACGCGTGGGGACCGAAGGCGCACTGAAGGCACTCAACACCATGCTACTAAAAGAGGCAACAGAGCGGCAGGGCCAGGTGCTGGTGCTCACGACACGCCTTATCGGGGACAGTCATAAGGGGTCCCCCTAACTAAGGGGAAAATCACCCTCTCAAAAAGCAAAATGCTCCTAAACCTCCAACGGGCTAACAAGGGACAAAACACACGAGAGGCCCAAGATCCGCCCCGGCCCAGCAGCCACTCGGGCTGATAGGTGTCGATTTGGATCAGCACAAGGATGGCCCGATCTTCACGACAATAGATTTAGGAACAAGGATAAATTACTGTAGAACAACGGGGATAACTAGATTTATACTTGACAAAGGTTGGATGCGACCAAGCGACGGGGAGAGGCACCGAAACAGCGAAGACTTCGACTCGATCTCCAAACGACCGCAAAACCAAGCCGGAACTATTCCACAATACGGCAGACGAGCGGAAGCCGTATAGCACAAAGTAGCGGAACCCAGAGGGATCTCTCCACAAGTCCAAGAGGAACAAGGAAGAGCAAGGGTGTGCAAGGCACTCAAGAACATCAGGCTATCAATTCATGATTATCAAAGCTTAGTTCTCAATGGTACATAGGGGATATTTATACTAGGAACAACCCTCCTAGATGGGTGTGAATTCGAGATGGAAATGAAAAGGCTAAGCATGTGAAAAGACTCCTCAGAAAACAACTCCCGAAGTGGGCTCGCGTGGCTATTGACCTTCTGTGCAGCCTCCACTAAATCTGTCGTAACTCTTTATTGGGAAGTCCAATAGACATGCGGTTTCTTGCATTGGAAAGTTGACTTCAAGAACGTTCCATCAAGTACTCGTGGAGCTCCAGAGATGTCACGACCAAAGAGTTATGGTCGATTCATTATGCAGGTCCGAACTGGTCCGAAATGGAGATCTGAAGCGAACCTCCTGGATCCTTATTCCAAACGGGTGATTCTTGGCTTCCAAGCTTGTCCGAACAGTCGTCCGAACGGAATCCTCCTGGATCCTTATTCTGAACAAGTGATTCTTGGTTTCCAAGCTTGTCCGAACAGTCGTCCGAACGAAATCCTCCTGGATCCTTGGTTTGAGCTGGTGATTCTTGATCCGACTGTTTCTTGTTGTTTACTTCTTCTCCATGTTTAGTTGTACCGTCCTCTTCATGTATATTCCTAAGGACAACCAAAGTACAACATTTAGGTAGTATAACATTCTCATATATTTTAGAATTAATTTCAGCAAGGAAAGAATTCACCTTTTGTTGGAGTTCCTTAGCATGGCTACGTGTAATAGGTCCTTGAAGTACAGGAGCTTGTGTATCTGATGCTTGGTCCTGTGTAACTCGTGGGATGTCCACATCATCCTCCCCCTCTTGAAAAGGAGTCGTCCTCAACTCTATTGTGTAAGTGTGGCTTGGCATGTGCACATCATCCTCCTCCTCTTGAAAAGAAGTCGTCCTCAAGTCTATTATGTAAGTGAGACTTGGCATGTGCACATCATCCTCCTCCTCTTGAAAAGGAGTCATCCTCGACTCTATTGATCCAAAGAATGGAGCTAGGTCACCATCGTCGAGGAATGTCGCATTGTACTTTCTTTGCATATGAATCTTTTTTCTAGGACACTCAACAACCCTTCATGGTTGAAATGATTCAAATGAAGATTTGTTGGTGTTGTGACATTTATTTCCTCCAATATTCCAAGGTGTTTCGATCTGTAATCATACAATCCAAATAGTAGCTTTGCCATAGGAAAATAAGAAGGATGAAATTTTAATTTAGCTTTCACCTTGGATTGTCGGTTGACAATGATGGCTTCCAATGTACATATGTAATGCTGATCTTTCTCCCCCTCTTAAAGAGAAGCTACTCCAAGCTTTTCATAACGAAAATGATTGCACAAAAGGGCAAAAGTATATGCATGGTATATGAATATGTCATTTGTTTTGTTATTATCTTTGTTGTGCAAAACACCATTCTCAAGAAAGGAAAAACTGCATGGAGTTGGTCCATATGTCACAATCATCATGATGTTCGCATCATTCTCCCTCCCTTGGAAAAAAGTCGACCTCGACTTTTGG
This sequence comes from Cenchrus purpureus, assembly GCA_022644695.1. Lineage (NCBI taxonomy): Eukaryota > Viridiplantae > Streptophyta > Magnoliopsida > Poales > Poaceae > Cenchrus > Cenchrus purpureus. Next base: position 46,752,085 of record CP053458.1, read on the forward strand.
TTATACCACAAATGATTATTAGCTTGAAACATTGTATTAGCAACTTTCATCTTACCACGATGAAAATTATGATTGACTTTTGTGTACCCGCAAATAATTTATAGGATGGGAGAACGAAAATTTCATGCAAACAACACAACTGATTTAACAGCTCCAATTTTATCATTCCAAGATCGAATTGTTCAAAACATTGTGAGGAATCATTCATAACAATCCCAAAATTTTTGTTGCACGATTTATGCACAGATTTAGTTGTATGCCTTTTAAAGTCAATGGCAATGGATGAGAACAAATGTTCAGCATATGCACAGATTGCACTTCTTTGCCCATGAGTGTTTTCATTTGGTGGATTAGATAAACAAGGGAAAGACATTGAAGGTTCTGAATTACAAGCACTAAACAATTGATTCATCTCATTATGAAAATATAGATCACAAGAATCAGCACAAAACATGTTTGACTTCAAATCAGCAAACTTGTCACTCATTATGCAAATGGCATGAACATACAAAGTATTTACAACATGTTCTCCAATTAAAATAAATGTAAACTTGCAGCTATGAACAGTATTCAAGGATCTTGAAGATGTTATCTCAGAAATATTTTCAAGCATATGGTTGACATCAGTAGGCATAGCAAGCTTAGTATAAAACAAGCAATTGGTAGGAGATCTTTTTTCAAAGAATTCAACACTAGTAGTCAAATAAACAAGGTGAAGTTTATTAGATTGTAGAACATAGCATGGAACAATCAAAGTAGAGATGTTGGCGCTAAGATCATATTGAGCACGTGTATGAACATGTGGTGCAATCAAATCAGCACAAAGGTTTGGATTATGTTCTATTCTGAAACAATAATATCATGAGTATTAATTTCCATATCACCAAACTTATTTACATGCATAGTACTTGGTATATAAGTGCAAAGTATCATGTAAATCAACCATATCAAAGCATAGAAAAGATCATATATGGTGAACAATGGTTATCAAGTGCAAACTTTCAGCAAAGGTATGATCATGTGACACCGCCAAATCAACACAAATATTTTGGTCAGTTTATTTGAAACATGTGCTTTATCACAATCACTCACCACTATATATTGCATATTCAGATCTGAATCATTTTCAGCACCTTGTATAAGTTGTGGCAGTGTTAGTATCATGGATGATGTTTCTAAAATCTTACCAATTGTCTCATCATGTATCATGTTGTGGGTCGCATACAATTGATTCAGTTGCTTGGCTACCGCTCATCTTTCTCAAAAAGTATGGTGACATCATGAACAACCATGTCTTCCTCATTTTTACTGCAAACCTGCACACTCGGAAAGAAAACACTAGCAGTAGAGATGACAGTGTTAGTTTCAAAAATATCCTCACATGATTTGCATTCAAACTCTCTGTTGCCCTCTGGTGTATCCCTCACATTTTCATTATTTGTACTCTCAAGGTCATAGCGGGTGGAATCACACAACTCACTTTTGGTTTCACTCTCTCTCAATTTGGCTATGTGGCCCTCATTCTCACTTAGGTTTTGATGCACAATCACTTCAACATCTTGTGAAGCAACATATGCATATGTATCATGCTTCACCAAGTTCTGTAAAGGCAATGGAGCAGCAGTTGTTGCAAAAGAACCAAGAATTAAATCTTCCTCAAATGCTACTGAACTTGCATCAGTTGAATGAGAAGCATTTGCATTATTATTGACTTCAATCTGAACTATATGTTGCAAACACAACGAAATTTCAGCACCTTTGTCTATGGTCATCACCTGATCATCATCATCGAAAATTGGGGGCTGATCATACTTCCTCACATTATTTTCTTCAGTAACCTGCAGCACATCAAAAGAGAAACCGGAAGAGATTGTCATGTTAGAAAGAGATGTTTCCTCACATGGTCTATCTTCTACTTCACTCAATTTTGTGTATCTTTCTCATACAGATTTTTGTGGCTCTCCTCACATATTGTGGGATCTCTCAACTCTTTTTTTTAACTCTCACACTCAATTTTGGCTGGTGGAACTCTTTCTCACATATGGTGGAGTCTCTCTTCTTCTCATTTTTAACTCTCACACTCAATTTTGGCTGGTGGCACTCCTTTTCACATGGGCGTTGCTGATCATAGGATCTTCTTGGTGTCTCTTGCAGAATTTGCTTTTTGTGGACACACAATAATCTTCAGCACCAATCAGCACATGAGGGCGAGAACTATGCCCACGAGCACCTTTCCCATGATGTCCTCTATGGTCAAAATGACCATCATGAAGGTTTTCACACATTGATGTCGAACCCTACTATTTGAGATTGGAAGGCGTTCATCGAACATCCTCTCCATGGCTGCCACAAGTGAGTTTTCAAAGTGATGTAACTCGAGAGATTGGTGGTTCTTTTCTCTATGTCTACCACCACGAAAACTTGGATTGGATCCTGCCATGTTAGGATCTAGTTGACACCCCGCGCGTTGCTGTGGGAATTTTTGGTTACCCAAAGTAATGATGTCCACGCAACAATTAATTGACAAAAGTAACCCAATGAGGACATGCATACTTACAAATGCTAATAAAGTTTGAGCATATGTTGTGACTCCAGAAGGTCAATACTCTTGCTATTTTCGGATGTAAAATTAATTTATATGAACCTAGAGATATGTAAAGAAATTTCAAGAATGTCTTTGGAGTTTTCTAAAGGTAATACATAGAACATGTGGAGTTCGTGAAACTAATAATCACACTGCGGTTCTAAATCCACAAAATCACATGATGGTAAACAAAAATATAAAAACTCATTACGTTTTGCATTTGCAATTAAACATACAGTCTAAAACAGTGAAGTTTTTTTCTCAGAACAAACAATATCCGGCACTTGGACAGACACCAGACAGCTAGCGGAGACATACGAATGACTCATCTTCTCCTCCCGTGTGGCAACGGGCACAGCGGCACGCGCGGGGAGCCATCGCCGTCGGCATGCCGAGCTAGGCGGCGGCATGGGGCGCCCACGTTGGTGCATAGTTGGGGACGGCGTGGCTCACGGGCCATGGCCTCGAGTAGTGCGGCCGCGCGAGGCTGCGACGACAATTGGCCGGGTAGGGGTGGATAACATTCCCCAGTAGCGTGTGCTTGTGCGGGACCGGTGGCGCGAGGCAGAGGATGACCGGCGGCGCAGGGCAGAGGAGCCGGATAGGAGATAGAAAAGCACTTTTTAAACAAATCAAACAAATCCGACTTGCAACATTGTGGAGCAAATTTAGGGGGGGAATGGAAAAAGTTATACGTCACAAAAAATTGGGAAAACAAAATCTTAGGGAAAAAATACCACCATTGCTGCATCGCTCCACTACCGGGTTGCTCGTCGCGCCACCATGCCCTCCCCGCTGGAACCTCTGGCGTCGTGGCTCCCCTACGCAGGCAGGCAACAACGCGTCATGGTTGATTAGGAGGACCTCACGGTGACTGCCATCCTTCCCAGCCAGCGCCGCCGTGAGGGAACAGCCGCGAAGCTGCCGTTGGGCCCTGCCTCCTGCTGCCGGCTGTTGCTTGCTCTGTTGGTCTACTGCTCCCCCATCTCCCGCGTGCGCGACTCCCATGGTGATTTGATACGCAAAGGAAGAGAGATGGAAAGGACAGAGGAAAAAGAATGGGAGGAGAGATTTAATTGGTGCGGGACCTGCACACATGGAGGCTTGAACCGTCCTGGGGATCAGATCGAGCACAAGGGCTTGTTTGCTTGGAGACCTGGGAAAGCTGCCTGGCCCAGGCAGCAACCTCAGGCGCACGATTTCGTCGGCCTGGGGTCCAGATCGTTGCCTGGAGCCGCGGCTGCATGCCAGGGCTGCATCCAAACAAACCCTACATTTCGCTGTCACTTGTGTGTAGAATTTATAGTGCGGCCTGTTTAGGGATGGCAGCGGGTCGGGTAAGTGCGGGTAAAGCATTTACCCGCCCGCGAGCGTACCCGTGCTGCCAACCTTTACCCGCCGCAAGGCTGCCCGCGGGCGAAAAATCTTACCCGCGCCCGCACCCGGCGGATATCCGCGGGTATCGGGTATACCCGCTACCCGGCCTGGCTCCTCCTTGCCGTGGCCGTCTGCCGCTTCCTTGCGAGGCCGGCGCCCCCTCCTTGCCATGGCTGTTGGACCAGGGCCCCGCTGCGCAGCGCGCTTCTTCTCTCCCGCCCTAGGCCTCGGCCTCCGCGCCGCTTGTCAAGGCGGAGGGGGCGACGACCGACGATGACCGGCGGGGAGTGGAGCTGGAGGGGTGAGGGCGGCCGGTCGGAGCGGTGGCGAGCGAGGGTGGAGGAAGGGGGTGCCACCGTCGCGAGCTCAGATGCGGGCGCCGCCGGGCGCCGCCACGCCAGCGCGGCGGGCCGCGCCACGCTGCCGGCGCGCCGGGCGAGCCGCTGCGCCGCTGACGCCATCGCCGCTGAGCCGCTGCCACGCGGGCGCCGCCCGGCCCGCCGGCGCGCCACCGCCATGAGCTCGGTTGTTGCGGTGCCGTCCGTGTCCGCATGAAGAGTAGATGGGCTTTTGTTGATGGGCTTTTGCTGCTATTTCTTGATGGTTGTAACGGGTAACGAGCATACCCGCGGGTGAGAGTCGCTGCCCGTTAGCTGCCCGCGGGCAGATTTTTGTGCCCGTATCCGCGCGCGCGGATTTTCTACCGCATCCACGCCGGGCCGGGTATCCGCGGATACCCGCGCCCGCGGGCAAAACTGCCATCCCTAGGCCTGTTGAGCTACCATCATGAGAGTAAAAGATGGAAGTCAGCAGGCGGTGCGCAAGGTGGGGAGAAGGCATGTGCGACGCCAGCCGAGGCGTGGGTAGAGAAGCCTGGGGGATTAAGTGAAGAATAGAAAAAACCATCATCAATAATTTTATTAATTTTTTTGTTAACCACTCAAAAAATATAACGTGTACCCCCACCAAACAATATGGGGTCGTTCTGAATGTGTGGATCCTATGGGGCCACTTGAACGTGTTTGGTCTCATTTTAATAGTGGTACCCTATGGGGCCCACCTAACACATGTGTTGGTCCCACAATTCAAATGTAACGTGGGTCCTACCTAACAATACGTGAGTCTCACTTGAATGTATGGGTCCCATACGGGGCCTGCCTAAACATGCATGTGTAGGTCCCACCCCATCAAATATAACGTGGGTCCCAGCTAACAATATGTAGGTCCCACAATAACAATATGTAGGTCCTACTTTATAGTGGCCCCACTTGGATCCCACGAACATGTGTGGGTCCCACGAGGGACTATCGCAAGCCTCCTTTCAACCTACCGTTCGTTGTGCGATCCAACATATGCGGGTCCCACTTGATTGTGTGGGTCCTATGAGGCCCACTTTGACATATGTGGGTCCCACCTAACAATATGCGGGTCCCATCAGAGAGTGGACGTGGGCTCACACATGTGTGGGTCCCACGTGGGCTATCGTCGGTGTCCTCTCAATTCTAAGCCGCACATCGCGCGATCCGATGGTCGAGGACGGTGCCGGCGATGTGGCGCGATGTGGTGGCGGAGTTTGGTTGGGCTTTCAATGTATGCCTCCTCAATCAGCCGCACATCGTGCGATGCATCCGATGGTCGAGGATTTGCACGATGTGGCGCGAGGTGGTGGCGGAGTTTGGTTGGGCTTTCAATGTATAGAGATGCTTCCTCTCAACCTAAGCCGCACATTGTGCGATCCGATGGTCGAGGATTTGCAAGCGATGTGGCGCGATGTGGTGGCGGAGTTTGGTTGGGCTTTCAATGTATAGAGATGACGCCACGATGATGTGGCACGCCTTCGAATTGAGAGAACTCTTTAGTGGAGAGCTCTTATATAGTTTTGTATGATTGCAAGAGAAAGTGGAATAGGAAAAATAAGTGGGATCTCACAACCTCACCTCTTGCTTACCCAAGTTCTTACCCGTTCTCAAGGACCGTGAGTGTGCTAGTGTGGCGTAACCAAACCTGTGATTAAGCGGTTGAAAGGATACAAGACGAGAGGTCCAGTTTCAGATTTTGTAGAGCTATAGGTGGCTGATCAAGGAGGCTATGGTACTGAAACAAAGCGCAACAAATCGTCCAAACAAGATGTAAATGTTGTTGTTCAGTGCACCACAAACTTGAACTTTCAGATATAAAACTTTTGATTACACAATCCGCAATACAACCCCCTTTCACTTCACTTCTCTTTTCTTTATTTTCTTTCTTCTTTTCTTTCACACTTTTTTATTTTTTCACTAACAAGCAAACACAAAACAATCTATGAGGGGTACGAATAAAAATTAAACAAGAGTACGACGGAAGAACAAAGGCGGTGACTAGCAACACGATGAACGGAATGAAAACAAAGTAACAGTAGTAACAAAATGGCTATAGGATTTTTTATGCGGTTTTTCGGTGGGACAGGACATAAACAAAATATGTATATGATGGATGAAACCAGTAACAAAAATGTAAAGGGTGGGAGAGTGGGTAAAAACAAAACCTACCGTGACAACGATAGCTTTGAATACCACTTGATAAGTGGGAGGGTGGGTAAAAACAAAAGCTACCGTGACAACGATAGCTCTGATTACCACTTGATAGGTGCCGATTTGGATCAGCACAAGGATAACCCGATCTTCACGATAGTAGTTTTAGGAACAAGGATAAATTGATGTAGAACAGTGGGGCTAACTAGCTTTATACCTGACAAAGGTTGGATGCGACCAAGCGACGGGGAGAGAGGCACCGAAATCGCGAAGACTTCGACTCGATCTCCAAACGACCGCAAAACCACAAGCCGGGACTATTCCACACAATACGGCACAACCGAACGGAATCCGTATAGCACAAAGTAGCGGAACCCAGAGGGATCTCTCCGCAAGTCCAAGAGGAACAAGGAAGAACAAGGATGTGCAAGGCACTCAAAAGACGCTGCGGCAAACCATATGGGGCTATCAATTCATGATTATCAAAACTTAGTTCTCAATGGTACATAGGGGATATTTATACTAGGAACAACCCTCCTAGATGGGTGTGAATTCGAGATGGAAATGAAAATGCTAAGCATGTGAAAATGCTCCTCGAAATCAACTCCCAGTGGGCTCGTGGTTGTTGACCTTCAGCCTCCACTAAATCTGTCATAACTCTTTATTGGGAAGTCCAATGGACATGCGGCTTCTTGCATTGGAAAGTTCACTTCAAGCATGTTCCATCAAGTACTCGTGGAGCTCCAGAGATGTCACGACCAAAGAGTTATGGTCGATTCATTATGCAGGTCCGAACTGGTCCGAAATGGAGATCCTGAGCGAATCTCCGGATCCTTATTCCGAACGGGTGATTCTTGGCTTCCAAGCTTGTCCGAACAGTCATCCGAATGGAATCCTCCTGGATCCTTGTTCGAGCGGGTGATTTTGGTTTCCAAGCTTGTCCGAATAGTCGTCCGAACGGAATCCTCCTAGATCCTTGGTTTGAGCCGGTTATTCTTGGTCTGTTTCTTGTTGTTTACTTCTTCTCCATGTTTAGTTGTACCGTCCTCTTCATGTATATTCCTAAGGACAACCAAAGTACAACATTTAGGTATTATAACATTCTCATATATTTTGGAATTAATTTCAGCAAGGAAAGAATTCACTTTTTGTTGGAGTTCCGTAGCATGGCTGTGTGTAATAGGTCCTTGAAGTGCAGGAGCTTGTGTATATGATGCTTGGTCTTGTGTAACTCGTGGGATGTCCACATCATCCTCCCCCTCTTGAAAAGGAGTCGTCCTCGACTCTATTGTGTAAGTGTGGCTTGGCATGTGCACATCATCCTCCTCCTCTTGGAAAGAAGTCGTCCTCGACTCTATTATGTAAGTGAGGCTTTACATGTGCACATCATCCTCCTCCTCTTGAAAAGGAGTCGTCGTCGACTCTATTATGTAAGTGAGGCATGGTTGGAGGAGATAACCTTACATCCGGGTCCCATGTGTAAGTTACAAAGGAAAAAAGAAGAGGAGGAATAGGGCAGGGGCAGGGGATGTCATTGTTGCCTTCGATCCAGCGTGGACTACTGTGTTGGTGTACCACATCAGCAAAAATGGTAAAAATGTATTGTTTTCGCAATATCACTAGCATATAAATATCTACCCCGTTAAAGTGACAATCAAAGAGTGGCTATCCGTTATAATGGTAAAAGTTAAATATCCTCATGCACGGTGGGCCACGGTTTCTCTCCGGTTGGGTGCACAGTGGGCGTGGTTTCTGTCCGATTATGTGGTTGTAACAGGGGCTCCTATACACTTACCGGAAGGTAGATAAGTATTGCAACTATAAACCTATTTAGAGCCCATTAAGGACAGCTCACCAAAGCTACCAGCCCACTAATAATATCCCCCGGTTCAACATTTTCAGAATGTTGACAACATTTTCGTTCAACATTTTTAGAATATTGACAACATTTTTCGTTCAACATTTTTAGAATGTTGACAACATTTTTTCACCCAACATTCTAAAAAAATGTTGAGAACATTTTTTAACATTTTCACAATGTTGACAACACTTTTCTATTTTCAACATTTTGAGAAATGTTGGACCTAACATTTATGGGCTCCAACATTTTTGAATCATCATTTTTTTTCAAAAGCATCGGCAGTGTCTTTTCTCCGACAACTGCCGGCCGGCAGCACATGCCGCGGCACAGCCCGCAGCCACTGGCGGCACGAGACGGCAGCGGGGGTGGGACCCCGGACAGGTGGCGACCTCCGCGCGGGCCAAGGAGATGGGTGCCCGGCCTCGCACGGCGGCGCAACAACAAGGCTGTGGCCAAGGCAGAAGGTAGGGTTTGGTTGTTATATGGGCCTTAGTGGGTGTTGTTGGGTTATAGATCAAATGCAAACTATCTTCCAGAAGATATATATGATTCCCGGGCTGTAACACATGGTTCTTCCTGATTTTAGCGTTTAAGGGTCGGTTCACGTGGTGGGAGTCGATTTACTTCCAATTTTTCAATGGTTCCATCCGACGAAACTTTGAGGAAAGCCATCCTCCTCCTCTGCCTCCTCCTTATTATTATTATTATTATTATTATTATTATTATTATTAGGTAGAGATTATGAACCCTCTCACATGACAGTTGCTATATATATGGATGTGCTACGTTATTTCTTTTATTAACTCTCTCACGAGGTTAAGTCCCGCCACTCCTTAAAAAAAACGGAGAAAAGAACACGATATCAATTTGACTTTGCTAAACAAGAATATGACATCTTTTAAATTTAAATTTATTGTAGAAAGAAATGTTTTGTCATCTGTGAGTTGTAGTTAATTTTACATGACATGTAGGGGTTTGTTTGTGGCCGGTAGCAACAGTAAGAGACAGCATTGGCGGAGGCAGCATGCTCAAGCAGTCAAGCTGGAGGCGGAGTAGCACGTCACGGCGTCAGGCCGTCACGCCAAGCTGAACCGCTGAAGCTACAGTGCATCAAATCCTCGCTTCCTCTTCCTCCTCCTGGCCATTAAAGCAGGGCAAAATACCCGATACCCATTACCCTGTACCCAAATTACCCGAACCCGAAGGACCCGATCCCAAATTCGGATAGCGATTTTGATTACCTGAAATTAGTTTGGGTAATTCGAGTAGTACACTCTGGTACTCGAACCACCCGAAGTTTGCCATCTTCTTTGTATTTTATCACATGTTGTTAGTTGAAAACTTGAAATTATCACTTTATTATAATATAATTCTCTTAGTTTGAACAAATTGTTGTTGAATTTCTACACAAATTATTGGTGCAATTATGTATAAATTGCTATTAAAATTTGTGTATGTTGTTTTTTCAAATTCGGGTAGATCAAGTATACCCAAACCCGAAACCGAATTATCAGATACCTGAAATTTTGGGTAATATGTTTCAAGATTAATATCAGGTAGTTATTTTCATTACCTGACTCGAAATAATCAGGTAAGCCGATGCCCAGTCCTACTGCCCGTTGTAGACGAGGGGAACAATCGTCGGCGGGAGGATGGAGCGCAGGGAGGAGGCGGAGGATGACACCGCCGCCATGCAGGGCAAGACGATAGTGCTGCAGCGGTGGTCCTCCGTCGGTGTGACTGTCAGCCGGAGCGGTGGGAGGTTTGTTACATTAAAATGAAAGCAGTGGGAGGGATGGGAGGTTATTCTATACCCAGTGCAGACAACTTCAGCTCTATTCACTTCCTCTGAAAAATACAGATGCAGAGGTGCCGTGTGCAATGCCTGCGTGCGACCAGTGCTTAACTTTAACTTTAACTTTAAGGCTTCCCATAAGTAGGGTGACTTAAAGTGCAAAAAGTGCAAAATAAGTCACCTGTGAAACCAAACCAAACAACCCTGACTTAAAGTGGTCTAACTTATAAGTCACACTAGTAAAGTGCACGTGCGGCACGCACGTGTCTATTATTATTTTTACTTTAAATAGATTGTTTGCATATTTTCAATTTAGCACGTGCGACACACACGAGTTTATTAAATAAGTTTTAAAATTTGAAACATGCTTGGTATATTTTTATTATATTTTAATTATAACACCAATGTTGGTCCAGTGCGTGTATCTAACAATTTTGCATATTTTAAAATATAGAATACAATATTTTGAAAAATTAAAAATGTGAAAGATATATGAAATATAGAATACAATATTGCAAATAGAGTCCTTAATTCTTTCAATTCATTGTGTTTTCTTTTACAATATGCCTAATTTTTTCATAACGGGCGCCAAGTGTTGTAGATCAACTATTCGTATGTAAGAGGCTCCATTAAGTTTCTCGGTCGTCACGATCGGCATCTTGAAACCGGTCTTTGATGTCATTTCCTCTAGAACAATTGTTAAGGCACTCATGACCTTTTTTCTCCCACATGTCAACATAAATTTAATTTGTTAATGTAATATTTTCCATAGCATACATAGCTTTGCAACCATGATTATGTACATATAACAATAATTTTAAAATTTTCTTCGACCTTGAAGTATAATTCATTATATCAATGTATAACCTTTTTACTTTTCATTAGCCATTTGCTATAACATTTTCGTGAGCCTATCTTGGATGTCTGCATAACTCATACAACCCATAGACAGAGAGACCATCCAGATGTCAGAACTTAAGATCAACTACAAATCTATTTGTGCATACCATTGTGTGGTTATTTAAATCAATCATGAAAAGATGATCAAATGTATATTTGATATTTGTATGTTATCAATCATTAGAATCAACTATAATATTTTTTCACATCTTTGTGCGGCTTCCGCGTACTTGTGAAAATGCTATGGTGAAAGACAATCGAACACGGTCCTACACAAGCTACTATTTGCATCCCCTCTCTACCACTCGAGCGTTCATTCATCTCTCCGTCGGCCGTTTCACATAGGGAGCAACTCTTGTGGCCAATGCCCTCCGGTTCTCCCTCTCTGTCGAGCAAAACAACAAATCAGGATACATGAAGCAAATCATACCAAGAAGCTCCTCTCTAATCTCTGATTTCCTTCTCCACTAAGAGCAAGCAAGCTGCTTGCCTTCTCTCTCCACTTGATCTCTCCATGATCCACCCACACGAAGCAAACCAGCAAACCAAGAGCAAGCAGCGTAAGGCAACGCCAGCCAGGCGAAGCGGTGTGGTGACCCGGATAAAAATATAAAAATTACATACAAAATAAGGTATCATAATTATTGATGTGTAAAATAGACTTTTTTCCTTTTTCCCATTTAGGACGTCCAACACATAACATCTCATTGAACACAGCATCTCCCCTTTCCAAAGAGAAACAAAATTGATATTACCAGGCTGACAATAGATGGAGACCTCTAGACCTGAACTTTAAACAATCTATCTGATCCTATCAAAATGATATTTAAGCCCTCAAGATGAGCCTTTCGTAACTAAACAATCTTGGCCATGGTCTGTTCTCTGTTGCATGCAAGCAACGCAAGGCCAGGTGATATATGTACGCAGAGCAACAAAACAGGGCAAGGCAGCAGTACGAGCACCGAGCACCCTAAGAAATAGCAAGGAAGCAAAATAGAACAACATGCACAGTGATATAAGTAGACAGAACGATGCATCCACAAAAAGCTAATTTCAGTAGGCATAATTTTGTATCATTACACCATAATCCAAAACTTGACAATAGAAACATTTGGATGGTACAATTAAAAGATGACACAGTCTCATATAACTTAATAAAGCAAAGTAAGCCTCCTCATCCCCAGCAGTCACATCAAGTCTTCATCCAACCGTTATATGATGTCAGGAATCAACAAAATTTCAGTTAAGGCAAAGCCTAACAAAATGATGTTTTTTCCATTTTCATCCACCGAAAGAATAGTAGGCAAGCAGAACTTTGAACTTTCTTTAGCAACATGTGATGGATGGCAATTAAAATTACAAGCCCGACTTTCAATTAAGCAAAAGGCTAACACAATAACGGTACTAATGGTGCTGGTTTGCTGGGAAGAAGAATACGATAACAGATGAGATAACACCTGGTTCGCTCTCCTTGGAGGCTCAGAACTCTCTATGATTTTTTCTGCTTAATCTCAAAACAATGTCCTGGCCCAATACTTATAGAGCTCTTCCTAACAACTTGCCTAACAATCTTTCTTGACTAACAAGCCCCCTAACAAACTGAATCTAGATGTCATGGCTTCCTTCTTGCGCTGGCGCTGAAACGTGGACCCAAAGAACCGGTCCACAACAAGTACTGAATTTTGCAGAAAGACATGCACGATAAGTATCATGTCACATCAATGTTGAACAGATCAAACTGTGTTGCAAATAGTGTATTGCCTACAACAGTTCAGATAGTTCTAAATTACAATAGGCAGTATCAAATAGTTCTGAATTACAATAGATAGTATCCAATAGTTCTGAATTACAATAGATAGTATCCAATAGTTCTAAATTGCAACAAACAATATCAGTACAACCAGAACTGAAATTGAAATGATTTCAAATCCCGAAGTTACATAGTATGTAAATTGCAGATAATTTCTACACAACATTACAGCTGAAAAATAGCAAAATAAAAGGAAGCTATGCATCTTATTTTTGACACACGCAAAAAAAGATGTTTGTATTTGTCAATTTAAAAAGATCAAAGCTCAAACAACAGAAGAATATGTGGAATCTTGCTACTTTAACACGCAATCATAAATCCACCTCAATCATAAGGTGAACATAATATTCATACACAAATTCAGAGTAGAGAGAGAGAGAGAGAGAGAGAGAAAGGGAGAAACAACCTTTGGTGCAGAGTAGACGTCGCAGATTCTGTATCATGTCAGCAAGTGAGGTCTTAGAGGAAGAAGATGTGGAGAAATATCAGGTCAGGAGAGCAAGATGCAGAACCACCATCGTGGGCGACCCTCACACCGACGCCTCAGGCACCTCCACCAACATGTCGGCAACCCAAAATTTAAACCCATAAGCACCATGCTCAAATAAATGCATAAGGCACGTAAATGACACCACAATTGTCGACCTAAAGTCTCCATTGTCAACCAAGTGCACGGCCCTCGGCCGCCTCCACCAGACACCTCGTGCTCACCCATGGCCGATGGTGATGTGGTCGATCTGCAGCAAAAATGTAATCATCATTAGATAAGTGTTTTGAATTTGCTAACCTGAACATCAGCCTCTTTTTTTTTAAAAAAATAATAGGATATGAAAGGAGCACTCATGCTAGCATTCTGCACCTTTGGCCGTGGAGGTCACACCAATATTCTATGCCACAAGGTCCAAGCAGCAGCATGACCTCCAAGTTGCCTCTACCAGCGGTGTTGGCGTGGTGGGTCATGAGCATACATCGAACTGAGAAGCTTGATAGCACATCAAAGAATAGAGTTGCCAGCACATCACAGATGTCAATATAAGCTCAGGAGCTGCCTCATCAATATCTGTACAAGAATATGTTTGGCTGAAAAAAGGGAATGCATGGTCGTCGTTAGGAAATTAGGAATTCATATAACGCAGATCTTCCATAACTGACAATATCTGAAAAAGTCTGAATGTGGCATATGATGCCTAATTTTGTAAGACGTCATTGGTAGTGCACTATTATTAGCCTTCATGTGATTTTATTCAAGCAACATCAATGAGTTTATATTATAGCAGTGAGATAAAATTAAAAGGCAGATTGAGACAATCAAACTATTAAATCGATATACAAGCAACACCAGTGACCAAATTACTCTAGATTAGACAAAACCCAACGATCCACCCCATGTAAATTCAGGCTAGGGATCCTACACAGATGGAGGAAGGATGTTGCGGTACCTCCAAACCACCATAGTTGTGCACGGCCGGGTCCTCTGCTGGTTGACCTGCAACATGACGAACATGCAGAACAGCCTCCCGTAGAGGATGGCTTGATGCTGGTGTCGTACCTTGCTGTGCAGATCGCTGGGTGCAGTGGTGGAGACGTCGGTGGGTGCAGTGGTGGAGACATATGGCCACAGATCGGATCAAACATCGCGCATGAGCATCCGACTCCTCTCCGGTGCTGCTTCAAGGGACGACCGCAGAGCCAAGCCCGCCGCACGCGTGGTAGTCGAACAACAGCAAATATCCCGCGGCAAGAGGTTGCGGTTCACGTCGGGTGTCGAAGATGATGCAAAGGTTCGAGCCCACGGTTTTCGTCGGCGCAGATCTGCATGTCGCGGAGCGCGTCGCCGAGGGGGAAAGAAGAGAGGAGACCGATCTTTTTTTTCCCACACGCGGCCGTGCGGGACTGCGGGTGGGTGGGTGGTGGGTGGGATAATGCTGATGTGTGGGTCCAGCGCGGGTATAGGTGGGCGGGTACGCCGAGTGCGGGTGAAAAAAGTTAGGCGTTTTTGGCAGAAACGCCTCTAAATCGCGATTTTTCAGACTTCATGTTCCACCATATCCACTTTCAAAAACATATGCCGGGTGGCTCCGACGTGAGGGGTAAGACGGGTCCGATTTGGGTGAGAAAAATTTTCAATTGTCTTCGCTCCTTATAGTATAGATAAGTAGCTCCACCCCTACTTAAAGTGACTTATTTCCACCTTTTCCTCCTCCTACCCTGAGTGGGTCCCACACTGACCCTATCCATCCCACCATCCCACCCCGCGCACCTCCCAGCCCAACCCCGCATCGCGCCCTTCCACGCCGCGCCTCCACCGCCGCCGCCTCCTCCTCCAGATCCACGCCGAGGAGCAGCGCCACCTCCTTAAGACGTACCAAATCACGACGCGGAAGCTGGAGTCGGATCTCTGCGCCAAGGACGCCGAGGCCGACCGCATCGAGCTCCTCACCGTCCGAGCTCTACCGAGCGCCCCTGAGGCGCGGCTTCACCCGGCCGACCTCGTTGTTTGACGACCTCCACCTCTCCAGCCTCAACCCGATGCACTTCCTCACCGCGCTCCGCCACACCGTCAAGTCCCGGTCCTTCTCCAAGTCGATGCTCAACTCGATGCAGTCCGCCGGGTGGGATCTAGCGGCCGCCGTCGCCGCTGGCCCACCCGGGCGCCCGCTCACGCCGACGGCGACGCCAAGTTCGTGCTCTCCTACGTCGCCATGAAGATGTCTTCCTCCTCACCATGGCCAGGAACTCGCATTCGGGCTCCCAGGCCGGTGCTAATGGAACGCTTGGACCTCAACTCGAGGCGCGGCTCGTGCGCCGCCGTCGCCGACGATGGCTGGTTCCGGCAGCGGCCCGCCACGTCGTTCCGCAAGCGGCTCGGGAGGCGGCGGGCCAGGTCCAGCGGCGGTGATTCCGAGGAGGGAGCAGCGACATCGTGGGGCGAACCCGGGAGGCGGCTGGGGCGGATTCCGGGAGCGGCGGCGAGGGCCGGGAGTAGGGATGGGTCGGGGTTGCACCCTGCCGTTCGTGGCCATCCTCTTTCGGGCGCGTAGCCGGCCGCGAGACGAGCTTTCCGGCCGGGCGACGAGGCGCCAGCACACCGTCATCGTCGGCTCCGGCGGTCGTGCCGCCACGCGGGCCGCGCTTGAACGGTGGTCGTCTTCGGCTCTTGCGTGCGTGGGCCAAAGCGAGGCGCGGAGGCGCGGGCTGGGCGGATCGCGCCTAGAGCCGAGGCCCACTCCTCGCCGCCGCCTGTCGCAGAGCGGCGCCAGCGCCGTCCCGCTGGGACATCGCTCTGCACATGTGGAGAAGCTTGGGGATCCTGCGGTTGGGGGAAGCTCGCCATCTTGCAGAGAGGAGACCGAGGGGTAGGGGCACCGGTGAGAACTGAGAAGGGGAGTAGAATGTGGACGAGGAATGGAAGGAGAGGGGTAAAATAGTCATTATTTACTGATTTATAAGTCACTGAAATCAAACATGACTGACTTAAATCCAACTGACTTATAAGTCAGGCGACTTATGGGAACCAAACAGGGCCTAAGTCTATCCGCACCGGGGTA
The DNA here is from genome assembly GCA_022644695.1 of Cenchrus purpureus. Lineage (NCBI taxonomy): Eukaryota > Viridiplantae > Streptophyta > Magnoliopsida > Poales > Poaceae > Cenchrus > Cenchrus purpureus. The sequence goes on from CP053458.1 coordinate 46,768,470, forward strand.
CATCACCCTCACGGCATCGCATCCTGGAGTACGAGTTTGGTGTTTTTTTTGTCTGCACGGGGTACTGGACAGGGAGCGCTTGTTGACAGCGCTACCTCCTCCTTCCATTGGTCTTGCACCATTCCTGGTGCAAGTAGTGAAGGAACGCCACATGCCATGTCGGCGTGGGGTCCGCCGTCCTAACTTTTGTGCGTGTCGGAAGACGGAAGCAAGAGAGCAGAAGAGCTCAGCGGTGGCCGGTGCACGGAGCTTCGAACACCACTGTCACGCGTCATCCCCCTGCGTCCAGAACTCCAGATCGAGACCGACCGCCCTTGCTCGAGACGGAGAAGAGAAGAAGGGCGGAGGAGTGGTCGGAGGCGGAGGAGCCCTCGCCTCGCCACTGGGGAAAGAAGAGGGCGATGAGGAAGCAGGGCAGGAGAAGATCCGCCCGCCGACTTCGCGCATGGGCCCCCCGCTCCACAGGCGCCCGAGATCCATGTTCGCTGCGGGAGGCTGCCCGCCTTCCTCTAGCCTAGTCACCGCTGCTGTCGCGGAGGAGAAAGCGAGCAGGCGGAGGAGGAGGCGAGGCCGGGCGGGAGAGGTTGGCAGGGTCCGGCGAGAGCGGGATGGCGATCCTGTGTCGCACCATTCCAGTCGCTGTTCCACAACCAGCTCCATGTCGTCATCGTCGCGGACCTCGCTGGACGACGACTTCTTGCCCCGGCACCACTAGGAGCTGGATCTCTGCCGCGAGGAGGCAGCTGGCGTGACAAATCAAGGCCTCTCTCGAGTGCCGCCGCCACCGAATCGAGGGCTCCCTTGAGGTGCGCGCCGACCATGGATCGTTCTCCGCGCCGGGGAGGGAGAGGGCATGGGCGGTGCCGCGTCGAGGAGGAAGAGGACATAGCGGTGGCGCGTCGAGGTGGAGGGAGAGGACGCGAGTGTCACCAAAGAGAGAGAGGAGGTCGTGGCCGCGCCGCCCTTCCGACTTCCGCCGCCGAGGCCGCGGCGGGCTCCGCCCCCGGGGCCGCTCGATCCGGACGCACAGGGACCACCACAGGCCGCACCTGCGAGCTCCGCCGCTAGCCATGCCGACGACCTCCGCCCCGGGGGCCGTGCAATCTGGAGAGGAGAGGAGGCGCCGTGGTAGAGGGGATGCGGGCGGAGTTCGCGAGGGAAGGGGAGAGATAGAGAGTGGGAGAGGAGAGAGGCCGACGGAGGGATTAAAAAATCTGACAAGTGGGTCCCGCAATCGTTAGTTGGTATGGAGTACAAGATACAGGGGATGACGGGTGTGAAAAAATTGGTACTGGATTGGAGAATTTACAAGGCGAATATTCTCTTTTTTAAGTAGGAAAATGGAGTAGTACGACGAGTGTGGAATTGGATAGGCTAAGAGCAACTCTAGCAGCTTGAGTAAATTTCGTCCCCTATATAAAGCTATTCGGGTTGGAGAAAAAATATTTTCATCCCTAAAACACAATTTGTTCCAGCAGTTTTCCTATTCTCCTTCCCACATAGTAGGGGATGGAGGAGATATCCCCTCTATAGAGGAGATGGAGAGAGATTTTTAGTCAATAGAGAAAAGAATGGAGAGCTATATGAAATCTACTGGAGAAGGTTTTTGAGCATTTCATCTTCTATATAACTATTTTTTGCTATTAGAGAGGGATAGTGTTCTGAATTTCGCTCGACACACTTGGTCTTGGACGACTGTGATGCTACGCATAAAGAAGAGGCAAAAACAAACCGAAGCAGTTCAGGCTCCCAGCAGCACTGCGCGTTGCGATGCAAAATACCATTGAAAATTTGGACACGAAGACTTTGTTGCATTCCGTTCAAAAATAAAAAGACTCTTGCATAGAGTATACTGCTATGCCAAGGCCCAAGGCCTCTTGCGTGCCTGGCAGATTTTTTTTTCTTTTTTGCTTTATCTTATCCTCAGTGATGACTGATGACTCATGACTACATGAGTGAGTGAAACGGCGTGGGACCCTCCGAGACCCAACGGTCCCACCGTGGCGGATTTTTCGTTATAAAACCTGCCACGCAAGCACGCGCACGCCGGCACGCCAAGCTAAAGCTACAGTACAGACAGCAACTCCCTTCCCCTTCCTCTTCCTCCTGCGGTTCTGCCCGCGGGAAACGGTCGTCGGCGGGAGGATGGGGCGCGGGGCGGAGGCGGAGGATGACGCCGCCGCCGGGGAGGTCAAGCCGACGCTCCTGCAGCGGTGGTCCTCGTCGGTGTGGGCCGTGAGCGGAGCGGCCGCCTGACGTGGGCGCGCGACGAGGCGTGGATGGCGCACGCCGGGATGGCCTTCGTCCAGGTCTCCTACGGCGGCTACCACGTCCTCACCAAGTCCGTCCTCAACGTCGGCATGAACCAGGTCGTCTTCTGCGTCTACCGCGACCTCGTCGCGCTCGCGCTCCTCGCCCCCATCGCCTTCCTCCGCGAGAGGTGCTGCCCCAATCCCCTCGCCCTCTCTCCTACCTACCGAATTCCAGCTCATTTCCCCCCTCCCCCAAACAACCAAAAAAGAGAGAATCTTTTATTTCTTCTCTTTCCGGGGATTCATCCGCAAAGCGAATTAGAAGGAGAAGAGTCAATTCGAGAGTTGAACTGTTCTTCCCCTAATCTCGCTATCCGTTCTTGCAGAAACGTGCGGCGCCCGGTGACCCGTCAGCTCCTCGCGTGGTTTGCTCTCCTGGGCTTCACAGGGTAATTTATCTGCCCGTTGAACAATGTCTGGAGTTCCTTTCTTGTTTCCCATCACTTAACACGGGAAAATGTGGTTCTCTTCCTGCTACATTCCTGCAGGATCTTTGGGAACCAGCTCCTCTTCCTCCTTGGTCTCAGCTTCACTAACGCCTCCTACGCCGCGGCTTTCCAGCCGGCGATACCGGTGTTCACGTTTCTCTTGGCCGCAATTGTCGGGTAATCATCGAAGCATCTTCTGACATGGCCACAGCCTCAAATGTCAACTGAATTCTAAGCAAATTCTGCATATTTTCCAGTGTTGAGGTGATCAACATCTTCACGAAAGACGGATTTATCAAAGTTCTTGGCACAGCCATGTGCGTCTCTGGTGCGGTCCTTATGGCCTTGTACAGAGGCCCGTCTTTGATTGGGATGGTAGGCACCATTGCAGCGGATGGAAATGCTATGGCCGGCACATGGAGTAGCAATGCCTATTCTGCTCAGTGGTTGACCACAGCCATGCTCCGATTCGGTGTGGAGACATGGCATCTTGGGGTCGTGTGCCTTATTGGAAATTGCTTCCTGATGGGTGCTTATCTAGTCATTCAGGTAACACAAACTTTGGAGCTCTAATACTCAACCATGATAGCAGGTTCAGTATCTACTGTAGCATTCTTTTCATTTTGTTGTTGACTATCATGGTTGAGTATGTGAAAGGATAGGAATGTTTACGTTTATGATCATGACTGTATGAATTGGTGTTCTGTTCTGTTGTGACAACTCCAGGCTCCGGTGCTGATAAAATATCCTGCAAGCTTATCCTTGACTGCTTACTCCTATTCCTTCGCCACCTTGTTTATGGTGTTGACTGGGGCACTTGCCACCAATGGGCTCCACGAGTGGGCACTGACAACAACTGAGATCATAGCTGTCTTATATGCTGTAAGTATAAACTGGACTTTGGACTTATACTTCATGACTTGTATGATAATGCTGAGAGCCTGATATTTTAGAAATCTCCATGGTTATCTAACCACATTTTTTGCTTGTACCACCAGGGAATTATTGCATCTTGTGTGAACTATGCGATTATGACTTGGGCAAACAAAATTCTTGGACCCTCTCTGGTTGCCCTGTACAATCCGCTCCAACCAGCATGTTCGACCTTGCTTTCAACTATTTTTCTTGGAACCCCAGTTTATGTCGGAAGGTTTGATCCAACTGTCAACCCTATAACTATGCCAAGTCACTGTTTCAACATTGTGTTATGTCGATTTCTCTGATTTTGGATCCTTTAATTTGGAGATTCCACTGAGCTAAATTATATTAGTTGTTGTGTTTGATGAATGATGACGTAATATTGCTTATCTCCTTGTGAGATTATCAACCAACTTGTAATTTCTGACCTTGTTTACATATGCATTTCAACTCCTTTCAGTGTTATCGGGGGACTCTTCATCATTGCTGGTCTTTACCTGGTTACTTGGGCTCGTTACAATGAAGCTCAAAGAGTCCTGACAGCGAGTTATTTGCGACCTCTTCTTGTGGAGGATCCACCAACCACCAAGGCAGATGGAGGTTCCTTCAGTGGCTCCATTGATCCCTAGACCCCGGAGGGGTAGATGGATTGGCTTAATTGTTTGTTCCTAGGACTAGGACAGCAGCCTCAGATTTAATTCGCACGTGTTGTTAGCTTAATACAGTTCTTGCCTAGAGTCGTCATCTTCAAGATATCATGCTTTAAGAAGCATGTTATTGCCATTTGAAGCATTTGAATTAAGTTCCATCCTCAGGAAGACTTTGCAGGATAATGAAAGAAATCATATCCTGAACATAAGCTGGACATCCTGCATCCCAGTCGGGATTCTGCACCAAGCATTTGCAGAAGATACCTTTGGTCAGGAATTTGCAGTAATCCTCCAGCTTCTATAGTTGTCTTTACAGGCCCAAGGCTAACAACAGTTGGAACAACCTAACCAATGAAAGGTACTTACCTTATGACTCGACCTGTTTGTCGGTGTCTTGCTAGTTTGGGAATGTCAAAGTCATCAACAGTTCAACATTATATGCCATATATCCAATTTCTATCATCTAAATAAGCTTGCTTTGCACATATCATCTTTATGTCAACATTCAAAAATGCGTATCATGAGCCTTTCGTATTGATTTTGCTATAATTACCAATTACTTTGCTAACTTAAAATTTATCTTATGCGCTAGCAGAATATTCTTTTAGGCCTGGAAACTGAAGCTGCAATGCACTAGGGAAGGAGAAAATTGTTGTTCTGTGGCAGAGTCAGTACTCTAAAGATCTGATATCAGATTTTGTAAATTGTAACAATTGACGGTTATAGTACTCTTATTGTGCCTTTTTTTTTGTTGTTGTTGTACATGTGTTTATCATCTTCTCTATTTCGAATGTTGTCTGTGTAATGTGGTTACAAAATAGAACTCACTCGACTATTTGGTACGGGTTTTCGAAATAAAGAGCGCATTTTGACCTGGTTATAATATATATTGTTCTTCTGTTAAAAAATATATTGCTTGTAGTCATGAAACCAGCACCATATAAAAGTGCTTTCAAATATGAATCAAATCCTACTGTATTTCTATGAAACTAATGGCATGTACTTCTGCCAAGAGCATTTGTTCTTATGCAACAATGGGATCTTCCGACCTGCTCTGGCCATGATAACTTCTCTTGTTTTGGAGCCTATATCTATATGGCTATATATACTCCGGCTCACGCGCAGCCGCAGTGCTTGCAGAGTTGAGGGCGAACCGCGAATGGTTGGGAAGCCGCCGTGGAGCCGGGCGCGCGTGTAGGGGTGGTAATGGGTCATGACCCTAATGCATTCTTCACAATTCAACTAAATTTTACTACTTTTTAACTTAAAATTGTACATTATTATGGTCTGGTCTTTATACGGCTCGATCCTTAAATTTGCTAGGCTAAATTGGAGGGCCCTTTACCGTCCGGCGCACGGGAGGTGGGAGGAGCGCGATGACGAGGATAGAGTTCGTGACATCACGGATGAAGAAAATGATATCGTCATCGGATTGAGATCGGATGGCTGAACTTCGTGGCCTGAGACAAAAAAAAAGGCACATGTAAAATACCATACCATCCATACAAAGTTCCATGGCGTGCTCAGCGTCCGATCGGGGACGGAGGGCGATGGCGGGTGCGCACCGCGCGCACACAATTTTTTTCCCAGCCGCCGATATATATGAGAGAAGAGAACTCACCGCGCGCGCACAATTTTTTTCCCAGCCGCCGATATATATGAGAGAACTCGTATGCAAAAACCCTATGATTCCGGGGGAAACGTGCGCGAAGATGAAAACGATCGTGAAACCAGACGAGGAATCGGCAGCGGTGGCGGCGGCTGACTATGATCCTACCTGTCCCCAGAAGCGGAAGAGGAAGAGGAGGAAGACGAAGAAGAACCAGAAGAAGAAGGAGAAGAGGCAGTACTTGGTGGTGCGGGCGTGCGGCACGCTTCAAGGAAGCCATCCTACTCCCTAATCGAGGTCAAGCACACCACGAAGACTGCAGAGCATCCGGTCCCCTCCCCCAAGCGCGTCGCGGCCTTGGACGGCGAGTTCAACATGGGCTTCGCCGCCGTGTGCACAGATCGGCGCTCGTGGATCGTCGGGGTCGGGGGCTTCCCAGGCCGCTTCGACGACGAGCCGTCGTGTGGCCCGGCGGAGACCGTCGTGTTCGACTGCAAGACGGAGGCGGTCGCCAAGGGCCCGCCGCCGACATCGCCCAAGTACCTGCCGCTCGTCTTCGCCATCGGCTCGAGGGTGTACGCCCTAACTCGCATGCCCAACATATGGGCCGAGTTCAACGGCCCGCCGTGGTTCGAGGTCCTCGACCTCTCCGGCGCATCCTGTGTCCGCGGTCGGCTCACCGGTTGCTCCTGGCGTCCCCTGCCGCCTCCGACCTTGTTCCCCCTCCCGGACGAGGAGGTGCTGTCTCAGCTCGACCAGGCGCCGTGGAGTTCGTGGATTGAGTCGTATGCTTCTGTCGGCCGCTACATACTGCTCTCAGCAGAGGTGGGAGGTCCGGTCGCCGGCACGGTGGCGTTCGATGTGTCTGCGGAGGAATGGTACTTCGTGGATCGCCAGAACTTGCCTTTCATCGGCCAGGCTGTCCCGTACGGCCGGCTCTTCCTCGGCAGGTCCAGGAGCAAAGAATCCAAAGACCTCACCGCCTACGACATCGCCGTGACGAAGGACACTGGTCGGACGCTGTCCGTCGTCGAGGTCCCTCTCACCTTCGTCATGCCAGGCGACTCGCCGGCGATCTCCGGCCAGTTCTTCTCATGCTTGGGGAATGGGGTCCTGTGTGCCACAGGTTGTTGGACCGGAGGAAAATCCGACGGTATAGAAATAGATGACGACGAGCTCTACATCGTACATCCATATGTACAGGCCTGCCAGTGCAGAGGAAGGGGGAGCAGAGGCACAACAGCCTGGAACCGTGCTTTAGGTATCACGTCAGGCTTCACGAGCCACTTTGCCGGCTGGTCACCCCAACACTTGTTGCTGCCCCGTGCGTTGCTATCTAGTAAGCCTGCTTAATTTCTGTCCTCTAATTTCTCAAAAAGCCATCAACAAATGTACACTCCCTGCTTTACTGAAACATAATGAAGCACCTTTTGGTGTGCAATTGCTTTATTTTGTGCTGTCTTTTGGTATGTTTCTTCTGAATTAAAGCTCGAGTTTCAATTATGAGGCATGGCCAGACTTATTTGCTTTGTTGTTTATCAGTTTGGCAGTCTTGCTTGTATTGGCTTTTGATTGAGGGTTCTGAATACATTGTGATTTAGCAAGCCCCAACAACCTTTAAATACAGACCTCATGTTCAAGCAGATAACAAAGATCGTGACTCCTCATGCGTGCTAGTTCGATTTTCATGCGTGCTGGTTTGATGATTTGCCATCGTGTTACTACTGCAGTTGTTAACTTGCATTTATCTTCTTCGTCCAGTAGAATGTCGATGGGTACGAAACCCGAGTACCCGATGGGTTTTACCCGATAAGAAGTCGGGTATGGAAATATATCTCTACCCGCGGGTACACAAATGAGCAATATCATATACCCATCGGGTAAGCAGGTGCGGGTATGGGTGCATACTACCCATACCCGCATACCCGCGGGTAAAATATACCCGTCTACAATATGTGATAAACTTGTAAATTTGTACATTATTAGTGAAGGATAGCTTAATATTGATAACTAACTAATAATTTTATGCTTCATTAGACTATTAATTGGTTTAAATTATAATCTATCTTTTTTATTTATTCCAAGTTGTTGATATATGCACTTTTCTATGTGTTATGTTCCCAATTATATTAGATTACAATGGGTAAAAAAAACCAGCGGTGCGGTATGGGTAAGAACTTGTACTCGCATGCGGATATAGGTTTTTTAACGGGTAGAGTTAGAGTTGGTGGGTGCGGGTATGAAATGGTGCTACCCGATGGGTTTCTACCGCTTGCCATCTCTATTCGCGTCAGATTGTTCCTTCAGGCATGGGAATGAAGCTTATATGTGATTGCTCTTTCAGGCATGATTTGCCTCCCAGCATGCAACATGCTAGAATACCGTTCTTCCGTGACGATGGATCCAATGCATCCTGTGCATTCAGAGGAAAATCAAAATACTACTACAAATTCCAATATCAGATTTTGAAAATCAAAATACTTATTGAAATGCCAATATCGGATTTTGAACTTCCTTCCCTGTGCGCTTTTTTTGTTTGACTCACTAAACTGCTCATTCTTTATTAAACCGGAGGAACATTGAGGTCACGACCCACCAAATCAATTACAAAACTCGGGAGGGGAGCATTCCAAATGATTGGAACGTCTGATCCCTGACAAAGCCCGAATGAGCTAGCTCATGCGCACACTCGTTATATGAACGGGAAACAACACAAGCATCAACTAACATCCTTTTCGTTTGGCTGGTAGATGGTGGCTGGTGCTGATTTGTTTGGTTTGTTCTGAGAGAAAAGTATTGTTGACTGGTGGCTGATAAGCCAAACGAATAAGGCAAAATTGAAATGCAAATCTAGAAGATCGTGAGCTTCTTGATAGATGACGCCACCTGGGATTTGATCATAGGAATCAAATCGAAGTGCAGTAGCCAAGTTCGATGAATCCATCTCGACAATGATCCTTGACATCCCAATAACCATGGAGGCATACAGTGTCATGAGACAGGCTTCTCCTTCAGCAACTAGGGCATCGTGTGCTGCAGATAAACGACATGAACCCGCCAAAACTCCCTAACCATTGTTGTCCCTGATCACAAAACCCCAAGATCCATTTTTCTCATTTGCATTGAAAGTTCCATCGGTATTGATCTTTAATACATCTCGTGGGGGAGGGTTCCATCTCCTCTTCTCCTTCCTTGTAGCACAAGGTTTATCTTTTTGCAAAAGATTCAGATGATTGGCATCGCCAGCCAGCTCCATTGTTTTGTGCAACACTTATGTTATTGGACTTCCCTGCTCACCTGCGTCAACCTTGTGATGAGGACATTCCCGCCAACGATACATCCCCGGCATCGACATCATCACTACCTCAACACGATACATCTCATATTCCTCTTGCTGGTCCTATTACTCGTGCTCGTCAACTAAATACTCAGGTAAGTTCCCTCCTAAGTTCATGTACACCATGTTTAGATTGTGGAGACACGTGCACTATTGGTTTGCTTAGGAATCATGGAGAAGAGCAACTCGGAAAAGGATTCGGCTCGGCTGGATTCGGACTGCAGCACAACACCAACTTCTAACGGACGCCACGGACGCATACGGAGTCGGATTGGGGTGTTCAAGTACTTCCTGGAACCGTGATGAAGTCAACTTTCATATGGATCCAGACTCATGTCCATATCTATCCTGTGGCGTCCGCAATCGACGAATTATTGGCCGGAGGTCTTTCTGTCCAGGGTGCTGCGCCACTGTATTTTGGCCCAATGGGCCGTGTATCAACTTGGGTCCATTAGGGACGTGTCCTAGGGTTGGAGAACGACCACAGCACCCGTGTGGTCGTCCTCCCCCTGTCATATACTCCTTAGCCGCCATCGAGAACATTCGGGTTTTGTTTAGATCAAGTTTAACCTTTGCTACTTGCTTATAAGCGTGCGTCGGTCCAGCCGCGTCTTGAGTCTTGAACCCCACATCGTTTGAGATTGAGTTTGAGATTGAAACCTATCATTCCCATCCAGTAATTTCAGTACTTGTTCAATACTTGTTCTTGCTAGTTCTTCGATTGCTTGCAGGACGGGTGCCCTAGAGGCCGGTGACGCGACCCACACGATCGCGGCAGTGGAGGAGGTGTATCGGTAGCAAAGGTGCAGTCTTGGAAGGTTGTAGTTGGGCTGAGAGCATCTCCTCGTTATCAATCGAGTTATCCACACCTCTCATCGAAAGATTGGGCATAAACCCTAGCGGGTTCACATCACCTTGTTCCTCGCATCCCACCACACCCAAAGGAAACTGATCACCATAGTCCGTTCTTTCTCTTCCATTTGCAGGATGTGGTGCACAACCTCTCTTGCTGATTTCATTGTTAGCAGTTGTAGGCGTACTGCCTCCAAGTTTAGGGCCTAAGAACATTTCTTGACATGTTTGCACTTAAGAATACAGTGCCCTCCATCCTCATTCAGTCGCTGGCACACATGGCACCTAGTATCCACATCCTTCACCCCTCGTCGTCCAATACTCATTCTTAGAGGCAAGCTGTTGTGTGCATATCGCCACAAAAATTGCTTAACTTTTGGTGCACATGAGATTTTCCATAGCTGCAGCCAGTCATAGTCATTTTTAGGATCTGGTGATGAGCTCGATGACCCCGCTTGCCTCTCCTTATCCTGCTCCTGTTTATCCTCCAATACATGGTATGTAGACTTGACAGAAAAGAGTCCTTTTGGATCATAATGCCATGCAATGATATCCTTCCTGCCATGTTTAATGGGTATAGAAAGAATATGTTTTACATTTTCCTCCCAAAAAATGTCTCGAACCAGCTCCACATCCCATCCTCCAGTTTGGGGATCAATCAATTCTGAAACTTTTGTCAGTATGGTATTTTGGCGTGGGGTGATTGGTCTTCTAGTAGTACCCCTCGGTATCCATGGATCAAGCCATATATTAATCTGATCACCATTACCAACTCGCCATATGATGCCCTCCTTGACAGCTACCATACCTCGGATTATGGTGCACCAAGAGTAAGAAATTCCCTTATGTTCCTCGGCCTTTAACAGCTTACCATCTAGATAGTATTTAGCCCGCAAAAATTTGTGCACATAAGAAGTTAGGGTCTGTCAGCAATCGCTAGCCCTGTCTGGCTAGCATGGCCAAATTGAATAAGTGGAGATCCCTAAAACCCAAGCCCCTTTTCCGTTTGCGCTGACACATCTTCTCCCATGAAAACCAATGCATTTTATTCTCATTCTCCTGTTGTGCCCACCAAAAACGATTTATCAGTGTCTTAATATCATCACATAAAGTCTTCGTCAAGTCAAAACATGACATTGCGTATGTAGGTATCTCTTGTGCTATTGCTTTGATCAAGATATCTTTCCCAACCTTAGACAACAATTTTTCCTTCCATCCATGTATTCTTTCCACACTTTATCTTTCAGATAGGAGAAAGTTTGGGATTTGGGGTGTCCCATATAAACTGGAAGCCCTAAATATTTCTCGTTCCGCTTCTGATGTGCGTTTGTGTTACATCTACGTGTTTTATCCTCTGTTTCCAATCACGTCCCTGACAACGGCAATCTAAAAATCTTGTACCGTTGCATGTTGTAAGATATTGTATGCTAAAAGTATATTTTTCATATATTCTATTTTCACTAGGGAGCATACTGTATATACTTTACCATATATGAGGTTGCCGATACCTTTACACTGCTGCTGAACAGATTACAAATGAGGAACATTTTGAAGAGTGAAGAAAAGAAAAGGAATCCAACCGAGTGTCATAACTTGCCTTGCAGCTTGGCATTTGGGCATCCAAAAAAGAAAATAAAAGAAAAATGGATTTCACACCACCATCTGGTTCAAGTATCACTTGTAAAAATGTAAGCATTGCCCATTTTCAAAATGACGAACTTCAAAAATGGCATCTGTGCAGGTACGAATCAGTGCAAGACAGCCAGACAGGTCGCCCCTATACCCGGTCACAGTATTCAATGTAACAAATATAAATGGATAAAAAGTTAAATTAAGTTGAGGAGGCATTGCAAAGTTGAAAGTTGAATCTATCCAGGTTCAAATGGCAGTCTGGTGACAGTATCAGGTGTACTGATTGCACACCTGGACCCCAAGAAAAGCATCCAAGGTGAAGTGTATTATAAAAACAAACTTAAACAAAAGATACACAATCTTCTAGTATGCTACTCATCTCTCCATGAATGCCTTTCAGAGCACTGAGAGTCTGAGACTTTGTGTGCTAAAGGATCATGTTGGGCTTATTGTCTGCAAAAATTGGAAGCTCGACCAAACGGCAAACTCAGGAGTCAGGACATGCAGTTAACCATGTGCAGAGGAACTACAATTACTAGATGAAAACGAACTGTAAAAAATTGCCTTTCTTCTAGTCGCAATACTGCTACTTCTTAGAAAAAAAAATCAATAACTAGACAGTTCTCCTATCTAGTCCAAGGGCATAAGCAAAGCAGGTGAACACTTCTGTCACAACAGTAGGATCACATGGTAATCCCTAGTTGTGCAGTGCATGGCACCACGTTTAAAGAAAAGTTAATAAGGGATAGTTAAATTGATTCACCATGTCCATGTGTCACTTTTCAGAAATTGCCTAGCAGGTAGCAGCAAAAAGCATTGTTAACTAATTCATGCCATACAGAAAAAAAAAGCCAATTGGCAGCCAAGTGCTCTCACTGTCTCACACACCAATGCTTCAAACATACTTATCATAATATGGCATCATTGTTTATTTTTTTTACTAATGATCAGCTTTACAAGAGGGTATGTTTGCTGGTATGAATGTGTGAAAGTCTACATCACCCCCCAACCTATGAGGGGTGGACTACATAACCCCCAACCTATGAAATGGTATATATCACCCCCTGAACTTTGAAAAACCGGTCAAATTAACCCCGAAGGTGTAACGCCCGCGTTTTTAGCTCCTAATAAATCACCTGCTAAATCACGCGTGTTTTTAAATTTTCCCGCTGAGCTCAAATCTAAACCCCGGTCACCATCTCCCTCGAGCGCGATAAATCCGGCGCCCGCACTCGGCCGCCGCCCACCACCGCCACCAGCACTGGCCGGCCACCGCGCCAGAATCAGCGCGTCCCGGTCCCGTCCTCGCCTGGCCCGTCACCGCCGTCCGGAATTGACGCCGGTGTCAGAAACCCGGAAAACCCACAAAATCCCTTTCCTCCTCCCTCCTAATTTTCCTAATTTTCTAAACCTCTTTTCCTATCCTTTTCCTATTTTTTCTCTTTTCCTATTTTCCTTTTCCTATTTTTTCTCTTTTCCTTTTCCCTTTTCTTCCTTTCTTTCCTTCCTTCTTTTCCTCTTCTTTCTTCTTCCTTGGTCCACGCTCCTCGCAGCACGGCCAAACCACGGCCCCCTCCTCCTCAGACGCCACCCGGCCCGCTCCTCCGCCCGAGCGTCCCGTCACGCCGCGGCGCGACCCGTCCCTGCGACCTGACGTCCGGGCCGCCATTAACCCCTGCCGCTCCGGCCATGGCGCACCCGCCATGGCGGTACCACCACCTGTTGGCCCTCCCTGCTGCACGACGCCACGGCGTGCGTGGCGCCGCGCTAAAGGCGCCTTAACCCCTGCCCTAGCCTCGTCGCGCCCGCCAAACACGCCCGCACCGCCCGCACGCAGTGCGTTGCCGCTTCTACTCCGCGCCGAGCTCCGGTGCGTGCGCCCGTCCATCGGCGTCGCCGCCACACCATTGAACGCGCGCCGCAGCCCGCGCCGTCGTGGCGTGTCGTCCACCGCGTGCGCCACGCGCCGTCCGTCACGCCGCTGGCGCCGTCGCCGCGACGCCAACCGCCACATTTACCCTTCGCCCGCGCTCACCGCCAAGCCACCGCCGCCGGCCGAGCGCCATAACTCCACCTCTGCAAGCCACCTTGCCCCCAAGCCTCGCCGGCGGCCTATAAAAGGAGGGGTCGAGCCCTCGGCGCCAGACCGCAGCCCACCTCCCTTCCTCCTCTCCTGCTCACAGCTGCCGCACCTCCATCACCGCCGCCACCACCGCATGGCCGCCTCCACCACCCAAGGTGAGGAGGCGGGATCGACTCCGCGGTCCCTCTCCACTTTCCCCTAGCTCCCGTGCCGCCATGGCCCAGGCGCAGTGGCGCCAGCCGCCCGGCCGGCCGCCCTGCCTCCCTCCTGTTTGAACCAAAGGGAGGAAGGAGATGCTTGATCTTGCCAAGACCCCTCCCTTCCTTTCTATCCGCACGAGGCCCCTCCACCTCTCTTATATTCTGTTTCACCAAGAAGCCCTGGATCTTTAGATTTCTTTGCAAATAGGTCCAAAACCCTTTAAACCTCCCTAATACCCCCTAATCCATCATTTTATGAGCCATTTTAATCCAAATAAATTCCCAACCTCACCATAACCTTCCGGAGCCATTTCACGACTCATCCACCCATATCTGGAAATAATATTTATATATTTTCCATACATTTCTCCTCTTGATTTAGACTTTGCTTGATTGTATGCTTGTTTGTGTGTGCTTTAGCGGAGTGAACGAGGAGGAACCTCGGGGAGGAGTTTGGAGCAGCATCTGTGCACTGAGGGCAAGACCGAACCGTGGCGGGAGGCTGGGAAGACTTTGAAGGCAACAAGTTCAATCTCATCCTTTGATGCATGCTTTGATCCCGCTTTATAAACACAACCCTATGACATGTTTTATAAAGCGCATATTGTTTCTTAAAACCGGTAGGATAGCCACCCTTGATTGCCATGATTGAACTTTGTTTGGCCTAAATGATTGCTTTAAAATGTGTGAGTGCTTTAAAAGCGGGAATGGGATATTTTGGAAAATGAGTAAAGGACGGTAGGCGGGATGGACGCGTGTCGAGGTATGGGTGAGCTCGTACCTTTGTGGTTGGGCGTGTTGGAGATGTCCATCTTGTCGTTAAGGACCGGGTTGCGTGACATCTCACCTGGCCCAATTATCGTATTACCACTCGACCGTTGTATGTGGCAGCGGCTTAGCATAAATCCCACTAGTTAATCTACTTGCCAGTGCGGGTGGCGGCGGAGATCAAGGAGTAGAGTGCGATCTGTGAGGTACACCACGGTTATGTGAGATAACCCTTGGTTGCTTCCGTGGTGGCTCGTAGGGTTAGCTAAGGTGGGTAATGGCTTTGATAGGATCCGCGGCACTACGGTGTTCGTGTGGCGGTACCCTACTTGTGGGTAAAGATGTACAACCTCTGCAGAGTGTAAAACCTATTCGAATAGCCGTGTCCACGGTATTGGACGAGTCACGGTGGGGTCACAAAACTAGTGTTTGGGTTTGGGATGATTTCCACGGCGTGAGTTGATTTACGGAAAAGTGTGTGGTGTGTGCAGGCTCTGCGGACGGGAGTCGGTAGTGCATTTGGTTTTCACAAAGCAAATGAGTTACTTGAGTTATGAAAGCGGTTGCGAAAACCTTTTGAAAACAAACCCTTGCATGAGTGAGTGCGTTTGTAAAATAAACCGTATCCCGATCCTTGATATATCTGCATGATCGCTTATTAGCCCCTCGTGGGTGGGGTTGGACTTGTTGATGCGTATGTACTCACCCTTATGATTAACTTTTTGAGGAGGAGGATCCCGACTTCGTGCCAAGGCGTCTAGTAGGTTGTCACGCACCCAACCCGTGCCTGTGGATTCAGGGTCTCCACAGGAAGCTTCCATGGCGCAAGACTCTGAAGATATCTTAGATGCTGTTGCTATCGTAGTTTGGTCTATAGTTCTTATGTTGCTTCTCGTGGCGGTGGCGCTCCCATGCCCACCCGAGCGTGATGTCTGATAATGAACCATCGATGTAATAAATGTGTTACCAGCCTCACGGGGTGGTATTTGTATCACATTTAGTCACCTCGGATGAGGGACGCTTCAGGTGGTATCAGAGCCGTGGGTTGGTTGGCCGTAGGGACGCGACCCCTAGGACCCTAGACCCCTTTTCTAAGCCTTTCTCTACTAGATCTTCCTTGCTTAGCACACCTTCCACGCAAAGCACTCACCGTGGCTTTGTTGGTCCCAGATGGCTGACAATGAGTGGAGCAGGAGAATCGCCCCGGATCTGGCCTCCCTAAGTTGCTACTGCTCAGCTTGGAGCGCATCGGAGTTGCGAGCCCACCGGAGTACCTCTATCGGGAGTATGAACTCAGAAGCACCTTTCGGTGTGAGGTGATGATTTTCGTGTCTAGGAGCACGTTGTACCCCGATGTGAGCCCTGGTACACCAAAACCACGGGTATCGCCACGACACCTACCACAAGGCCGCCTGAAAAGCCCTTCGCTCTGCGAGTGATCTATAAGCACCACCTCCGGGACTCAATGGGATTCTTTCACTTTCTTGGAGGAAGAGGTCGCTCATGGATCGCCGGGATGAGGAGACTTGGGCGAAGAAGAAGAGCTAGAAGACACGTTTCACCTATCCATCTACCTCACGGCCTAGATAAGCTCTCACCGAGAAGCGGCACAATTGAGGGAGCAAACTCGCGAGCGAAGGAGCGAAAAAGCATTAATAGCGCAAGAGAAGGTGGTAAGCCAAGAAAAAAGCAGAGATCGACCAAAGAGCCTACGAAGGATTATGGCAGGCCTTTGCTAAAGCTCGTGAGGAAGCACGTCAAGCCGAGGAAGCGGCTGCACGAGCTCGGCGGATCTCTGAGCCTAATTAACTCAAGTGGAACCAAAAATGGGTGGATATCGGAAGACGAAGAAGAAGAACCCATGGAAACCCATTGGGATAAAGGCACTCGCATCAAGAGGAGATCTGAGCAATGCCTTCCACCGAAGAAGCGTCACATCCAGTGTGAGGAAGAGTCCCCATAAGGGGGTAGAGTACCTAAGTGAGAGCTATGGTATAATAAGAATAAAGTGTACCCCTGAGGAGTGTACCCAACCTTGTGAATAAATAAACCTATCTATCTTTTGTACCCTACCCTTTGCACAACTTGTTCAACTCTACCTTTGTTTCCAGATGGCCGAAGATGGATGGACCCAAGGCGTGTGCAGGAGGACTGGTTTTGCTTGCCTTCATCAACTCCTGGGCGCCTCGGTATCCGGCGCCCAAGATACTACGATGAAAGTACGAGCAACTTAGCACTCTTGCTGAGGGTGGTCCTCTCCATCGCGGAAGCACCCGCTACCCCAGCGTCGAGCCGTGGCGTGTGACCGCCACAGGTTTTCGACACCGGGATACCTATCCCTTGGCCCTCCGGAAAACTCTCCGTTACCTGTGCAGGATCTACGAAGAACACCTTGTCTCCACACCGATGAGACTTTATCCTCCCGCCATCCGGACTCCAGTCTGGCAGGCCCGCATGAGAAACCTGGAACGACGTCGTCACCAAGAAGATCTTTTGTACCATGTAGTTGCCTACCTCGTCTCCCTGGATAAACTCTTTGATGATCAAACCAAGTTCCTAAGAGAGCAAATTGGTCGGGCTGAGCAAGCGGAAGTCACAGTAAGGATGCACCAAGTTCGAGTAGCCCAAGTCAAGCAAGGACCGGACGCCATAAGTAGTGAAGCTGCCCATGAGAGCCTCAGCGGATCCAGGATCGCGCATACAGGAATGGACTAACGGTTGGAACACCGTTCCTGTGGGAGAAGCACAAGTCCTAGTTGGGACACCTCATAGGATGGGAGGAGTTCACGAGACTCCAACACCGTCTGTAGCCGTGAGCAACCAACATCAATCCGTCGAAGAAGGAACTTCCACCCAGCCCCAAGGAACGCAGGAACCCCAGGGATGATGACGGTGATGAGTCGCTCATTCCACCGGAAGCACACCGCCTGAAGATGGCTCGCCCATGAGTAGCATGCCAGGCCTTTGCCAAGGAATGAAGCCGTCGGTCCGAGCTTAGAGCCGCATCCTTAGCTTTTGTCGTAATGCCAAGTCGTGTAGTGTGCAGTTGTACCGGTCGAGTAGTTCGGGATGTATCTTCTCTCATGGTTGAAATAAAGTTGTTTGTGCTTGTTTGTCATGTGTGCTTTTTGTGTGCTTGACGGCAGAATCGATCCTATCTTTTCAAAAATCCGCCTTAATCAACTTAAACATCACATAAAATCTCATAGTCGTATGGACCCAAATGGAAGGATGAAGTTAATCAAGACGAAAATGGAGAAACATGGTTCCGCCACCACCGCCTCCTAGAACCCCAAGAATATCCTGCACGCTTAACTTTGGAGTTCTTTCAAGATGGGCTTAGGAAGAAGTTGAACTTGTTGATATGAGTATCCTTATCAATCCTATTGCAGGGATGTCACATACACTCCCCTTAGAAGATCGACGTCCTCGCCGATCAACCCTAACCGAGCGATCCTCTCTTGGCCACGTCAGTGGTCCAGGTCAAGATGTGCCACGTGTGACCACTCGGAGACCATACACCACGCATAACATGCCCGCAAGAATGCGCCGCGCGAGAAAGCCGCGAGTCGGCTCCGATACCAATTGTGACCCGCCTCCCAAGGCGGGCCGCCTCCTTTGGCACTCTCTAGAACCCCAAGAATATCCTCGGATCAACACATAACTTCTGCACACTTTGTCCTCACTCATGCGCACAGGAAGGACTTCCCTGGTCACCCATCGCTTCCAAGGCCAAGCACGCTTAACTGGAGTTCTTTCAAGATGGGCTTCCGGAAAGAAGTTGCAACTTGTTGATAGTATCCTTATCAATCCTAAAATGGAGGGTGGGATGTCACAACCACCACCACCGTGAGACCGGCGCAAGTGTTGGCCAACTGCACTGCTGGAAGCCATAGCCAATGCCATCACTCCGCCCAAAGCCCCGTGTTCCGGCATGAATGAGAAACGATAGAATTTCTCCCGACAAGCCACCCACGCTTACGGGTCCGTGAATCCTGGATGCGTATGACCTGGCCGAGGGCCATCCTAAGGGAACTAGAGCCATTCAACCGTGAGGATCGGGACAAGGTTCTCATACACTCACCACCACCGGAACCCTGGTGGGAAAACTACAGGCAACACCAAAGATCCCTCCACCATCACTTGGGATGAGTTTGTGGAAGAGTTTCACGCTACCACATCCCATAAGCCACATCAAGCGCAAGGCGCAGTGTTCCGTGAACTTCGCCAAGGCAACAAGTCCGTGGAGGAATACACCTACCAGTTCATAGAGTTAGCCCGCTATGCCCCTCAAGAAGTGGACAAGGACTCAAGAAGGTGACATGTTCAAGAAGGGCTTGACTGGAACCGAGGACTCGCACTACCTCGGATCTACCCCGATTTCAACACACTTATGAACATGGCCATCCTCACGTAAAGAGCCAAGGCGTAAGAGAAGAAAGAAAACAAGCTTAAATTCATGGAGAATAAGGCTCAAGAAGCAAGAACGCTCCTGTAAGGAGAAGCTTTGGTCATCCCATGTCCAGTTCCAAGCCCCATGCAAGATGTAACCTGGACACAAGCCACGAGCCCTGTGGCCCCTGTAACCCGCTCAAACCGACAACAACCGTAACACCATGAAGCCCCACAGAGCACACTAGCAGGTCGCCATCAACAACAACAAGTGGTGTGTTTCAACCGCCGTGAGACCGGACACTTCATCGCCAACTGCCCATATGCCAAAAAGCCAGTTTGACCTTCTCCAACTCAGTGAA
Organism: Cenchrus purpureus; assembly: GCA_022644695.1. Classification (NCBI taxonomy): domain Eukaryota; kingdom Viridiplantae; phylum Streptophyta; class Magnoliopsida; order Poales; family Poaceae; genus Cenchrus; species Cenchrus purpureus. The sequence goes on from CP053458.1 coordinate 46,788,013, forward strand.
TGGGCCAAGGCCGCTCGTATCTGGAGCCAACCGTGTGCCAGTTCGCAGCAACAACAACTTTGGCAACAACAACCAGATGAGGCAGCCCTGATCTATGGACGAGCCCGCGTCAACCACATCAACGCACGAGGCTCAAGAAGCACAAGGCGTAGTGCTCGGTGAGTTCCTGATCAGCTCAGTCTTGGCAACCATATTATTTGATTCAGGAGCATCACATTCGTTCATATCCTCAAGTTTTGTGAAAAAAAAACACAACATACCTACAGACTACTAAAGCACCTGTTAACCCGAACGCCGAGGTGACATCAAGTGTCAACTGGCTGCTCTCGAGTAGGATCATTTAAGTGGGTAGAGTTCCTAGCGGACCTGGTAGTCTTGAAGTCCAAAGGATAGATGTGATTCTTGGGATGGACTGGTTTAAGCCTTCACTGCTGTCTTATAAGTTGTGCATAAGGTAGTGCACCTAACCAACCAGGGAGTGCAAGTAACTTGTGCAGAGGAAGCAGACGGACATAATGGTTTTAGCATGGAGGCCAAGTCCCTAGAAGAAATCCTAGTAAATGCGGAATATCCGGATGTATTTCGAAGAACTCCCAGGAATGCCACCAGATAGGGATATAGAGTTTGTCATCGACCTCATCTCCGGAACCTCTCCATAGCCAAGAGACCCTATAAGATGGCAGCCCCGAGTTGGCGAGTTAAAGCGGTGAGAGAACTTCATGAAATGGGTTCATCGAGACCAAGCTCGTCACCATGGGGAGCCCGGTGCTCTTCGTCGAAAAGAAGGATAAAAGCACGAGGATGTGTGTGGACTATCGCTCACTAAACGAAGTCACTATCAAGAACAAGTATCCTCTCCCGGAATAGATGATTTATTTGACCAACCAAGGGAGCCAAATATTTCTCGAAGGTCGACTTAAGGTCGGGATACCATCAACTCAAGATTAGGAGAGTGACATCCCAAAGACCGCCTTCACACCCGTTATGGACAATATGAGTTCACCGTGATGTCCTTTGGACTCACTAACGACATACTTTATGAACCTCATGAATAAGGTGTTTATGGAGGAACTAGATAAGTTTGTCGTAGTTTTCATTGACGACATACTTGTTTACTCCAAAAGTGTGGAGGAACATGAGCAACACCTTCGAGTGGTCTTGGAGAAACCGAGGCGCACAAGGCATGCGCTAAGTTCAGCAAGTGTGAATTCGGTTGGAGAAAATATCTTTCCTTGGACATATTACGACAGCGGAAGGAGTAGCAGACCACAGGAAAGTCGAAATAGTTTCCAACTGGCAACAACCAACCAATGTGAGCGAAATCAAATAAGCTTTCTTGGTCTAGCGGGATACTGGGAGGTTTATTGAAGGATTCTCCAAGATTGCCCGACCCATGACGAGTTGCTCAAGAAGGAGAAGAAGTTCGTCGCCGAGTCGTGTGAAGAGTTTTCGGGGAGTTAAAAGAAGTGACAACCGCCCTGCTAACCTTGCCAGACATTCAACGGGATTTTGTCGTCTATTGCGATGCATCCCGACAAGGACTAGGATGTGTCCTTATGCAAGATGGGAAAGTAGTGGCGTATGCTTCCCGCCAACTCAAGCCCCACGAGAACTATCCTACCCATGATTTGGAGTTTGCGGTAGTAGTGCATGCCCTTAAGATTTGGAGACATTACCGATTGGAAATAAGTCGCGAGATCTACACGGACCACAAGAGCTTGAAGTACATTTTCACCCAGCCTGACCTAAACCTAAGGCAAAGAAGGTGGTTGGAATTAGTCAAAGACTATAACCTAGAAATCCATTACCACCCGGGAAAAGCCAACGTAGTAGCAGATGCCTTAAGCAGAAAGTCTTATGGAAAAGCAGTACCTAGGAATGCCCAATTGCAAGAGGAAATGGCACGACTCAACGTGCACATTGTTCCCAGACTACGTTCACCAACTAAGTGTCCCCACCCTAGAAGACAAAATCGAAAAGCCCAAGAATCCGATAAGGAGCTGATGAAGATCCGCAAGCACACGGGAGAGAATAAGGGAGACTTTAGGGTGGACAGTCACGGTACACTATGGTATAAGAACAGGATATGCATCAAGACGGAGAATTCAGCAGACCATCATGGATGAGGCACACACTCGTATTCCATCCACCCGGGATCCACTAAGATGTATATGGATTTAAAACAGAAGTATTGGTGGAATGGAATGAAAGCAGACATTGCATTACCTGATTCGTCGTGATACTTGTCGAGGAGGATTAAAGCGAGAACACCAAAAGCCCGCAGGATTGCAACCCTTACCCATCCCAAGATGGAAGTGGGATGAGATAGGCATGGACTTCGTAGTAGGCTTGCCCAAGACGACGAGAAAGGATATAATTCCATATGGGTGATAGTAGACCGACTCACTAAAGCCGCTCACTTCATACCCGTACGTAATAATTATGACGGAGAGAAGTTGGCCAAGCTGTATATAGCAAACATAGTGAAGCTGCATGGAGTACCTAGCAGGATAGTTTGAGATAGAGGACTCGGTTTACCTCTAGGTTTTGGGAAAGTTTGCATAAATCCATGGGAACCAAGTTGGATTTTAGCTCGACTTATCACCCAGACGGATGGATGCAGATCGAGAGGTGAATCAGATCATGGAAGACATGCTAAGGGCATGTGTCCTCACCTATGGCAAAGATTGGGAGCAGAGCTTACCATATGCGAGTTTTCGTACAACAATGGTTATCAAGCCCCTAGGCATGTCACCATTTGAAGCCCTATACGGTGAAAATGAACCCCATTGATGTGGTGGTGGGGCGTGCCTTGGTTGGACCCGCACTCATTAAGCCGAGGAACAGTAGGCGAGATCCGAGAAAAATTGAAGGCTGCCCAATCCGGCAAAAGAGCTATGCAGATAGGAAGAGGCGAGAAGTAAGCTTTAGTCCAGAGACTTTGCTTATCTCAAGGTTTCACCTATCCGAGGGACTCAAGATTTCAGGTGCACGGAAATTAGCCCCTCGGTACATTGGACCGCATAAAGTGTCAAGAGAGTTGGAGCAAGAGCATACCGGTTGAAGCTACCGGAGGAAATGGCGGATATACATCCCGTGTTCCACGTTTCTCACGAAGGTGTTTGAGAGTGATCAAGAGAAACGAAAGTGCTGGAAACAATTGACTTACAGCATCTTAGGTACCGTGAGGTGCCCGCCAAGATTTTGGACACGTGGTCAAAAGACAAGGACATCGGAAGTGCGTGCGTAGTCCAATGGAGCAGTACACTGAGTAGAAGAAGCTACTTGGGAACTAGAGGACGCTTGAAGAAAGAGTTTCCACTTGTTTAAGAACTAGCCAATCTCGAGGACGAGATTCATTTTAAGTGGGGTAGGTTTGTAACGCCTGCTTTTAGCTCCTAATAAATCACCAAATCACGCGTAGGTTTTTTAAATTTTCCGAGCTCAAATCTAAACCATCTGATCTCCCTCTCAGCGTCTGAATCCCGGCGCCCGCGCACTAGACGCCGCCACCGCCTTCACCACAGCGTCACGCCGAATCCAGCGTCCGCCCACCGTCCGCCATCCGTCACCGCCGCCGAATTGGCGTCCAGTCCAAAGAAAACCCACAAAATCCTTTCCTCCTCCTCCTAATTTTCCTAGCATTTTTCCTAATTTTCTAAACCTCTTTTCCTTTCCTTTTCCTATTTTTTCTCTTTTCCTATTTTCCTTTTCCTATTTTTTTCTCTTTCCTTTTCCCTTTTCTTCCTCTTCTTTCCTTTTCCTCTTCTTTCTTCTTCCTTCTTCTCCTCGACCGGCCTGCCCCCACGCCTGCCCCTCTCCTGACGCCACGGCCCCGCTCCCTCACGACGTCCCGTCCACGCCGCGGCCGACCGTCCTGCAGCCGACGTCGAGCCCCATTAACCCGCCCGGCCCGGCCCGCCACCGCGCGCCGCCTGCCCCACTGCGCGCCGCGCCCGCGCGTGGCCTGCAGCAGCCGGCCAGCACCGCCTCGCGGGCGCCTGTCGCCGCCCACGCCGCCGCGCGCCCGCGGCCGCCGCCGCTCGCCGCCCGCCCGGCGCCGCCCGCCATCGCCGAGCGTCGCCACCACCGACCCCGAGCACGCTCGCTCGCTGCGCCAGCGCGGCGTCGCCGCCAGCTGGCGCCCACGCGAGCCGACCCCGCCCGCGCCACCGCGCCGGCGCCGCCCACCTCGGCATCGCCACCGCCGCCTCCGGGCCCCGCCTGAGCCCTCCGCCGAGCCACCGCCACCTCTCTTCCCTCGCCGCTCTACCTAGCGCCTCCACAGGAGCCCCCCCCCTCCCTGCCCCACTAGGAGGCCTCCCCCCTCTCCTCCACTCCTCTCCCGCCTCCCACCTGCACATCCATCACGCCTCCACCACCGCCCCTCCCCCCCCTTCCTTTCTATCCAGGCCCCTCCACCTCTCTTATATTCATTTCACCAAGAAGCCCACGGATCTTTAGATTTCTTTGCAAATAGGTCCAAAACCCTTTAAACCTCCCCTAATACCCCCCTAATCCATCATTTTATGAGCCATTTTAATCCAAATAAATTCCCAACCTCACCATAACCTTCCCGGAGCCATTTCACGACTCATCCACCCATATACTGGAAATAATATTTATATATTTTCCATACATTTCTCCTCTTGAGCTCAGCCGGTAGACTTTGCTTGATTGTATGCTTTTGTGTGTGCTTTAGCCAGCAGTGAGCAGGAGGAACCTCGGGAGGAGTTTGGAGCCAGCGTCTTGTGCAGGGCAGAGACGGCAAGTGAGCGGGGCTGGGAAGACTTTGAAGGCAGCAAGTTCAATCTCATCCTTTGATGCATGCTTTGATCCCAGCTTTATAAACACAACCCTATGACATGTTTTATAAAGCATATTGTTTCTTGTTAAAACCGGTAGGATAGCCACCCTTGATTGCTATGATTGAACTTTGTTTGGCCTAAATGATTGCTTTAAAAATGTGTGAGTGCTTTAAAAAGAATGGGATATTTTGGAAAATGAGTAAAGGGGTAGGCGGGATGGGCGCGTGTCGGGAGTATGGGTGAGCTCGTACCTTTGTGGTTGGGCGTGTTGGAGATGTCCATCTTGTCGTTAAGGACCAAGGTTGCGTGACATCTCACCCGCCCAATTATCGCATTACTACCACTCGGCCGTTGTATGTGGCAACGGCTTAGCATAAATCCCACTAGTTAATCTACTTGCCATCGAGTGCGGGTGGCGGCGGAGATCAAGGAGTAGATGCGATCCGTGTGAGGTACACCACGGTTATGTGAGATAACCCCTTGGTTGCTTCCGTGGTGGCTCGTAGGGTTAGCTAAGGTGGGTAATGGCTTTGATAGGATCCGCCGCACTAAGGTGTTCGTGTGGCGGTACCCTACTTGTGGGTAAAGATGTACAACCTCTGCAGTGTAAAACCTATTCGAATAGCCGTGTCCACTGTATTGGACGAGTCACGGTGGGGTCACAAAACTAGTGTTTGGGTTTGGGATGATTTCATGGCGTGAGTTGATTTGGAAAAGTGTGTGGTCAGTGTGCAGGCTATCTGCGGACGGGGAGTCCGAGTCGCATTTGGTTTTCACAAAGCAAATGAGTTACTTGAGTTATAAAACGGTTGCGAAAACCTTTTCGAAAACAAACCCTGCATGAGTGAATGCGTTTGCAAAATAAACCTTATCCCCGATCCTTGATATATCCTGCATGATCTCGCTTATTAGCCTCCGTGGGGTTGAACTTGTTGAGTACGTATGTACTCACCCTTGCTTGATTAACTGCTTTTCGAGGAGGATCCCGACTTGCTCCCAAGACGCCGAGTAGGTCGCTGCCCTACACCCAACCGTGCCTGTGGACTCGTGGTCGCCACAGAGCTTCCATGGCGTGGTACTGATGAGGCCTTAGAAGCCTTTGCCATCGTAGTTTGGTCTTTAGCTTTTGTGTTGTTTCTCGTGGCAATGGCGCCTGCGCTCACTATGCCGCCCGTGATGTAAGGGACTGAACCACCTGTTGTAATAAATGTGTTGCCGCCTCCCGACCGGTATTTGTATCACATTTAGTCACCTCAGATGAGGGGACGCTTCAGAAGGCAATTTTAAAAAAATCATAATAAATCATAGAAAAATCATAAAATGAAAAATCTAATTGTGTTGAACTCCAAATGAGTAGGTCTATACAACGGACATATAATATGATACGCTTTAGTACAGTTTTTTTACAGCTATGAAGAAAAACATAGATCTAAAGCTACAACAAAAAATATATACTAAAGCATATCATATTATATATTCACTGTGTAGATTTACTCATTTGGAGTCTAACACAATTGGATTTTCCATTTTATGATTTTTCTGTGATTTACTATGATTTCTCAAAAATGCTTTAGGGGGTAATTTGATCGGTTTTAGAAAGTTCAGGGGGTGATATATACCGTTTCATAGATTGGGGGGTTATGTAATCCACCTCATATAGGTTGGGGGGTGATGTAGACTTTTTCCATACAAGTAACCATGATCACAGTAAGTAAATCAAGTTACCAAAATAAATGAATAGATGTTCAATTACATTGTGGGGCCATTGTAAGCTTGGGACTTGGACGACCTTAAATCTGTACATCGCTGAAACGACATATCCAACTTCAAATGACAATCCAATGGTGCATATTATCAGGGGTACTGCTTATACTAGTAAGCAAACAGTTCCCCTCCGGAGGACAAGTAGAAATTACACCAAATAATGGTGCAGATGTCAATATTGCATACAAATCAAGGTAAAAAAATATCATGGTTATCCACTAGCAACTCATCTCTCATGAAATTCCTTTCAGCACACAGCCTAAAAATTCATGTTGGATCAAGGAAACAACTAATACCCATGCAAAATTAGTAACTTTTGTTTATGTGTGGAGGAACTCAGTCACTGTATGAACAAAGAAATGTCCTTGGACCATTGACTGTGACTCCAAAACTTACATATACCAATCAAACAGTTAGACAACTGCTCTTCAGTTAGTCACAACATTGCACTTGTTAAAGGTTTTTTTAAGGTTGATATACAAACAATTATCACTTGGGAAACAGAGGCAATTATTCTCGGGTCCAAGGGAATAAGTGAAACAAGTGAAGAAGTGGCTAGCCTTGACAAACTTAATTATTTACAGCTGACAATATAAGATCTGACTCATGAAACCATAACGGTAGCAAACACGCAACAATTGCCAAAAATCTTGACCAACTTTACTTGCCAGTAAGAGAAAATATTCTTCTCGATCTCCTGCTTGTGTTTCACCTCGCACCTAAGCATCACGTTCCTAGGGACAGAGACATCTGCGCTCTAAGGCAATCATAGTACTGCCAGCATGGTTACATCGTTCTGCGGGCAAGCTTCAACTTAAAAGTCACCTGATTTGGCACCAGCCAAAGGAGTAGTACTAGGGTTAGCTCAAACCATCTTGTACAGAAGAAGGGATTACGACAAGCCCTGGCTAGGAAGTAACTCAATCTCAAAAAGCCACAGATTTGTACCACTGAACCCGGTCAACATTAACAGTAGCATCAGCTGTTGCCGGCATCACAGCCAACCAACACATAATAAAACGTGCCGAGTTGCCGGCGACGAGATTGAAACAAACAGCAGCGAAGCCATAGCCACAGATACAGTTAATTATAACGTCTTTCACATGACACATGTAGCAGCAGTAATGAAAAGCAGCAGCACACTAGTAGTACACCGCAGGCCGACTGCGGCAGGCCGCCAACGTTGGCGAGAGGCGGTAGTTTGATTGATTGATTATAGATCGGGTTGGTGGATAGGATTGGAATTGAAGGGAGTTACCCCAATCAAGCAAGCAAGCTACTTCTTGAGGCTGCCGCGGACGCCGGGCTTGGGCTTGGAGTTGGAGGTGGTGGCCTCCGATGCGGCGGCGGGCGCGGAGGAGTGGAGGTTGAGGATCTTCTCCGGCTCGAAGGGGAGCTTGGGGTGGCGCGCCTCGTGGTGGATCTGCATCGACTTCACGTCGGGCGCCGGGGTGCGGCAGAGGGGGCACGCCAGCTTAGCGTGACCGCCCTTCTCCTGCCCCAGCCGGTCCGCCTGACCCGCCTTCCCGCCGCCACGGTTCGTCGTCGCCGCGTCGATCTTCGCGGCGATCTCCTTCGCCGTGTGCTTCTTCGGCTTCGCCTTGCCCGTCATCGCCGAAACCGCTCCCTCTCTTCTCTCTGACCGCCGCCGCCGAGCCCTTCCTAACCCTACTTGCGTTTGGGTTCTGCGCGATGGTGGTGTGCGAGAGGTGGAGGGGACGGACCGGGGCCGCCAATTATTAGGTTCCTGCGGGCGCCACGGCTCCTCCCGCGGCGGTAGCCGTGACCCATCCGCCGTCGGATCTGGAACTCGCGGTCCTGATGGTATGGGCCCGGAATCTCAGGGTTGTGTCTCTGCACCGGGAATTGTTTATCGTACGAGACACAGATGCTGTCAAAAATAAAATATTTTGCCTTTTACGAAAAATATTTCGTGTGTTGGCCTTGGCACCTTGCCTACTGTATGCCTGATATTTCCTTCCACTCTGTATGCTCTTGAAATCTGCTGAATCCATGCAAAAATTTTGATTTTTGAAACCAAAAAAAAAATCTTCTTTGATACCAGGGAGTTTTCGCAAGACTCGTTTCAGGCAATTTCATTTGATTCTCTACGCAAGAAAGCATTATAGCGTCTGAAGATGACGTATTGGCGTAGCAGCAGATAAGACTGAAAACGATGCTGAAGCGTCAGACCACTCGCTGGTTCATCTTTAAGCAAGTCGCTGTAGTAAAGAGAAAATGGCAAAAGGCCAATTTCAGTAAAACAGACCACTATAGCAGTTCCAGAACGACAAAAGGCGACAGCAACATCTTATTTTCCATCAGAAGATCAGTACATCTATCTCATCACAGTGGCAGCTCGCCGCTATCCGCTATGACAACCTTGCTCTTTGGTTGCCCGCTCTGACGGCCTTCAGCTTCAACCTTGTAGACAACATCCATTCCAGATAGCACCTTGCCAAACACAACATGTTTCCCGTCCAACCTAGCACACACAAAAAGGAAAGTAGGAGATAATCAGCATTCTTGAACAGGTTAAGAAAATCTTCGGACAAAATTGACAACATTAAGTTCACTATACCAAAGATCTGCGAGAAACTACTTACCAGCTTGTGGTCACAGTGGTGATGAAAAATTGGGATCCATTTGTATCTCTCCCAGCATTGGCCATGGACAGAAAGCCTGATCCAACAACCAGTCAACCAATAATTAATGGATGTAACAAGCTAATACTTGAATTAAAACATTCTTAGGCATAAATGGGTTTTTTTAAAGAAAACAGCGAGTTAAGGTCCTAGAAACCCACTCAGGCAAATCATTTCCAAGTAAAAAATAACGACAGCATCACATATTTGAACACCTGGTCCAGTATGCTTGATCTTGAAGTTCTCATCAGCAAACTTCATGCCATAGATAGATTCACCACCCCTTCCATCACCAAGAGTGAAGTCACCTCCTTGGAGCATGAAGCTAGGGATAATTCTATGGAACGTGCTTCCCTTGTAGTGGAGAGGTTTGCCACTCTTGCCAGTTCCTTTCTCTCCTGTGCAAAGCGCTCGGAAGTTCTCTGGGAAAAGTAGATGTAGGGAACATTAGTGTTTATTGCAAGATAAGAAAATAGCTATGCACTGAACTATAGGCAGAAAATACCTGCTGTTTTAGGAACAGTCTTCCCAAAAAGTCCCATGACAATCCGACCTATTAAAGTTCAGATCAAATTAATCACCAGTGAGTAAATCATCAGTTAATAAGTAGAGGGGACGAGGGGTAATATTAAACACCATATTGACATTTCTCCTTAATAAAAATAAGACCAAAGAAATTTGATAATCCTAATAGCAGTAATCACCCTGAATGGCATGCAACTGAAGCACATCACTTTGTACTGTAAGCATTGGTGGTAGACCAGATGACATCAACCCATGTGTGGGAATGCAAAATCAGTGATGTAAACACCCTGAATGGCATGGAACTGAAGCACATCACTTTGTGCTGTAAGCATTGGTGGTAGACCAGATGACATCAACCCATGTGTGGGAGTGCAAAATCAGTGATGGAACCAAAATGGCTAGGCAAGGTGACATCTAAAGCTGTCCTTGTACTTCACCTAGATATGGCATCGGGTGCTGATCTGACAGTGGGACAAGAGAGAGAGTCACCACAAACCTGCGGGCTTGCCGTCGATCTCGATATCAAAGTAGACCTTGTGGGTGACTTGCGTCAGGTCCTTCGCCTGAAACCCAGCACAATTTTTTCATGATGCATACATATCGATATCCATACAGAAAAAACCAAATCAGAATCCAAACACAACAGTTAGCTACTTGGATCCGCATATAACAGATTCAGACACCAGCGCGAGCGTCACAAATAATCAAATCGACGAACAGCTAGAGCAGTAACGCGTACTAATCAGATCAGATCGCAGAAACAAACACGCAGAGGGGGGAGAAGGATGGGGTGCAAACTATGGGCGGGTGGGCAGGGGACGAACGAGGAGGATGATGAGAACCTGGGCGAGCGTCAGGGCGGTGGCGGCGAGCGCGAGCCACAGGCACACCGTGGCTGGGCGCCAGGCCGCCCGGGCCGTCGCGCTCCTCCTCCACCCGCTCGGCGCCATCACCGATCCGCTCTCCTCCTCGTCGCCGCCGCCGATGAGGTCTACGGGATTTTGCTAGATCTGGTTTGTGTTGCCACACTCTGATGAACTGCAGTCCACGGGCCGCGACCAAATAAGGGGAGAGGCGAAGTCGCTGCGCTGGCTGACAAGTGGGGTAGGGGCGATAGGTGGGTCCGACATGTCAGTACGAGAGTCGGTTTGCTCTGTTCATTTGTTAGGTTCAGGACGGGGGACCCAAATTTACGGGCGCCCGCACGGAAGCCAACGCGCGGTCGATTTCCGACCGCGGTCCCCACTCCCACGTGCGCGGTCCCCGTTCCCGCAGTCAAAACACGTGCGGGCATCAGAGTGTGGTCTCCGCTGAAAAATGGTTAGCAGAAAAACATAAACAAAAATTTTTGACAAAAAATATTTTGAAAAAATAAACAAAAAAATTTTGAAACAAAACTTTTGGAGAAATTTTTTTGAACAAGATTAGGATCAGAAACTTTTCTAAAAAAATTGAATAGAAAAGTTTTGACAAACAAACTTAAGAAAAAGTTATAAAATTTTTTGAACAAAACATCAGAACAAAATGTTTTTGAAAAAAAACAGAAAAGAAATTTTTGAAGAAAATTTTCTGAACAAACTTGAGAAAAAAGTTAAACAGAAATTTTAATGATCAAAATAAGGAACAATTTTTTGAAAATCCTAATGAAAAGTTTAGAGGAAGATTTAGGATCAAAAAATTTGAAAAGAAAGGGAAAAAATCAGTCGGCCCTTACTCGGGCCTTCACGCGCCGACGCCATCCACGCGAGCTCGCCGCCACTACCTCCAGGCGTGGAGCTTCGTCGTGCGGCACCACCGCTCCCCGCGGGAAGGTCGCCATGGCCCCAGCCGCCAGCCTCGGATCCAGCCGAGCTGCTCTCCGCCGTCGCTCCCAGCGCAGCCGCAGGAGGAAGTCGTGCACCGCTGCCCACCGCGGCCAAGCTCAAGGCGGCAGCGCCTCCCCGGAGCTTCATCTTTGCAGGTCTCCTCCCGTTGGATGAATAGAAAGAGAGGAGGAGGAAGAGGTTGCGGACTTGCGGTCAAGCTGTGAAAGGAAAAGGAAGAGAGAGCAACGGGTCCCACCATGTGCTATCAAGCTACTGGAACAGGGTGGATGATTGACCGTGTGAGTAGGAAGTCACGGTTGATGATAAGATCAACATTGCGGTTCAGGACAGGTTTAACAAAAGTATAATGTTTTAAAGAAACTCGAGTAACATAGCAGAGGCGTGATGTCATTGTTATTAATTAATAAAAAGAAATACGGAGTAGGAGCTTAAATTTACCGACCTTTTTTATTTTTAGCTTTTTTTCCAAACATTCTCACAAAATACACTCGTAGGAGTAAGAATTCGAAAAATGAACCCTCACCTCGACTCAAGAGATCGTGCTAAATAGAAACAATAAACCTTGATTAACATTTGACAACAGTTGTTGATCATGGAGAAGTGAGTTTATATATTTAAATTGGAGTCCCAAAATTGAAAGTAAGCCTGTCGGAGGATGAAAAATATTAAGTCCAAAAATAGTTGCAGTTATCCCACTTTGAAACTCGTTTACGGAAAATTTTGTATGTAAGATGTGACCAACAACATGTAAAATGGAATCCATGAACTTTGATTACCATTTGACAATAATTTTTTATGGAAAAGAAGTGAGTTTATGCATTTAAAATGATACTTCAAAATTGAAAGTATTGTTGTCCTTTCACCTCGGCAGCACATATCACGACGCCGAGACATGTAAGCTCAGTGTCGTGATGTGTGGCGTCGAGGTCAAGGTCAATTTTTTGAATTCTAGGACCGTATTCGTGGAAATCTTTCACAAGGGTTAAAAAAAATTAAAAAATCGGTTAAATTTACTCCTCCATTCCATGAAGAGTGCAATCTTAATCTTGATTTTTCTAAGATAGATTAGTGGTAGCACGAAAAGACTTAAACGTAGATGATGGAAATTGATTGAGCTAGCTCAATTCTTCCTTACACGGTACTCCCTCTTATCCCCGTTTTAGCATTTCTACAATTTATAATTTTCACTATATATCTAGGCAATAAAAAATTGGGAAAAGTCTAATTTTCAACCTCCAACTATATGAGTCGATTTTCAACCTTCAACTACGAAACGGACAAAAGGGCCATCGAATCGTTAAAACCGGGCAAATTTGGCCCTTAGGGTGGTTTTGACGGTGGTTTTGCATTTTCTAGAAATTTCAGTTCTTTTTGATTTGGTCAAAATCCATAACTAATTCGTTTCAAATCTTAAAAAAATGAAGCTGATACCAACAGTTTTCTAAAAATGTAGGCCATTTGTTGGTACTCTATTTAGTGTTATTTACATAATATTTGTTGCTATTCTAGTATTTTATTGCTTGTAATAAAATACAAGGAACACAGACAACTAAGTTTCAAATAATGCCAAATAGAATAGCAATAGATAGGTTACATTTTTAGAAAAATTTGGCACCGATTTGATATTTTTCGATTTGAAATGAAATAGTTATGAATTTTTGCATTAAATCTAGACTTTTAAAATTTTTATAAATACAAAACCACTCTTCAAAACCACCCAAAGGGCCAAAATTGTCCGGTTTTGACAGTTCAATGACCCTCTTTGTCCGTTTTGTAGTTGATTAATCGAAAATCGACTTGTGCAATAGTTGGAGGTTGAAAATAGACTTTCCCTAAAAATTTAGAAATTTATAGAAATATCAAACGACTATAATTTGTGAGGAAAATAAACGACTACTATTTCAGATGGATGGTGTATTACTAATTTTGTATCGCTCCGAAGAGAAAGCGTTGTCCATGTTAAGTTAAATCACGTTTAAGAAAGAATTAGATAATGAACGAACAAATATTGGATGATGGAATTTGAACTTAACGTTTGAGTCACCGAACAATATGGAAATTGAACTTAACGTAGATAATCAAACGTAGATGGTGGAAAATTGGAAAAGACTCAAACGTAGCCGATCTCCGACTCAAAAATTAGATAATGAAGTAAACTTATCACCGAGATCAGCTCCAACAAAGAAAAATCGGCAACAATTGCACACCACACTACACAAAAGAATCACGTTTGATTTCTCAATAGGAGTGAATACAATGTGCTTCCATCAAAGTAAGTATATGCCTGATCAAATTAAAGGAGGGGGCGTATGTGCACGGATCATCAGTTCAGTTCATTAGAGTTACAGTTCATCATCATGGAGCTGTCCACTGTTAACTATGACGACTCTGGCCTTGGGGACGCCGGTCGCCTGCCCCTGGGCTTCGATCTCGTGGACGACGTCCATCCGTCCACCACCTGGCCGAACACGACGTGCTTCCCGTCCAGCTTCTTCGGCAGCCTTTGCAAGAACAAGAAGAAGACAGTAGGATCAGCCAACACAAAAACCATCTAAAAAAGGTGGGGGGAAAAGTCTCATGTAGAAATTGCAATTGTTGGACTGCCTAATGCTCATGGTGATTTTATTTACCGGCTTCCTTTGACAGTGGTGATGAAGAACTCGGACGAGTTGGTATCCTTGTCGTAATTGGCCATGGACAGAGTACCTGCAGCGCAACGCAACGCAGTTGATCGGAAACGCATCAGCGCAGCTCCGATCTGCTCGACCAGTGAAAGGTTAGTCGAGAGGGGTGCGCGTGTAGTCACCGGAGTGAGTGTGGTTGAGCTTGAAATTCTCGTCGGGGAACATCCCGTTCCCGCCGTAGATGGACTCGCCGCCGGTTCCGTTGAAGTTGATGAAGTCGCCTCCCTGGATCATGAACTCCGGGATGATCCTGTGGAACGTGGATCCCTTGTAGTAGAGAGGCTTCCCGAACTTGCCAATGCCTTTCTCCCCTGCATACAAGTGGAGGTGATGTATCGTTCACTATATATCCAAACGGATTTATATATGCAGTGTCTTTAAATTAAAGGTTCTTTTTGAACAAAATTTTAAAGGTTCTTGATACATATGAGGAAGAAAGTGTGATATTTTGTTGAAAAAACAATGTTCCAAAAATATTTGTTCAGTATTTGGCATGATGATGAATTAGAAAAAGCAATACCTGTGCAAAGCGCTCGGAAATTCTCTGTACAGGAAAAGGAAAGAGTTAGCACTTGTGTCAAATCTCATAAGTCAGTAAGCAAAACAGTAACACGCATTTTGTACCTGCAGTTTTAGGAACCGTCTCCCCAAAAAGCCCAAAGATGATCCGGCCTATGATATGGCATTGGCAACCAGATAATCCAAAAGTTTGGTTACAATTCAGAGCATGAAAAAGAATCACTAATCGAAATGTAGGTGGTGACCATGCATGACAAGCCAAACCAATCAAACCGGCAAATCTCCTCTCACTCTTAGTGTCGGATTTTGACGGTGTTCTTCACCGTGCGTGCACGAACCTGTGGGCTTGCCGTCGATCTCGATATCGAAGAAGGTCCTGGCCGTGATCTTCCTCAGGCTCGGGTCATGTCCAGTATGCGCCTGAACAGCAACGCCGGCATGAGCAAAGGAAAAATTATTCCATCCGAAAGACGTCGACGCGAGTGACGTGATGGATTCAGTGGTGGACGGGCGGCGACGCTCACCTGGGCCAGCGTCAGGGTGGCCGCGGCCGCGGCGAGCGCGAGCCACAGGCCGCACAGCGCCGCGGGGCTAATCTTCCTCGACGCCATCGTGGGATCGCCGCCGCCTCTGATGATTCCTTCTCTTCGCCGGCGAGCTTCTTGTTATTCTCCCCCTCCTGCAGCGTACGTACGTCCTCGGTGGTGCTTATAAGGAGGGCTGCCGCGCTGGCTGACCGGTGGGCCGGGCAGAAATAGTGAACGTCGTCGGAGCTGTCTGTTGGCTACAAATAGACGGTCGTTAAACGGCTTGCCCGAATTACTATTTACAGCAGGTTCCATAAAAAAATATACTATTTTGCAGATCATCAACAGACTGGGGAACTTGCTAATAAATTCAAATGTTTGAATGGTTGGGAGCATGTGCATCAAATTCAAATGGCTGGCGGCTGGCGCCCAGTACTAAGTTCCCGTGATAAATTAAAATTTGCAAAGGAAATGCTTGAATGCTAATCAACACAAACCATATCCCAAGCAGGGCATCGAGCGGGAATCATCCGAGTAGGGAAATAGATCGAAGCCCCGGCTATGTCTTATGCCTCGCTTGTTGCACGTATTACTACTGCATACTTGCAGTGGCGAAGTTTGCTCCTAAACTCAGGGTTTATTTGGAGCAAGACATATTTTAAAAATCTAAAATCTAGAACATGGGGTGCCTCCAAACCACGACAGATTCTGACCCGGATCCTAGAAGCTAGATTTAAAAATTCTGAGAATCTTTTTCTAAGATGTCCAAAATACGTTTTTCATTAAGAGAGTGAGAAAATATTCCAAAGTTACCAGTTTGAAAAACAGAGAACAAGTGAAAAACATACATCACAGATTACAAAATTATGATAATCCTAAAAGGTGCTCAAGGGTAGCTTCCTCCTAGAGGCGGACCTATGTTAAGCCCACTGAGGGCACATCCCTCACCCAATATTTTGAAGCAAAGGTTACCAACCTATTTTGAAGCAAAGACTGAATATCTATACATTATTAAAATGTATAAGTTTCATAAATTTTAGTTTTTTTAAATGTGCCCCCACTCAAATCCTAGCTTGGGTCTGCTTCAGCTTCCACCAGCTCCGTACCATGGGCATAAAAAGTGTCTATCTGCAAATAGGAGATCCATACATAGGGGAGGGCGGCGGGGGCTTCTTTCCGAGAACTCCATTAGAATCAAAGGAGTAGGATGAGACGAAAAGAAAGAATAATAAGAGGAAGAAAATGGTGTAGATGGAGGAGGAGGAGGAAGCAAGCCCCTGTCGCCGGGCCGGCCCGTGTCGGCGTCTCTCCTCCGCCTCCGGCGGCTCTCTCGGCGTCGGCGGCCTGCCCACGGCACCTCCCTCCCTCCCTTCCCTCCGCCTTTCACCGCCCGCCCTAACCCTAGATCCGGGTGGGTCGTTGCCCACCTCCTCAGCCGCCGCCCTCCGGGTGGGGCTCGCCGTCGCCGCCTCTGCGGGTGGGCCGCGCGTCGCCGCCCCCTCTTCTCTCTGACGGGCCGGCGACCTCCTCCCCTTGCGACGCCAACGGCCCTCCACCTCCGGGGACTGTTCACCCCTCTCCCCGCCGCCCGGATCTGCCCTCTCTCTCGCGGATCGGCGCGGGCGCTGCGTCTGTGAGCCTCTCCCGTCGCGTGGGGTGCCGCCGCCACCGCCGGAACCCTAGCTGGGTTGGTGGGCCCGGTGGCGCGCCTCGGCGCGTCGCGCCCCCGCCTCCATCCTTCCTCCGCATCTCCACCGCTGGCGGCGTGGGCGATTCGTGGTGGCCCTTGCGGCGCTGGATCCTCCTCCGCACGTCACCGTCGGGCCCGCGCAACCCATGATTCTGCGCCCGATCTGCCGCCGCCCGCTCGGCGACCCGCCAACCCGCCGCGGTCGCGGGCGTTCGACGACAACAACGACCCCCTCCTCTTCGCCGGTTGTGGGCGCGGACACCCCTCCACGCCAGTGGCAGGTGGCTCGTCGGCGGCCCTTGGCGGCGGCGACGACGCCCCCCGATGGCGCCCTCCTCCCTTCTTGCGCGCCGCTCCTTCGACACCCTGCGCTTCTTCGTCGCCGCTCGTGCTGCTCCTCCTCCTTGGCGGCCCCGTCGGCGACCCTCTCCGTTCCGCCGCCTCCTCTACGCCCCGGCCCCCAGCCCGCCGGTTCTTCGCCATCGTCGTCCTGTGTTGTCGTCGATCTACTCTTCCCGCCATCTCTGACCGCTGTGTGGGTGGGTAGTGCCGCTCGCTTGCGTTGGTGTCGCCCCGGTTCACTGGTTGCCTTCCCATCGGTGCGCCTGCTGCCCAAGCCTTGAAGATCGGCGGTGAGGAGTTGGTCTTGGGGTTCGGTGAAAGCTTTGCGACCTCGGTCGGGTGTCGGCACCCTCGGTGTAGCTTCCCTCGTTAGAGGCATTGTCTTTACGTCCCAATTCCATTTGGTCAGCCCGGTGAAGACTGGGTCCGCTCCCGCGGACGGGACGATGGCGGCTCGTGCTCCCTCCTTGGTGGCATCGTCCTGCGTGACATCTTCGTTCGTTCTTCGTTGACTTGTGTTGTAGCCTCCCGGTGATGAGCTAGTGTTCCGGGTGCCCTTTTGTGCAGGCTAGGCTTCGCCTTCTTCTTCTTGTTCGGTGTGGTTGTGGTGTTGGGTTTCCTCCTCTCCTTCTACTTCTTTCGGTCGATAGACCTTGTATTCGGCGCTTTGGGGTTTCTCCTAAAGCTGCTTCGTTGTAACTTTTCTCCTCTCTTAATGAAAAACGTGCTTTGCACATCTTAAAAAAAAGATTGTAGACCTACTTCCGCCACTGCCTGTGTCGGTGTTTTAGACCGGCAACCTACCAAGGGAAGTACCCGAGGTAGATGAATGTGGCCTCGCCGAGATCGGTAACTCGAAGGAGAGACACGTGGCACACAATTTAGACAGGTTCGGGCCGCGAGGTGCGTAATACCTAAATCTGTATCTTTGCGTAGCTCTGGATTGATTTGGTGTGTTTACAAGATGATGCGGATGAAGAGATAGGGGTCCCTGCCTCGCCTTATATAGTCCGGGAGGCAGGGTTACAAGTCGGTTCCCCAGAGGGGTACTAGTCGTGTACGACTAGGAGTACTCTTCATGGATCCGGACATGTATAGCTTCCTAACCGAGTACTAATCCCCTGTAGGTCTTGCGCTCCACGCCAGCAGGTGTCGTGTTGCCCAAGTCGAATAGTCCCAGGGGCCCACGGAGTAGTCGGTCCCAGTACCCACCTGAGTAGTGGGCCCAAGGATGTCTGTACGACAAGCCCCCGAGTACTTTGTAGTCGAGCAGGATGTCTTCGAGTAGTCTTGATGGCATTGGCGAGTAGTCCTTGAGCGTCTCCGAGTCCCACAAGCCGAAAGTCCTCAAGAGTGCTTGAATCATCCCAGGTGGAAGGTACTCCGGTGATCTTTGAGTAGTCTTGAAGTCTTCTCGAGTAGTTCTCAAGCGTCCCCGAGTGCTTCTCTCGAAGGTTTTCAATAGTACTCGTGTTGTCTTGATGAAGAACCATATGGAAAATGCGATTCGAAGAATCGCATTCCATATGGAATGTAGCCCCGAGCCTTAGGTCGAATCGCAGATTCAAGGCCGAGGGTCAATCAAGTTCTCGCCAATCATACCCGAAAATCGGAGAAAAACCGAAGGACACGTGGCACGGAGCCCCCGAGCCTTGAGTCAGTACTTTCCTCGAATTGAAGGGTCATCTTGATGTAGAATATGTCTAGGATCTTGAACTGAGTAGCCCATCAATCCGCCGGATGTAGTCGAGCCCCCGAGACTGAGAGCATCGATCTTGGAATATGAAGAGTCAGTGCCGCCGAGTCACCCTGGCGCTTATCCGCCTGCTCGAAACGAACCGCCGATGAGTTATAAATAAGCGGTGAACCCTTAGGGTTTTGCACTCCCGGTAGCATTCCCAGATTAGATCTCGAGTGAGTGCTCCCTTCGCTCCTCTGCCATCGCCGCGAGTGTAGATTAGATCTTGCGCCGCCGTAGGCCGCCCACCTCCATAGCCCCGAGCGATGCGGAGTGAAGACTCCGTGACTTGGAGGATGAAGGCATCCCCTAAGAGCTCAAGACCGCGTCGAAGAAGAGGAGCCGTGATGAGGTCGGAGATGCCGGCCAGTCATCACCGTCGTCGCCCTCCACCCCTCGCCCCAATCCGGCGAAGGAATGGAAGAAGGTGAAGTTGAAGACCGAGGACCTCCTCGCCTTGGTCTCAGCCGCCGATTCCTCCTCATGAGAAGGAGATGGATCTCTGGCGCCTTTGCCACCAACGACCATATCCAATGGAGAAGAACCGGACG
Source organism: Cenchrus purpureus (assembly GCA_022644695.1). Lineage (NCBI taxonomy): Eukaryota > Viridiplantae > Streptophyta > Magnoliopsida > Poales > Poaceae > Cenchrus > Cenchrus purpureus. The sequence continues at coordinate 46,807,632 of CP053458.1, forward strand.
AGATCCCAATGTTCGCGCGGTTTGTGGAGCGCGGACTTGCGCTGCCGGCCAGCGACTTCTTCAAGGGACTTCTCAGGTACTACGGCATCGAGTACCTCAATCTCAACCCTAATGGGATCTTCCATGTCTCCATCTTCGTACATTTCTGCGAAGCCTTTTGGGGATCAAGCCCCATCGGATTTTGTTCCTAAGTTCTTGGGTGAAGCCGCATACCAAGCTCAAATGACCCGCGGTAGTGAGGTGCCGGATCCGGTAGAGAGACGCCGACCAGTACTTGCCGTACAAGCTGATTGACTCCAACCAAGACTGGAAGGCGAAGTGGTTCTACATCTGCAACCACCATCCCGAGAGCCGGGCCGAGCGGGCATCAAGCACGCGTGGTGGAACACGGAGCCCACCATGCAGGAAGGAATTCAGCCGGAGTTGCTGAAGAAGATCAAGGCCTTGGGAGGCCGGACCGAGGGCCGAGCAGTGGCCTTCAGTTTCATGAAGAGGAGGGTGCAGCCCTTGATGGCACGAGACACCCTCGGGTACCAGTACATGGGCAACGAAGACTCCTCTCGGATGCCCGGCTTCGAAGTCGAGGACGACGTCATCATCGAGAGGCTGGGCAGGATCTTCAAGGACATGCCGCCGTACACACCATGCCCAGTGTCCGAGTACTCGCGGCTCAGCCGCCAAACCAAGTCAGTAGTCGTGACATAAGCCCCCGAGTACTGTTTAGCCTGAAGTAGTCGTACTCACGCATGCTGTATGTTGTAGGGTGATGTGGCGAAGTACATCTCCGTCCCACCCTCCCCTCCGCGACTTGAAGGACAAGCGCAGGGGAAGAGAGAAACCAAAGCGAAGGAACGCCGCGAAGTCGGTGAAGGCGACGATGCCATCGTCATCGAAGACAGCTCTGATGACGAGGATGAAGAGACGCTGCAGCAGTGATTCCAGCTCCGCTCGAGGTTCAGCCGGGCTGGGATGCCTAATATCCCCGTCATCGAGAAGCCAACTAGCCTGGAGGCTAGCTTACCAGCGCCGCCCAGGAAGCCGCGCAACGTGGCGCAGAAACACGCCGTCAAGAAGCTGAAGATCTCAGAAGCCACCAGCCAAGATGTGAGTACCACGACTAGAGTAGTCGAGTACAGCCGATGATTATTCTGATGTTGACAACTTGTCTTGTAATGTTGCAGGATATCCTCGCACCCGCTGATCGTGGCAATGAGGACGTCCTGGAGACGATGGGGGCGGGAGAGGAGTATCGACCGCCTCCGCCCATCAAGAAGCCTGCGCCGTGAGCGGCACAACAGGAGACCGGCGCCGTAGAGTTGCGAGCATCGATGGAAGAAGGATGCCCTCCTCCGCGTGAGAGCAGCGGAGGAGGCTCTGCCGGCAATCGCTGAGGAGGGCATATAGTCGATATCGCCAGCATACTAGGCGCTCCGACCGTGACCGTGGTGCGGTCAACCCTGTAAGTTCTCTGAACTCCCGAGTAGTTGTGTAATCGTCAAGCTTGCATTGTTGACTGGATACTTCATGATGCAGGAAATCCACGGACTTGTCGTGGGATGGTGGGGAAACAAGCGCCCTCGGAGAAGACCGCTCGAGTGCGAACCTACGCCACCACCATAAACTGGAGCCGCAGTGGAGCCAGCGCTTGAAGAGGCCACCTTGGTCGAAGGTATGCTTCCTGACACCATGAGTAGTTATTGTGAAGGGTAGTTGTAGTCGTTGATTTGACTTCTTGTACTGATCCTGACAGGAGCACAAGCCGAAGGAGCCTCGATCCCTGAGGCTGTAGCCATGGAGATATGGCGGCCGGAGACGGAGTCCACAGAACCGGTTGTTGGGGCAACGGCAGAATGACCTGCCGGGACTACGGTAGCCCCGAGCCGAGCGCCGTGAGGGCGTTGATCCGCTCCCGAGGCAAGCACGGATGTAGTTGTCCGTGAGCCAATCATAGAAGAGGTCGCGTCGCTTCGCTCGGTGCCCATGCCAGAGGCGGCGTCGCCAAGTCGTGGAGGACTCGAGTTGCTGGAAGACAATCTTGTTGATCCAGCCGTTGTCGCTCTGAGCATGGAGTCATGGCGCCGCACCGAGCAGTGGGTCAAGGTACGATGCGAGTACCCTTGATTAGTCTTGCTTTGTGAGTATCGTACTCATTTGTCTGCCTTGCGCAGACGTTGTGGAGAGGTCCCGCCGTAAGTCTCGAACTTCAGAAGGGATATGGCACGGTTCTTCGTTCAAGGCTTAGAGAAGGAGCTGGACAAATCGAAGAAACATGCCGCTCTGCTCCAATCCAAACTGGAAGGCGCCTTTGCCCAGCACTACAACGAGGTGACATGCAGGCGAAGAGGGACGACTTGATCCGAAAAAACAAGTCGTTACGAACAAAGGTATGTCTTCCGAGACATTGAGTACTTATTGTGGTACTTTATGAGTGTCGACCTTGAGATGAGTTGTCTGCGGACTTGAGGCAAGGTTGACCGGTGAGGCGTCGGAGCGGACCTCAAGAACATCGTGTCTTGAGGACCGACAAAGAGAGGTACTTGAGTACAATGCGCGATTGAGCCATGAGTGTATCTACCACATGGAGCTCCGTGAAGCCTCGGTTGTGACCTTGTCAATTGCTATAAATCTCTGCGAAGCTCAATGAAGATGAGAAGCTCGAGGCCGGTGAAGAGCTTGAGGAAGCCGCCGCCCATTGCGAGGTTCTGGTGCCACATCCGGGCGGGTCGAAGATTGCGCCACTGGTGGATAGGCTGAAGGAAGCCCCCGGGCGCTTGGCGACATACGTCAAGCATCTGGCGAAGTCGATCCCAAACCAGGTGTTGGCGTATATGAAGTCGTATTTCCCAAAGTCTGGTGGATGTAGTGGCCGTGGACTTGCGACAAGCTGCAGCGATAGCGACAAGGTTCTCCTCGAAGAGATGGCGCCCATTGCTGAACAAGTGGCGGAGAAGCTTAATCTCCAGTAGATGTACCTGTAGAGGTAGCTTAGGGTAATTCATGTAAAACAAACAAAGTAGTTAGTAACTTGTTTGAGTTATCAATGAAAGTTGTCCACGCCTTGTATATGGAATGAGTACTCATGGCCGTCACTTGCAGCGAAGTGCGCGGAGTACCAAACCATGGAGAAGTCGTGAGTAGTAGTACTCGGTAAAGTATGCCTAGTTGGAAGGCACAGTAAAGAAGTTGAGTAGAATCAAGCTTTATTCGATGAATAAGTACACCGGATGGCCGGTGGTCGCTTTACAAGTGTAGTGCCAGACGTGAGGCGCCTACGGCTAAGTGGTTGCTAGGGCCCTTGAGCCGCTTACAGCTGAAGATCCGTTAGTAGCCGTATAGGCTGGATCTAGAGTACATGGTCTGTAGACCGCCGCTAGAGTCCTCAGTGCTCTGAGCAGCCCAAGATCCATTAGTAGCTATTGATGTTGGATCTTGGAAAAAGGTAGTCCAGAGACTAGTGCTAGGATCGAGAGGCCGCTTACAGCGAAGAGTCCGTTGGTAGCCGTATAGGCTGGACCCGTAGAAGAGTAGTCGAGTGGCTACGTGTAGAAGCGACACAGCTGGTCGACGTTCCACGAGTTGTTGATGGGCTCGCCTTCAAGTGTTTGGAGGCGATAGGAGCCTGGTCCGGTCACCTTGGAGACTGAGAAGGGACCTTCCCAGGGCGAGCTGAGCTTGTGTAGCCCATCCGTGTTCTGGATACGACGGAGGACCAGATCACCGACGTTGAAGGAGCGTTCCTTGACGTTGCGATCATGGTAGCGTCGGATACCCTCCGTACCTTCTTGGATCGGACGAGGCGGCAACAGCCGGGCTTCTTCGAGGCTGTCGATGTCAACCCGTCTGCTGTCTTCAAAGATGCCTTCGTCGTATTGTTCTACTGCCGGGGATTCCCACATCACATTGGCGGGTAGAATAGCTTCGGAGCCGTAGACCGAGTAGGCGACTCAGTGGCTTGGTAGGTTGAGTACGAAGCCCCCAGAGTGCATTGGGTAGTTCCTTGATCCACTTGCCTCCTTTGGTGTTAGCTGCGTCGTGCAATCGCTTCTTGAGGGCGCCGAGTACCAAACCGTTGGCGCTCAACCGCCCGTTGGCGCGTGATGCGTGGGTGGGCGATCGAAACGTCTTGGACGTCGATCCATTGTTCGCATTGGTTGTTGAAGTTGGAACCCAAGTCTGATGATGCGATGGGGTGGCAGTAGCGATGCACGAGTTCATCCAAGAAGTCGAGTACTACTGTCGGCCTTTGGGCAAGTAACCGGCTTGACTTCAACACACTTGGTGAACTTGTCGATGGCCACCAAGACTCTGTTGAATCCTCCCGCGCAGCTTGGCGAGGTCCGATCATGTCGAGCCCCAGCAGCAAAGGGCCAGTTGGTGGTATGGTGACTAGCTTGTAGGTCGGGACGTGTTGTTGCTTAGCGAATAATTGACATCCTTGGCACTTTCGACGAGTTCTTGAGTCGGCCGGCGTGGGCCGAGAAAGCTCGCCGGAAAGCCTTGCTCACCAGCCGTGCGAGAAGACGCGTGGTTGCCGCAGACGCCTTGTGGATCTCCTCCAAGATGTCCTTGTCTTCATCCCGAGGTATGCACTTCATGAGTACTCGAGTGGCACCTCACTGTAGAGCTTGTCTCCGACTAGTACGTAGGTCTTGGCTCGTGGACGAGTTGTTCGGCCATGTTCTTGTCGGAGGAACCTTCGCTTTCGTGGATGTAGTCGATGAAGGGTTGTCTCCGATCCACGTCGATCATCATGACCTCCTGGCGGGACCGTGGTGGCACGGTGCGGTGGGTGCGCCGACTCGGGATGGATGGCGGCGTGAAGCTCGTGGGCGAAGACTCCGGCGGGTACTGGCGAGTAGAACCAAGATTGACAGACGTCCGCAGCAACGTTGTTGTCGCGGACGACGTGGTGGAACTCGAGACCATAGAACTTGTTCTCGAGCTTGCGGACTTCGACGATGGCGTCCATATTCTCCTTGTTGCGCTCCCAAGACTTGTTGACTTGGTTGATGACCACCTGCAGTCGCCAGTAGACTAGTAGTCGCTGATGCCCAAAGTGAGATTGCGGCGAGCCGTGCAGCAGCCGTACTCGGCCGTTGTTTGAGATCTTCCGGAAGATCTGCGGGGCGTACTTGAGTTGTTCGCCCTTTGAGAGATCAAGAGTACCCACACTGCGCCCTCGAGCTTGAGTGAGCCGTCAGTACATCACCCAATGCTCGCCGCTCTGTTGGGGTTGTGGCGATTCTCCCGCCACTCGCCATGAAGTCGACTAGTGCTTGAGACTTGATAGCGATGCGTGGCTTGAAGTCGATGTTGAGGGCGCCAAGTTCGACCGCCCACTTGGAGATTCTTCCAGTAGCATCTTGATTGCGGAGGATGTCGCCGAGGGGATAGTCGGTGATGACGACAATCGAGTACTCCTGGAAGTAGTGTCGTAGCTTCCGCGAGGTGATGAGTACGCGTGAGTAGTAGCTTCGGACCACCGGTATCGTAACTTGGACTCACAGCGGGACCTCGGCGGACGACCGTAGTCGGGCGGGTATGCGTGGCCTTCTTCCTACCGCTCGACAACGATGGCAGTACTGACCACGTGGGTAGTCGCAGTGAGGTAGAGCAGCAGCTGCTCCTTTTTGCGAGGAGCCGTGAGGACCGGTGGCTTGACAGAAGTCTTTGAGTCGCGAGAGCTTGATCGCCTCCGCGTCCACACGAACTTCTCTTGATGCTTGAGTAGTTTGAAGAAGGGTAGTCCCGGTTCTCCAAGCTTCGAGATAAATCTGTTCAGGGCCGCCATGCACCCGGCCGCCACGGACATCCTTGATGCAGGTTGGAGCTTTCATATTGGTGATGGCGGAGATCTTCTCGGGGTTGGCTTCGATGCCGCGATGGCTGATGATGAAGCCGAGTAGTTTCCCGGATGGTACGCCAAAGGCGCACTTGTTGGGATTGAGCTTCCATTGGTACTCTCGCAGGATGCGAAAGTCTCTTCAAGATCGGCGATGAGCGTATCGGAGTTTCTGGTCTTGATGACCACGTCATCCACATAGGCTTCGACATTCTTGTTGAGCTGCTTCTTGAAGCAGGCCTGGATAGCTCGCTGGTAGGTAGCGCCAGCGTTCTTCAACCCGAACGACATTGTCGTGTAGCAGTAGGCGCCGAACGGGGTGATGAACGCGGTCTTCTCCTGGTCTTCTTCCTTGATAGCGATCTGATGGTAGCCGGAGTAGCGATCGAGGAAGCGGGCGGTCGCGCCCTGGAGTCGATGACTTGATCAATCCGCGGCAACCCGAAGGGGTCCTTGGGGCAGTGCTTGTTGAGGTCGGTGTAGTCGACGCACATCCTCCACTCGTTTGTGTTCTTCTTGCGGATGGGGACGGGGTTGGCGAGCCACTCAGGATGGAAGACTTCTCGGATGAAGCCAGCCGCGAGTAGTTTGGCGAGTTCCTTCTTGATGGCATCCGTCGTCGTCGTGAAAGCGGCGAGGTGTTGTCGCTTGGGGGTAGCTTTAGGGTCGACGTTAAGTGAGTGCTCGATCAGCCTCCTAGGCACACCTGGCATGTCCGCTGGCTTCCACGCGAAGATGTCTCGGTTAGGAGGAAGGCGACGAGCGTCTTCCTATTTCGGTCGAGCCCGCCCGATCATGGTAGTCTTGCTGCATGCCGCCCGTCCCAAGGTCGATGGCCTTCACCGCACTTCCTCTGTGGTGAGGCTTGTTTGCGGTGTCGGTCTTTTCAGGTATCTCGAGTTCGATTGGGGCAATCTTCTTGGACGCGGCAAAGATTTCCATCATTGCGTTGGGTACTTGATTAGTCGCTGCGAGTTCCACGGCTTCGGTGTCGCAGTCGAAAGAAATCTTCAAGTCCCCTTGCGGTGAGTACTCGGTGGGACTTGGCATTTGAGTACCAAGTAGGTGTAGTGAGGCACCACCATGAACTTGGCAATGGTGGTCTGCCGAGGATGGCATGGTAGGAGAGTTTGAAGTCCGCAACCTCGAACTTGATGTACTCGGTGCGGTAGTTCTCCCTTGAGTCCCCGAAGGTAACTGGCAGGACCACTGAGCCAAGTGGTATAGCCGTGTTACCAGGGACGATGCCGTAGAAGGGTGACGCGCTCTTGGTGAGCATGTCGGTGATGTCGAGCTTCATCTTCTTCAAGGTCTTGGTGAAGAGGACATTGAGTCCACTCCCGCCGTCGATGAGTACCTTGTTGAGTCTGGAGCCCGCGACTACGGGTTTCGGGGCGAGTGGGAAAGCGTCTGGCTCAGAAGCTTGTCCATTGATCCGCGCGGGAGAAGGTGATGGGTACCTCCGACCACCTCAGAGGTGTCGGTACCGCTGGTTCGATGTTCAAGACTTCTCGTCGAGTGACCTTCTGAGATCGTCTGGTGGGTAGTCCGCCGAAGAGGACATTCACCGTCTTGTCGGGTTCTTGGAAGTCGCCGTTCCTTTGTCGACTTTTTTCTTGCCCTTCTTGTCGTGAGGAGGCCGTGGCTCGGGAATATCCTTGAGTGGTCGCCGGAGTTGGTAGCACTGGTCGGTGGTGTGATTGCCATCCAGATGCCACGGGCACTTCTCCTTGAGCAAGTCTCTGAAGCCGCCCGAGGTCTTTTTCGAGTTGTCCTTGCAGGCGTTGTATAGCCTTGTTGTGTATTGTGCAGCTTGCGTTTGCGGTTGGAGCTCGAGTAGTAGTTGTTGTTGCGACTCCCTTGATCCTTGTTGTTGTTATTTCCGCCCGTGTTGTTTTTGCTCTTGCCGTGAATGGAGTCGTACTTGGCGTTCGCCTTATCCTCTTCGTCGGCCCATGATGCGATCATGTCCTTGAGCTTGGTGATAGAACTCGGGAGGCGGCGACCGAAGTCTTCGAAGGTGCGACGGTGATAGAGCCCGTCTTGGAAGAGGTCGATGACTTCTTTGTCGGTGACGTCGACTACGGTCGCGCGCTTGTCGAAGAAGCGCCGCATGTACTGGCGGAGCGTCTCGCCTTGTTCTTGCTTGACCATCGCCAAGTCCATGCGAGTACCGGCGCCCATGGCGCCCGTGAAGTTCTTTGGTGGCGAGCCTTCAGGTGATCCCACACGTCGATCGAGTTCTTTTCGGTGACTCGAGCCATGTGAGTGGAGCTTGATCGAGCGAAGGAAGAAGAGGCACTGCGTCATTGTTGCCAGTTTTCGATGGCGGCTGTATGAGACACCGAGCCATCGAAGGTCTTGCTTCGCGTCGTACTTGGAGATCCCGAGAGGTTTGAATTTCTCAGGAAGAAGCAGGTTGCGAAGTCTTGCAGAGTAGGCGGGGAAGCCGTCATCGCTTGCTTGATAGCCTTCTTGTGGCGGATCTCGTCGATCCTGTGGCGAGCGTCATAGCCGCCACGTGCGCGTTGGTGGCGTGGCTATTCGCGTGGCCTCGGCCTCGCGATCGCCGCCGCCACCAGCTCTTCTGCGGTGCCATGGGATGAACTTCCCGCGCCACCACCACCGCCGCCGACTACCTCGGCGGCGCGACTACCTCACGGCGCCGCTGTTGCCACCAGAGGGTCCTCCACCGAGGCCCTAGGCGGTTGGGATTTGGTGGTGTTCACCACGAACGGTTCGTCCGTCTGCCGGGCTGCGACTAGTGGCTTCGTGGTTTCTCGGGAGGCGGGCGACCACGGTTGTCGACTCGCATGAAGTAGGCGTCTTGACAAGCTTGGCGATGACTTCGCTGCGGTGCGTGCTATCGTGGTGATAGACATGAGGCATTGTTCGGGGGTGGTGTGTACCCGGTTGGCAACTTGATCCAGAGCCTCATTGAGGTTCCGGATGGGGAGAGCTTCCGAGACGCCGTGCGTCGATCGTTCCGCTTCCTGTTGCGGTCACGCCGAGCGTTCTTGTCTTCGGTAGTCTCGTTCGGAGGTGCGTTTGCGGACAACTCATCCTCCGAGATGTCGTCAAGGTACGGTCGATCTTCCGAGGTCCCAACATCTCCGGCCGCCATGAAGACTTCACGGTCAGGAGTGCAGAGGCCGGAGTCGGTAGTCGCCACCTCAGTGGGTGTGTGATCGTCTTCGTTTGGAGCCAGCGGGGTCCCCTCCTGGAAGGGGAGTGTATCGAGGTAGGCGACGCAGCGTGAGTTGTCGTCCGTCAGGTCTGCGGACTTGCAATCGGGCCGGTAGACGAATCTGCCGGCGGGAGTAGATGTAATGACCAAGCCGCGTAGGCTCCGCGGTTCCTCGGTCCTGTTGAGCTCGGACTTGGACTCGATTGGGTCCGAACGGAAGTCGAACTCGTAAGAAGAGTCCGAGTAGTAGCCGGGTGCGGTGTTGGAGTCCGAGGAGTACTCGGAGACAATCTCCTTGCCGGCCCGCCAGGCGGCGCGAGAGTTTCGCGTGGGCCCCGCTAGAGTTGCAGAGGCCGGGGAAGTGCTCGTGGAGGGGGACCGTTTCACACGATGGCTCGGGAGCTGGCTCGCATGACACGATCCAGGGCGACGTCGAGTTCGAGTTGGAGGCAGATCCAAGCTCGAAGTCGGCGACTTGGTTGCAGAGCGAAAATTTGCCGAATTTTTTGACGAGTGGACCCGTGACGACTTCGGGAAGCGTCACGAGCCCGGTCTCCGGGTCCGAGGTCATGGTGAGGTAGCGCTGAACGATCCGCGCCGTCGCTGGTGCGAACCGGAGCCGAAGAAGAAGGTGTCGCGGTTGAAAGCGGCGGTTGGCTTGATGACGATTGAAGCCGTCGAGTTCGCCATGTGATCTTCGAGATCCCCACCGCGCCCGGTGTCGGTGTTTTAGACCGGCAACCTACCAAGGGAGTACCGAGGTAGATGAATGTGGCCTCGCCGAGATCGGTAACTTTCGAAGGAGAGACATGGCACACAATTTAGAGGTTCGGCCGCGAGGTGCGTAATACCCTCGTCCGTATGCTGCGTAGCTCGATTGATTTGGTGTGTTTACAAGATGATGCGGATGAAGAGATAGGGGTCCCTGCCTCGCCTTATATAGTCCGGGAGGCAGGGTTACAAGTCGGTTCCCCTGAGGGTACTAGTCGTGTACGGCTAGGAGTACTCTTCATGGATCCGGACATGTATAGCTTCCTAACCGAGTACTAATCCCCTGTAGGTCTTGCGCTCCACGCCAGCAGGTGCCGTGTTGCCCAAGTTGAGTAGTCCCAGGGGGTCATGGAGTAGTCGGTCTCAGTACCCACCTGAGTAGTGGGCCCAAAGATGTCTCTACGACAGCCTGCAAACAACTACAAAATCAGCTTCTAGAATCTAGGATCCAAACAACACCATTTAGAGTTTGTCTAAAATCTAGATTCTGAAAATCCATCCAAAATCTAGATTATCCAAATTCACAATCTAATCCAAATGGACCCTTAGCAGGAAACCATAGAGAACAAGACTATTTTTTATAACCATGAAGTCAAATGATAGGGGCTAATTGAGTTTGCACAAGTTTTTCTTTACCTTCTTGATGCAATCTCCATCAATACATACTTGATACTTCCCCATCTCAATATAAGTGCACAACTAGTCAAATCTTTAATATACCTAAGCAGAGGATTTTAAAACACACCCCCCAATTGAGGCACGTCAGCAGGAATATCTTGGGTGTTGGATCGCACGTAGATGGCTCGGATCCATCTAGGAGGCTCGACAATTTTACAGAAAAGCCCTCAAACTTTACCGAAATTGATATGCAGTCCAGCCCATACTAAGGTAATTTTATGAAAACCCCCTCAAATGTTATAGAAATAGCATATGCTCAAGCCACCTCTCATGAAGTTTTATAAAAACTCCCTCAAGCTTTGAAGAAATGCCAAGAGAACTGCTAATTTAAAAAAAAATCCCCGTCAAACTTTATCAAAATTAAACTGTACTCGAACCACTACTCCGATAATTTAATGAAGTCCCCTCAAACTTTACATAACTGCTATTTATTTAAGCCACCTCTTAGACAATTTGACGACATATTCTTGGATCGAGGCACTCACGCAATTTTGTGATAATCAACCCGCGATCCATGTATTTCTCACAACCTGAGCTTCACATACTTTTACGGAGAAGACCCTAAACTTTATGCAAATCTACTCACAGTCCAAAATTTTGCAGAAAAGTCCCCTAGTTATGTCACGATCAATCCACGATCCCTGTATTTAACTAAAAATACCCTAACGTTTCAAGAAATTATTCCACAACATAAAATCCTGCAAAAAATATCTCCAACCTTCCTACTAATCACTGGATCAATTAGGCTGGCCCACATAATTTAAGCAATTCGGGCTAACAAAAAAGTGCGAGAATATTTCTTGCTAGCCTATAAATAAGGTTTCGAGTAGCATAGTTAATTAGTCATGAACGTGCGACAGGAATATCGCTAACACTCCCATGCTTCTTGCTTAATTTGATCTACGTGCAATGGTTTATTCTAGTGAGTTCAATGTGATGCCATCAATGATTGAAAAACAAGCACTTGTCACAACTCACAACAATGCAATTATACTTGTTGTCAATAAATGTGAATCACCACGGAAAGGGAACATGCAACCAGTAGATATTTAGATTTTTGGTCACTGGGATGAGTATAAAATTTGCGCGCTCTCTCCAAAATCACTCATTGATTTATTATATACACATGATACTCATATGTAAACTAGATGACGCTCACCAAATTACCTTGCAGTATTTTTGTGTTAATCTAATTTGAAATAAAAAAAGTGAAACTTAAATTCCTCTTTGCTCAGTGTTTTAGAGTGAAGCATGCAATATGAAATTTACAATCACAATTCATAATCTGAATTTTATTAACCAAGTCCTGAATTGAAGATGGATGCTTCTCTGAACGATGTCCATAATTAGCTACGGATAAATGCCTTCTAGATTATTAATTGATTCTTTCACTGGGTTATTGATGTTAATTTTCTAGATTTTTTGGTAATATCTGGACATGTAATGTCTCTTTGAATTTTTTTGATTGGCAATTGAGATCTTGAACATGAGTTAGTTTTATACATTGTAACTAAAGCAGTTATATATTCGTTTGTTTTCAGATTAATTGAGAGAAGTTATTACGTTTTCACTCCTGTTATATATTTAGCACGAGGGGCTGTGCGTGTTTGTTTTCAGATTAGTTGAGAGAAGTTATTACGTTTTCATTCCTGTTATATATTCAGCACAAGGGCTCCTCGGCAGGGTGTTAAGGGTGCGTGTCGGCCAGATTGTTCTCCTTGCAGTGCCAGCGGCTAGGGTTTGAGGAGGAGGAGCGGAGACTAGATTTGTTTTTTTTATCAAACGTTAAGATACTATTCGTCATAATCTGTATCTGTTGTTGATGAACATCACAGCCTCTACGATGTGTGACAGGATTCTCGATGTAAAAAATCATATCAATCGTTGTTTGTTTGTTTGTTCATCAGTTGAAATTTTGAGTAATGAATACATAAGCGAAGTCATTATATTTGAACTCAACACAAACCAGCTCTTAACTAAATAAAAAACAAGACCACACTGAAAACTAACACATGCTTCCATCAAAGATGGACCGGATCACTACAATTCATCAGATTTGGGCAGCTCCCCACAATCAACTATGACGACTTTGGCCTTGGGGACACCAGTCGGCTGGCCTACAGCCTCGATCTTGTGGACAACATCCATTCCACTAAGCACCTTGCCAAACACAACGTGTATCCCATCCAACTTCTTCGGTAACCTTTGCACCATCAACAACAAGCACAATCAGCGACAAACATGGAGAAGAAAAAAAATCTTTTGTACAAATTACAATTGTGTTGTGGCGATTTTAAATTAAGGACCAATGATAGATGCCCGAGGACAATTGCAAAAGATTTACCGGTCTCCTGGTACGGTGGTGATGGCAAACTGGGATGCATTTGTATCTTTCCCATAATTGGCCATGGAGATTGTACCTACAACACAGTTGGACAAACAGGCATCAACGCTGATGGACGTCCTCTATATGAATATCTCTTGCTACACAATTAAGGTTTCAAGCAGCATAGTTAACTAGTCACCAGCTTCAGCGTGGCCGAGCTTGAAGTTCTCATCAGGGAAAAGCTGGCCGCCGTAGATGGAATCGATGCCCGTTCCGTCGCCGTTTATGAAATCACCTCCCTGGATCATGAATCCTGGAATGATCCTGTGGAATGTGGATCCCTTGTAGAAGAGTGGTTTACCGTGCGAGCCCATTCCTTTCTCCCCTGTATAACAAGAGAGTTGAGAGAACAGGAATCAGAAAAGAAGCCCATTCCTTTATAAGAAGTATATTTATGGACTAAACTTTTGAGACATGATACGGTTAGGAAGCATACCTGTGGCAATTGCTCTGAAGTTCTCTTGAAAAAAGAAGATTTACACAGACAGTTAACCTTTTGGCTCATGTCACAAGAAAACCAACACCGCATTTGTTGAATCAAACAATTAAGTTGCTAGTACCTGCTGTTTTAGGAACAGTCTTCCCAAAGAGTCCAATGACAATCCGGCCTATGACAACCCACGACCATTCAAATGTTAATTAGATGGGGGCATAAAGTATCAGGAACCAGCATATGCACAAATGAACATAATCCAGCTAGGGAGCCATTTTAAGATACTCAAGCCGGCCAATCTTATCAACCTCATTTTCGGTAATGGTGAGCAAGATCACGATGAAAGAAACTTCTTGTTGCATACGAGAACTCTATCCAAGGATGACTCTTCACAGAATGATGGATGGTGATGGATGCACAAATGGAAGAGATCATATCAGAGGAGGAAGAGCAGGCGCAAACCTTCAGGCTTGCCGTCGATCTGTATGTCGAAGAAGACCTTGTTGGTGACCTCGGTCAGCTCCGCGGCTGATTCTCCGTGTGCCTGCGAACAGTGGAGGCATCAACGAAAAGGTCTCAGGATGACGCCAGTGATGGTTCGTGGCAAGGATGGATAGAAGAGACAAGCACCTGGGGCAGCATCAGGGTGGCCGCGCCGAGAGCGAGCCACAGGCACAGGGTGACGGGCCTCGCCGCCATGCTCCTCCTCGTCCACCCACTCGACGTCGCCATCGTCGATCACCTCAGGTTCCCCCTCGTTGGTCACTTGGCGCCGATGAGCCTGAGCCTTTAGTTCCGATGAGCCTGAGCCTTTTAGTTCCAGTTCTGCAGTGTCCACGGCCTTTACCTTACAAAGGAGAGGGCTGGCCGGTGTCAACTTGACGGTCCGTGGGAGCAGATTGTCCTGGACCTCACAATGAACTCATGCAACTGCCTGTTAGCTACAAATAGACTAGTGGACCTCACAATGAACTCATGCAACTGCCTGTTAGCTACAAATAGACTAGTGGCCAGCATTACATCAAGGATAAGCAAATCACGAGGTAATCGCAGGTCGCCATAACACAAGTAACACCACCATGGCGTCATGTGTACGCAACCTGACACACACTATCTTGGATTTTTGTCATTTGGTTTTCAACTTGAATTGAAATTGCACCGATTCAGCAAGTGTACAACTTGTCCACAAAAGTGCAGTACAACAGAAGAAGTAAAATGTGATATACTAGCTATATCCTAAGTCACTGTCGTCTCGATTCTCACTTGCATTGTAGTTGCACCGGGTCAACAGGTTCACAACTTGTGCATACAAGTGCAGTACAACAGATTAACTGGAAAGTGATTTACTAGCTAGGAGTATATCCCAAGTCATTGTACACAAACTACCAATATGCAAAAACAAGAATCATCAACCGATGCAAAGTTTGCTTTGCTTCTCTCCACTAGCGAATTCGTGTGTGCATTCACTGTCAGCAACTGGTAACCAAAATACCACCATGCCAGCAGGATAGTTGCCTCACAGATAACACAGACGAGCATTTGCTGCCCAGGTCCCAGACCCTCAGTCTTTAGATGCACTGGCAGCTGGCTCTTTCTTTTCACCATACCTCTGCATTAGAAATGCAAGCAGAGTTTAGTAAGCAACACATGATGAATAATGAAATATAATCCACTGAAATACAGATATCATTGCTTTCATATTTCAGTCAATCCTAGGAGCATGTATTCCAAATCGAGATGATGTAAAAACCATTGATCCCAAAATAGACTCACTTGCCAATGCATGGTGGTGGGTCAGTGTACTGTATGGTACCAAGCAGATAACTTAATCAAATTACTGCAATTTCCAAACTCCTAATAAGTTCCTCTATTTTTTATACCAGTAACTTTGAAAACAAGCTAGGGGTGAAGTGAAGCGCAAAGACTCTAACTCAGTTCTGATTGCTTCCTGGCACCAAGCTAACAAGCAGCAATGCATCACTGAGCCATGAAACGGTTATTATTGATTAGACCTAGACACAATCAGCAGTAGCAATCACTGGCCACTGAGCATAATTCACTTTGACAAACCCTGCTACTGTGCTACAAAGCATGATCTGTGTAACTTTCATGCAGCAAAACTAATTACAACAATTCAGCAACATAGAGGTCTCACCTGCTTTCCAAAGGTGAACGGGACATACTTGTACTTGATCATATGCATAATCTGTCGCTTCATGGTCATGACAAAGAGCACGATCCAATAAAAGAGAAGTATTGGCCAAAAGACAGGAACATCGAATACAGAGAAGAAGGTCATGACGAAAGCAATGCAAAAGGCTTTCATGACGGCATACCTGAAACAAGATTAATTGGTTAACACAGTTTCAACAGTAAAGTTCCACTGGAAAGAAGAGGGCCCAAAAAAGGACAGAAATCTACTAGCCAGTTAAACACCAAAGCTTGACTCAGAAGGCTAGTAACATGATGTTCCTATCTCAGTCTACATTTCTGAAGATAGAAAATTGTTCCCAGGAAACAGCAAATGACTATCTAAATTCAGCTTGATAGTAACCAGAGAGCAGTGCCACAAGGGCAGTTCATTGGCTTAGAGACTATTATATTATCTATAAACTGGTTGCCATATGGAATAGATTGTACAATCCATGTGAATCATACAGAATTTAGATGGCTGCTGGCAAAAAGAATGAACACCACAATAACTTAAAAAGGAGTTACAATGTATTTCACTATAAAACTAGAATATCAAAAGGTGAACGGTTACTCAAAAGGTTTAAATGTTTAATGTACAAAAATAGAACAGTTCCACAAGGAAATGTAACCTGTATTTCTTAGACAAATGCAATTGCATTGCAAAAACTCTGTATAGCAGTACTCTTAAGAAATTTGATGGAGTGATTAAAAGAACGTACTGTGTTATTTTCATAGGTATCAATATTCATTGGCACTAGCTAGGATATCCCTGCCATCTATTTATTTATTATTTTATCCAATGGAGCACACATAACATCAGTTAATGAAATTTATACGGCTCTAAGCCTTGAACAATACTAAGTACAACTGCACTAGTACCACTGCAGCATAGGGATGCCAACAATTCTTTTCCATTAGCTAAATAAGTACTATTATATAAATAAACAAAAACGATTTCACATGCAGTGCACAGACCGTGAGACAAGTTTGGCTGGTTCGTTAACTAATGGGGGTCTAAATAAGCACTAATGCTCTTAACCAAGCATAACTGTCCAATTAAAATCTGACACAAATCAGGATATCTTTGTGATCCCTTCTATAAATTGCATCTCCATCAGACACTTAATCATTTCAGATGCACTGCATAGCTGGTTGGCTGGTGACTGGCAGATATAAACTAGCGCATAGCTGGTTCAATCGAAATCTAACACAAAGGCAACATAAATCTATGACTGCCTTATAAAATTGGATCCCTAGTTACAAGCAATCAGCTAGTCTGGTGGGCCTACCATAGGCCAAAATGAGCTAGGGAAGAATCGCAGTACGCATACCAGAACTTGAACTCGGGGAGGCGGCGGACAAAGGGCCTGAACTCGTCGGAGCCGCGGGTGGGGAGCCCGGGCCCCGCGTCGAGGGCCTCGAGCTCCGGGTCGACCATGGGGGAGAGGAAGCCGATGAGGAGGTTGAGCAGGTATATGCCCAGCGCGTAGGTGACGACGTAGAAGCCCTGCACGAAGTACACCCGCAGCGCGTACACCGCGGCGGCCACGAGCGTGCCCGCCCACCGCCGTGCCATGTGCGGCGCCGCGCGGTCCAGGTAGTGCTGGAACGCCCGCGACGCCTCCGCGCGCCACCGCTCCACCGTGCCGCCGACGCCGCCGACGCCGACGGGAGTGGGCTCCATCGCCGCCGCCGATTCGGATCCGAGGGGCTCCGGTCTGGTTGTTAGGTTTCGTATCTGGGGGCGATCGTGGGCAGAGGAAGACTGGAAGAGGATTCGGTATTCACATGCCGTGCCGTGGGTTCCGGAGACTCACGTGCTATAAAAGAGTAATTATCACAAAAGAAAAACATTTCTTCATATAATAGTCTACTACTGTGGGGGTATTCGAATCCATAGGCTATTTTTAACCCACATCTTTTAGCTCAAATAGCCTCAAAGAAGTCAAACAGGTGAGCTATTTCAGAGCTATTTACAACTATAAAAAAATTATCACACCAAGAGATGCTAATTGAGCTATTTTCTGTTGCCTCTCTCTCCAGTCTCACTAGATCCACATCCACCCGCGCCTCGTCTCCTTCGAGCGGTCACGCTCGTCCTCAACCGCGCCGCCACCTCTCCCACCCGCACTGCCAGTTCGCCACCTTCCCTGCCCGCGCCGCCGCCTTCTCCACCCGTGGCGGGCTTCACCCGCGCCACCTCCTCCCTTCCGGGTCGCCGCCTCGCACATGCGCCGCCGTCTTCCCCCACCCGCGCCATCTCCACCCTTCCAGGTCGCCGGCGGCCCTGAAGTGCGCCCAGCAGCAAGCCAGCAAGGCACGCCCCCATCGTCAGCCAAGTTAGTCGAGGTCGTCGGCGAGGACCACGCCATCGTTGACGACGGCGACGGGAGGCGTCCTCGAGGCGCTGCCTGCGGACGCCGACGCCGCCGCGTGGTCCCTGGCTCCCTGCTCGTCGCGGAGGGCGAGAGGCCGGCGTCGCGTACGACGACGTCGTAGGGTGCGAGGCGCAGAAGCGGGAGGTCCACGAGGCCGTGGAGCTACCACTGACGCAGCCGGAGCTATTCGCACGCGTCGGCGTGGACCCGCCGCACGGCGTGCTCCTGTGCGGCCCGCCGGGGACCGGCAAGACCATGCTCGCCAGGGCCGTTGCCCACCGTCCTGAACTGGCAGTTGGTCGACAGGAAGAGCTCCACGTAGGGAGCTCGTCGACGATGGCGGCCACGCCGCCGTTGCTGGGGCCGCGCAGCAGGCTGTCGGCGTACTGGTCGATGGCGAGCTCGGCGACGGCCTGGCCGTATTGCGCCTCGACGCGCGGACGAGCTGGAGTTCGCCGGTTGTTGAGCTGGCCCCACGTGGAGAGAGAAGAGGAGGTCGTCGCTGTCGGCGCCCGCCTCTGCTCCGCGCCGCTGGATCCAGCGCAGGGAGGAGGAGCTCCGCCGCCATGGATGGGCGCGGGAAGGACCTCTCTGGGGCAGGGACCGCCGGATCTGCGCGATGCGTCGAATCGAGCGTCGCAAAGACAGCGAGGTTGGCCGGAGAGGAGGCTCCGGCCGCCCCTGCTCGCGATGGCCTTCGCCGCCTCGCCGGTGCATCGGCTCCGGTTGGAAACCCCCCGCGTGCGCGCGCGACTCGCCGGCCGCTGCGTCACCCTGCTGATAAGCGCGTCGCGCCGAGCTCGTACGGCGCTAGGTGCTGCTGGCCTCGATGTTGGTCGTCTCGAATGGCTGTATGCCTCGATGCTTCTGGTAGGCACTAGGCAGAACGTGGACGAAACGATGCGGCAGGGAAAAGATGTGGTAAATGTTCCACGTGTCCGTCTAGACAACATTAAAACAACATTTAAGGTAAAATAGCCCAAATAGTCATTGAATCCAAACAACTCAAAAGCTATTTCATTGGAGGGATATTTCTTAGGATAAACTTTAGCTTTCAAAATAACTCTAGGCTATTTCTCCAAACACGACCTACTTCATGACATTTTCCCCTTCACAAAACAAAACATCTTTTCCGATATTTACTTCTTTTTTTTTGAAATATTACTCCTTCCATTTTAAAATGTATAAAATATTTGTTTATAGTAATAGTTACTTCCTTCGTCTCAAAATAAATGCTCGCATTTTGAGAAGTCAACAAACTTTAAATTTGACTGAATATATGAAAAATAATATTAACATTTGTGTCTCTAAACAAGTTTACTATGAAAGTATATGTCTAATTAATTTAATGATTTTTATTTAGTATTATAAGTACTAATATTTTTAATATATATTTGGTCAAATTTTAAAGTGTTTTGACTTCTCAAAGTGAGAGATGTGCACTTATTTTGGAACGGAGGGAGTGCGCTTTTGGTCACATGCCGTGAAAAGTAAGGTGATGTTAAATATACGAGAAAATGTGGTTCTTCAAAACAGAAAAAAGAAATTACTCCTAACAGTGAAGACACTTCCGCGATCTGTACAAGTATCTCTACACGAACACTTCGTTTATGTATGTAACACAACTACACTACTACAGAGTTCCTGAATCAGTATGTAACACAACTACACTACTACAGAGTTCCTGAATCTTGCATACATGGAGGAGCACTGGAGCAGCGGCTGTTAAATTTCTGCTTCAACTGCCTCTAGAGTAGCCAGCGAGTGTACTGGAGTGTGGAGCACTACCACTACAAGACTGATGGGCACAATGCTAGAAATCGAAAACCATATCTTCATCCCCATCTTCGTCGTCGTAAAGCTGACTATCTTCATCCAGCTTCTCGCACTCAAACAGAAAAGGTGCATTGTCCTCCACATTCTCCTTGGTGTCATTCAGCTCTATGACACGGACCATCTTCTCACAGATTGAAGATTGAACTAACCCTTCTGAGACATCCTGATCTGAGCCTAGCCCAAGAAGCGTGATGCATTCGTCTTGGAACTCTTTATCGTTGGACGACAAGATCAGCCCGGCAATTGATTCTGCAAGGTCAGGAACATATTCACGAACCTGAAACGACAAAAAGAACATGATGTATTCATCTGTAGTCATAAGCATGGAAGCAACAAGAACACACCTAACAATTCCCATATTTAAGGCCCAAAGTTGCAAATGATTCAGCTCAATACACATATTTAAGGCCATAACCAGTTGAAAACCAGCCGGAATTCATGTGTCCTAGTGAAAAAGAATACTCCAAGGGCATAGTTGAGATTAGGAAGTTGTAGGCTGTAGCTTGTAACTCCATAACAAAGAGCTCAATCCCAAAATGTAGCAAATCTGCATATGCACTATGTTTTGTGGATAAAGGCAGTGCAACAGTTAGGAATCAATAGAGTGTGAATATGTCTTGATAAATTTCAAATTTCAAATTCTTATTAATGACTATGACATGCAGATGTGGAAATGTGCAACTGCTTGTATATCTAAACAATTTCAAATTCTTATTAATGACTGACATATCACGCATGGCCTTGCATCTAACTTAAAAATATGATATAGCATAGATCATTCGTTATTCTGATGTCATCCTTAAGTAATTTCTCTACCATATCTAGTAAATAGGAGGCAATTTGCAGTATAATTTGCAAAGAATAAGAAAAATGTCCGAACCTAACTTTAGCCTTAGCTTCTATCCGACTAGCAATAAATTTTCTTCAATTAAAAAAAATCAAAAGCATATCACATCATGTTAGTTAACTGAAAACATAAGGCACATACCCTTTGACCATGACAACTGAGAAAATCTGCAGCATGATCTGCCTTCAAGTGAGATAATGCAGATTTGAGTGCCTTCCTTACAAGGTGTCTACCTTGTTGAGATCCCTGGCATTCTTGCATAGCAGTGACTAGAGGAAGTCAAGGACAACCAGAGAAAAATCCCAACCTTCCATATATAAATAGTGGCTTTTCAATAAAAAAAATAAAGCTTGTGAATGTCTAAAAAGTATGCAGTGCAAAGAATGGAAACTGGATATCATTCAAGGTAAGTGTGAATGGCAATATCAACACGAGAAAATGACATGTCATCCCACTCAAGAACAGCATTTCCTTCATCATCTATGAAACCTCCTTTTAACTTGAAACCATAGCTTTGCCAGTCTATGCTCAACAACACATCAAAGGAGGATTGTGATATGGGACAAGGTACAAAATCTTCAAAATACAAAACCTGAAATCATTCCAACCAACAGTGGCATAAATAATCAGCTCAGTTGAATTATTCTGTTTTAACTCTAAATCTCACTGAACACAAGAAATAATGCATCTTAACAGAGCAACTTTATTGATATTTGATAGTATACCATGCCTACAAGTTATAAGTCACATGAACAAGTAGTCCTGTTGTTGTCAATGCAAAATCAGATTATCATGGTATGGGAAAGTGCCCCCTGCAACCTGAATTTGGTCAACAGGCATGGGTGCACGGAACACCTCTTCAGGGGGAAAGATATATAACTGAAAGCTCTGTGGTGCAAACCTGTGTGGATGAGCAATTTACTGTCCAACAACTTAAATCAGATGCAGTGCTTGCAATCAGTATGACAACTTCAGCATGTAGCCCTTTAGCTTTTCTTCTGTCTACATTGTTTGCTGCTCCAATTCCAATCTTTAGAAGATCTCTGACGGAAGTTAAAGTAGGGATTAATCATGTAAATATGGCAGCACACCAATATGAGGGTTTATAATTATTAGATATGTATAGCCGGCTGTAATTGGATGATGCACAGGTGTTTGTTAGCATGCCAATGACTGAATATAATGAAAACAGACTACATATAGGAATAGGAGGTTACCACCATGCATGCCTGAAAGATCCAAAAAGATTGGGCTTAGGCCCATATCAATTACACAAAACTTTCAGTGCCTCCAAATATATAAATATGGATGTCTTAAACCTTAAATGTGTCAATGCAAAAATACTATAGTTAATGAGTGCAAAATATGTACTGCAGTGGTTCTTCATTATCTTTCTCCTATTTTGAATCCTAAGACAGAAAGCATGACATTAATAAACATGAAGGGGAAAAAAGAACAGTAGTAATTGAATTTATTTAACAATAAATGAAAAATGAAGTGATCTTAGCAAGGTGAATAAACAACAAATCCAAAGAACATGTAAAAGAAACTCCAGCAATATCATTTAGCCTTCTAAATTGTCAGTTCAAGAAATAAAGGTAAAAGATGAATTCTAATGATAAAAAGTATTGTTGAAAGAGTCAAATACAGAAAGATAGAAGAAATATACATATCATATATGGTATTAGCAACACTTATTTGGAGGGAAAACTACTAGTTTCTTTTTGAAAACCAAAAAATAATAGTAACTATAACAGAAATCAGTAAGGTCAGTATAGGGAAAAACTGATTACCACAACTCATTTGTAGTTGCCTTCAGGTAAGCATAAATATCTTGGTAAAACAATCTTAGAAGCAAATGAGAAAAATATGTAAGAGTCATGATGGAATTTTTTCCCCTTACCTATTCAGTATGCATGTGTCACACTTATCACTAGTGTTTCCATGGGAGAGTGCATAGTCTTTGAGGCCAGAAACTAGCCGGTCACTACTTGATGCCATAACAGAACGATGGACATCATCAGAATCTTGTGGTTGACAGACATTTCTTGACTCAGTGTTGCCTATTTGCTCAACAAAGAGCTCGCATGCTAAATTCTAAGTGCAAAATAAACAGTCAAACAGTAACTTAAGTTAATCAACCCCAACATAAAGGGAAGTAAATAGAGAAAGATTCTCCAGTTACATGTATCCTTTACACTCAATGAATAAAATAAAAACAAGCCACAACCTATTCAAATTAAATGCCAAATGAAATGTAACGTGTTTGATTGCTGACAATTATAATCAGCTTTAGGCCTGTTATGTTTCTCGTTTCAGTTAATCAGTTCAGGGAGACAGGGACACATACAACCTACTAACTTTTTTTCTCTTTCCAAGACACTGTTACTAGTAAATTCAGGGCAAATGTCATTCTAATAAACTATATACAGGCATTGCCAAGATCAAACATATGTTGCGTTCTAAATGTATTCATTTTTTCTTTCTGGGACGCGGAGGAGAGCTCTGTATCATTATATTAAAGGAGAAGAGAGGGTTAGAACAAAATTAAAGGTCAAACAGTGGACATGCTAGAAGGAAAAACAGTTGACTTACAACCCTTGAAACAAGGGTAACATAATATAAATACACTGACTACAACTCAAGGAAAAATAACAGTTCAGAAATACTTACTGCTGTTCTTAAGACGAGTATCTGCATATAAGTCAACAAAAGTAACAATTCAGACAATATTGAAGTCAACAAAAAGGAAGGGACAACTATTCAAAAAGTGTAAAAATTAAATTAGTCCATCATTTGCAGTAATATAAAACACTGACCCTGGGTAGATGGAAAGAAGGACAAGGATGTGTATGAAGAATTATTAACAAGGATTTGGCATGGATTTTATAAACTACTGCATAAAACATCTATCTGCCTAAAGGGACTATAGCAGTCATGGCACCAAACAATTTGGATGGCATCGCCAATCTTAAGTCAACCTAAAACTCTCTACATTCATCATTCATTTTTGCAGTGGCCAATTTAGAAATAATAAAGAGCAATACCTTTTCAGCTAGAATAGATGCTGGAAACAGATTATCTTGCAGTGCAAAACTAACATCTCATATTTGAAAACCAACATCAAGCTAATCCCTCCTTTTCAGTAAATGCTAAAAGATGATATCCTAATGATCAAACTTTATTTAGACTTTGAACATGCAGTTTCTTGTCTAAGCACGTTATCAACTTATTATATCAGAATGATGAAACACAATCGTGACACGGGTGATTGGCAAGCATGACAGATTGAAGATAATACAAATCCATAGAAAATCAGATTTCAGTCAACATTCAAAAAACGGAATATGCTGTTCCCTAAAGTTAAGCAGGTAAACAGATTAGCAAAGAAAAATAAGCTGTTTACCAAGACAAACCTTATGGAAGAAGCCAACCAGCCATAATATAAAATCATTAGCATCAGCTTCATTTGAGAGACAAAGGCAGACTTCAGTTCCACTGTTTCAAGAAATGCATGTAGTATTAAATCAACCACAATACTCATACAGCGACATCAATCTAAAAAAGATGGCCTACCTGAATGTAGCATGATTTTTGTATGTCGTAGCCAGCTTGGTGAATCTTGCACTTGATAACTCTTCGTGAAGATTAAATCGATAACGATAAATGGCTTCATCATTGATTCCTACAGAATGGGAAACAGGCAACAAATCATAAATGGCCTTCCGAACTCACAAAATCATTAACGAAACAAAAACAACCTTCTCTGGTATATATTTATGTCTTTCCACCACAAATGCAATTGATGGATATTACAGTAGTGGCTTGTATAACCAAGTAGGCAAAAAAGGTGTGTAAAGAATTTCTTTGAAATATCCAAATAGATTTAAGTAGGTAGCAGAAAATTTTGACATACTTTTCATTTGTCGGTTTAGATCTTCTGAATTAATTCAAGAAAATGTAAAGAAAACTACATTAAGACAAGAGAGAGGAAAAAACAACAAAAACAAATGAAACTAGTGCGGGAAGCAAGAAATATCATATTTCAGAGCATCATGGTGAGGGTTTGATAATCCTGTACTCCCCTGTTTATATTCCTGCTATCTGTTTATTATCATTGCTATCAAGTTGTACAGTTTTTTATCAGACAAATTTTCATTTGTCAAGATATCATAACCAATGCCCTCTTAAGAACAAGAGGACAACACAAACAAGTGACTTAGAAAAACTAGAAGTAATGAATTCCTAGTACAATACTTCATTTCAATCAATATTCATTAACACAAACAGAACACAGAATTTTGGGACATTGAAACAGAAAACATACCAGTAGTTGTGATTAAGAGAGTGCCATCTGCAAGTAGAAAATTGCATAAGACAGATGAAGATAAAAAGGAAACAAGAACTATTTCATTCCTGCTACACAAACCAAATAAAGGCCATAAAGAAGGCATAACTGGGTATACATGTCATTGTCACACACTCACACCAAAGCTGGTACGCCATCTTAAGATTCACTATAGACTATAGCTGCCAAGGAAAACGTCAGTGAAGGATATTTGTCCACCACCATCAGATCATCTTTTGTGTTTTTTAGAAAACCACAAGATCATGTTAGTCCTGGACGTATCAATATTATTATAAACAGTGCCAACGACAAAATCATTCACATCTCTTGTGCACTGAAGTGAGGAGCAAACTTCAGAACTGAATTTGCAAGAGCAGGTGTATCACATTGATTACGTACCCCATTTCTCCACGGGAGTCTCGCGCGCAAGGACGTCGAGCTCTAGGAACTCCTCCAGTTTGCTCCCCACCCCCGTGTCCGAAACTGCAACAGCCAACGGTCCACCAAATATAAGAATCACCTAATTTAAGGGTTCGTCGCTCCTCCCGATGAAAGCGGAATTGAGGACAGAACGCCGCCGCAGCCTACATTACCGGAGACACGCAGCGGCGAGGGGCTGGCGGGTTCGGCGGGGCGTTTGACGGATACCGTGAGCCGGCACGGCGACTCGGACACCCGACAGCGCTGCACCGCCCAGTATACCAACTGAAATGGAGGCGCAAGCGATGAACTGTGAGGAGGTGTGGTGCGGAATTGGGGGGAGGGGTTTGGAAGGGGGAGAAGATTACGGAGGGGAGCAGCTTCCGATGGGGAGAGGATGCCGACGCCATGGTGAGGAAGAGGGAGCACTCCGGCCGACTCGGTTGGCGCTCCTCTCCGTGCCGCAGTTTCCGAAGATAAGTGGCGGATCCTCGAGCCGGTCGCCGGAGTTCAAAATATGAGACAAAGCGACGGTGTCTGCGCAAAACCACAAGAGAGTTTTAACTGTATGCCATTATAAAAGTTGTCTGTGACCTTTATGCCATCGAAAGTTGAGTTCGCACCTATATGCTATTGACTTAAACTTTTGTGACCCTCGTGCCATTTCGTCACCCTTCCATCCAACTTCCACCGTTAACCGCTTCTGACGTGTGGGCCCAGTGAGCAAACATGTCTTGCCATTTTGACCACGAAAGCGGCGGGCTTCTCTAAAATGACCACCAGACACTAGACTTCTCTAAAATGATCACGAATCCGTTGTTCCATACGTTAGAATGACCACAGCGGCTAATGCTTTTTCGTTATTTAGAGCTATTTAGCTACGGGAAAAGACTAAAATACCCCTAGCTCTATTTGGCAACCCTCCAGGCGCCTGGGAAGGTAACAGACTCCAAAAAATTTGCCCAGACCACTATCAGACTCCAAAAAATTTGCCCAGACCACTATCAGGAGCCAAAAAAAATCGTCAACAGCAGCAAGGAAAAAACACTGAACAAGTAGTTCAACATTTCAACATTCAAAAATTCATGAAACAACAATTCTCACATTCAACAAGTAGTTCAACAGCAGCAACAAGTTCACACATTGAACAACCCATATTCATACATTTGGGTCAAAATAAAACAGTTCAAACAGACAACATTCAACACTCGTCACTTATGGAACTGAGGCATTCTTGTTCTTCTTTGGAGCCAATTTTTGAGCAGGCCTCTTGTTTGGGAGCTGAGATGAGCTTCCTTCTCCCATCTCCACACCAAGTGAACTACATATACATAACATGGTTACAACAGTTTTTTATGACTTAGTTTGAAGTTAAAAAAAGGCAATGTTAAGGTTGTTACCTAGCTGTTGAAGGTTGAGGAGGGAACCAATTTTTAGTAGAGTTCTTCCTGGATGTCTCTTCCTGACCATCAAGTGAACAATTTTTAGCTCCAAGTAAATAATTATTAGGTCCAATGTACAAATAAAAAATTAGGTACAAATATTAAAATCACTTGCCTTTTCTTGGTTCCATTTAGCTCACATTTGTAGCTACTAGCTCTATGTCCCAACAGCCACAATTTCAAGTGGTGGGGCCTTTAATCCGCTTCTTTGCTTTCTCGGTCTTCATTCCTTCATAATTAAAATTTTCTTTCTCGGTCTTGTTCTTACCACCACTACCACCTTCAAGAGCACCTTTGATTCTATTCTTCCTCTCACGCCAACACTTCTTCTACCAAGTGGTGCACCAATTTCATGTTCTAGGTCAACTTTCACCCATTGTGATGCATGAAGTGGTTCTATTAATCTCTTGTATGCATTCTTGAACCTTTCCACGAGTAGTATTCATTCACAAAGTTCTCCATCGCACATCTCTAGTGGGTTGTTGTGTTATAAGAGCCAAAGCATGTTGACATGGCTTCTGTGTTGCCATTCCTCACATGAACACTCATGTAAGTAAGCTTTCACAACATGTCTCACATTAGTACCGACATGTCAACTACTTGTGCAGCATAATAATCTCCTTGTACAACATTCAAGTGAGCAAGACCCTAGTTTGTGCCCTCAAGATATGGAGGACTGGTAGTATCTTGCCTTGTATCCTTTTTGCAATCTTTCTCCTCTTGTGCCAAAGACCATTATCATCTCCTCAATTGATCAGAAGCTCATGTACAGTGCAAATCTTTGATACCTTTAATCCACTTGTTAAAAACCTCAGCTATGTTACTAGTGACATAATCACACTTGATGGGATTGAATGCACTTCTCATCCATTTGAGGGTGTGATATGACTCCAAAAAGATCTTTGCATCAGCACGAGATTTCACTATAGAAATGTGATGGTCATGCACTTCTTTCCTATATGACCGGGCGGCCGGATACATATGTTCTCCGTTTGGATAAGGCATTTTCTTGTAATTGTCCATAAGATGTTTGAAGCACTCTCTATGTTCAGCCATAGGGAAAATATACTTAACAACATTTGCTAAACCTTTGCAAGCATCACTAGCGATAGCAAGTAGTGGAAGATCTCCTATAGCCTTGTGCAAATGTGTCATGAACCATACCCAATTATCTTCAGTTTCAGAATCAATGAACCCATATGCAACAGGATACATCCAATTATGGCCATCTACACTACATGCTGAAGCTAAGTGTCCATTCCATCTCCCTGATAGTGCAGTAGAGTCTATGGCAAGATAAGGCCTACATCCCTCCAGAAAACCCTCAATGCAAGGAGCAAGTGCACAAAAGAATCTACGAAAGTAAGGTAGACCATCTTTTACCTCCACATCAATTTCAATGACACTGCCTGGCATCCTTTTCATTACCTCCGCTTTCCAATTATAGAGTAGCCCAAAACTCTCTTCCCAGCTGCCATATAAGTCCTTAAAAGCCTTCTGCAAATCACGCCAAACCGTGTCATATCCAATGAGACACTTATGATCATCCTACAGCTTGATTTGCATGTCCCGTGGTCCCATGTCAGGAGTTTTCTTAAGGATGGTAATTGCCTTTGAAGCAACCCACTTCGCACTAGGAGTAGTTGTCATCATCCTCATGCTAGTTGTACAAGAGTGACCCTCATGCCATCCCGCCACCTACATCAAAACAATCACCATCAGTAACTACAAGGAACATCATATTTGACAAAGTACAATCACAAAGGAGAAGCTAGAGAAAAAAATATTACAATGATAGTTTGTCCACCCTTTGTTTCCGGTCGTCCATGCACATGCCAAGTACAATCATCGGAGCCCATACAATATCCATCATATCTGACTTTAGTGGTTTTTGCTACATGCAACTCAAATTCTTTGTTCATGGCATATTGTCTTACTGCAAGCCTAAACTTTTCCATCGAGGGAAACAAGGCACCTAGTTTGAACTCAGGATTATCTGAGTCATAGTTAATGACCCTCTCATCCGGTATGTTATCATCCAGGAATGGTTGCACCATCATCATCATCAATATCTATATGTGGAATTGTAGGCACAGCCATCCTACCCTTCCCTGTCATTTCATCCTGAGCATTGAAACCCAAACTATTGTACAATTGCTCATCACTAGCAACTTGCAATCTCCCTTCCTCATCAAGGGTTTCGATAATTTCTAAAGCATCCCAATCAATTACCTCAAAAGCATTCTCAATAATTGGTTCGACATTTGATCCACTTGACAATGCAAGCCTGCATAATAATATATTGGTTGGTTGCATGAAGTGAATTGATAAAACAGATTATCCCTTCCTCTGTCCAAGCACAACAGATTTACCTTTCCTCCTCAGAAGCGCCTGGCAGTACGAGGGGCGGCGGTGGCCCAAGAAGCAGCAGGGGCGGCACCTGGTTCTGGCCTCCGGCCGCCTCCGTGCCCTCCTCCTCGCGCCGCCTGCTTCTGGCCGCAGAGGAGCTGGCGGTGGCCAGCAGGGCGCCGCCGCGCGGCCCGGCCTGGCGCGCCGAGGGGCCGTGGCGGTGGCCGCTGCGTGCAGGCGGGAGGCCGCCCGTGCGGGCGGCGCTGCCGCGGGGCAGACGGGCGCGCTGGCCGCGCGCGGGCGCGCCGCTGCGGAGGGCGACGCTGGCGGCCAAGGCCAGCGCTGTGGCGCGCGGGCGCTGTGGCGGGCGGTGGCGCGGGGCGGCCACGATCCGGCGGGCATGCTCGATCTAGATCGGGGACGGACGGGAGAGAGAGACGGGCGTCGGGAGAGATGATTTTTTCACCGTGGAAACATATGGATTGGAGTAAGGGTAGTTTGGTCCGTTCACGTGGAGAAAAGTTAACAAAAATTCTAAAACTGAGATTTGGTCATTCTAGCGTATGGAACAACGGATTCATGGTCATTTTAGCGAAGTCCAGTGTCTGGTGGTCATTTTAGAGAAGCCCACCGCTTTCGTGGTCAAAATGGCAAAAATCTCTGTCAAAGATGCCCCTGCCTCCTATGGAGAAAGATTACGGACCCCCATCCGACGTCCATTCTAAATCAAACTGTGACTTCTTCTTTGCCTAGACCTTATCCTTTTCACCGAAAATGCGGGCCGGAGGCAACAATGGCGCGGCCTTGAAGAAAGGAAGGAGGGATGGTCTCGCCGCGCACGTCGAGGTGAGGAGACAGTGCCACCAGGGCAGGCGCAGTCGTCGCCGCCTCCGCCCGCAGAGATGCACAGGAGAAGAGCCGTGCCCAACCCAATGTGGAGGGCGTTGGAAGCAATTATGGCTGCATGTCGCTGCATAGCAAGGATCCGGGCGCCCAGAGTTCTTGTGTGCCAAGCTCAAGCCATGGCTAAGTCAACTCAAATCGATCGGATCCATGTGCATTGGGTGCTAATTTCAACATCGTCAAGCACATCCTCGACACGGCCATTCTGGCGGGCGGAGGATAACGACAGTAACATGGCCGCACGCTTGTGCCGTGAGGACTCCGTGACCGCAGCAAGTTGCGGACGATGCCGGGCTGGGCATGCCGGTGAAGATGGGGCGGGTGGAGACAATTGCATCGACATTAGCCTCTCTCCGATGCCTGAGCCCCACCGCGGCCGATGCGCCCGTCACTGGGTCGAGCCGCCTCGCGCACTCGGCGGCCGGTCGAGCTTCGCCGCGCAGCGGCGGCGGTCGAGGTCGCACCGCGGCGCGCCCGAGCCCCGTGCGCCGAACGTGACGCCGTGGCCGTGGCGGCGTTCCCTCGAACGGCGTGCGCCCGGTGGTCGACGTGCTCGGCCTCGGCGCGTAAGCGCGCCGCGGTCATCTCCAATCGAGCAAGCAAATCGCAGTGTTCCATCGCAACCAGAGCAGTGCTGCTTCCTTCTTTTCCCCACCGCAAGCACAAGTCACACCGACCGCAAGTCGGGAGGAGGAGGAGACCCCGAGGCGGAGGGACGACGATCAAGGCAGGAAGCTCCGCCACCGGGAGAGCTGGGGCGGCAGGCAGCGCCGGCGGAGGAAAGGAGGAGAGAAGGAGAGCAAGCGAAGTTTGTTGAACTAATAGGGGTAAAAGGGTCATTTCATGTGTTTAGTTGACACCGTTACAGGTAAAACTGGACGGAATGGCACGAGAGTCACAAAAGTTTGAGTCAATGACACGTGGTGTGAACTTAACTTTTGATGACATACAGGTCACAGTAACTTTTATAATGGCGTATAGGTAAAACTCTCAAAGCACACCCCAATGCTTGACCTGGGCCGCACAAACGGATCGCCGGATCGGACGGTCGGCTTCGCGATTATTAATCGCGATCCAAATCTGGGGGTGGAACCGGAAAACTCGAATAGTACAAGGATCCTCGTAAAATAACACCTCCAGCAGCTTGACGTGCTTGATTTGGACCGTACAGATGTCATGAGTCGTCAATCCGACGGGTCGGTAATCAAATGACGACCCGGTCTTGACAGTAACAAAAGAGTTTACTGCAAGTATTGTCTCCCTGACATGTGGGCGCGGGGGATGCGGACCCACGTGTCAGCTTCCCTGTCACAGGATCGCCTGCCCCGCCGTCCGCCGGAGCCCGGCAGCCCGCCGGACCGCCGCACCGGAGCTGTCCTACGCCTCCGTCCCTTCGCTCACGGAGGCCTCGCCGCAGGCCGCAGCGTGATTCAGCCTCGTGTGCCGGCGGAGCTGCTACCTGGCCCAGAAGAGGCTGTCCCTTTCCCAGATTTCTACAAGCTCCGATCAGAATATTCCCGTCACGGAGAAGCCACCTCCTCGGGAACCTCGCGTCGCCGCGATGAAGGTGGAGCTCGCTGCGCGCACCTCCCAGACCGGCAAGGCGGAGGAGACTCCGCCGCCGTCCCCGGCAGCCGTTGCCGCTCCATCGGCGGAGGAGGACGCGCCGCTCCTCCCCGACGGGGGCGTTCGGCGCCGGGCGGGGTGCGGGCGGTTCGCGCAGCGCAGCAGCTCATTCCGCCGCGATGTCGGCCGCGCCGCCGCCGAGACCTTCCTCCTCACGAGGCTCACCTTGATCCTCCTCCGCTACCTTGGGTACTCATCAATTTCATTTCGATTTAGCTTCTGGCTGCTAATTGCGACTCGCTTACTTATGCACACAACTTCTACCTTGGCTTTCACTCTTCCACCTGTGCTTGATTAATCTCCTGCTACACCTACGTGCTCAATAACATTCTATTACGGAATTTTTATTCGCTCATGGGAAAAAAACTTGGTTAAAAAAGAAATGGAGAAATAGTTACTACCATCGATATAAGTGATATTTGCTGGTCATGCTCGTTGCAAATTGTAGGTCGTTTTGGCTTTTCTAGAGTCATAGATAGTTTTCTAAAAAAAAGATTCATAGATAGTATTATGCATAGATTCAAAAAAAAGATTGTACTGTGCATAAAGAAATACACTATAAAATGACTAGAATTATGGACACATGGGCATATGGCATTTTATCAGCTGATTTTTGTTTAGTTTATTGTGATAACTTGTTAAATTTATGCAGGATAGGCTACAGATGGATCCGACAGTTCCTAGCCCTCTGCTGCTATACTTTCTTGCTGATGCCAGGTTTTATTCAAGGTTGGTGTTACTAACTTTTTCGGTGTTTAAGGCCACATATTAGGTGGTGCTTAAATTCTTGAGAAGGCCTGTGTGATATAGCTTATTGAATCCATTCAATTTAACTGTGTTGTCTTAAACTCTTAATGGATTTTTGCTCTGCTCCAGTTGTATATTATTATTTCTTCTCTAGCCAAGTTCGTAGAAGTGTTGTATATGGGGATCAGCCAAGAAACAGGTACTTGATTTAACTCCATTTCCATGTATCTAATATTTTGGTTTGATAAATCACTTGGTAAGTTTTCTTGCAGATTGGACTTGTATATACCCACTAGTACTACAGGGTTAAAGCCAGTCGTGGCATTTGTGACTGGTGGAGCATGGATCATTGGGTGAGTAGAAGTATGTGCTATTTTGAGCTCCAATCATTTTTTGATATTCTAGCTATTAAGGTAAGTTTGATATTGTCTTAACTTTGCATATCAAATTATACATTTCTCAGGTACAAAGGATGGGGGGCCCTTTTAGGCAGACGCTTAGCAGAAAGAGGCATCATAGTTGCCTGCATTGATTACAGGTACTCGGAATGTGTTTCCAAGTATTAAAGTAGCATGATCATCCAGACCACTGAGGATGCAAATGTTTTGCTTGCAGAAACTTTCCAGGGACTATTGGTGACATGGTAGAAGATGTTTCTCAAGGAATCTCTTTTGTCTGCAACAATATTGCAAGTTATGGTGGTGATCCTAACAGGTTTATAACTTATTCTGTGTACATATTTTCAACCTTGGTATTACAGTCACTAATGTTGTGGCATGCATATTTGCATGAATGACAACACTTGACATGCTTTAAAATCTCAAAATAAGTGCTGCTGAGGTAGAATATTTTATGCACACTTTTTTGCCCAATGCCCACTCAACTATTGCATGTTTGATTTTATTATATTTTTCCCAAAAATGTTTATCACCTCAAAAATAATATGCACTGTATAGACTTATGTCCTAAGATGACATTTAAAATACTTTTGTTCTTACATATTCTATGCACAACATTCATGCAGGATTTATCTTGTTGGACAATCAGCTGGTGCACATATTGCCACGTGTGCCCTCTTAAACCAGGCCGTTAGAGAATGTGGTGAAGGAGATACTTCCTCTTGGAGTGTTTCGCAAATAAAAGCTTACTTTGGTATTTCTGGCGGGTAAATTATTCACGTATCTTTAAGTATCTATAAATATAGAAATGATATGTTTATCTGTGAGAATATGTGCATAATTGTCAGTACTTTTGGGGAATCCTGCCAAATAGAGAAGTAATATGATTGCTCCAGATTCAGTAGATAAAATTTAGCCTTGAATGGTGAGTGGGATGAAAAATAACAAGATATTTTAATACTGTGTAGTACCAAGTTCGAAAAACTGTAAACTATGGTAGCACTTACGCCAACATTTAATTGCAGTTCTAGATTGTACAGACCAATACAGATGGTAAACTGTGTTAGTTTTTCTTTGGGGAAAATGAGTGGATTAGCCTTGATTTTTAGAATGATCTCTGCAGGTATAATCTCCTTAATTTGGTTGATCATTTCCATAGACGTGGCCTTTATCGATCAATCTTTCTCAGGTTTGCTGTTACTATTAATTAATATATTTTTTACAAATTTGCGATCCTGTTAGTGTATTATGACACCGTTCGATCATATTTTCCAGTATAATGGAAGGTGAAGAATCACTCCAGAAATTCTCCCACAAGTGATGATTAAGGCACCATCTGCTAGATCTGCAGTTCCTTTGTTGCCTCATATTATCCTTTTCCATGGAACAAGTGACAATTCAATACCATCAGCTGAAAGGTGCGTCAAATTACAATATTTGAACACAGGGCCACATGGTAAACCTACTATTTAGAAATGCTCTTTATATATAACGGTGATCAATCAAAAAATGCAGCCAAGCATTTGTTGACGCTTTACAAGAGCATGGTGCAAAAGCAGATCTGTTCTTGTATGAAGGAAAGACACATACTGATTTATTCCTTCAGGTAGTTAATGTGTCATCTGCTTTATTTTCTGGTTCAATGATAGTGGCATTGTTGTTTGATTTCATGGAAAGTTTTGACCTAAGTTCAGTGTGAGGATGACCCAGGAGACCATCAATACAACAATATTAGGCACTGAAAAGTACTTCTTAGTGACGTTTTTTGTGTTGGCAGGATCCTCTTCGTGGTGGTAGAGATAAAATGCTCGAAGAGATCGCCAGTGTGATACACAGTGAAGATCCAGACGCTTCTGCCCACCACCTTGTCGTGCCTGTTGCACGGCGTCTTGTTCCTGAATTCATGTTGAAGCTCGCTGGAAGAGTAAGCCCTTTCTGAAGATGGTGGTGGTTTGTAATTTGCAGCAACAGCCAGATGTAACTGTAACATCATGTACTACATTAGGGGGAGGCGACCTGACGGCTGACGCAAATTGGATCCTGCGTCAGGATTTTTTCTCCCTGATCAGCTACTCCCTACAAATAGCCGCGTTGAGATGTTTAGGGACCACTGTACACATCTACCAGAACATGCGTCATTGTTGCGCATACATCCAGCGACGTTTGTCATCATTGTATTGTACTATTTGTATATCTCGATGTACAGCTTTTTAAGCTCTTTTAACGTGGGCGTGCAACATCATGTATGCCACTCAGTTTTCTTCTATTCATTCACTAGAGTAATCTTCTTTTCTAGGCTTGTAGCTTTTGCTTTTTGTTCTTGTCGTGCCACTCGTCTTTGTAAAGACCTTGTACCAAAACTTCTCTTCTTAACGAAAAACATGCTATGCACATCTTTAAAAAAATGAAGGCAAAATATTGTAACAGCAAGCTGTAATCATGTTTCTTGACCTTTGTGGTTGTCTCGAAAGGCAAAATGTACATTCGCAGATAAAGGAGAAGAAAATGGTAAGGTGCTGACAATTCATATGGCAGAGCCGTTGTAAAACTCCAGACTCCGTTGGAAAAAGAACATGTCCTCATGGTGAGTCACCTGACCATGCTTCATTGTTCATTCTATTTCCTCCATGGACTAACTAATGTTACATCGCAGGTATTCTTCAGGGATCCATGCAGAGCCCATGCTGGTACAAACAGGATGAAAATTGCCCTCGTTCCCTCTTCAAGTAACGCCTAGAGTCCAGAATTGCATTGCGGTGTTTTGCTTTCACAGACTGTCTTCAATATCATCGGCATACAGTTTACCTAACACAATCTTGCAATGAGCTTGCTGTTGCCACGGTCTTTGGAGCCTAGGAGTGCATTCTGGAGACTTCTTCAGACAATCCATCGACAGCACCTTCCATTTCCTCAGGGATTTCATCATCCTAAACGAGAAACCAAACATCAGTGGTGGAGGCACTACCTAATCTCTAAAGTGAACAAAAGAAAGGTACAACTTGCATGCAACAAATCAATCGAACACGTTCTGTTCACACATCCTTTCTTGATATTGGAAATGCGAAATCTATCGGGAAAAAAGATATTGACAGTGCACAAGTGTGCCACCTTGCCTACTTGCCACCAGAAGAATTCAGGTGGTTCAGCATTTACCTCTGGGTGTTTATTTGAGACAACAACACACTTGGAGGCACTAATGCTTGCACTCTTCAGGTAGCTCCTGGAGCTTAAGCTTGGGGATTTCACGCCATCCTGGCCAACATCTTCTGACCTTGGAGGGCTCACAGTAGTGCGGGCAACAGAATCTGCACTTCTCTCCTGATCACCGATATGTTGTTCATTACTTCCATCCTTTGATACAACCACTCTTTCCCTGTCATACACAAAGCCATGCAGGATTTAGCACAACTGAGACCAAAGCAAGAGGATCTGTACTTCTGAATCCTAACCACCATGTTATATACCTTGGTAGAGAAGCATGCTTTCTCTGCAGTGGAGAACCTCTTTCTCCTTTGCTGTAATGCTCCTCAAGGTGTGCAAACTGCCGTTTGAAGCGATCAACTCCACTGCAGTAAGATAGTAGTATTAATAACCATACCCGTATTAATAGATAAATGAAAATAGTACTATAAAGACCAGTAAGGTTAGATATGTGCTTTATTAACTTGTTGGCACCACAATATTGACTCTTATATTGTTGAAATGGATGGTTAGTGTTTGATGTGTGTTGGGGTGAGGGGGTGGGGAGTGGGGGTGTTAGGCTCAAGGAAAAACAAAGTGTAGAGTGAACTTTGTTCGATGTTGACCTTCTCTATTCCCATGATATGGTCGTAAAGTCTTAGGAGGAAAAGCTAATGCAATACTGTACCTTGGGTAGAGGAAGCTAATCTGTTCTCCACCTTTCATGTACTCATCCAGCATCTGTGGATGATACTCCAGAATCTGCAAGCAGATCATAAAATATTCAATTCTCAAACAAGGTGAGAATTTTGTTTATGCAACAAGGAAAATATATTGCTCCCTACCTCTCGATAGATCAACTCTCTAACATCATCTTTTGCCAGCTTCCTTCTTTCAAATTCGAACTCAAGTTTTGAAATTGGGTGTCTTGAGGGCTCACGCTCCACATTAGCAAGGCTTGCAAAGTATGGATCAGCCAGAGCCTGAAATAAGATTAAAAAAATAAAAATGATAAAATTGTACTGAACTGAAATATGTGTGATGTTTTTTATGGAATTATTAAAGCAGTTCCAAGAAAGGAAAAGAGACTGTGTTCTGAGTTCACCTCTTCTGCTGTAGGCCGATCTTTAGGATCAAACGCAAGTAAGCGCTCTAGCAGACGAAGAGCCAAAGGATCAGCATTTCGAAATTTGTGAGTAAATGGCACGGCATGTTTTTTTCGCATGCAGCTTAAATATCTCCTGGCCTTCTCATTTCGAATCTGCAAAGGTTGTATACAACAGTAAGGATGTTTTCTCAGCATGTGAAATCTCTAGAAGGAGCAGACATCACAAAAAAAATAAATATATAGATTTTGAAGGAAATATTTCACTGGCTACAAGCCTGCAATGGACTCTGTTTAATGGTACATTAAGAGTATAATTCCATATGTCCTTTATCTGTCTTGCTAGAGAGCACAGTAGCTGCTTTGATGGTATAAATAAGGAGGAGGAAGTTCGAGCAAAAATGACACAGCAAGAATTGAGATGTTGTACCCGAGATAAGGTCTCAGATGATGGAGTTCCAAGAAGGTCTGTTATGATATCTAATTGGTGTACGACATTCTTCCCGGGAAAAAGTGGCCTTCCAGTGAGAAGTTCAGCGAATATGCACCCAATACTCAAATATCAATTGCAGGAGTATACTGCATAAAAATAAAATGTCAGAATATTTTGCAGAAAGATTTGAAAACAAAATCTTGTCTAAACAAATTAGTCCTCCAGCTTACTACAAGAACTGTGAGTTTGAGATACTATTTATAAGCATACAAAGAAAATATTGTTTTGGGTGCAACTGTTGGGATAAATTTCCAGGCATGCTATATGTCGGGTTTGTCAGACTGGCAGATAAAACTGTCTATGAATTATTATACTTGTTAAAGCATAGCTCGAATATTCCATTTGGTAATATCTGTTGATTCGAGATCTTCTCAGAGAATAAAATTTAAACATCAACAAATACTCTTTAAAAAGGAAATATGTTGAGCTACATAATTGACCACTTCATGCATTAAAAAGTTCAAGATGCACATGCATACATAGTGCTCTGAGTCTCTGACAACATTAATTTTGACTGCATGTAACATGTAAGTTGAGTTGAAGACATTACTTTGGAGAAAAAAGAACCACACAGTTCAGGTGCCCGGTACCACCTTGTTGCCACATAATCCTTCAAATAGCAAAAGAAGAACAAAGCACACATTAAAACAAGGAAAGGGGGACATGAATACTTCCATAAAATGACAAGCAACTTACCGTCCAAAATATAGCTGATGGGGCATCATTAAATGATGCACGGGCAAGTCCAAAGTCGCAGATTTTCAGTTTGCAGTCTGAGTTAGCCAGTATATTCTTGGGTTTTAGGTCACGATGAAATACGTTAGCTGCACCAATGCAGACCAAGAGCATGTTACCATAATAATAAAGTAGAGAGACATTAGAGGATGAGCCCATAACACTTCAACGAATACACAAATTGTTTGTTCTTGCTAGCTGGGATAAGTATCATGTGGTTGGTACTAGTTCATATACTTACCAGCATGTATGTACTTGAGAGCACGAAGAAGTTGGTACAGGAAAAACTGGTGATGCTCAGGGGTGAGGTCATCATTCGCCTTAATAACTTGATGGAGATCCGACTCCATAAGCTCAAAGACAACATAGATATCTTGGAACTCCCTCCGGGAAGGAGGGAGCATGATGTGCTTGATCTCAACTATGTCTGGGTGACGGAGCAACCGAAGGAGCTTGATCTCCCGCAGTATGCGCGTGGCATCCGAGACGTGCTCAAACACATCATTGATCTTCTTGATTGCAACCCGCTCACCTGTGCGGGTATCTACTGCTGCAGCAACTACTCCGTAGCTCCCTTTACCAATGACTTCTTGGATCTGGTACTGGCTTGCCTCTCCATACTCTGTGAAGAACTCCATTTCCACCGAGTTCTGCAAGATCAAAATTCCAAGAACAGGTTGAAGTTAACAAGAGATATATGGAAGTATCAAGGACTGATTGGTTACAAAATATCCATAGTGAAACAACCTAAGGTTAATTGAACAATAGTGTAACATTGAAAGCTATCCGCCAGCAGAGCAAATGACATACGGCTAATATGCATCAACAGATTTATAAAGCTAGGAACTTTTACCCAAGTCCTACTAAAAATTGACTTATTCACTGAAGACATGGTCAGGTAAATTCAGTAGGAACACATGCAAGGCAAAGACCTTTTCTCGTAGAGTCAGTCCTTAACACCAAAAAGGCAAGGGAGCTGAAGCTTAGATGGCGCAGATCAAGTCAATATTAGAAGCTCTGTCAGATCATCAAAAACACAAGTGGGCAACTTGGAGAAGGGTTCCTCAGGATCACTACAGAGTGGATGATGCAAGCAATTGCCAACAGCAAATTGAAGTTTGATATCGCAGACCAGACTAGCAGAGTGCGAGCATAGAAACCAAAAGAATGTTACAGAAGAAGAGCTTGAATTGAACATTTCATCTAGTGGACAGAGACCACCTCTTATTGCATCGATCAAAAGATGAGCACGGATCAGATCAAAGGCACAAGCTCTGCCTGCACAGCTTCCGAGTGCATAAACGGGAAGAAACAAGGTATACTTGGCAATAAATTGAAATTGGGCAAGCAAGCGACGGGCGTAAAAATACGATCTTGGCAAGAAATTTCCCGTGACCGCGAATCAAGGGATCACGAGAAAGCCAGAAAAGCTAGTGAAGCGAGCCCAGAGGTCGGCTGCTCACCTTCTTGTGGCTCTCGACGGGCAGCGGCATCTTACGCTTGGGCACGCGGATGGCGCGGAGGCCGACGAGATCCGGGTCCTCGATGACCTCGAGATCGGGCGAGCCCTCCTCCCCCTCGCCGGCGACGGACGACGGGTTGGAGGTGGAGGTGGAGCCGTTGCGACGGTGGAACAAGCGGCGGAAGCCGTGGACGATCGTGCCCCTCCACCCATCCTCCTAGCCCTGCGCTCCCCACGGCATTGGCTGCCCGCCGACCCCTCTAGCTATGTACTGCCCGCCCCCGCCCGCCTCCAAGCTCTCTCTCTCTCTCTATCTTCTTCCCCGCTTCTTCCTCGCTGCTGTCACTCGCTGCTACACCTCGCGGACGCTTGCTTGCCTGACGTGCTGATTCCACGGAAGGGCGCGCGCCAAGTCGTCGGCGCGGTGGGGGAATTGGATTGGATTGACGGAAGCAAAACGGAATAGAAAAGAGACAGCGACGGGGGGTTGATGGCAAGGAGCAAGATCTTATACGAGTTGGGATTGGAGGGACGAATTCTTTTTTTCCCCTTTTTATCCCCCTGATAATGTGCCGAGTGTTCAGAACTTCAGACGGTGCTGTGGTGGTGACTGATCCCGAATCCTGATGGAGCGAGGACAAATCTGGAGCTAGAAAAAGGCTGTACCGGCCTGCCATTACCGGGTGCGGCAGTAGGAATTAAAGAAAAAAAAAGATCCTTTTTTGAAATGGAAGAAAAAAGATCCTAGCAGTGGCAATACCCCAGCACCACTCAACCTGCTCTAGATCTTCTTTCTGCAGGTACCTACATGGATGGAAATCATGGACATTGCTTTGCTTGCGAGAGCACCCTTGCATTGCATCCCCATACAGCTGTGCTCACGTTGGCTGCAACCGCGTCTCGCCGTGGCGGCACGCGCACAAGCTGATCGATCCACCAAGGATCCGAACCGATCCATCGACTTGCAACGCGGATGAGCCAGACTGGAGCACGTGTGACGAAACATTCTGCGAGCGTCTTCCTCCTGTGTCCGGTCGAGCTCGCTCTTGACCTGAACTGTCAGTTCCTGCAACTTGCAGGTCGTGTGTGTGCCTCTGCAACTTGAATCGGGTGAAAGTTCCATGGAGAGGCTGGGGTTGATTCGGTCGCCTCAAGTACTGTACTTGCGCGCAGGCATGACACGGAAAACCGAAGTTGCAGAGTTGGCAAGACAAGACTCGATAGCTACGGTGCTTGGTCAACGTTCAACGTGAGATTAGCACATGATTATATACCCTGGGTTCCAGTTGGATGTTCGATCAGGCAGTCAGATACCGACGTGAACACCGAGTTATTAGTAGGGATCAAACAAAGGGCGACAGATTAAACATTAGCCTCCATAACAGTGTTTTATGATTGCACGTTGTGTGCAGAGTATGAACTCTTAGGTGTAAAAAAACTCATGGTATAGTTTGAAAAAAAAATGCAACAGTTTGACAACAAGATCACCGTACGTAGGCCAATTGTATGAATGAGACTGTGTATATTTTTATGAATGAAGTGAAAAATACTTTTTAAAAGCTAGAGGAAAAACATGCTTGGAGACTAAATAAAGAACCCTTGTGAAAAATATTTAAACAACAACAACATTAAAACAAAGCTATATGCAAGCGGATGCGGGATGGAGGACAAGAACAAAACAATGAAGATGTTGATTTTCAGAAGATTTAATTTTAAGGCTTTGCTACTGATGATTAGTGAAGAAACCAGGGTCATTGGGGGGAGCTGGAGCCCCCCTAGACCCACCGGTAGATTCGCCACTGGCTATATGTACTGAGTTTTGGCAGTTAAGACCCACTTGTTTTTTTACTTCATTAAAATCTTCAATCCTCCTCTCTAAGACTCTAACTAAACAAGATTGATCTTCCTCTCAATTGAGATAAAGCATCTCTAGCATGTTAAGGTTAGAGAATATCGTCCGCAATACACGACCAATTGGTGTATGGACAAAAAGTTTTTCCGTCATCCCATTTTGAGGAATTACCGAAATACCTCATGGTGGGGATTTAGAGCTGTAGGGAAAAATCGCTTTTTGGTGGCGGAGATGATTATAGGACGGAAAAACTCCACCCTTAGGACTCGTTCGTTTCCATCGGATTGGATTCCAACCGGAATTGATAAATGTAATAAGAAAATTATGATAGCTACTATAAGAGATCTGGATTTATTGGGTCAAAATGAATTACTCATGATAGGTACACCGAGGCTCGGAATCAATCCACTAGTCAAGAGGTGTGGAATCAATCCGCCTCTTGATCTCTTGTTCTACCTATCATGATGAGTAAAATAGTTAACGATCCGAAATAAATCCGGCCTCTATCATAATTTTCGATATATCTATTATTTCCGATCGGATTGAATCGATGGAAACCAACAAGCCCTTAGCTGGTTAGGTTAGCATGACCTCCGTCCGTATGCAATACACAGGACCAGGGCGTGGAAAAATCATAGAAAGGTACTAGGCGATGCTCGAGTAACATGACTAGATGGAGAAAAAAAAAAGATGGAGAAAAAATGTTGCCTGAAAAAAAAATATAAGTAGTGAGAAGAAAGAAGAAGAGCCCTTAAATCAAATGCCCATGACTTGAGGACTCAGAATTCAAAGTGGATGTAGACTGACATTCTCTATGCACTGCACACAAAAAAAAACCAATTCATTCATTGCCAATTGAGAAAATTGCAACAGTAGCGATACTGATCACTATTTTTTAAATGATGAAAAGATAATCATTAACCAACTGCTGTGTGGATACGTGTTCTTTGCCGCGGCGCCGGCGGCGGTGGCACGAGCACTGTGGAACGTGCTGTTGTGCTCATGTCACTCAAAGAAAAAAATGTGCTGTGGCAGCGCCGGCGCGGGCCAAATGATGGGCGCTTTCGCGTCGCGTCACATGGATCCACAGCAGGCCCATGCAATGATCGTCTCGTCGTCTGAAAAGCCGGAGACGTGTCCCCCCCGGACGGGCCCCACCCGCCGCGTCAGGTCCACCGTCCCGTCCCCTGGCGGCGGCGCAGCCAGTCGCCCACGCGGCGGCCACCCAAGGGAAGGTGGGCCCACACGTCCGTCCACCGTCCCGTGTCGCAGCACAACTGTCGAGGTGGCCGCGGGCCCCGAGTGGCCGAGTGGCGCCGGCCCACGCCGACATCTGGCAAGGCCGCCCCCGTTCGGATCAACGTAACCTCACAGGCCTGGCCTAGTCCTGGCCCTTGTCCATCTGGGACATTACGGCCCGTGAAGGAAAAGGCGGTAGGGCACGAACTCTTCTTTCACGGCTGCTGGATGGGGTTTCGGCCCATTTCGAGCTCTTGACAGATGGCGAGCAAGCGACCGATCCGAGCACGCGCGCGCGGGTAGAGGCGCAGGCGGGCAGCGCAGGCCTTTCGCCGCCGCGTTCGAGAGACGCATGCCTTCGAGAAACGGCAGCCGGGGGTGCGATGCCTGCGGCCGCCTACGGCTGGCGGCGGCCGCGGGGCGTCCACGGCCGCAGCCCGCGGCTTCCCGGAGGGATGACGTCTTGCCCTCCCAGGATCCCACTGGATTTTGCGGGGTTGAATCGCGCGCGCCTGTGCGGCTGGCTGCGGTGGAATCTTCCGCGGGTGTTTCGGCATTGATTAGGTTTGGGCTGCAACCTTATGTCCGCGCCTTAATTAATGCAGCATTCTAGTTTTTTTGGCGGATACTCCAGCATTAACATTTTCCAACCCGTGTGCCGGGGTTTTGTTGGTAGAAAACCAAAACCTAGCATTTCATCTCACTCTAAATCACTGGACTATAGATGAAACGAAACATTACATTTCACTTTAGTTAATTCAAGTAGAACATTGCTAAATTCTTGTCAAAAATGGGGCTGGACAGTGCAGATTGTCTATGGTGGTTTTGGCGAATACCGCTTGAGGATTAGTAATTTACTTCCTGTTGTTTTGTAGGGTTGTAAACACCAAAGTTTGAAACAACTAAGATGCAATAAATGCAATGTGGCATTTTGGATTCCTCGGAGGCATGGTGCAGCGCATTTTCATATTTTAGGGGAGGGACTACTGCATGATAATAATGCGATGGAATCCTTCTGGCTTCATTTAATGGGATTTTGTTCTTGGCGTGGCCCTCATGCTCCATGAGCCATGCCCAAGACGTTCAGAAGGCAGTTACTATGGAAATTACTACCATCGCAGTTCACTGCTCAGAGGCCTCAATCCTTCCCGAACTATCATCGTACTTCACATGTCAAATTTGACACTACAAATCAAAACAGCAGAGGAAGAAATTGAGGTTTTCATGTATCTTTCAGTCAATTTTAATCCAACTTCCAATGCAGAATTATTTTTCCTTGAAACTATTACTTCAACCGTCAAAGGGTGTTATGCTGTGAAGGCAACATGGTTTTACTCTTTTCCATATAAAAATTGAATAAATATAATGTCGAGATTCTGATGTATCGCATCATCATATCCT
This sequence comes from Cenchrus purpureus, assembly GCA_022644695.1. Lineage (NCBI taxonomy): Eukaryota > Viridiplantae > Streptophyta > Magnoliopsida > Poales > Poaceae > Cenchrus > Cenchrus purpureus. Next base: position 46,851,883 of record CP053458.1, read on the forward strand.
TTCTCTATGAGAACTTTTATGTGCATGAGTCCAAGTCAACTTGCAGCCCAGATAGGCGATCTCACACTTTTTAAGTTATTGTCTTTTTCTAAAATAATAATATATATTATGCCTATAAATCATGCGTTGTGAAGGTCTCACTCTAGAATGATGATAATAGTTCTTTAGCACATACGCCTCGCTCTTTCCTTCTCGTGGTGGAACACCACCCTGTGATGGGAAACCTTTCAGTTCTGCTTCTGGATGATAACCCAACTTCCTTGAGGATCATCTCAAACATGCTCGTGGAGTCTGGTTTCAAAGGTGCTTTCCAATTTTGAAGCAATCTATTTAGGGATTCCTTTTATTTTCCTTTGTTTCCGCTCCGATTAAAAAAGGGAGTGTGTTCTAGAGGAAAAAAGAAAGGCAGGCGGTGCACAGTTTGGATTTTCTGCGGTTGTTGAGGTTCAGCAACAGCTATATGACCCATGATTGATTAGTCATTGAATAGGCTAAATATTATCCAGGACCAACGTGGACACATGGATTTTCCTTCTTTTCTCAACTTTTATATTACCTATTTCTTGCCTAGTCAGAATGTTTCATCAGTTGACATAACAACTGCAACAAGGCCATCTCAACTATTCATGTTCTATAAAAAAAAAATAAATAAATAAAAATTAAAAAAAATCATGTTCTACTCTTATACTTAGATTATGTACCCTTTTTTTTCTTTTCTTCTATTCACAGATAGATCCCTTTTGAATTGGGGACTCTTTTGTGTTGTAGTTCCTCACCCCAGGAATTGGACCTGCAGGTGTTTAAGATCTTATGAATTTATTGTATATGTCATAAACAGTTACCCTTTACAATTAATCTTAGATTTTTTTATGAAAACTGAGGAACTTGTATTTTGTACTAATTCTTGCTTCTTACCCTGAAAAGAATTCCAACATATGTTAGCTCTTCTCAATGTCATGTTTTCTGTTTGATTCCTGAAGCTGACAAGGAAGAAATGCATTAGCCTAAATCCATTTAAAAATATTTTAAAAAGAAATTTCGTCTCTAAGGAAGACGTTGAGGAACTCTATGTCCTGAGTCCTCTGCCCTAAAAGTGCAACTGCTATGTGATGTTCTCAAGGATACTGCGGTACAATGTTCAAGGACATTTGGTGTCTTTCTCTGTTTGTGTGAGCTCGATTGATCTCCGGTTCTCAGAATTTCTCACAGTTTCCTAATATTCCATATCACGCAAAACAGTATGATGTTTCAGATTCTAATTTCCGAATATTCGATTTTGTCGCATATCATAAATTTGGGTGTGCGCTATGACGTGTTAGGTTGAAATGTCTGCATATTCCGCTTTTGTCGCATATCATAAATTTGGGTGCATGGTATGACGTTTTAGATTCTGTTTTCTGAATGTCCCATTTTGTCGCATGTCATAAATTTGGGTATGTACGGTATGGCGTTTTAGATTTTGTGTTTGCTTTATCCAGAACTTCAGAACATTTATTGCTGATCAAATGTCTCCTATTCAGGGTGTTACATGTACTAAAAGCAGGATCAGTAAAGGAGTTTTGTAATTTGATTTTCTTATCCAGCTATGCTAGTTTCTGGGTCGCCCTTCCATACACTATTATAGGATATAGAACCCAAACTGTCAATAAGCTCCCAAGAACGTTAAAATACTGTCCGACAATGACTCCAACAGCTAGAACACCGAGAAAAGCTTCCATTTCTTTAAAATTGATTATCAGTTCCTTCTGCTCAGTGGAATCTTATATCCATAGTTTCTTCTTTCTTTAAGCGAACCGGCAGGGAGTCCTCTACCTTATGTCCGTAGGTTCTATTAGGAGTCTAATTAAATTTCACATGTTGAGCCTATTGTTCAAGTTTAGGTTCCACTAATTTAATGTATCCAATACATTGTAACATTTTTGCTCTCTAAATGTTTATAATCTTAACCGTATTGTTGCACAGTTTTCCCATTTGAAACAGTGGGGTTGGCCCTGGATTTTGTTAAAAGCAGAGCTGCTATTGAGGAGGAGGTAGATTTGGTGCTAGCAGAAGTTCATCTTCGCAATGTAGTACCAGGCTCTTTGGCAAACTCTGAGCTGCTCCACCACATACTGAATGAGCTTCAAGTCCCTCTTATCAGTAAGTTTATATTCAGAGTGTTATTTGAATAATATTTCACCAGTCCGAAATTCAATGTTATAGGAGTATTTTTTCCTTGTTTACAGCAATGGGTGCTTATGATGATGGAGAGGCAATCTCCGAACATGTGGCTCTGGGAGCATGTTCCCATGTGCTGAAGCCATTGCACGCAGGAAGCTTGAACATACTGAAGCAGAAAGCCTTAGAACATAAGGTTAAAAAGGCAACACCTCAAGGGCCAATTTCTAGTAGGACCCAAAGTAGAATGGTTTCATCGTCATTTACTGTAAGGCACCAGGAAATGCATGTCCTAGATAGAAACGATTTACCCAATCCTGGAAGCAATGAATTTGAAGTGCCAAAAGTTCGGAAGGCGCGTGGTTCACAGAAGCCGGGTCGAGCCGAATGGACCGTCGAGCTCCATGAGAAGTTCTTGGATGCTATCGAAATTCTTGGGGACAAGAGTAAGCTCGTACCCACATGTGGCCTAAAATTTAAATTGGCCTTTTGTTTCCTCTTATTAGATGAAAACATGATCTTTTCCTGTTTGTGTAACAGATGCTAAACCTAAGGGGATTCTAAAGCTCATGAATGTGACATGTTTTACCTCAAAGCAAGTAGCTAGCCATCTCCAGGTGTGTTGATTAACTAATTATTTGCATCAAAGGCTGCATCTGCTAAAACTTCCTTATATAACTTAATTTTTCTATATTGCAACTTGCAATGGCAGTACACCAATCAGTTAGCTTCAATCTTCTCGTACATTGAAAGACATGCAACATTTTTAGGATAGTCATGATTAAGCAGCAACAAGCTGATGGCCCGTGCTGTGCTTGCTTATTTTGTTTTGAATATTAAAAGTTTTTCCCACCCTTCTGGTTATTGCATTTTTTCCTGCCCTACTGTACTGCCGTGGACTTGAGTACGTGTTAGGTCAAAACATTTTGGCTGGCTACCCATGGTTTTTTCCTTGCGGGACCTGAATGCCCTCGATTATTGATTCTGGAATCCTACAACTTACCAGCCGCCGTCCTCATCTGGCTGAATACAGGCCTTAACCTCTTTGATTCTTATCATCCTGGGAATGCCAATACATACCATAAAATTATACTACAGGAGGTACCAAATTTAGTGGTGCCTCCTAATTCCTATAGGCCTTAAAAACACCGGCATCTTTGATCCAATGCAGTATCGTTATGCTAAAGTGCCACTTTCAAGTTGTAGTGTCAGTTTTACCTTAAATAATATGACTTCTTAACCCTTTCCTGATAATTTTCTTCTCAATGTGATATAGAAACACCGATTGCTCCAACGGAATGCAAAGCAAGGAGGGCAGCACCAGAGGGATGCCAGCAGGAAACCAGTATCTGAGCTGATAGGATCAGCGATGCAGCCACTGCTGAATCCATCACACCCACAGTTGATGCAACCAGCAGGGTGCTTTACCCCTCAAGGCTGTGGGCACAGGTGAAGGAATCAGCGGTTTTGAAGACTTGCATGTATACATGCACATCTGGAAGTAACCGAGGTGACAGAAAGTCTGTGTGGGATGAGTACGAAAAGGACCTGCAGAAAGATTTCTCTACATCAAATAGACGTTGGCAACAGATAGGAGTGCCATTGAGCAAATGTCAGTTGCCTGCGAAGGACAATGTTGTTGTAGATGCAGGTGTTTCGAGTGAAGCCCTTAAAGCTGCTGGTGAAATAGGTTATGGTGCATCCATAGAAAGCTCTGATTCAAGCAGCCTGTCAACGGGTTTGGTTGATCAAGTTGGTGAGAACAATCATACCAAAGCTGCTGGCATCAACGACAACATTAATCTGCTTGAAGGTATCATGATCATTGATCCATTTGCAGATTAAGCAGCCTGTTAATACTTTGTCTTACCTTTTTTTTCCTATCACAACTGCTTGTGACAAATGATTTGTTGTCGTTGAAGGTATCATGAACAAGGAGCACGCTGCAGCATCGGATCCTTCTGATCGTTTGCATTCATCCAGAGCAATAATGTGGGCCTGCTAGATCCTCCTTATGGCAGAGAAGAAGATAACTCATACCGGATGAGTCAGCCGCTGGAAGGATTGCAAAACCTTGGCCTGGAGGATCCACTGCAGGTAGACGATCCTGTCGATAATCCTGTGATGCAGATTGACCAAGACGATGGATTCTCGCTAGTCCAGTATTACCTTGGCCTGGAGGATCCGTTGCAGGTAGATGATGCAAGGAATAATGGTCTTACATCGCTGAGCATGATTAACATAGATGGATCGATGGCTCAAGAAATAGAAGCCACCATTCAGAATGATCCTGTCGATAATCCTGTGATGCAGATTGACCAAGACGATGGATTCTCGCGAGTCCAGCATTACCTTGGCCTGGAGGATCCACTGCAGGTAGACGATGCATGGAATAAAGGTCTTTCATCACCGAGCCTGATTAATATAGATGGGTCGCTGGCTCAGGAAACCACCATTCAGAATGCTCCGCAGGAAGCCACCATTCAGAATGATCCGGTCGATAACCCTGTGACTGTGATGCCGATTGCCCAAGGCGATGGATTCTCGCAAAACCAGCAATACCATGGCCTGGAGGATCTGCTGCAGGTAAACAATGCACAGAACAAAGGTCTTGCATCCCCAAGCGGGATTAACATAGATGGACTGATGGCTCAAGAAGGCACCATTCATAATGGCCCTGTTGATAACCCTGTGATGCCGATTGCCCAAGACGATGGATTATCACTAGTCCAGGAATACCTTGGCCTGGAGGATCCGCTGCAGGTAGACAATGCATGGAACAAAGGTCTTGCATCCCCGAGCATGATTAACATAAATGGACCGATGCCTCAAGAAACCACCGTTCAGAATGCTCCGCAAGAAGCCACCATTCAGAATGATCCTGTCGATAATCCTGTGATGCAGATTGACCAAGACGATGGATTCTCGCGAGTCCAGCATTACCTTGGCCTGGAGTATCCACTGCAGGTAGACGATGCATGGAATAAAGGTCTTTCATCGCCGAGGCTGATTAATGTAGATGGGTCGCTGGCTCAGGAAACCACCGTTCAGAATGCCCCGCAGGAAGCCACCATTCAGAATGATCCGGTCGATAACCCTGTGACTGTGATGCCGATTGCCCAAGACGATGGATTCTCGCAAAACCAGCAATACCATGGCCTGGAGGATCTGCTGCAGGTAAACAATGCACAGAACAAAGGTCTTGCATCCCCAAGCGGGATTAACATAGATGGACTGATGGCTCAAGAAGGCACCATTCAGAATGGCCCTGTTGATAACCCTGTGATGCCTATTGCCCAAGACGATGCATTATCGCTAGTCCAGGAATACCTTGGCCTGGAGGATATGCTGCAGGTGGACAATGCATGGAACAAAGGTCTTGCATCGCCTAGCGTGATTAACATAGATGGACCCATGACTCAAGAAGGCACCATTCAGAATCCTCCAGCCCATAACCCTGTGAAGCCGACTGCCCAAGACGATGAATTCTGGAGTTGGAGTCCTCTGGGTGACTTTGACATGCTGATCGGTTAAGCATGTGATGTTATCATGATAACAGTATTATCTATCTTTAGAAATAAGAGCCCTGACAAAACTGTTATTTCAATCAGGGATAAATTATGCTGTAATAAGTAGGTATTGCGCTCAGGAGAGTACATCCTCGTGTGTATCGTATGAAGCGCTTTGAATTTTATCAAGTGAACGTCGGAGAACTTATCAATCGTTATACTGCACATGTAGTTTGGTTTCATGTATACAGTGACGGTGTGCTGCTCAGTTTGGAGGACAACCGGAATGTCTATGCCGTTGAGCCAAGTGCCCCACCATGATGACGGGTCGGTTTATTTTTCTGCAGCGGGCCTTGGTGGCAGATGACATGAACTAATGTTATGTTAGATGGTTCATCATACAAAGGAGGACTTGACTCCTGCAGCAACTATCACTTAAAAGTTAAACCCTCCAATTCTCCTACGCATTGGTCATTTGGTTACCTTCTGACACCCATATTTCACGCAGCAGCCCCCACTATCATTAGTTATCTGGCACATATGATGGTATGTATGTAACAAGCCTGAGAGCAACTATCACTTAAATTTTACAAAAATAGCACTCCGGTTTTACCAATTTATCCGGCGGTTTTGGTACTCTAGCCGAAAAACACCGGTTCATACAGCATTCAATGCAGCGACGGTCCTATAGAAAGTTTGAACCAACGATAACTTCTAGCATATTTTTAAAAATCATAAATATTTCACATAAATTCAAATGAAGATAAATTTTATATGAGAAATTTTGTAGTTCAATATTTTGAACAAAACGACACCACGCGACCAGTCAGACGACACGACGCTCCGAAACCAAACTGCCTCGCATCGCATCAATCTCGTCAAGTCAAACCCAGGCACGAAGCCGTGCCGTGAGGCCATCGCGAAATGGGCGGCGCGGCGGAGGCGAGCGCGGCGGCCACGGCGTCCTCGCCCCTCCTCTTGCCCCGTGCTCCTCCTCGCCCCGAGGTGGGGGCGGAGGTGAGGCGGCAGGTGGGGCTCGCGGCACCGCTGGTGGCCTGCAGCCTGCTCCAGTACAGCCTGCAGGTTGTCTCAGTCATGTTCGCGGGGCACCTCGGGGAGCTCTCGCTCTCCGGCGCCTCCGTCGCCGCCTCCTTCGCCAACGTCACCGGCTTCAGCGTCCTGGTACGTAGCAGCCGCGCCTCGCGCCTCTGCCAACTGCCAAAGTTCAACTCCGTGCTACTGCTTGTGCACGAAGAGCAGGGGAAACAATGTGAATCGGAACATGTGCATCATAGGAGTTACTACTTTCTTAGAATTTAATAACTAAAATTAGTACGAGTTCTATGAATATTGTGTCGTTAACCCAATTGGTTTCTCACATGCTTCATAATTGTACTAACTAAACTATTACAGTATAAGCAGTGATGAATAACATGCTAACTACAATGTACTTTGTGCACTGATGCCTGCTGCAGTACAGATAAATTTAATGAAATTTGTGCTCCTTTTCCATGTCAAGCTGGGTATGGGAAGCGCACTGGATACCTTTTGTGGACAATCATATGGAGCAAGGCAATATGATATGCTGGGGACACACACACAGAGGGCTATAATTGTTCTTATGCTTACATGTGTTCCTTTGGCCTTTGTTTTGGCCTTCGCTGGTCAAATCCTTATTGCTCTTGGTCAAAATCCTGAAATATCGTCTGAAGCTGGACTGTATGCTCAGTGGTTGATTCCTGGTCTTTTTGCATACGGTTTGCTTCAGTGCCTCACCAGATTCCTGCAGACCCAGAATGTTGTCCACATATTGGTAGTTTTCTCCGGGCTTACATTGCTACTTCACATTATGCTATGCTTGTTCCTGGTTCAAACTTTTGGCCTTGGCCATAAAGGTGCAGCTTTAGCGACCTCAATATCTTATTGGTTCAATGTGGCATTGCTAGCAATATATGTGAAAGTCTCTGAAGCTGGCAGAAGGAGCTGGCATGGATGGTCAAGGGAGGCACTAAATTTAAATGATGTCAAAGTATATCTAAGGCTAGCCATTCCATCTACTTTTATGACCTGGTAAGTGGTAAGCGTGATATGGGGAACATTGGAAATGTATGCATTTTGGTAAAGCTTTCAATTTTTACAAAGAAGTAATGTGCGGTTTATGGTTTACCTACTTTATGCATGGAACTGGTTATTCTACTTGCAAGATAGCTCAGCTTGGAATATTGGGCATTTGAGATGGTGGTTCTTCTAGCAGGATTTCTTCCAGATCCAAAACTGGAAACTTCAATTCTGTCCATCAGGTAAGTGAACCAAACTGAGAAATTACTTTAGATCCAAAGTTGTCCTGTAACACGGCTTATCACTTTACAGTTGCATGCGTTTCCATTTTCGTGGCGGATTATGCTCCCAGTGCTTGATGTGAAGTAACTTTGGATTTTTTGCAGCCTAAACACAATGTGGATGGTTTATACAATTCCAAGTGGCCTCAGCAGTGTAATAAGGTAAGAGAAGCATAAATTAGGAGTACTGCTCCTTTTCATTTCTTGGTACATAATTAAAAAAAAAACTTGTGGTTAACTAGTTTTGACCATGGCTCTTGTTGCTTTGCAGTATTAGAGTATCCAATGAATTAGGTGCTGGGAATCCACAGGCAGCACGCCTATCAGTTTATATTTCAGGAATCATGTGCCTAACTGAAGGCCTTTTTATAGCTATTATCACAGTATCTGCGAGATATGTGGGGTTATTTATACAGCAACGAAAAAAATGTCGTGAAGTATGTATCAATGATGATGCCGATTCTTGCTACTTCTGACTTCATGGATGGAATACAATGCACGCTATCAGGTTTGGGACAAATACATGTCTAATATACCATATTTGTGTCACATTGTATTTATATTCCCTGTTGAGAAAATTATATTCAAATGCCATAATTTGAATGTCATGTGCTAACTTTAGTTTTGTCTGATCACTTGATCTTGGACTGTTGGTGTTGGTTGGCTTTCCTCATTGCTACTCAGCTGTTTTAATACAAAATGACCACAGACTGCGTTCTCAATGATCTCAAAGAAGAAAAAACATGTTTGGTATGGCAAGCTACAATAGGGTTTTGCCACTTTGCACGTATGCCATGCAGGCATACAATCCAATTAGGACCAGTGGCCAGCACCGTTACAAAGCTATTGTTTGTACTGTATTGCATTATCATTATTTTTTTTGCTAAAGAAGAGTGAAACAAAACAAGTACTATGTACAAGATCGATAGTTTCTGTGCTGATATATAGACTATGTCATTGTTTTCTATGCCACTTTATAATCATAATAGCAGTAATTCTTTATTTAATTGATATTGTTCGACATTTTTCCATTGTCTGTTTATTGGTTTTAAGGAGCGGCTCGAGGATGTGGCTGGCAGAAATTATGCTCACTTATCAACTTGTTTGTTGTCTCCTTCAGCTATTACTTTTGCATTTGTTCTGAAAATTGGTGGTAAGGTAAGTACTGTGTTTTATGCAATTATACGATATTTTTTGTGGATCCTCCCACTCCTAGTCTGAGACTCTGAGTTCCTTTCATGTGCCAGGGCCTTTGGTTGGGAATTATATGTGCTATGGCAGTGCAAATAGTTGCTTTGATTGTGATGATGCTTCGAACCAGTTGGAATGAAGAGGTGCACCCTTATACTTGTTACGTGTCAGCTAAATGAACACATTCTGTCTACTATCTGTTGATTAAATTGGGCAACAGCTAGTTTGAATTTTAATCTTCACAAAATAGGCTTTGTGAGGGTGCTGCCTGGTCAGTGACTGTACAAGTGGGGCGGGGTTGCATCAATGGGGAAGGGCGTGCAGAATTAATCTCCACAGATTGCTGGAATTTCTTCTCCATAAGTACCAAATGATATCATAATTTTTCTCCTTAAAGTTACTTTCCAGAAACAAATTGATAAAATAATTAATCCTACTTTGTTTGACTTTGCTGAATGTAGATCGCAACATGCTTCTAACACCGTAGTCACAAATTTGCTTCATGCCTTTGCGCTCCCTGGGGCAGGCCTACACACGCATAGCACTCGAGTGTTTAGTGTCAGTCTCTCACAGTCTGTCACATCCTCGCTGTCACTGGTTGACTTGGTGGTAATATATTTTGGGTAAGAGACATTATTTACTAGTGATATATTTACAACCAGCACTCTACTTGAGTCATCACTCTAATCGAATTGGGTATTATACAGCCTATAAGGTGTCAGTTGCCTATCACAGTATCATCCATTCTGTGCTGGGTGATGTGATGTGCTGAATCTTACTATGTTCTTTATAACTAATTTATCTTGTACCGTTTTATTTTTTTCTCTATAGGCAGAAAAGGCCCAGGCTAGAGTTCAGTGTTCAGGTGGTAGATCATCGGCCTGAATGTCATCAGTTGTGGTTTTACCTCCATAAAGGTAGTTATTTTATGTATATAATACAAAATATTTTCAAGCATTTGAGACTAATTTATATATAATTGATAGGATGAAAACACTTCGATTGGATAACGTACTACATGGTCCACCTAGAGACATGATGTATATGACAAATTCAGATCCACATTGTATAAGAGAAACACAGTACAAATAATCTTTGCCAGCACATTTGTGTCAACTATTGCGCTAGTTAGACTAGATGAAACAAAAAATGAAGTCAAAAGCATGTGAACTCTCGGTGCTACTATAGCCTTTTTTTTAATCTTTTTATCTCCTTCCATTCCTCCACCCGAACCACAATCAGTTGAAGAAAAGCAGCACTAATCATTAAATTACTGTTATAATGCATTCGCTACCTAACCGGTTGTCTTTTCCTTGGGGTTACTTAGCTAGTGTAGCTTCAATCTTAAAGAAAGTATTCAAGCATCTGATGTTACATTCCAATTTCCATCATGCTTTAGTTGTTGATACGGCTCTTACAGAAAGTGGACATATTATTTCAATACCGAGGGAATACTTGATAATATAAAGGTGTTTTCATGTTTCACGCATGGTACCAAACCCAAAGGAAAATGTGTATTGTCTGAGTATATAAACGATTTTGATGAAAATCCTGAAACTTCACTATATTCAAGCGATAATGATGTAGCATAAGTACTAGTATAAAGTACTTAACTAGGTATCCTTAGATATCAGCTATCATATATGTTCCTCTCGTTTTTGGGACAGAAGTATTACGCATGTAAAAGTGGTATCTGAATCAGAGCTTAGGATGCATGGTATCATACTATCATTACCAACCGTGGACTAGCATACTGCATACAGGACCAAAAATGCATTTAAGCATAACAACGTGCACGAACTAACCGCCCTAATTGATGGCATCCAAAAGCTACATTTGTTCTACTGCTTAGATCTCGGTGTCATAACAAAAATTAGTCAAACGGCTGAACCGGACAAAAGCAGAGACAAAGATGTCTGACCGAGAGAAAGCTGCATCTTAGTGGAGTGGTATTTTCAATGACCACTCATTCCCTGACGAACAGTGGCATCAACGTTTCTTATTCTTGAATATGTAGATGGCAAAAATTGTTTTTTCCCTCACGTATATATGCTTCTCTTGGTCCATGGCAGCAGGTCCAAGCTTCACGCCTGGATCTGGCACGACTGAGCTATCAGACTAAAAGGAAGAGTACTTGGCTTACATTACATGTGATGGTCTTGGAGTACGTTTTCTTTCTGGTTTCTGCAGCCTCAATGATGGCACCGTGAAAGGCGAGGAAGCAACAGAAATTTGGTAGTAGCTCCGGGAGTGGAGGTTGTCATGGAAGCTGACCTGTTTCCAAATCTGAAAATCTCAATACTCCCTCCACCTGCTCACCGTGTGGGTTAATCGATTCCCATCAGAAAGAGATCTTCACTGACAATGATCGCGCGCAATGACGCGGAGAGATCGGAGGAAGTGTGTGAACTTCCCATGCTATGCTTCAGGAGTTCAGGGCAGGGTTCTCCGGGATGCTTCAGGATGGATGCAATGGTCGGTTGCGTGGGCGTTTTCCGCAGCTGCATCGATGCCATATCCAATTGCTCACGTTCGTGTGGATTTTAACCTGTGGTTGGCTCGGAGAGGAAGGAGAAATGGCTCCGTTAGGTTGGTCTGCTGTCCCCTTCTTTTTCGTGTGGAAAACAGTTCAGCAACCACTTCGCCTTGCTGTGTCGTTGATGGCTTGTTTGAGACCCTTTTTGTGGCGCGTGATAGGGCGAATAGGCTGTAGGGGTCGGTCATATTAAGCAGGTTTCACTTGCTGCAAACTGGGCTTCTCGGAGTAGCCAAGGAAGAAGAGGGGAGTTGGTGCTCGTTTAGGATAACAGCAGTGTGTGTTGGCGAGAGCTTTAAGCATCATACATACATGGTGCATGCTGCTTTAAGATAAAGTGAAGGCATCCTCATCCTAAACAAGTCCTAAGTGAATGCCTGTCTGAAGTCTCATATGATGAGGCCAGATTGGCACATTTCTGCTTGGGTTTTCTGTAGCCTAGTTCTGGTGGGGAACCTTGAAAGCAAAATTGTTGATGCCACAAGTCATGATCGCAGCACACCCTATGTCTGATGGGCTATGGACAAATAATTTACATTCTTTCTCTTGCCTTGGCATTTATCGACAAATCAATCAATTTACAGTGTTTTGTGTGTGTAAATTAACCTTAGAACGAAGACACTCTCAGCTCGTCTACGACACGACCTTGCTTTGTTTCCTCTCCTCCTTTGCCAAAACGGAAAAAAAACAATGAAAGAAATGAATCTTGCCACAAGAGGGGAGAGAGGGGAAGAAGAAGAGAAAGCAAGTAAATCAAAAACCAAAAAAGAGTTTCAAGACATGTTGTGAGCCTATCTACCACTTGCAGACTTTGCAGTCGCCGGCTGCAGCTGCTCCCAACCCAATCTCAAGGTTGAAGAAGGCATCCATCAGACCAGATGAGGGTCAGGGTGTTGGCAAGAGATCTCGCGCCTGCTCCAGCGTCCTGACGAACCTTGTGAGGTTGAGCCTGACGTTCTGCTTGTCGAGGTAGGTCGTCTTGATGGCGTCCCACCCTTTCTTGTGCACGTCGTAGGGGTGCTTGAGGTAGAAATGGTCCTCCGGGTACAGGTCCCTCAGCGAGCTCTCCTCCAGCGACACGTTGTACTCCATGTAGTTGACGTCCATGTCCCTGGCCGGGTTCTTGAAGGTCACCCCGGCGAGCCACTCCAGCCCGCCGAACGGCACCACCTGGATGAGCACGGCGCGGCTCGGCAGGAACACCATGTTGGTGAGCCCGGCGCCGTGCACCCCCATCATCACGTCCGCCGAGTTCACCAGCCGCGCGAAGTTGGGCATGTCCGTGTGGTTGTCCGGCTCGGCGATGCGCACGTCGAACCTCGCCGCCGCCGCGTGCGCCATGGCGCGCTCGTTCAGGAACCGCCGGGAGCTCTTGCGGGAGATGATGAGGAGCCGCGGCCGGGTCCTCCGCGGCGCTCCCGACCGCGACGCCACGGCACGCTCCAGCCGGAACGAGCGGCGGAGGAGGCGCTTGAAGTCGGCGACGGTGACCCCGCCCGGCGACCTCGTGGGGTCGATGCCCATTGCGCGGTGGAACGTGGCGCCGATGACGATCCGCGGGAAGCAGTGGACCTCCCTGTCGTTGTCGACGTCGATGACCTCGTACTTGGAGAGCTGCCGGAACAGCGGCGTGAACTTGTCGTTCCACCAGTCCTTCATCCCGCTGAGCAGGAACTGGACCTCGCCGCCGAAGTGGTGGGTGCTGGTGAAGAGTGGCACGAGCACGTCGGTGTAGTCGTGGTAGAGGTTGCCCGCGAACCCTCCGTTGGAGAAGAGGAACGCCGGGGCGGTGTGGTTCCGCGTGCAGAGCGGCGGGACGGCGGTGTCGTTGGCGCCGCCGAAGGGCACGGTGTACTCCCGGACGTCGTCCATGGCGACGGGGTCGTGCAGGCGCGCGTACGGCTTTGTCCGCCACTCACGGTCCAGCGGGCTGATGTAGATCTTGGAGTGGTTGCCGTCGACGCGGATGTCGCCCACCGCCGCGCACCGCTCGGAGCGCTTGCTCGTGTTGTAGCACGTCGGGCGGGACGGGTCGAAGTCCTCCTCCCCGATCGGGCCGGAGAGCTTGTACCGCGTGCTGTCGTAGTCCTCGTCGACCTCCACCACCTCCAGCTCCTCCGCCGGCTTGGCTGCAGGATTCAGCATGGATCGATTGGTCAGATCGTCGTCGATCAGCAGGTAGCTTCAATTCAGCCATGGATTGCTCGATTGAATGCTGGGGGGCAGCAGAAAGAAAAGCAGAGGAAGAGAGGAAAGCAGAGGAGGGGGACGTACGGAAGGGGTTGGAGCAGTATCGGGCCTTGATGTAGGTGAGGACGCAGAGGGAGACGAGCATGGTGACGACCATGGCGGCGTTGCCCATCCGGCGCGGCTCCTGCCGGACCCGATGCTGCTTCATCATCGCCACCGACCCCCCGTCCGCTGGATCTGGAGCGGCGAGAGCTTGCAGGCGAGGCGCTGGCAGCTAGCCGGGCGCGGCAGCAGTAGCCGAGGGTATTAAAGCCGGGGAGCGCATCGATGGCGACCCCGCGGCGGGCAAAGCAACCAGAGAAGAAGGAAGAAGTTGGTGGTGGTAGGTGGGTGGTGGCGCTCGATCCCGATCGCTCGCTCGACGGCTCGAGGCGCGCGATGGGTCCCGGCGCCGGGGCAGGCGAGCGCGAGGCAACCCACCGGCAGCTACAGCCGACGGGACGACGGGCCCCGGTGGCAAGTGCAGCAGGCACCAGCGTACCAACCCACCCAAGGCACCCGCCCGCCCCGTCGTGTCCGTCCGTCGCCGCGCGACACGGCCGGTGCGGCTGCCGGCGTCGCATCGCGTCGAACAATGGTGAGGTGGAAAATCGCCATGCGCGTGCTGGGACTACCCTTCTCCACCAGGGACACCGACGAGATGGCCGCGCTAGCTCGCTGCGCTGCAGCCTTCAGGGGTTGTCAGCCAGAGCCAGGTCAGGTGTGACACCGTGACCGTTGGGTTCGTTAACACCGCGTGCCGGGACTGGAGTGGCATGGCCGTGTCGGCTGTCGGCTACAAAGTGTAGTTGTTAGAATTAGACACCACTAGACGCTGCCGGAACCTGGCGCCGGCCGCCGGGCGTCGTCGGCGGCGGCCGGCGGCAAATGGCCTGTCGTTTGGAGCGACATGCCTTCGCACAGCAGCTTCTGGGCGACTGCGCGCGTCTACATGTTGGCAGGTGGGTGAGTGACCGTGAGTGCGCGTCCGCGTGTGCACGTACACCCGCACGTGCTATTGCGTTGCCGGGCGCGGTAGCTTGCAGATGCCGTGATCCGACAACGGAAGCGGCGGTTTAACTCCCGACCAGCCGGGGTGTCTTTTCTTCCACGGTGAGCAGGTATTGTCACTTGCTTCCCCAATCTTGACGAGCACGGGGACGGTAGAAAAAGGATCGTGGAGGGCGAAAGGAGAGCTGCAAAGGCGTTTATCCACTAGACCAGAGTTGCTGTGTCGCGCTCTCTCTCTCTCTCTCGGAGGTACAAGGCGTACGCATGCTCATCGATCAGTTGACTCGAAAAGTGATTCAAGCTTCGTGAAATCTTGTCCTACTCTGCGACGACGCGCAGCTTCGACTTCTTCGATCAAAATCTCACCAATCGTCCGTCCGACGACCACGACGCTCAATTCCAGACGGTTATTAGCGTTTTAGACTTTTTATTAGTCACGTGGTAATCCAACTTTTCAAATTGCAGTTGTTTTATTAGTTTCGAGTGTGGCTATGGGACGGTATATAATAACATTAGAGAGAGAAAATACATCTTCCCCTTTTCGCTACTTTAGGGAGAACATGGTGGCGTAGTATACTTTTTGCACACAGCGGTCCTGGCTCTCATCATTTATCAACCATCATGCTACACAACACAGGTTGCGCGCTTGATCAAACAACCCGACGGCGGCCCTGCAAAAGTGTACTGTAGACTTGGAGGGGAAACAATGAACGAACTGCACGTACGGCTTCAAAGAAAAACAGCAGGGAAACATGTACATACACTTGCCCATTAATTTGTCATGTATCCATCTTCTCCTATGGGCCTCTCCTATGCAGTTGCTGTGTCATTCTCTTGCTGTAGTATGCTCGACATCGACACATAACGCTCGTCCCGTGTTCTAGAAACACCCAATCTCCCTCTGAATCTCGTCAGTCGCTCGACCATCACGGTGAAATTTTGCCTGCTTTTATATTGGAGGCTTCCGTATAGTTTAGCCGCGAGAGATGATGGATCGGAGCAGATGTGCAACGAGGAAGGAGATCGAGGAGAAGATGCGTCGCTGTCACGTGTTCGCTGGAAGGCAAGGGTACCTTGGTGGCTTTATACAAACAACTCCGATCGATCCGGAGTGGATAATGGACCATCCGATCCGATCCGGCCACCTGCATTGCCAAATAGGATGTGTTGCTTCCGGCGCAAACAAGCCCTCCTGCATCGCACGACGAGGCATGTGTGGTCGCTACTGAATTAAAGCAACAGCAACGAATGAGCGTCGTCGCTTCCGGCACCGGCGAGATATACGAGCTCAGCATCGCCGGCCGTGGAATTAGAGGAACATTAGGTATGTCTTCCGAGAGAGTGCCCACGTACGATCGAGAGGTCCTGCTCATGGCCGCACTAGCAGCTGCCGGCGACCGGTGAGCGTCCGCCGTGGGGCGTGGCCAGGCTACAGTGCCACACACACACACACACACACACACACACACACACACACACACCCCAGAGGCTAGCTTATTAGCTCTGTGCAGGACCAGTAGGGCTTGATGGCTGCCGGCTCCGATCAAATGCGTCGTCGTCCATGCCATGGCCGTTGAGATCCTTTGGCTTTGATTTCTTGGACAAGGAAAGGATCTTGTACACTGTAGTAGGGAAGGCGTGGTTTTCATTCTCTATGGAGCAGAGGAGGGGCCAGTGAAAGGGGAAGACCAGCTGATTCCTGTGTGTATGACCGCCCAACATTTGTAGTTGGAGTTTGGACTAACTAGCTAGTGAGTGAGACCAGAGGAGGAGGAGGGTCCCCGGGCTCCTGCTTACTTTGGAAACCTAACCTAACCGGATCGATCGATCCATCATCATGGACTAACCAAGGAAGAAATGATGGACCTAAGTCGTCGCATTCATTTGATGAATTTTCTACAGACTCAAACCCTGCTTTTGTGTGTGAGAGAGAGAGAAAACTTTTTAATAACAAGCACCCCAAAACGCATGGGCCTCCCTACATCTTTTTTGGAATTTTTTATATTTATTTTTTTATGATTTTTAAAAATAAATGCTTCCCGCAAACTTTGTGAAAAGTATACCGCCGCCGCAATTTGAAACGACGGTTGCAGGCCCTACCGCCCTCCCCATCGGCGGTAGTGACGTGGCCTCGCAAGCGGCATCCAACCGCCGTTTGAGACGACAGTAGGACCAACTGCCATTTCAAACGGCGGCTGGAGGCTCACCCGCTGGCGGCTGAGGGGGTGCTTCTAGCCGCTGTTTGAACGGCGGTTGGTGGTGTTCCAGCCGCCTTTTGCAATGGCGGTCGGTTTCAAAATTGCCTAAAAGAACATAGACATGCTGAAGTGCTGGGAGGACATGTAATACCCTGGCGGGGATGGAGGTGGGGGTGAAGGTGGTGGAGATGGAGTTGCTGGTGGAGTGTTGTTCTTCTTCTCGTGTCATGAGTAGGTGGAATACTCGTTCTCACAACTGGTGTTTGTTTTGAACACCATAGGTTCCCCACAGGTATGTCGTCTTCACTAGACGGTGGATCTAGAGGAGCCGGTGCCTGGGTGAGCTTCTGCTTCAGGTTGTAGATGACGACGTCCTCGAGGTAGTTGATGTACCTTTGATACAGCTCAATAGCTAAAGGATCGACCCATTGCATGAAAATGCAGTTCTACTGCAAAAAACAAAACAAGATTACGTTAGTTAGGAAAAAAAGATGATGGACAAAGGTCAAGTAGATTTGCTTACCCATGCTCGTGGGCAGTGCCAGAAGTGACGATCGGAGTAGTTCCATCCCTGGTAAACTTGCATCACGCAAAACTCATCGTGTGCACATCTTGACCAGCACCGGTTTATTGGGTGTGTAGCTTCTAACATCATGCATCGGTTTCTTTCAGCGGCTTTTTTAACATCTTTCACGACTGAACTAAAATTTGATAAGTCAACTCTTTCATCACCATACCTAACTTCTCCTGATCCATCATAAAACAATGGACACTGTCTCGACATGCACGAAATCATCTGGTATAGCGATCACTATAAATAACTAATCTAAGCTTAACTACACTAGATCTAGTGATTAAGAACTACATTACTTGGAATAAATACAGTAAATCATAACTGCACTACTTGGAGTAAATCTAGTGAAATAGGACTATGTCATCTTATCATTTAGATCTACGCAAATCTAGTGAAACAAAACTACAATACTTGCAATAAATCTACTAAATCATAACTACTGAGAGAGTTGCAATCGGTATAATACATGAGATGAGAGATCCGACAGAGTTTCACTACTTTTTCCTCCACCTCCACCTCACTCTCTTCCCTCTCCTCTCCACCTTCTCTTTCTCTTTTTCTGAATTTTTATGGAATTTCCGAGAAAATTTCGAGCTTTTATAGAGACGCTTCAAACGGCTGTTGCAGGCAGCAACCGCCGTTGCAACAAGCGGTTGGCCCAACCGCCCTTTCCAACGGCGGTTGCATCCTGGACCACGGTGGCAGGAGTCAACCGAAACGGTGGTTGCAGCCTGGGGCCCACATGCGCAGGGCAACTGCTGATTTTTTCCGACGGTTTAGTCTCAACCGCCGTTTCAAACGACCGTGGTGGTATATTTTTGACAAAGTTTGCGGAAGGCATTTATTTTGAAAATTCTTGAAAACATAAATATAAAAAATTCATCGTTTTGCAATATTTTTGGGCCTTGTGCTTTCGGCCTTTTTTTTCTTTTCCTTTTCTAGAACAAGATGGTACTAAAAAATCGTGCTAAGTACACAATGATTCTTTTGTCGTTATTTATTTATTTGCAGGGAAGTACAGACTGTGCTTGGCCACTTTTCTACAGCCACCAACATTTTGTTGCCCAAAGAGACTGACATTGAGCCTATTCGATTTATCTCCGCTTGGCTTATCTCAATTTATTTCCTTTCAAAAACATTATTCAATCTACTAGCCGAACGTTATTCTTCATGCTAGCCGAACAAGCTCAATGTCACCTGTCGCACTGACACTCTCACACCCCACACACAACTCGTACATTTTATTACTATTTTACTGCTTTATTTCGTTTATATATAAAAGTGAGACTTTAGGGAGTAGAAGCTGACGTATACTTGGTATACTTTTGCACTATATTATTGGGTCTTGGTTCTCATCATGCGCGCGCGCACACAAACAACAACGAACCACCCAACGTGTCGTGCTATTGGCGGACCCATGCATGCATGCATGCATGTTGAGGTTTGCTAATTGTATATTTAATTCCGTCCTCTACACTAGTAGATCTCGATAAAATAATACATATCTGAAAATAGTAAAAAATAGTAGTATTAATTATTTTGGTTTTTTATCAGTATGACTTTAGGGATCAGTACAGGTTGGTTGGCGTAGTATAATTTTTTTATTTGCATCAGGCTGTTTGTTTGGCTTATCAGCCACCAATCAGTAGAACTTCTCTTATAACAAATCAGTCATTAGCAATACAACCAGCCAGCAGTATTTTTCTCTCAAAAGAAAACCAGCATCAGTAACCAACCACCAGCCAAACGAACAGGCCAGATCCGACCGGTACCGACCTGACTCTCATCATACGCACTCAAATTAAACAACCCGAAAGGTGAAGCGCTGCTGGCTCGATCATCCGTCCACTAGCTAGGTTATTGGAGGTGAAGCAGCTGAGGATTTGCTTCCGTCGTACTCCCTCTGTCCCGGAGAGATAGTCGCTGGGCAACAGGGATTTGTGAGAGGAGCATGAACTCCCAACGTCAATCAAAACGGGATAGAGGGAGTAGTGCTGTACCATCACATCCCGGAGCTATATATATATATATATATATATATATATAGAGGAGTAGTGCTGTACCATCACATCCCGGAGCTATATATATATATATGTACGGATCCGTTTGTCAGTTCGCTTGGTTTCTCTGTTAGCACAATCTGATTGGCTTCTCTATAAAAATATCATTGTATTTTATATGTATTTAGTTAAAATTGTTTCTCGAGAATCGAAAATGATAACCATTTTGAGACGGAGATAGTACGTAATATTTTCCTCCGACACAAAATTAAACCAGACGTACAAATCAGCTCACCTTTAAAATCTTCCTAACAGACTCAGGCCACGTCGCTTTCACGTGTTCGGTGGAAGGCAAGTGTACGTGGCTATATATGCGTACAAACAGCTGCGATCGATCCCATCCGCGCTGCCAAATAGGATGTGTTGCTTAATTCCGGCGCAAACAATTAAGCTAGCTAGCTAGCTACTCCTAGTTCCTGCCCCTTCCTACATGCATACAGTACTGGTGAGATACGTACGTACAGTACACTGTGTATTGCCGGCCGTAGTACGTATTAGGTATGGTATGTCTCCATGCCGCGGGAGAATGCAGGTGCCACAGTGCCACCAAACACACGAGGCTTTAGCGCATGCATGGGGTTTGGGGTCGTTGAGATCTCGGCTTTTCGTATACCAGTTGGCCTACCTACTACTACATGTCTACATACAGGAGTACTCTTACTTAGGAGTACTACTCATCACTCCTAGACGATTTTTTTATATTTAATTTTCGACGATTTTTCGAAAATAAATAACCGTTTCAAACTTTGTCAGTAGTCTCGAAGCTTGAACTGGCGGAACTGTAACTCCGCTGGTAGTGAGAGGCTTTAGTCCGGTTGGTAAGGAATAGGTCTCTCAAGTCCAAACCGACTAATGATGAGACAAAAGACCCTTTAGTCCCGGTTGGTATTACGAACCGAGACTAAAGGGGCACGCAACACCTGCTGCGCCCCTTTAGTCTCGGTTGGTAATACCAACCGAGACTAAAATCTCGTTCTTTTTTCGTTTTCGGTTGAGCGTATATTCTAATTGTTGTCTAACCCGTATATATGCGTATATGTATTTAAACTTGTATATATGTATATACTGTCTATATATACCATATCTGTGATTAGACTTATATATAAACTTACATAAACTTAGAAATATACACATCAAAATAGATAGTATTTATACATCAAAATATTGTTCACTTCAAATATCTAGTCTCTATTGGATTTTTTAGATGCATTATAATGATGTTTTCATGTTGGCATAACCACCTCCTCATGGATGAATCCCAAGAAACTTTCTTGAATCGCCGAAAGACGATCCTTCTGAATGACCTCGTCCTTAACCATATCCATCTGTATAATGTGCAAATATGTTAATATATTACACCCAACAATTAAATATAGAAGCGGTTAGGAAATGATGTATTATTAATAGGTTTATTTAATTAACTTACATCATAATTTCCGGACTTTGCACTTGCCAAACATCGTATGTGCTCACAGACATAGTATCCACATAAATTATTTTCTTGTTCCTGTCTCAAACACTAAAGTGGATAGGAGAAAATGTTATGAAATATAAGTGTGATAAAATTTAAATTTTCTCAAATCTGAAGTTGTTATTTGGATTACGTACCGGATAATCAGTATAGAATGTAATTGTTGGTTTAAATTCACCTTCTTTCTCTGCAATGAATTTTTCCCAAGCTCTGAGGAAAATTAATGAGAGATAATGTGTTAGTAAAAGCAATCTATATATATATATATAAATAAATATTGCATTTAAAAGAACGTCTTAGATAGAATTATTACGCTTGAAACATATCTTGAAGGTTTTGGTAACTTGCGGGTTTTTCTCAATGAATCCCACACCATGACTGCTATTGTCGACTTGAATGATCATAAGAATCCGATTAGGAAACTGTACATACATGGTCATAATAGTCATACAAATTAGAACTAAATAGAATTAGCAAAGACAATTAGATGGCAATCGCACATACCGCAGTAGTATGAGATTCTTGTCATGAAACTTAGACAAGGTCCTATAGATTGTCACGATTGTTGTGTCAGTTGATGCTTGACCTCAAACTTGTTGACTTTTGATGGGTCCATGAAACCAATCGTAATATTCTTTTTTGCATCTCTTGTTTTTGCAGACTACCAAAATGAAATACAAAGTTAATTAGTAAATCCACATACATAATAAACTAATTAATAAACATAAAAAGACGCCACTTACGGACACCAGCGATAAGATCGGTATTCATGGCGTCTGGGTAAACTTCATAAATATCTTTGAATTCCGGCGGACCACCTTGTTGCCTTGATGGCAAAATCTTGGTCTGACAAGCATACCTATGCTATATGCGCCTTTTCGATTGATTGCCGCATGTACCACTCATGAAATTTGTACATCTTAGGTGAGAGCTTAAGTACTAGTTCGGCACGATAAGAGGTTTTCCTAGTGAAAGGGCCATCTATACTCGAAACTTGGATCCGGTGGTTCTTCATGGCGAGTGCAACACCTAAAGGCATCCTTGTTTGTTCCATGAAATCAAGGAGCTGCACTACTTCTTGTGTAGGCATTTACGCTAGAGCTCGTTCATGTGCATTGAGGAGGGAGGCAACGTAAGTCTGTTTGCTCATCGACGCATCTTCTTTAGGCAGCGTCAACGCCCGATATGGGCATCAATTTCTTGCTGTTTTCACTCATTAGTTTGAAAAACCCAAGTTTGGCGGATGTACTTGTTTGGTCTTCTCTAGCTCCCTCCGTTCTTTGTTTTGTATTGATTGTTGAAAAATTCATGCACATGTTGGGCACCGATCGTTGTTTTTCCTTCTTCTTCATGGTCTCCCATGCTAGCTTCCTTTTACTGATGGGCTCAACCATTTTCTTTATCGTTGGTCGTTTTTTCAGCTTTGGTGGTTGCACTAGGTTGGAAGACTGTGCTTCGACGGTTTTTTCGGTTGTGCTTTCGTGGCTAGGTGGTTTTCTGTGGTGGTTTCTTCTGCGGTGGTTTCGCGGTATTTTCGATGTGCTTTGGTGGCGGTTTTGATGTGCTTTGGTGGGCGGTTTTCTGCGGTGCTTTGATATTTTTCTGCTTTTGATGGCGCTTGCTTTGCCGCCATTGGTTTCTGCTATTTTGGAGGTGATTCGGGATTGATGTCAATATCATGGTGGAGCTCGCACCTCGGGAATTGAATAATGGTTCTTGTGTAGGCGGTGGCGAGGTGATATTGAAGGTCGTGAGGGCGACCTAGGAGATGACGATGGTCGCGGTGCGGGGATCTGTGGGAGGATTGATCCCTCCGTGCGAGATATAATGTAGCGTTTGGGCCACAATATGATCTAGTGAACCGCATCCTTGAGTGTCCTTTCCCGTCACCTCACGGGATGTCTAGCTCTAGATCTTCAAATTGTGGTGACAAATCTCCTCCACGAAACCGAGGCGTGGCGGTGGAATCAACATCTTGCCGTGGCTGAGTCATCCCGAGGAAAATGCGCCAAAGCACTTCCGTCGCCACGCATTGTGATGTTGCGAATGGCTTGTGCAGCTCACATGGGGTGCCGCGACGGAGAAAATCCACGGGTATTGTTGGTTGTCATCCACGCGGAACTCCTTCGATTGCCCTCGGCTCTTTCGCGCACCAAAACTTGGCAATTTATGCAAGCGGGAAACCTCTATGCAAGCACCTGTGCAACCTCGGTAGAAGCACAAGCTTTTCGGCGGAAGGGCTAATAGCGGGATCGAGGTGCCGAGCGGTGCTCGGATTTGGGCTATTTGAGATATCGTTACGGCTCGCCGTTCAATCTCTACACCGCATCTTTTCTTCTTGTTCTTTAAGTCTTTGCTCCATCATTTGGCGCCAATGCTCCTCTTGGCGCTCTCTTCTTCTTCTTTTGACTTTTATAGCTATCGAGGTTTCCCTTGAAGGCATACTTCCACGGCACCACCGTAGCCACCCGCGTCACAGGTGTTCTGGATTCCCGAGTGCCATAGTGAGCTCATCCATTTCTCTGTCAACCTTCAATCTACCAGCTTTGACATCTTCTATTTTTTTCATTAACTCAAGTGCCTTCTCTCATAAGCGTGGTGGAATTCAAGGTACCATCATCCGGGTTCAATGCCTCCATGCACATAATACCAATTCTTCGATCTTCGGGCGTTGAAGAGGCTGATATGATACCTTTGGCGATAAGGTCTTGTTCCATCTTAGCCACTTGGGAATTGCTACCGCGTAACCACCTCGACCAAGACGATGGTTGTACTCCCCTTTCTTACTGGCACTGTTCTTCGCTTGGGCACTTTTTTGGGCAAAAATTTCACTTTTCTTGTATTCAACAAAGGACTTCCAGTGATCTTTTATCTTCGGATATTCATCCCAATTTAGAGTTCGGTTGTTCTTGATAAAATCTCTAGTCAACTTCTTCTTGAAATTCTGAAATTGAGTTGCCATCTTCACTAGAGTCCAACCTTTAACAAGGTTTGCGTCGACGCCTTCAGGAAGTGCGAAGTGTTTTAGCACATCATTCCACAGCTGGTCTTTTACTAAGTCTGGAACCACGTATGGATTACTTGGTTTTCCCTTCCATTCTCTATACTTGATGGGCACGTTGTCCCTTACAATGGCTCCACATTGAGACACGAACTTGTCCTTGATTTTTTTGGAGCACAAGGCTGGCCAAGCTCGACACCTCGTGATACGATACATCACATCACCGACGATTAGTTGTGTACGACCTCTCTTGGACTTTTTTGTCGTCGATCCAGAAGCCTACAAGAATTAACAGTAATTTTCTATGAATCGACATGAATTTATGAGAATATACAAGAAATGGGGTTATCGAATTAATACTAATGAACTTAATGTATGATATGTATACCTCGTTGGAACCTTCTGCATTACCATCCTCAAGGTCCTCATTATTTTCTGAGTCGGCGGCTATGTCTTCCTCGTTATTTGCAAAGTCATCGGCAGCGACGCCTCCTTCACCGATCATATTTAGAATAATGTCCTCGTTCGTGTAGGATGCAAAAGCATTTGCACCGCGAGCAATAATCTCCTCCATAATCCTTTCATCGTTGCCATTGTTATCCATCTAGAATTAACAGTAATTTTCTATGAATCGACACGAATTTATGAGAATATACAATATTTTTTCTATTTCTAGAATCAACAAGAATAAACAGTAATTTTCTATGAATCGACATGAATTTATGAGAACATACAAGAATTTCTATCTATTTCTGGAATAAACAAGAATAAACAGTAATTTTCTATGAATCGACACAAAGTTATGAGAATATACAATAATTTCTATGTATTTCTAGTATCCATCTAGAATAAACAGTAATTTTCTATGAATTGACACAAATTTATGAGAATATACAATAATTTCTATGTATTTCTAGTATCCATCTAGAATGAAATAGTAATTTTCTATGAATCGATTTATGGCAATTTATGAGAATATACAATAATTTCTATTTATTTCTAGTATCCATCTAGAATAAACAGTAATTTTCTATGAATCGACACGAATTTATGAGAATATACAATAATTTCTATTTATTTCTAGAATCGAGTAGTGTCACCTACCGCATCGGCGAGGAGAAGGGAGGCGACGGCGGGATCCCACGGGTGCGTCGAGGGAGGCAGTGGGGAGCCGGGGCGAGACGGCGGCGGGATCTTGGGTGCGTCGAGGGAGGCAGTGGGGAGCCGGGGAGAGATGGCGGTCGGCGATCTTTGGGGAGAAACATATTTAATTAGAATTATTATAGACATATTTAGTACAATTTTATACATAAATTTATTCTTCAAAGAAATTAAAAATTGCTGGAAACAATTAATTTGTTTGCGTCGAAAGACCCAATTAAAATTTGGGGCGGTGCAGGTGTCGCCGGGCGGCCGGGGCGAGCCTCACCGGCGTTGGGGAGGACAACCGTGAGGTGAAGGTAGAGGCGGCGAGGATGATGATGTTGATGCGCGGGCGGAGGCGACGACGGCCGGCCGGGCGGCAAAGCGCAGCGCAGGAGGAGGCCGGGAGGACGGGGCGGAGGAGGAGGATGGGGAGGAGGCCGACAGGAGTTCGGGAGGCCGGGCGGGTCAGGAGGAAGCCGGCCGTGTTGCCCGGCCGACGGCCGGCCGGCGGGCGAGGCGCGTGGCCTGGTGGGACGGTGATTCGGAGGCCGGCATGGCGGAGAATCCGGGGCGAGGAGACGGGCGCCATGCGGAAGGCGGCGATCGGGGAGGATGACGCGGCGCGGAGGAGGAGGAGGACACGACGCGGCACGATGGCGCGGATCGGGACGAAAAAGTGGCCAAGTCTTTGGAGGGGGAGGGTCGCTGCTTTTATATATACACTTTAGTTGTAACCGTGACAAAGGGGCCTTTATGCGGGACTAAAGAGTGATTTCGGAGCCCCAAAGGGAAAATTTCCTCTTTAGTCCCGGGTGGTGTTATCACCGAGACAAAGGCCCCTTTGTCTCGGTGTAACACCACCCGGACTAAAGGGCTATTTTGCATGGGACTTTTGAATTCTTTTCCCATTTTCCTCCTCATTTTCTCATTCTATCTCTTTGCAACATTTTTAAAAAATGGTAAGTTTAATATTTGAATCATGCAAAATTATATTTCGTTAAGTGTTAACAACCTTAACTTTCCAATATAAAAATAATTTAATAGTTGAAATAATTACTTTCTTTTACTCGACAATATTTGTCTCCTAAGACATAAGAAAAATGCTCAACTAATTCAGAAAAATCTCAAACTCGTGGTTACTTCTCACGGGGCATCCGAAAGAGCTTTAACAAGTTTTGGTTCAAATAAATAAAGGAATACACTCATACAACATTACACAAATGATTTGAACATTAATCATTACGACAACATTGAAGTTTCTTTTCTTGACGAAAGTTCCTTGGTCATGGTCGTGACGTAAGTACGGTGTCTCTTCATTTCCAAGCGGTATGCTTGGGTCAACTTCGACGGCGAATGAGGCATGCCATCGAACTGATCATAGTCATCGATTTGTCATTACGTACTCGACTCCCACGATTACTCTTTTACCGGAAGAACAATGTGTCGCTTTGGCTCTTGTGGTCCTTCTTGGGATTTTTATTCTTGGTTTGCTAGTCATATCCTTGACATAGAAAACTTGATGCACATTTTGGCAAGGACGAATGGTTCATCTTTGAAACCAATCTTGGTCGGGTCCACTATTGTCATTCCATATTGATCTTTCCTTATGCCACCTCCGTTAGTTTTACCCATTGGCAAAGAAAGCAGAGATGTTAAGTGGCCCGTACTCAAGCTCCCATATCTCTTCTATGACACCATAATAGGAAGTTCTTGTTATTATTGTTGTCCATGGCGTCTATCTGGACACCACTATTTTGGTGTGTGGTTTTCCGATCTTGGTCTCTTGTGTAAAAGTATAACCATTTATATCGTGGATTGGAATTTCACTGGTGTGCTAGAAGGTCCCCCGCTAACAAAGCGAGTTGTGGATGAATCGTGGAATCACCAATAACTTGTTCACTCAACCATGAGGAAATTTTCCAAGTGATGGTGTGTAACCCATGCTTCGGTTTTGGTTGGATTTTGTGAAGAAATAATCGCTTGTGTTCCTCAATATACGGAGTCACCAATGTTGATTGTTGCGTAACGACTAGGTGTGCTTTATTGAACAAATCGATCATTGCTCAAACATGCTTTCCTTCCAATGGTGCCCTTTCCTAGTAGCCTCCCTCGTGTCGTGATATCGAATCCCAATCGAGTCAATTGAGTCGACAAAGTCCACACAAAACTCAATGACCTCCTCGATTACATATCCTTTGGCTATGCTTCCTTCCGGACGCTTGATTAAGAACATATTTCTTGAGGACCGACATGAACCTCTCAAAAGGCCACATGTTGTGCAGGAATAATGGTCCAAGAATAGTAATCTCTTTCACAAGGTGCACCAGGAGGTGAGTCATAATATCGAAGAATGAAGGTGAAAATGCCAACTCAAAGTCGACAAGACATTGCACAACATCATTCTCAGTAGCTTCACTAGGTTCCTTGGATCGATTGCCTTGTGAAATTGCATTGAGAAATGCACAAAACTTTACGAGCGCTAATCGTACTTTCTCTGGTAGAACACCCCTCAACGCAACTGGAAGTAACTGTGTCATCAACATGTGGTAGTCGTGGGCCTTTAGATTTGTGAACTTCTTATCTTTCATATTTATTATCCCTTTTATATTCGATGAGTAACCAGATGGAACCTTCATACTGTTTAGGCAATCAAACATGATGTCCTTCTCTTCCTTGCTCAGGGTGTAACTAGCAGGACCTAAGTAATCTTGTTCTTCCTCCTCAACCTCTTCAGGATCTGCTTCTTCTTCATCAACCTCTACCGGAGGTGCTTCATTCCTATGGATATTTTTCAGGTCCCGTCGTGCTTCCAATGTATCCTTAGAGTTATTGTAACAACCCAAGAAGCCTAGGACATTCACACAAAGATTCTTCGTCAAGTGCATCACGTCAATAGCGTTCCGGACCTCAAGAATTTCCCAATAAGGTAACTCCCAAAATATAGATTTCTTCTTCCACATTGGTGCACGCCCATTAGCATCATGTGGAACAGGTTCACTACCATCACCCTTTCCAAAGACAACCCTTAGATCCTTTACCATCTCAAATATCTCCTATCCTTTAAAATGGGAGGGCTTTGTACGATGATCAGTCTTTCCTTTCCAATGCAAACCTTTCTTCCTTAAGGGATGCTTCTCAGAAGAAAGCGGCGGTGACCCATATACACAACCTTCTTACAATTTTTCGAGATGAATACCGCATTTTATGTAAACAAAGTGGGTGCGGGCCGATATCCCTTGTTTGAGTGCCCGGATAGGTTACTTAAAGCAGGCCAATCGTTGATGGTAATGAATAACAATGCTCGTAGGTTGAAGTTCTCTTGCTTATTCTCATCCCACACACGTACACCTTCTTTCTTCCATAGCGTAATAGTTCATCAACCAATGGTCTTAGATACACATCAATGTCGTTGCCAAAGTTGTTTTGGACCTTGGATTAGCACCGCATCATAATGAACTTTTCGCTCATGCACATCCAACCGTGAAGGTTGAACATGCATAGTGTCACAGTGCCAAGTGCTATGACCATCGATAAACTCACCAAATGGATTGAAACCATCCGTGCTTAAACCAAATCTTATGTTTCTTGCTTCCCAAAGAAAATCTTTGTATTTTCTATCAATCTTTCTCCATTGAGACCCATCTCACGGATGTCTCAAAGATGTGGTCTTGCTTACGATCGCTTTTGTGCCATGTCATCAACTTAGCATTTTCTTTGTTCCTAAACAACGCTTCAAACGTGGTATTATAGGAAAATACCACATAACCTTCGCCGTACTTTCATCATCTTGGGAGGTGTCCCTCGAGAGCACCGGGATCATCATCTCTCCGGATCTTATAACGTGGCGCTTTGCACAGGACAAGCTTCCAAATTCTCATGTTCCTTGCCTCGATATAGGATGCAATCATTAGGGCGCATGGATCTTCGAACCTCCAACCCCGGAGGGCACACACTTTCACTTCATATGTTGTCGAGTAATTCATTGTTCTCAAGCTTGTCCTTCACAATTTTTAGCATCCTCAAATGCTTTATCGGACACACCATATTTTGCCTTCCATTGCAACATTTCAAGTGTAGTACCAAGCTTTTGTGACCCCTGTTTGCAACTGGGTACAATAGTTTTCTATGATCTTCTATCATACTGGCAACTTTGCCTTTTCATTATCATTTTCACAGCTCTTTGTGCATCTTTTAGAACTTGACCAAGATCATCAACATGGCCGTCTTCCCAGGTATCTCTTCTTTCGGCATCTTCCATTAAAGTATCCGCAAAATCTTGCCCCACGGTCAGAATGTTATTATCATCCTCCTCATCTTCGTTCTCTTCCATCACAACCCCTCTTTCACCGTGCACGGTCCAAAGCACATAGTTCGCCATGAATCCGTTTTAATCAATTGAGGTGAAGAGTCCCCGTGAGTAGTCTTTGTCGTTTTACGCACAAAGAGCATGGACAACACATGAATCCCTTTGGGTTCTTGTTGGCTTTGGCCACTTCGAGAAAAGCTTGCATGCCGACAATGTACTCGGGATCGTCTGCGTTCATCCATTGCGGTTCATCTCGCATCATATTAAGTCCACAAATTATTTCCTTTAAATCGAATAACAAAGACAAAGATGAAGAAGGGTGAGTTTGATGATGTATTCCGTTATGAACTAGATGATGAGAACTGAGGCCTACCTACATTCTTCCCGAACATGTTGATCATCTCAACACAATACGTGAATTCATAAATGTGTTTGAAGCAGAGGTTCAAAAGCTAGAAGCTGACTAGTTTTAGCTTGGGACTTGTACTCATTGCTATTGATGTCGTGCCTTGTAATAGTCATCAAGTGACCTCACTGTACCACAACCGCGACAATCATTGCATCCTATGTGAACTACATACATCCGCCATTTCTTGTGATACAATGACATACGAGGTCACCGATGGCCATTTTGATCTCCATTATTAATGACCATATTTTTATAAACTAACTTCTAAAAAATTAGCTAAATGCAAAATTATAATTAGTTCTATGTTTCATTATATCAAAAAGTAAACAAAGACAAAGATGAAGAAGGGTGAATTTGATGATGTATTCCGTTATGAACTAGATGATGAGAACCGAAGGCTTACCTACATTCTTACTGAACATGTTGATCATCTCAACACAATACGTGAATTCATAAATGTGTTTGAAGCAGAGGTTCAAAAGCTAGAAGTCGACTAGTTTTAGCTTGGGACTTGTGATACAATGACATACAGAGGTCACCTGATGGCCATTTTGATCTCCATTATTAATGACCATATTTTTTATAAACTAACTTCTATAAAATTAGCTAAATGTAAAATCATAATTAGTTCTATGTATCATTATATCAAAAAGTAAAATTCAATTTTCTCTACATCAATATAAAAGATAACAAGACAATGCTAGTGTTTAGCCAACCACTTTTTTTCTAAATCTAAAGTATATAAATAACCTCATCTCTCATTAGCTCCTCCCACCTAGGATTTAAGATTTCTATTTTCTCCATCTCTAAAATATATAAAACAATTAATCACAACAAATGATGGGAGGAAGAAGAATCAAACCTCGCAACACTTTAGAGAGAAATCTTCACAAATACATGAAGAAAAATTCAGCAGCACCTCTCTAAGGTTGAGGCGCCATGGAGGAGGAGCTTGAGCTCTTGGTGAAGAATGGCTCGGGCAAGAGAAAGAGGAAGAAGAAGCTGGATTTATAGGGCGCCGGCTATTAGTCCCGGGTGGAGTTACCAACCGAGACTAAAGGGCACCCTTTAGTCCCGGCTGGTAACTCCACCGGGACTAAGAATTAATCGGTGGAATTACCAACCGAGACTAAAGGGGTACCCTTTAGTCTCGGTTAATAATTCCACTAAAAGCCCGCCAATCATTCATTGCGGAAAATGACGTTGGGAGCCACTTTTTGTCACTGGTTATACCAACCGACTAAAGGGGTGTCTCCAACCGATTTCAACACGTCGACGAAGGCCTTTAGTCCCGGCTCCAAAGTTGAACCAGACTAAAGGCCCGAACCAAAGCCTCCCTCTCCACCAGTGGTTGTTTCAAAGCGGCAAGCTCAGAATCGCCGGTTTGAAACTGGTAAGGACTCGCCAGCTCAAGTGGCGAACCCTAACCGCCAAACAACCAAGCTGTTCCTCTTAAGGTAGCAAGGCGGTTGGCTTACTGCGGTGGGTTGGTCACCGCCATGTCACCCTAAGAGAGTCAGCCTCACTGCAAAACTGGTAGGTTTTTTTATGAAATAGAAATGACATCATCTAAATTAAAGATAAATCACCAACGAAATTGCAATGGCATGCACGACACAACTCTAATCCTAACATGCATTAGGGAATTTAGATACTAGATTACATTCGAAAACTAGTTGTACGAGAACCGGCCAGAGCAAGGAGTCAAGCGCCGAGGATGAGAAGGCATGTAGTACCCCGGTGGTGGTGGTGGTGGAGGTGAAGGAAGAGGAGACCAATCTCTCATCTTCGCGTGGCATTCACAAGTGCAAGTCGCACAAGGGCAGCGGTTGCCATGGACGATTTGGGGAAGCAAGTGCTTCGTCCAGGCGCCGCTGCAGGTTGTAGATGATGAAGCCGTGGAGGTAGTTGATGTAATCGATAGGTCAATGGTCGGGGATCCACCCATTGCGAGAAGCCACCTTGTCATCATCGAGAACCGAAAAATTCCCCAAAAAATGTTAACAAACCAAACATGGTTGATGAACAAATATCATTTCCATAGCTTACCCTTGCTAGTGGGCGTGCGAGCGGCGACCGTAGTTGCCCCAGACCCTCGTAGACTTGCATCACGCAACGCTCACTGTGTGAACATGTTGGCCACAACACCGGTTTGTTAGGTGCGTAGCTTCTAACTTCACACATGGAACGGAAGTCCCTATTTTGCAGGATTCGAAATTCCCCCTTGAACTCTGGATCTTGCTCCTCCTAGAACTCAGGACCACACCCATATTCACTTCCACTCCTAAGCCATTGCGCTTTGTTGTGAAGAGGCATCGTGAGAGAAGGGTGATATATGTAGAAGAAGGGTGAGTGGTGGGTCCTTCAATCCGTGGGAAGGGAATCAAAACAGTGACTCTAAGGAAACACACCCTAGCAGTAGGGTACTGTAGCGTTGTGGGCCCTTAGATCCGTGGGAGAGGAAATTTGCAGTGACTCAGAGAAAACACACAAACCCCATATACAAGCTCCACGAGGATGAGAGGTACTTTCCGTTCTACGATTTCGAGTTCACAAAGAAGCTCCTCTGGATGAATTCGTGGTTTACAATTCATACAATGACTACTGCTACTACTCTAGGTCTCATCGAGTACAACGAGGGTATTCCCTTCCTAATGGCATCGGGTCCAGCTTCCTTGGCCCGTCGGGCCCTCTCCCTCTTCCTCTCTCTATTTGCTTCGCGGGCCTGGGCCTCTTCACGCTCTCTCATCTGCTGGCGAATGCGAATTTCCTCCCGTTGTTGTTTGCGTTTTTCCTCTTGTTTTTCCGCCTCAATCATGCGGAACCACGTCTCTTGCATCACGGGCCGTTGACTCGACGTACTTCTTGTCGTCGTCAGACTGCTCGGTATCGAGCCACTGCATGAAATCACAAAGACGAGGTGGACTCTTTTTGAAAAAACATGTTAGTAAAAAATTTTAAAAAATTGAAGAATGAATAATCGAGAATTGCATTGAAGAATGAATAATCGAGAATTGCACGAATTTCTTACTTTGGGTCTATCATTGTGGTTCAATGGCTTGATCGGGTCGTGCGCATAGTTGGTGCACATGAAGAACCGCATCCCGTAAGCGTACCCGAGAGCCTTGCACTTGACAACCTTGCAATTGTCACCGCAGTAGCACATAGGAGTGTGGATCCCCTTAGGCACCGCAACCACCTCTTTACTCGTAGTGAGCAACTCCAAGTCCAAGTCCGGACCTGAGGCAGCCATTCCCAACCTGCAAAACAAGTTATTATTTGGATGTTAGCACATGAGGAAATCCAAATATTGTAACGAAATTAAAAATGCGATAAAGAAATATCAGAAGAAATTAAGGAATACTGGTTCAATTATTACAACATAATTAAAATAGGATCCAGTTCGTACACAACATAATCTAAGGAAATACTTGTTCAATTATTACAACACGTCCGACTACGGCAAATAAGACATTATTACAAACAACTCAGCTAAATAAGACAACTAAACTCAATGCATTCCTTCATTGCGGCCTCGACGTCACGTCCACGCCCAAGGTGCGGTTCCACTAGCCGGTTGGGCGGCATCATCCGCGTTTGACGAACTAGGTGCGTTGCAAGCGTACATTGTTGCAGTGCATTTCTTGTAGGTGTGTCACGGGTTGTTGCACTTTGAACAGTGCAAGCGACGACCGACTTCACTTCATCCATGTTGTTCTCGATCCTCTTCTTCTTCCGACCAACGCCTTGGCACAATTCAGGATTTGGATCGGGTATGTATGTTGCATTTCCTTTGGGATCTTCAATGAACGAACTGATGAAAAGATAGCCCTCCAGAGTGTGGTTCCAAGTGTCCAGGATGGTTTGCTTCAAGTAGTACCGGACACGCATCACCCCATGCCAACCTTTAGTTCTAAAACATGCACGTGAGCACATGACCGCAAGGCTTGTGTAGTAGTTGTGGTTTGTGGCAGGAGCATGAGCACGTCGTGTTGCCTAGAACCACAATTTGCCTCCTTCTCTCATTGCCTGTTTTCTGTGATTTGGCTTTGCACTCGACCAGATACTTCCACCTAGTATCAGAGGCACTTGCACGGTGTATAGGCTCGTGCTCGCTGGGACTCGAGCCTTCTTTGTTTTATGTCCAGTACTTAGTCATTGTGTGAGTACAACTTCGACTATCGACCATTCTTGTGTGCTTTATTTGCATGCTCATAAAAGTACTTCATTGTCAGCATGTGAAGAACTCAATGATGCCAACTAAAGGATAACACCGGCCCCACGCAAGACTACGCTTGTATACCTCAAAGAAAATTAGTCGTCTTGATCCCAAACCTTACACCTCCGTGTCGTGCAAGAGACATCATTTCTCCTTGCTCGTTCTCAATCCATCGGGTCGAATGTCTTGACCGCACGTCCCCTTCTCCTTCTCACATTAGGAGCATCTAACCCAACGTCCTCAAGAGAAATTGGCTCTTGCCCCGGTTCAGGATTGACTGGTTTCTTTGCTATTTCTTCTAATGCTTTCTTTGTGAGTTCATCTAGTTTTTTCCATATCTCATTGAACTTCCTCTCCTCGATTCTGAGCATAACCGCTTGAACAGTTACTTGCTTGTTCTTGAATTGGTCAGGAAGTTTGCTCCCATATGCCTAATGCACCATCTACTATGAACATCGTGCCACCGGGCTGCTCGCTTCTTCTTCTTCGCTACCCTCTTTGATGTCATTCATCGCCTGCAAAATTCCTTTGTGCCTATCGTGTAGGACACACACGTTTGGCACATCCTTCACCACCATCTGCTTCAGTCTCTCCAAAAACCAGTACCAACTATCACCATTCTCTCCCTCCGCAAATGCAATAGCCAATGACAACAACTGATTATTGCCGTCTGCTGCCACCGCTGTCAAGATTGTGCCCTTATATTTCCCTGTCAAGAATGTGCCATCTATGAAAATGACGGGTCTACAATGTCTGAATGCCTCAATGCAGGGCCCCAATGCTAAGAATGACCGCTGAAGAACAAGCTTGCCTGGCCTAGCTACCAAAGGATATGTCTTGATGTCATAGTAGGTGCTAGGATTTAACACAGTTATTGTGTTCAGCAAGGCTGGTAAATTATTGTAGGATGCTTCGTAAGTACCCTACCTCATCTCCATAACCTTCTTCTTCGCCTCTATATGCTTTGCCATAGCGATCCTGCATCTAAATTTCTCCTCAATGGCACATGATAATGGACTTGGGCTCATAAGTCGGATTCTCCACAACTGGGAGTACATGTGGTTAGCAACAATCCGCAAATTCTGACTTGCATCTAATCGGGTCAAGTGTACATGTGTGATCCACAACTATACTGATCTTCCAGTAATCTTTCCACTTGCCCTTGTAAGCATGCACTCTAAAAGGATAGTCGGGCTTCACACAACGAACATCATACACTGCTGGAGAACTCTTCAATACTTTAAACTCCCTATTCAAGGTCAAGGTGGACCACCTCTTCACCGCATCCTTAAGCTCTCCCGAATTTGCATCTGAGCTCCTTCAAGACACCTCATTCTCCGGTACTCCCAAGCCACATTCACACCAGGATTTACAGTAAGCTATGAGAAATCATAACTCTCCCAGTCACTTGGCATAATGGATTCATCCTCATCATCTGAGGAGTCATCTTCCAATGCACGTTCATAGTCATCGATCTCTGCATTGAACTGCCTCATTACTTGGGTCTTCTTCTCCCCATCAACCACACCAATTACTTCATCCCCTCTTGTTCTTCCTCTGCACCACCATCTTCCTCCTCCCACCCTCTTCCTCCTGTCCTCCCTCTTCCTCCTCTCCACCATCTCCTCTCCCCATGATGGCTACTCCGCCTAGACCCTCCGATTCCTCATTCGCTTGTACATTCAAGAGAAATCGGACAAGCAAAACCACCGAGCACCAATTGTGCATGCACTCGACATAACGCCTCCAATTTTCAGTACCTTCTAAGTGCATAAGCTCCCAAAACACTGGTTGACTTCTGTTGAACACAGCCATCACCGACAGTTTCCATTGCTTTTCATCTTTCCTGAATGCCTTGTACAGCCAGTTGGTTATGACCCCCAAGGTCTTTCTTCGGCTCTTGTAAGATCTCTTGTCACTGTTTCAAACAGTGACAGATCAACTCCTTCGGGACCATATCTAATTTCCCCAAATCCATAAAACAATTGAACACAGACTATCTGTGACATCCCTGATATCATATAGTGTACAAATACTTTGATTAACTACTAATAGTACTATGCAAGTAAGTAAGTAGTTTTCAGCAGTAAGGTGTTTCTAAATTAACTACTAATACTACTATGCAAGTAATTAAGACATTTCCTGAATATCTACACTAATTAAAGAATT
This sequence comes from Cenchrus purpureus, assembly GCA_022644695.1. Lineage (NCBI taxonomy): Eukaryota > Viridiplantae > Streptophyta > Magnoliopsida > Poales > Poaceae > Cenchrus > Cenchrus purpureus. Next base: position 46,888,408 of record CP053458.1, read on the forward strand.
GCTAAACTATTTTCTGAATTTCTACGCTATTTTCTGAATTTCTACGCTAATTATACTATTTGTAAACTATTTTCCGATTTTCTACACTCATTCGACTATTTCTAAACTATTTTCTGAATTTCTAAACTATTTTCTAAATTTCTACACTAATTCTACTATTTCTAAATTATTTTCTGAATTTCTAAACTATTTTCTAAATTTCTAAACTAATTCAACTATTTCTAAACTATTTTCTGAATTTCTAAACTATTTTCTAAATTTCTACGCTAATTCTAGTATTTCTAAACTATTTTCTAAATTTCTAATATATTTCTAGTATTTATAAACTATTTTCTAAATTTCTAATATATTTTTAGAAGTTCCAGAAATATTACCAGTGGAACGGAAGAGCTTCTCTGCCGGATGCTCCTTCTCTTCCGTCAAATGACGAATGAGCTGAGGAGTGTGAGGAGGAGGTGCGCTTTATAGGGAAGGGCACCTACCGCCTTCCGATTTGGCGGTAGTCTACCACGGATGAATCGGCGGTTGGACTGCCGCCCTTTCACACGCGTTGGTCGGTCAACCGCCTTCCTTTGGCGGCTTCCAATCAAACCACTGGCAGCGGTTCACGTGCTCTGACCACGTCACTACCGCCGCTTCAAACGGCAGGTTCTGCTGCTTGAACACGGTGTTCCTCGCCATTCAACCGTGGTTCGATGCTACTTTTGACAAAGTTTGAAACGGTTATTTATTTTCGGAAAATCGTCGAAAATTAAATATAAAAAATTCCTCGTAGACTAGAGAATTTTTTTTACATATTTTCCCCCTCAATTTTGCAAAAATAAATGGTCCGTCCAAAAAATTGCAAAACTATACATCTAGCGCCGTGAAGGAGGGACGGTAGGTACACCAGTGATCTTGTAAAATTGTAATTTTTTTGTTTGAACTCAGATGGAGGTAAACTTCATATGAAAATTATAGCTTTCGACGAGATCTACAACTTTGTAGTTCAAAGTTTTTTCATTTGAAGTCATCTTCATAGTCAAATAATCGATATACTATCCAAATCTCAGTTTTCATATTGAGATCTCAGTTTTCAGTTTATGTTCAAAAAATTGTAACTTTTTTGCATGAACTCGGATGGAGGTAAACTTTATATGAAAATTGTAGCTTTTGACGAGATCTACAATTTTGTAGTTCAAAGTTTTTCCATTTGAAGTCATCTTCATACTCAAATAATCGATATACTATTCAGATCTGAAGACTGCAAACCGAGATCTGGATAGTTTATCGATTATTTGACTATGAAGATGACTTCAAATGGAAAAACTTTGAACTACAAAGTTGTAAATCTCGTCGAAAGCTACAATTTTCATATAAAGTTTACCTCCATCCGAGTTCAAACAAAAAAATTACAAAATTTTGAAAACAGACTGGACCCCTACCGCCGTGACCCACGGCGGTAGCTGGCCCAAAAGGAAAAGAAAAGGAAAGGAACCGGCCAGCCACGTGGCTCCGGGCGTTATCCGACTAGGCAGGCAGGTAGGCAGCGGCCACCACCAATTCCTAGGGATGAAATCGGTCGGGATCGGTTGGGCAAAGACCCTAATCACTTTTGATTTCATATTTTAATTCGGGAACGGAAGCGAAATCGGGAAAGCTCGGTACGGAAAGCGAAATCGGATATGGAAATCTAAACGAAATAATTCGATCGGAACACGCCGATATCGGTCGGGAACCGATATTTAAAAACAGGAACAACTAACCATATGACCACTTCAAATACTTGAGTAAACACAAAAAATACAAATTTACAATCATGATTATACCTACCATTATTCTATCAAGAACATCCATGTCTCGTATGTAAATTCAATGAATCAATGGTATAATCAAGCTCATAGTAAATTGGAAAAGTAATTGGTAACCATTCAAGTGCGACACATGTCGACAATCGATGAGTTTTACTTGGCATAAAATAGGTAGAAAATGGAATAGAAAAATGACTTAAAAAAGCCAAACCTGCATTTGTGTGCCACAACTACATGCAACAAACGCACGCAGGCAGCAGCAGGCTGGTGCCTGCCTGGTGGTCAGCTGGCGGCCCATGTGCATGCGTGAGAGACTGCCGGAGGCCCAACTATGCATGCAACACAACAGAACGCCACCACAATTTAGTCCCACCTCGCCCAGGGAGACACAACGCGCGCGCTGGCGTCTTATAAAGCAGAGTAGCAGACTGAGGTGTTGGACGAGACACCGTGCTTTGCTTGACGGGAAGAAAACCGGGAAAATCCGGGAGTTCCCGAGTGAAAAAGGGGATCCGAAAATACGGCCGGGAAAAAGGTCCCCCCGCTTTCGCCGGAAATTGCCGAATTTTTCCTGAATTTCGTATTTTTCTGTAAATTCGATATTTGATCGGTATACACAATATTCGGTGTCGGTCGGTACGGGATTTTCCCGTTCCTACTTTCATCCCTACCAATTCCCGCGCCGCGATGCTGCTCCTGCGCGCCTGCCCACCCGCCGCCGCGCCGCTCTCCTTCTCCGCCGCTCCGGCGGCGCCTTCCTGCAGTTTTCCCTCCTCCTCCACGATCTCCACGGCCGCGCGCTGCTCCGCCAAGCTCGCCGCCGTCCATTTCGAGGCCCTCCGCTCCGACTCCGGTCCTTCGGCTGCGGACCAAGGCGTGGCCACCAGTGACGACGGCGACGAGACGGGCGATGGCTTGGACGAGGAAGCGGGGCCGGAAAGAGATGGGAAGGGCATCCCCGGCATCTACATCCCGCGACAGCGCTACATCGCCGTCCCCAAGGCTGCCCTCCTCGACGCCGTCCTCTCCCAGTTCCCCACCGACGCCGACGCCGACGCCGCAGACTTCAAGCGCTGCGCCAGGTGCGCCTGCTCTGCTCTGCGCTTCCCTTCTCTATAATCACACATTCGCACTTCGTTTCGCTTACGGATGGTGTGCAGATGCTTGGACGCCATCCTTCACGCCGAGCACAAGGGGATGCTCGAGGAGATGCGCACCTCCTACACGCTCACGCAGCGCCACCAGGAACAGGAGGAGGATCAGACTGCCACCTCCGATGTCCAACCGGTCGTCAACGGCAAAGCCTCCTCTGGCCTTTTTGGCATCACCCAAGAGGACGGGACATTGTTCCTCACCAGAAGCTTGGGCTTGAGAACTCTGCTCGGATTGACTCCAGACCCTGATTCCAACACCAGGTAATTAGTACCAGGGAATTGAATTACTCATCAGTCTACTACTTGGCTATCTATATCTAACACACACGGTAAATTACTGACCATTTGCTTGTGTATCTGGGGTATTTATTTCTTGGGGGGAAAGAGCTGCTTTCGCAACTAAGTTCCAGCGCTCCTTCATGAACCTTCTGCGCAATGCTCAGTTCGAAGAGCTCTCTGTGCAAGATCTGCTCTTGACATACGCCCTAAACACCGACTACCTCTTGACTTTGCCCATTTACGTCGACTGGAAAAAGGCAGCTCAATCAAATGCCATAATATTCAGGTCATCCTTTTCCTTCTGCCGCCCTTGATGCTGTGATGCACATGCGCCAACTAAACTGCCATGGTAATACTTACTATCGACTATTTCAGACGTGGGTATGCAACTGAGAGGCAGAAGGGACTCTTATTAGTTGAGAAACTCGATTACCTGCAATCAAAACTCTTGCAGAGCATCTTCTTCAGCCTCTCCAAACCGTTGAAAAGGCCAGGGAAATGGCTTAACGAGGTCAGTCAATCTTTCTGTCCTGAGATGCACATGTGCTCATGAGTCATGATCATCAACGTGTATGTTCTGTGACCTTTTGGCTAATTGTATGCTATTATTTAGTTCATGGCAGGCTTTGAAAAGATCAACATGGAACCAGGGATTTCAAATCTGGATTGACAAATTAAGACTCTGGCTTAAAGAGCAAACTTACGCTGATAATTCACTGTTGCTGATAGAAAGTTCTTCATGGGACAAGCTTAGTTCTGATCAGTTGCCTGACGATGATGTTCCTATTTTGATAGCTGCACAAAGGGCTGTGTCTCGTTACGAAGGGATTCTATCACCTGTTGGTCCTCGTGGCAGATTGTTAAGGAGACTGCTTACATGGACCGGATTAATACCTTCTCTGCCTGAAGCAACGATAAAAACTGATGATGAAACTAAACATCTTGAAGGACATGTGAGGTTAGACCACAAGAAAATGTAGCTTTCTCTTCACTTTGGGGACACTTATCATGTCTCAGTAATATGAGTAGTTTGTGCAAATTAATGCAGCTCAGGGTGTACAGGATTTGCATGAGAATCTGATAGCCAAGCACTTATTAGAACTTCCAGATTTCTAACCTACTACACATTCTCCTGTTCCTTTGCACATATCCTTACAGCCACAATAGATATTGCTGTTACCCTGTAATTCTTTATTTCCATAAATGTGCAAAAAAATCAAACAATGGAACTTCCCGAAAAAATATATAGTTTCAGTGATTTTCTTGTTAGTTTCATGTCTTGTGCTATCCTATAGATTGACCATTTATTTTTTATGCCTTAATAAAGTATGTTCCTACTTTCCCTTCAGGCCAAATTTTCTACCAAGGATTACCCTTGCAAATATATGGGAGCCTGCAAGCAGAGAATCTTGCGACAACAATATTTGGGAGATAGTGAAAACTTCTTTTCGTATCTTATTTGGGAGGTCCACTCTTCAGGTATGTGGGAAGTTGATTTCAGGTTGTACTTGCATGGTTATTGTCATGAAAAGAAGGCAGTGTGTCTGTGTTAGCTGCATAAATGTTTGATCAACCATTGTCCCAATAATCCGACATGTTATTATCATGGATGGACATTGGTGGGTCCATGTGTCACTGAAACATCAATGTCAATTGGAAAATAATGGTTTGAATTTTTTTGCAATGGCAAATAAGGAATTGCCCCTCCAATCAGATGACTTGTCTGTTGTTCTGTTTGTTCATGGGTATCATTAACTCACAACAATGTTACTTTAATCAAGATATGCACAGAAGATGCATAACTGTTCTTTGACAGGAACCGGCATTCCAAGAGTTGATCCTACTATATACAGATGAAACTGAACAAAGTGAAAAGAAGGATAAATCTGAGATGCTGCCGCTACAACTAAAAATTTATGAGAAGATTCCTATCCCAGATCTGCCAGTAAGTACCTGAGCCTCTGATATCTTCCCAGTTAGAAGTCTTATTAATTAGTATTTGGTTAATAAAAAAGGGAAATTTTGCCAGAAACTCTTGATTACTTTAGTACTGATACCGCCTTCAAAACCTGCACGCTATTCATCAGATTGGAAACTTATCATGGTAAATATTTGTCTGCAGGTGGTTTTTCCCCACAAGAAGTTGTCCTTCCGCATACTAGATACAGTAATTCTCTATGGAACTTATCTTTGTTTTATTGCCCCCTGTTGTTCATGTAAACCCTTGCTAATAAATTTTACAAAATACAGGAGTATAATGTGCTACTATTTTCCGTTCCTCCATTTAGGTTGTTATTAATAGCGCCTTTTCTTATTAATGCAGGTAAGGTTGGACATTGCTACTGTAATAGGTCTGTTGGCTTACGTTGTCAACTACAAGTTTGAGAGTTTAGCCTCATCTCCGTAAGTATGTGATATGTATCAGTAAGCAAGCTGACTGAACCACTTCTCAATCAACCAAGTAATGTTAGTTTTTTTTCTTTTTCCATGGTAATGCAGGTCAGCTTTTCTTCTTGATATAGTTGCTATTAGTGCACTATTGATACTTGTGTTCCGTGTGGGACTAGGCTATAAGCAGACTCGGGATAGATACCAGGTAGATCATTTGTATTTTTACCCTTTCTTTCCAACATGGTCCTTGAGTTAACTGTGTAGCTTTTGCAGCTTCTGGTGAATAAGACACTGTATGAGAAGACATTAGCAAGTGGGTTCGGTTCAGTTTACTTTCTTCTGGATGCTTCTGAGCAACAACAGGTTATATTCATCGCTGAGCAGGCAAAGCATATTTGCAATCTTTGGGTTTGCTTTGTGAGGGAGAGAATTTCATTAACAATTGGTTTTGTGCAGTATAAAGAAGCACTTTTGGCATACGCTATGTTGTTGCAGAAACAAGTATCATGTATTGCATGCTTTTCGCTTGGTACCGTGGCTCGTAGCTGTCGTGTTACTGGCTACTCTTAAACTTTTCGTATGCAGGTGTCATCTCGAGCAAGCATAAGAGACTCCTGCGAGCAATTCATGTACGAGAAATTCAAGGCGAAGGTGAAAAGTAGTACTTGCTTGCACACTCTTGGTTGGCATGATATGTATAGATGATGACGTGGTGAGCTTTCATTTGCTGCTTGTAGATTGAGATGCCGATTGACCAGGCTGTGGAGACACTTGTGCGGTTGGGTCTGGTGATTGAGCTTCCAACCAATGGTGGGACGAGTGTGATTGGCCTCCCGTGTTCAGAGGCATACGAGATCCTGAGGAGCCGGTGGGATGGCTTGTTGGAACACAGGACAGAGCAAGGTGACATGGCATGATGAAGTTATCTGTGTGTTGTGCAGCCTGATTAAGTGGGCCTGTGAATGCCATTGTTGGATCGCAGTAGAGTCCACTGCTGGAATTGCGTGGTGGTTGACATGATAAGGCGGCAACCTGAGACAAAGACCTTGCATTGAGCCCTCCCTCTTGTATTGTAGTATCCTATATATAGCAACACAAACTACACACTGGTGGAGTAAGTGGTTGTACATAACAGATGGCTGACGTACTACAATCCATTGTTGTTGCGGGTGATTAGACGATGCTGGTAGTAGGTGCTACTGTTGTACTACGTAGCAATTAAGGAGTGTCATGTCCCAGACGCCTAAGGAGTAGCGAATACGTAGTTTGGGTTTTTACGCTTTCTATTTGTTATGATGTAAGCGTTGTAAGCGTATGACGTGTGGACCCGGATGGTCAGGCCGACCAGGGTTATAGCCTGGCTTCGTGTATCCTCGAACACTATTCCGGAAATGAAAAACAGAGACTGATCTGCTGGGGTTCAGGGTTCCTTGCCCGCCCCGTGAATCGATTCCCTTGTGCGTGCTCACGTCGTTGATCTTGTCGGCGGCCAGGGGTGTGTGTCAAGTGGTATCAGATTCAGTGTATCCTCGGCGCGTGTGGGTGAAGAATCCAGAAATCCGTCGGTCGATCTCGCACAGCGTTGGTCTGGTGAGATCGGGTTGGTGTGCCGCGCAGAACCGGCCACTACCTTTGATTTCCCTATAATTCCAAGGCACGTGGATTGATTTGCGGGGATTCGTCCTCACCACGTTCGATTTGGTGTATCAATTTTGCGACAGATTCGGGAAGGTGAGGGTTGCCCAGCATTGTCTGGGTGTAAAATTCCGTAAACCTAAACGAATTTGATCGCGGAGGCGAAGGAGGGGGATTGGCATCGACTCGGGTTGCACAGCGTGTCTGCGTGTAAAATTCCTTTGTCGTCCCTGATCCCAGGCGACGGTAGATTTGGCGAAGAGAATTGGGGCGCGGTGCCGAACATCTCCAGTGCTGGTTAGAGGTACGGTGTTGATCTGCTGTATTCCCTCGGCTTTGAGCGACTGCGCGCGTTCCTCTTGAGGAAGCATCAAATCGCAAACAGTTCGCTCGGCTTCAGGTGCAGTCATCACGGCGCCTCCTAAGCCCTCAGTGCAGACTCAGTTCGTGCTCGGCAAGATGCAGGAACGGGATGAAGCGGACAAGGAAAGGTGGGAACAGGTAGATAGCCTAGAATTGTTGTTCGCAAAGGTGGGGCAAATCGATATCAATCAGCAGAAATTGGATACTCGGTTTGATATGACATCTACAGTGTTGGAGCAGATGTTGAAAGATCAGCAATTACTGTCCAAACAGATTGATGCCACGGGTCAGGCTGTGGCCAAGCTAACTCTGCAGCAGATGGGTGATCCTCATGAACCACCGAGCCCTACCTCTTCTGAGAATTCTGTTGATAACCCATTCTATCAGTTTGCCCAAAGGGGGCAGTGTGAAACAGGGTCCTAAGTTGGGGATGCCACCTAAATGGAGGGGAAAAGAAGATAGGACCAATATGAAAGTGATGCTGCCTAAAATGTCCTTTCCACAGTTCTCTGGGAAAAATCCTTCTATATGGATTGATAAGTGCCAGGACTACTTTAAGATCTTTGATATCCCAAAAGGAATGTGGGCAACTTATGCTTCCATGAATATGGATGATAATGCATCAAAGTGGCTTCAGATGTATAAGAAGAAGTATGGGTTAGGGGAATGGAAAATATTCTGTCAAGCTGTAGAAGATAAGTTTGGCACCAATGATTATAGAGAAGCCCTCACTCAGCTACTAGAATTGCAACAAGCAGATTCTCTAGAAGCTTATATCATGCAGTTTGAGGACTTGCAATATCAAGTTACCATGCACAATTTTGAGTTTGGAGATTTGTTTTTCATAACTCAGTTTATCAGAGGTCCCAAGCTGGAGGTTGCTAGTGTGGTGCAGTCTCAGGTTCCTGAATCCATGGAAAGAGCCATACTGTTGGCTAGAATTCAACAAGTCCTAGACAGGAGCAAATCTAAGTGGCAGAGAGTTGCCAGTACCTCAAGAGCTCTCCAGCAAGTAACCAAAGGAGAAGGCAAATCAAGTACTATGCCTACAAATCTGTGGACAGAAAGGCAGACAAGAGATTATAGAAGGGCCAATGGGCTATGTTACTTTTGTGCTGAACCCTTTGATGCAAATCATAGGACTGTGTGTACAAAGAGGCCTCCACAGCCAGCACAAGCTAATGCCTTAATAGTGAATGATTTGGATGTTGTCCTCACAGAAGAAGTGTTGAACCAATTAGCTATTGAAGACACTTTGGCAGCAGATTTTTGTCAGTTGTCTCTCAATGCCTTGGCTGGAACTGAAGTGGGTGAGGTCATGAAGGTTAGAGCACTGGTGCAAAACAAAGTCATGCTAATTCTCATTGACAGTGGCAGCTCTCATAGCTTTGTCAGTGAGACCTTTGTGCAAACAGTGGGGATTCAAGCTTTACCAACAGCTCCAAGACAAGTGAAGCTAGCAAATGGTCAAATCATGATTACCGATAAATGGGTGCCTGGACTGGAATGGTGGGCTGATGGTCACACATTGAAACATGACATGAAGGTGTTACCAATGAGCTCTTATGATGCTATATTAGGCTATGATTGGCTCAAAACTCATAGTCCTATGGATTGCCATTGGGAGGATAGAACCATGGCATTTGAGGACCAAGGAAAGAAAATTATCTTAAAAGGACTGAAGCCCAAGGCTCAGTAGTTGCAGGAGATAACCAGTGATCAATTGATCAAATGGACCCAGGGTAATGACATATGGGCAGTGGTAGTAGTTGAGGAGGTTCAATTGGAACCAGCAGAACAACCTGTGGAGGAGGTGAACAAGTTGCTGGAGGAGTTCCAAGATGTGTTTGCACAACCTACAACTTTACCACCATCCAGGTTCTATGACCACCAGATACCCCTATTGCCAAATTCAGTCCCTGTGAATTCAAGGCCATATAAATATTTTCCCCAACACAAGGATGAAATTGAGAAACAAGTCAAGGAGCTATTAGCAGCAGGACTAATTTCACATAGCACTAGTCCTTTTGCTAGTCCAGTACTCTTGGTCCTTAAGAAAGATGGTAGCTGGCGCTTCTGTGTTGATTACAGAAAGTTGAACGCTATCACTGTCAAAAACAGTTTTCCCATGCCACTAATTGATGAAATATTGGATGAATTAGCAGGCACCAAATATTTTTCCAAATTGGATACGAGGTCGGGATATCATCAAGTTCGAATGAAAGAGAAGGATGAGTTTAAAACTGCCTTCAAGACCCACCAAGGACACTATCAGTTTAAGGTAATGCCCTGTCACACCCTGAAATTTCCAATTTCAGGATGTGAATAGAGGGAATAATTAAATAACGATTTTATCATATTTTAAAAAAATTCCAACATTTATTTTCTTTAAAGGAAATATAGAATAGGAAAAAAAGCCATTGTTTGTTTTTTCTGAATTAAATAAAATAATTGTGAGTGTTGCATTCATGCCGATGCATTTGGTGTTTCATGAGTGCAAAACATTTTAAAAGGCGTTTAGGTGCTGACCAAATCCTTCTGATAATTTTCCAGCTTTTTCTGGAATTTATTCTCTTTTCTTTTGAGCTAATTCTATTTATTAGAAGGCTCAACAATCTTTTTCTCGAGCTCCGAACACTTTATTTTGGAATTATTATATCCGAAAATATTCTTGAAGTTGTCATCAATCTTGTCCTGCCGCCGAGCCGCCTTTCTCTCCCTTTGCTAATATGCGAGAAGTTTCGTCTTATTCTTAGACTTTATTTAGCCTCCATAATTCCAAAATCTAGTAACGTAATTTATTCCACCAGCTCCAAGTATTACTTTTGGTCTCCCGTGTTCTATATCATCTATTTGCTAGTCAAATCCGTCTTCTTTTCAAGATTCTATACAACATCTATAGTAGTCCAAATCTTCTTAAATTATCTTTTGTTTCCTTGCACCCTGTGATCACTTCCTTCTCGAGCCAAAGTTAAACTACATATGATCTTTGCCGTGCACATCAACGGAAGACACATAGACCAAGCTGGTTTTTCAGGTGGCTGCAGGCGTACGCATACGTGATGGAACTGAACCAGGACTCCGATCTAGACGTGTGCATGCAAACAGGTCAACCGAACCTGACCCTGATGGGTGGCCTATAAATAGCAATTAAGCTACATCGATATCATCTTGATCTCAATTCCCAAATCCATCTGTGTTCCATCGTATGCCCTAGCTCCTTGGCAAGCCGCCGCCGGCGTCGATCAATCTCTCCTCCATGCCCTAGCGCTATGTGCAGCGCCATTGCCTGCCTGAAGCCGTCGCTGCTCGATCATGCCCTAGCGCGGGCTGCTGCGGTGCACCGTCCAGGTGAGCAGTTCCGTCGCCGCCGACTGGAGCAACACCCGTACGTGGCACCAGGGAGTCGTCCGCAGCACGTACGTCGCCGTGGATCCATCTCTGCAGCCAGCTGCCGTCCCCACCGGTCGTCCTGTGATCTTCTGGCCGCCGCTCGTCATCCTCGTTTCACCACCAGATCGAGTCGCCCGTCGCCACCATCCCATCGTCAAAGATATATAGTTCAAGCCGAACCATCACCAGGCGCTGACCCGATCCGTTGCTGGGTGTTTCGGCCTCATCCATGACCTTCGATGTATGACCTGCTGCTGGTGAGAATCTCGTGTTACCCTCCTTCTGTTTCTCTCGATCTTGATCTCATGTGCAAGAACTCTTCTCCTATGTGTGCAGCCTGAGGCGACCAAGCCCTGACCTAATCCTTCAGCGCTCAAGCACCACCATCTCCTTGTCCGGTTCGTAGGCGTTGCACCCTGGCCTCGTCATGGGTCATCACCTTGCTGTGTGACGTCATCGTCGGTGATGCCGGCCACGGCATGAGTCTCGCCGTCTTCGTCGTTCGCCACGGTGGCCGGCCATCCCTTGGATGTTGTCTTCTCCGCGCAGTCAGGCCGGCGCTCATCGTCGTCCTCTTTGCTGCAGGTCACAATCCAGTAATCCACGCATCCCGACCTTCCTGAGTTTCTCTCTTTATTTATCTCTCTCGTACGCATGGTAGGATCAGAAAGTTTGTTCTTATCATCAGCTACCAATGGACGCACTGTTCTATCGTTCATCTAATTTGTCTCTAATCCATGCCTTGTTGATCCTTTGATGCCTCAATGCTGAAGCCACCTCTCTTCGCAGTGGTTGCTACCTATCTGGTAATTAAGCACATGCGTGGGAAAGTTCCAGCAACAAGATATTAGCGCCCTGGGAGGAAGCCAGCTGCACGTACAGAAAGAAGTCATTTGCCCATGCATGGATGACATCATGGTGAGATCATACGTATGCAGCAATCATTAGGATTTTCCTTTACCAAAATCATTAGAATGATTATTCTGTATTTCTTTCGCTATATTGTTGGGGTTCTCTACCGCCGAACAGTAATACTTGTATCGATCGTGCGTCGGGCTCGGATGGTTAGCGCAGGAGACAACGAGATTTATACTGGTTCGGGCCTCCGAGGAGTAATACCCTACGTCCAGTGTCGAGCTGCCGTGTTCCCGAGCTAGGAGTGTTTGTAGTAGGGGTTACAAACTGGTCGGGAGAGGGTGTCGGACCCAAGTCCCTTAGAATGGTGTTCGATCTGTAGGAGGTCTAACCCTTGTGACGGTTGCTCTCCTCTCCCTTTTATAGACACAAGGGGAGGGGCACAAGGGGGAAGTAGAAAAGAAGTACAGTGCTTGGTCGCTGGGATGTCCCGTTGTGCATCGCTGTCCGTTAGGACGCATTGAAGCGGAGTTGTGCTACTTGGTCGTGAGCCGCCGTGGCGGGCGAGGGCTGTTCACCACAGGACGCTTGGCGCCTCCTCCGAGTAGTTCGTTGTAGTCTTGGTCTGCCCGAGCACTTGACTAGCCCGCCACGCTAAGGCCTAAGCCTAGGCCGTGAGCTCGTCGTAGGGGTGCTTGAGTGCTAAGCTTGCGTGTGGCGAGTTGGAGATGATTAAGGTTTGTGGGCCACCGCTTGCATGGGCCGCCACCGGTGGTATGTTGCATGGCGTGGGAATCATTTCCACGTCCATGGTGGAGGCGTTCGTGCCCTGTGCTCGGCCAGGTCGTGGGCCCACGCCTTAGTCGGAGTCGAGGGGAGCTCAGGGCTAAGACTTGTCGTGAGGCGAGACTCGTCTGCGAGGCGGAGACTCGTCGGAGGGGATCCCTCTTGTAGGGAACTGATCGGAGATGCTGCCAACTGGTCGGGAGCATGACGTCTTGCCAGTGTGGTCTTGACCGGGGTCCTCAGTCCTCCTTATCTTGAATCTTGGCCTTGACATTGTCAATCTTGGCCTCCACGTTATCAATGGTGTCGGATTACCTTGTGTTAAGGGAGATCTTTTCGCCGTCAAGGGGACCCTAATCCGGGCCCTCGTCAGTAGCCCCCGAGCCTGAGGGGGAGTCAAGGAGTCGTGCTCAGGCTCAGTTGAGTGGGTTTGGCGTTGGTGCTATTCTCCGTGTTCTCGGTGGGTGCGCGCGAGCGCATCCACGGATGCCCCGAGCCCGTGGGTGAGTTGAAGACTCGCCCGCGGGCTTTTAAGCTTCATCGTAGCCGTTGTAGCCAGGGAATGTTCTGCGGGGGTAGTCGTGGTCATCGTGGTTGTAGCGGTCGTCGTGGGCGATGTGGTAAATGCGGATGAAGTGGGAGGCGCGGGCATCTCGGCCGACGTGACGGACGTGACTGTTTGAAATGACCGGCGTGCTGCAGGTTCCCCGACATCGCGATCGAGGCGCCGCGAGTGGGCGCTGCTTCGCCGGGCATGTGCGCTGCGGGCGAACGTTACCGACACGGCGGGCCCGGCATTCAAGGCGAGCGGCCGCACTCATCCTTTAACCGCAAGGCCTGCACGGGTTTGGGACTTACTTCCCATCATCTTCTTCCTGCTCGCTCCTTTGCTCTTCCGCATCCGCAGCCGCCACCACTTCTTGCGCCACCAAACCGCCCGAGACTCCACCGCCGTGATGTCGAACTGGACGCGGTCCAATGTGTCCCGCGAGCAACCGCTGCCTCGCCGAGGCGGGCTCCCTCCACTCACCGCCGGGAGTGGAAGGTGCCCGCGACGAGTCCGCGCCGCGCCTCCCAAGGGGTTCGTGGTCTCGCTCGGCCTTCCACGAGCGCAAGCCCGGCCCTACTGCGGTTCATTCGTGGAGTCCTCTTCGAGCACGGCCTCACCGCAAGACTCAACCCGAACAAAGATCCAGCCAGATGGCGGCGTCGAGGCGACAAAGTAGGGTACCGGGAATCAAGTGCTCATTGGCACCTCTTCCCAGATTTCTTCATGTTCGCGTGCTTGAAGGACGGCTCCCGAGCGGCGACGATCGGCTGCGCCAACCTCCGGATGAAGCAGGCCGGGCGACTCATATCCCGCCGCCCCCCGACTCAGCCGAATGTCGGCACAAGGGTGGTTCTATCCGCGAACGACCGAAGTTCTCGCCGGCTGCTTCACCGAACTCCATCGCCGCCGCGGAGGAACTGGACCGACGACCCCGCGAAGACGGAGCAAGAGAAGATCCTCAAGGATCACTGGGCGGTGCTGGGGCGCCTCCGAGGAGCCGGTGTCACCCTGTCCACCGTCATCGGGCAGTACCACGCCCGAGGAGTTGTGCCGCTCCGGAGGCGGCCGCTTCGTCTCTGTGAGATGACAGCCGACCGAGCCCCTTGGACGGGGACTGTGACCGCGCCGACCCTCCCATCGCCACTTGAGATCCAGCGCCGCGTGGCGCAGGCGATCGGGAAGGCATCTTACTCGTGGCTGCCGACGCGGCTGCTCCCGATGCTTCCCACGAGGGGACTGAGAGATTGGTAAGTCACCGTCTTCTCCGACGAGTTTTTGTTGATCTGGGCTTTTTATCGTGATGCTGGCCTTCTCGGGGACCTTCGATGTTGGCTGAGTCTTCCGTCCCTTTGTTTTTGCAGCTGAGGTGTGCGCACCTCGTCCCGGCCAAGGCGCCTGTCCCGGAGGAGGCGATCTTCAACCGGAACAAGGCAGCCGCAGAGAGGCGGCGTGCTGCGCGCAAGGCGCAGCACAAGGAGCGCGAGATCGCCAAGCGCGATCGGAACGACAACCGCATCAAGAGGCGGAAGGCGGGGGAGCGCGACGCTCTCCAACGAAGACCCATCACGAGCCGCCGTGAGCGGCGATGTGGCCGGCGGCGGGATGTGAGCGACATGTCGGGTCGCCCACGCCGCTGCTCTCCCGCACAACCGGTGACATCGCCGCGCTGCGGCCGCATACCGCCATGCGAGAAGAACACGGCTCGAGCTCGCGACGGCGGCCGCTCGCCCGCCCGAGAGGATCAGCAGCGCCTGCCCGCATGGCGCCCGGCTCACGGGCGCCCCTAAAGCGCCGGGAGAGACCTCCTCGCCGGGCCGACGGCCGAGGCGGTCGGAGGAGCGACGACTCCGTCCCCGCCACCTCTTGATGGCTCACCGCCTGACGCGACTCTTTGCAGAGGCGTCGGTCGCGGGCGAGGTCGACGGACTCGGCGTCGACGCCGAGCGCACCGCAGGAGGCGGATTCCGCGCCCGCCGGGCGCCTCAACATCGATTATTCGGCGGAGCCCCGGACGTACAAGTTTCCCTCGCCAGCAGCGGGTTAAGGACCGACCCCTACCGGCATGAGGCTCTGGAAGGTCAGCCAGCCTGGGAGCGCAGGTAGCCCCCAAGTCGGTGGGCACTAAGCGTGCAGCCCCCGAGCAGGGTTCCTCGGGCCGCCCGGTGAAGAAGTCCCGGGTTCGCTCCAAGATGTAAGTTCTTGTCTTCGGAGCCATCGTCGTGAGCTCTTCAGCTTGTTTTATTCGCTAACTCGGTCCCATCTTCTCGCAGATATGCCGACACCGGCATCCTCAGCCTCGCGCCTTTGAAGCGCTTTGCGTTGAGCGCGCGGGTCGTGCCCTCTGAGCCTCGCCCCCAGTCCCCGTATGCCGAGCCGCTTCCGGTGCAGGTCGAGGAAGGGCTGGCCGTGGCCACCGCGGTGGAGGAGTCGGCCGCGCCACCCCCGTCGGCCGCCGCCGCCGTCGTCGAGGAGGAGCGGGCGCACGAGACCGCCCCTCAGCGGCATTGAGCCACCGCCGGACCCGCGAGGACGAGTGATGGTGCCCGTGGATGATGGTACGGCGCCGCCTCCGCCGGCAAGGGAGCGTGACATCGCAACGTCGATGGCGCCGGAGTCTTCAGCGGCCGTGACTGCGGCGCCGATCGAGGGCGCGGCGGACACGTCGACGTCCCGGTACCTGGACATCCCTGGTATCGGGATCATTGATCTTGACGCCACCGAGCTCCCGAGCAACGACCGGGAGATCCTTGAGGCCGTGACGGAGCGGGTGTTTGCCGACCCGTCGCTCTTGGATGCCATCGCGTTGGACCCGCCGGTGTCGCGTCAGGATGGAGATGCTGGCGGTTCGGCGCCCTCCGCCACGCCGGAGGCGGCAGAGGGGGTTCTCGGGGAGTCTGCAGCCGGCGCGGAATCGGCTGCGATCGAGCCCCCGCCAACGTCTGCCGGAGAGACCACGGACGCGCCCCTGCCCCAGCCTGCAGAGGCAGCCGTGGCCGCGCCCACACCTTCGGTGGTCGGCGCGGTCGAGGGAGTCGTCGGAGCAGCGGGGCCATCGTCCCCCAGCCTGCTGCCGCCGCGTGGAGGAGGTTCCGGTGCCGAGCCAGCCCGCCACGGTCCCTCAGGAGCACGACGCCCCCGAGGGCGCGACAAGAGCCGCCTCCCCCCAAGAGCGCGACGCCCCTGAGGGCGCAACAAGAGCCGCCTCCCCGGAGATCCAGGAGGCCGGGGAGAACTCGGGCGCGGCCCTGCCGCGAGACGTCGGAGGCAGTGACGCCCGGGTCCTCGAACTTGCCCGCGTCCCGTGGGCGGCCGCCTTCGAGGTTGGCGACGATGTCAAGGACGACGAGGAGGCCACGGCATGCAACACTCTCGAGCGTGGGTTGGCGTGGGCGCGCCGCGCGTTTGACGAGTTGATCCTTCCCGCGACGTCGGTGAGTTTTCCTTGCGCGAGTAATTTGTTTTCCGATTTTCCCGGCTCTTCCGAGAGGTGTGGCTCATCTTCGACTTGGGCACTCGCGGTCCGGGCCGAGGAGAGCGCGTGCGGCGAGAGAGCTCCGCGCGGAGCGGGCCCAGTTGGAGATGCAACTGGTCGTGGCTCAGGTGGCGGCAGCCACGCCGTGGCCGCCGAGGCCGACGGCGGCTTGAAGCCGCCAAACAACGAAGATCACGCCACCGCCGCCCAATCCGCTGCTGCCACAGCCGTGACCGAGCGGACGCTACCGGCCGAGCTCGCTCTCGCCGGCCGAGGTCGAGAAGCCGTGCGATTGCGACGTCCGCCGAGGAGGCCGCCGAGAGGCTGTGACCGCCGCCGCCGCCACCGGCCGCCGCGACGCCGCCGCCGCGCCCACGAAGGCGGCGCTCGAGATGAAGGTGGCGGACCTGGAGCGCGACCTGGCACCGCCACGGTGGATCTGGCGACGGCCGGCCGCCAGTTCTCCCAGGTCACCAACCAGCTTCAGGAGGTCTCCGAGGAGGCGACGCGGCTGCGCGAGAGCAACGCCAAGTTGTCGGAGGACCTTGAGGGTGAGCCGAGCAAACGCTTTCCGTTACTATCCCATTTGTCGTTCGCTTCTTGGCGTGTTCTGACTGGTTCCTTGACGTTTCAGGGATGCGCGTGTATCGCGCCGGGATGACCTCAAAGTTGGCGGAGCAGAAGCAGGAGCTGAACACCGCTCTCCTCAAGGTCATCGAGAAGGAGGGCGTGATCGAGCGCTTGTCGGAGCAGCTTCAGAGTAAGTCCCGGATCTTGGTTCCATCTCCCTCTTTCTTGCGGACCTGCCATAACTTGTTGTCCTGTTCATCTTCCAGAGACCAGAGCCGAGCTCGAGCAGTCGCAGATGGCTCGGGAGGACGCCGGTTGCTGAACCAAGCTCCGAATGCCCAAAAGCGGCCCGCCAGAGGAACATCGAGGACTTGGCCAAGCTCGGAAGGGCCATCGGCACGGTCATGGCCGGGCTCGGCGTGTCGCTTGGGCCGGTGATGCCCGAGACGTTGGTTGAAGAAGTCAGGCGCCTCCCGGACGTGGTCCGAGAGCTTGAGCTGACGGCGGCTCGGCGGGCGGTGCACCGAGTGCTCGCCATGTTCGAGTCACACTACCAGGGGCTGGACCGCATGGCGCGGTGGGCCCCGCATCTCTCGATCTGAGCGACGAGCTTGAGGAAGACTGCGCCTCCTTTGCCCGCGACATGGCCGGCGCCGCCCTGAAGATCTGGAGCTGCTGCCACAAGATGCACCAGAGGACCCGGAAGCCCCCGAGCCCTCAAGTTAATTGTATCACTTTTTATTCCATGTAATGATTAGAACAAGTCGTAACGCTACGAAACGTGTAGCTGAGAACTTTATTCAAGTCGCATGACACCTCGATTGCCAGGCGAGACACAATGTCGACCTTAGAAAATTGAGACGACCAAGCCTTACTCTGGAGCCACGGAGGCGTAGGAGTCGGAGAGCTCGGCCTTCTCAAACCGCTAAGGGTAACCACTCGTTCGCAACCCCTGAGAACTCGAAAGGTTCGGGAGGTAACTTGGCGTGGTTTTGTTTTTGAAATTGCTTTTGGACCAGAGCCCAGGCGGTCACCCGAACGCTTTTGAAAAGAGGTGACCGAAGACACGAGGACTCGGGCGGTCAGCAAGTTCGCTACCAGAAGCCGCGGGCGTGAGGCACTAGGAACTTTGAACGAGCAGCAGCGTCTCACTCCACGCAGGCCATCGCCCTTACTTCTCGCAAGGTCGAGTTTCCGTCCAAAAAACCTTTCGCTCGTGCGATCGGTCTCGACACAGTTGTCGGGATTTTTTTGAAAAAATCATAAAAAATGGAGGGCATCGTGCCCTGGGTAGCCCCCGAGTAGGGAGTGTCTTTGCATTGGTGCAAGGGCACTCACTCAAATTTCAAAGCCGCAAACTCGTAAACATAGCCATCGATAAGTTTCTCGAACTCAAGGACATGTGAACAAGGCATGCAACATCTATTTATTGATGTACGAGGTTGACGATTACTCAAGGATAAAAGCAGGCGCGGTGCTCGATGTTCCATGCGTTGGAGCGACCCTCCGTCCTCGTCTTGGATCTTGTATGTCCGGTCGGAGCACGCCGTGGATGATGAGCGGCCCCTCCCAAGGTGGTGATAACTTGTGATCCTTGCTGCCTTGAACTCGTCGGAGGACAAGGTCTCCGACGTGGAACTCGCGAGGCGCACGTTGCGCTCGTGGTAGCGTCGCGAGCTTCTTTGGTACTTGGCGGTAGCGAGCGCCACATCCGCGCCTCGTCGAGTTGGTCGATCGCATCCTCGGCGGCTTGGTTGCCTTCCTCGGTGTAGGCGTGCACTTAGGCTGCCGTAGTCGATGTCCGTGGCGGGGCCTTGACCGTGCACCATGAAGAAGGTGTGAAGCGTGGCTCGACCGTGTGTGCGCAGCTCCACGCAGACGGTGGCTCGGCCACCCATCTTGCTCGGAACTTCTCGAGTCGCTTGAAGATCCGTGGCTTCAAGCCTTGCAAGATCATACCGTTAAGCCCTCTCGACTTGTCCTATTCGTCTTTGGGTGGGCAATGAGACCGATCCACCGGAATGTTGTTGTCGTCGCGAAGTTGAGAATTTCTTCCCGTGAGCTGGGTGCCATTGTCGGTGATGATCGTGTTGGGTATGCCGAGCGGTAAATGATGTCGGTGAAGAAGGATAGCCTCCTCGGGCGGGCGTTGGCGATGGGTCGAGCCTCGATCCACTTGGAGAACTTGTCGACCGCTACGAGGAGATGGTGAAGCCCAGGCGCTTGTCGGGCGGCCCCACCATGTCGAGGTGCCGGGCGGCGAAGGCCACGTGATGGGGATGGTGCAGGCGCTGCTGCGGAGGTGGGTTTGTCGGCGTGGGCGGCCTTCACAATGTGCACGATGTCCTTGGAGTCCGCCACGGCGTAGGCGATGAATCCTTATCGGAAAGCCTTTCCGACAAGTGTTCTCGGTCCAGCGTGATGACCACAGGTGCTGGCGTGTATCTCTCGTAGCAGCTCGCGACCCTGGTCTCCAAGGATGCACCGCATGAGTATGCCAGCATCCCCCCGCTTGTAGAGCTCGCCCTCGATGAGGGCGAACACCTTTGCTCGGCGCGATCGCGAAACCTCGGTTTGGTCGGAGGGGAGCTTTCCTTCGACTAGCCACTCGAGGATTGGGAACCGCCAGTCGGGATCTTCAAGGTTCGGCTCGGGGGTGGTCGATCTCGCCATGACCGGGTTCTTCCTCCTCGGGGCTTCTCCCTCTGTGCGAGGAGGCATCTTGATCGCTCGCGAAGACTCCATGAGGCACTGGGCTGCGACTGGACGCAGTCTTCGCAAGTACGTCGGCGGCCTTGTTGTAGTCGCGCAATACATGATGAAGCTCGAGCCCGTGGAACTTGTCTTCCGGTCGCGCACGCTGGCGATGCCGCCATCTTGGATCCACGCGGTTTTGTCCTTCATGACTGGTCCACGACCAGCTCAGTCTCCCACGATCTCAAGAGGCGTTTGATCCGAGCTCAGCGATTCGGAGGCCGTTGATCAGGGCTTCGTACTCGGCGGCGTTGTTTGACGCCGGGAAGTGTAGTCGTACCAAGTACTCCATGCGCCGCCCGGAGGCGAGATGAAGACAAGGCCTACACCAGCTCCTTCCTTCATGTCCGAGCTGTCGAAGTACATGATCCATGTCTCGTGCTCGATCGGCCAGGGAGTCTGAATCTCGTCCACTCGGCAGCGAAGTCCATGAGTACTTGTGACTTGATGATAACTGCGTGGTGCGTATGTTATGTTCTGCCCCATCAGCTCGGCGCCCACTTGGCGATTCTCCTTCGGTTGGATGACCTCCCGGGGTATTTGGACACCACGGTGATGGGGTGTGCATCGAAGTAGTGTCGGAGCTTGCGCTTGGTCATCAAAATTGCGTACACAAGCTTCTGCATCTGCGAGTAACGTCTTGGAGTCGGAGAGCTCGGTCACGAAGTACACGGGTCGTTGCACCTTCTGCGACCTTCCGGGCTCTTCTCGCTCGACCACCGGTGCGAGACCACGAGTTGTCGCAGATGTATAGGAGCATCGGCTCTTGATTGGAGCCGTGAGGATTGGTGGACTCTTGAGCATATTCTTGAGCGAGTCGAGCGCTTCCTGTGCTTCGGGGGTCCACGTGAAGTGGTCGGACTTCTTCATGAGCTTGTACAGTGGCAGGCTGCGCTCTCCGAGTCGTGCTATGAAGCGGCTCAGAGCCGCGAGGCAGCCCGTGACACCTGTTGTCGCCTTTAAAGTTCTTGATTGGCCCCATGTCCATGATGGCGAGATCTTCTCGGGGTTCGCCTCAATGCAGCGTTCGACACGACAAAGCCAAGGAGCATGCCCCTCGGAACCCAGCGCATTTCTCGGGGTTTAGCTTCACCCCATCTTTGTCGCGCAAAGACCTCGGTGAGGTCGGGAACCAGGTCCCCGGTCTTCTTCGACTTGACAACGATGTCGTCGACGTACGCCTCGATGATCGTCCTATCAACTCCCGAAGACCGCGTCGCATGCATCGTTGGAAAGTAGCGCCCGCGTTCTTGAGCCGAAGGGCATTGTCTTGTAACAATGCGCGAGCGGAGTGATGAATGAGGTTGAGTTGGTCCGCTATGCACATCGCTATCTGGTGGTACCGAGATGCGCATCGAGAAAGCAGAGGGTTTCGCACCCGGTGTCGAATCGACTACGATCTATGCGAGGCAAAGAAAGCGGATCCTTGGGACATGCCTTGTTAAGGCTCGTGTAGTCAACACATCCTCCATTTCTTATTCTTCTTCTTTACAAGTACAGGTTAGCAAGCCACTCGGGGTGGAATACTTCTCGGATGAACCACGCACTAAGGAGCTTCGATCTCCTCGCGATCGCCTTGCACTTCTCGTCGTTGAGCGGCGAAGGCGTTGCTAGGTTCGATCCGGCTTGATGTTCATTTGTGCTCGGCAACCTCTCTCGGGATCCCTTCATGTCGGAGGGTTTCCATGCGAACACGTCGAGGTTCGCTTTGAGGAAGTCGACGGCGCGCTTTCCTATTTAGGATCGGCGTCCCGTCCGTCGGGCCGTCCGGAGGCGGCCGCATCGCGTCCTTGGCGGGCTCGAAAAAAGCGAGCCGCTCGCTTGGCGACTCGGGGACATCTGGTCCTCGGATGGAGGCTCGGCGTGGAGCCTCTCGGGACCGGATGAGTGCCTCGGCTGAATGAAGCATTCCGTCGCACGAATCTTGTGCGTGGTCCCCTCTGTGATGATCCCCTTGAGGAATCTTGATTCAGTGCGTATAGTTTGGCACGGACCATAAACTTCACGTATGCCGGCCTCCAGGGATCGTATGGTCGTCCCGAGAACCCCCACCACTTGAAGGTGAGGGTTTCGGTCGGAAGTTCGCAAGTCCCGAAGCGTGACGGGCGGATCGATCTGCCCGATGGGGCGCCTCCATCCCGAGGGCGACCCCGTGGAATGGCGCGGTCGCGGCCTCAGGTGGGACCGCGGGATGCCCATGTCGTCAGCGTGAGCGCATAGAGCACGTTGATCCCGCTTCCCCATCCATCAGGACCTTGTGGATCCTTTTGGACTTGAACAGGGGAGCTACCACTAGTGGGTAGGATCTGGTGAGGCACATGGTCGGGATGGTCCTTGCGGTCGAAGGTTATCGGAACCTCCGACCACTTTAGGTAGGACGGCTTCGCGGTGTCGGCGTTGAAGACTTCTCGCCGGATGAGCTTCTCGCGCCGCCTCGAGGGTCTTCTTGGGAGATCCAGATCATGTGGACGCATCTTCACACCGGTACATAGCCCCGTAGTCGTTGTCGGGGTGGCCCTCCTTCTTGGGTTGATCCGCGTTCTTGGCTTGAGGGTGCGTTGGCGTAGTTCTTGATGACCGGCGGTCTTTGAGGGAGTGCTTGGACGGGGACCTCGTGGTGCGGATGGCGCGTCCAGGAGCCTCTCGAAGTGGTCCTTGGACGGCGCAGGCTTGGTCGGGTTGCCCTTGGGCGTGGCCTTGCTCCACCGCTGCGACCAGGTTGTCGTCGCGGCCAGCTTGTCGTTCTTTTTCTTCTTCTTGAAGCGTGAGGCGTCCCTCGCCATGGTCCACGACTTGCTTCCCTTGCACGAGGGGTGTTGAGCGTCGCGGCGGCTTCCTCGCCCGTCGGTGGTTGCTCGCGATGTCAGGAGCTCGCGGGTCGTCACAGGCATCGGCGCCCGAGTCGATGGATGAGGAAGTGCGTCGTCGTTGCTGGAGCAGCCGAGATGGCGTCGTTGTCGAGCAGGGAGTTCGGTGCGGCTTGAGAAGCGCCGAATGTACTCGCGAGCTCTCTCCTTCTTGCTTGCGATTCTGACTCCATTGCTTGCCGGCGCGTGTAGGTGCCTTGGAAGTTCCCGCGAAGACTCGGGCAGGTCGGTCAGTCGTCGTGGATCTTGTCGGCGGTGCTCGAGCCACGTCGCGCGGAGTCAAGGGTAGAATGGCGGGTTCTTGATGATGGCGAAGAGGTCGTCGTCGCTCCCGTGGCGGAGTCGGTAGTCCTCGAGCCATATGCTGGGGTTGGTGTCCCCGTCGTACCTAGGTACGTTGGTGGGCCGAAGCGAGGAACCTCGCATCCCGGATGCTCGGCCAAAGGCCCGTGGACCTCTCTGGTTCGGCGACCGGTCGGTCGTGTCGTCGTCGTGGCGTCGCCCGCATCCTCGATAAATCGTGGTGGCGCGGGTTGTCGTGGTTGTCGACCTCGACGCCGGCGCCTCGATGGTGTTCAGCGTCCGGTTGGGCCAAGCGGCTCTTGACCGACGCAGCGGCCCGCCCCTTCCCGCGCTCCTGATGTTGAGAGGGAGGTGGGTTAGGGTCGTGCGCGGACGGTGCTCCTGCCGCCCCTCGTTCGGCGGCGGCGCGGGCTCAACTGTTGTGCCGCCGCCTCGAGCGTGATTGTTGGCGCACCCGTCGCTCCTCGGAGGTCGCCCGCCTCCCGGACATACCATGCGCAACGCGCCGTGGCGGAGGCCGCCGCGCGCGGTGGCGTCGGCGTTCGCGGCGTCGGCGTTAAGCGCCCTCGTTGGCGCGGGTCGGTTGTCGCGTTCGTCCCGGCGGCGTCGGCGCGGGCCCGTGGTTGGGGGCGGTGGCGCTCCGCCGCTCGCCGTTCCTCAGCGGGGCTCCTGCGCACGTCTGTCGGGTTGTCGTCGCGGGCTCGGGTCCATCCCGGCTCTGTGAAGAAGGGCCAGCTCCTGTCGCGGTGAGCCTCCATGAGCTCGTCGAGCCGTGCCCGTCGTTGGGCGTCGGGATGGCGCGTGTGATCTTGGCTCGGTTGCTGCTCGATGCCGAGCCACGCACGTTGCACTCCGCGTGGGGTCCGCTGCCGCGTGGTTCGTGCTCCTCGTCGTAGATCCGGGCGGGCGTCGCCGCAAGTTGTTGGCGTGGGCCGTCACCGGGTCGTCCGGCTGTCCACGGGGTACATCGCGGTGTCGCTCCATGAACTCCCCAAGCAGCGGCTCGGCTCCGCTTGCAGTGAGGTCGGTGAGGTAGTAGGCGGCGAGCCTAAAAGCGCTCTGCGTTGGGTTTGGCCCCAACATGCGATGATCGTCTCGTCAGAAGCCTCGGACGAAAGCTTCCGTCCGCGGCCCGTCGGGACGTTGGGGACGAGGTGGCGGGCGAAGGTATGCGTGACGGACTCCGCCCGGCCCGGTGTGGCAGCCGAGGGGCCGGCGCAAGGTGGCCCCAGTCAACGGGACCTGCGGCCGTCCATCCGATCCACGGTGAAGTTCGTCGAGACACGATGTGCCCCTACTGCACGCCAGCGGGGTTCTCTGGCGAACAATTGTATCGATCGTCGGCGGGCTCGGATGGTTAGCGCGAGAGAGACAACGGGATTTATCTTGGTTCGGGCCTCAGGAGTAATACCCTGTCGTCGTCGTTAATATGCCGTGTTCCCGAGCTAGGGGTGTTTGTAGTAGGGGTTACAAGCGGTCGGGAGAGGTGTCGGACCCAAGTCCCTTAGAATGGTGTTCGATCATGGGAGGTCTAACCCTTGTGAGTTGCTCTCCTCTCCCTTTTATAGACACAAGGGAGGGGCACAAGGGAAGTAGAAGAAATGAGTGCTTGGTCGCTGGGATGTCCCGTCGTGCGTCGCTGTCCGTCAGGACGCATTGAAGCGGAGTTGTGCTACTTGGTCGTGGGAGCCGCCGTGGCGGGTATTCACCCCGGACGCTGGTGCCTCCTCCGAGTAGTTCGTTGTAGTCTTGGTCTGCCCGAGCACTTGACTAGCCCGCCACGCTAAGGCCTAAGCCTAGGCCAGAGCTCGTCGTAGGGGGTGCTTGAGTGCCTCGGGCGAAGCTTGCGTGTGGCGGAGTTGGAGATGATGTTGATGGGACGGTTGCGCAGCCGGGCAGACCCGCATTAAGGCTCTTGTCGGGGCTAGCTGCTTGCATGGGCCGCCAGCTGGTGTATTTGCATGGCGCGGGGAATCATTTCCCCACGCGTCATGGTGGAGGCGTTCGTGCCCCAGGCTCGTGCCGCGTGTCGTGGCCCACGCCTTAGTCGGAGTCGAGGGGGGGGGCTCGCGCGGGGCGGAGACTTGTCGTGCGAGGCGGAGACTCGTCGTGCGAGGCGGAGACTCGTCGTGCGAGGCGGAGACTCGTCGTGCGAGGCGGAGACTTGTCGGAGGGATCCCTCTTGTCTTGAATCTTGGCCTTGACATTGTCAATCTTGGCCTCCACGTTGTCAATGGTGTCGGATTACCTTGTGTTAAGGGAGATCTTTTCGCCGTCAAAGGGGGCCCTAATCCGGGCCCTCGTCATATATACATCAAAGCTTCATAAATCTCGTGGCCTCCACAGACTCCAATGATCTTTAGGCCACTATTTTTTTTTGTTGTCTATAGGATAATTCTGCATTTATCTATAAAATCCTTCCACATGCAAGAATCAATTTATCTATCCATTTAATTCCTTGATTCATTACTCATGCTGACATCATCCTTGTGTCATGTTCAACCAACTATTCTTTTTCTTGTTAAAATCCATAACTTATTCAGTTCAATTCCAATCTCGCTTTTACGTTCTTCCAAAGTTTTCCTTTTGATTGGTGTACTGTTTTTAATTTATTTCATTTGTTTGCTTGTATGTGTGTGCTTCGGATGTTTGCTTTGAATGATTGACGCGAGTAGAATGAACGTTGTTCGAGAATCGAGAGCTTTGCAGAGCTTGAAGTTGAAGACATTCTGAGCAACTACTCTGTGGTTAAAGGCAAGTGTGTCCTTGTGCTTTTGTCCCATAACTATATTTAATCACTTTGCATATGCTTTGCATAATATTGATGGGTCCTATTAAGGTTTATCCTAGAGTTTATTATCATTCCTTGTCAACCTGGGTTTACCTTTTTGCTGGGTAGTACTTGCTTAGTTGCTATACTTTAGGTTATGGTGGTTTTAATGAACAACAACGATGAATCTGCTTTACTTTATGTTGTATCTCTGATATTAATACAAGATCACCTTTGTTAATCGGAACATGGAGCGACCACCCAGGAAAACCGTACTACCACAAGACATATGGCTCTGTCTTGGCCAAGTAATTAGGGAAGTCTTATGTGGGGACTAGTCGTGGTAGCTTGGGTACGGAGGAATGCTTTTATGGCTCTTCTACTCCGGATAGGTTTTGGTACGGAAGTGCTCTTCTATGGCTACCTAGTCCGTGGGTAGAGGTGTGGTACGAAAGATAGTCTCTATGGCGTGCTACTATGGACTAATACACATGAGAGGACTCTTTGTAAAGGCCTCGTAGCGTCCCTATGCAATCACACCTCGGTAGTGTGGTATGGTGCCTGATCAGCATCGCATGGTTGGGTTTAAAGTTCCTAGAACTTTTACGTGACTTGTGGGTAAAGATGTACAACCTCTGCAGAGTGTAAAACTAATCGATTAGCCGTGCTCACGGTCAAGAGCGGCCTGGACCCTCACATGATAACTAAACTTGAAGATGGACTTAAATCGTGACCTCTGGATATGTTGCCATATGCTTATGGCATATCTCTTACCTTTATGCTTAATTTGGGTTGGTATATACTTATACTTTATTAGTAATCAGGTGCTAATAAAATTTGACCAACTAAAATTGCTTAATGCTGTCAACCTGTCAGCCTTTCCTTGTTAAGCCTTTGCATTCATATCTTTCCCCACACTTACTGAGTACGACATGTGCTCACCCTTGCTATAAACAATGTTGCTCAGAAAGAGGAAGCTACCATGGAGTTTGCTGAAGATGTTGCTGGTGCCAGGCGTACGCAACCCTCGATCATTGGAGCCTTCGTTTCCAGGATTCAGCGTAAATCTCTGATAATCTCCCTTTTTCTTTACGTGATATTGTACTATTATTCACTTATGTCAACTATATGCATGAAACTTGATCTTGGCATGCATATAGGTAGGCACTTGGTTTGCTTTTCTAAAACCAGGTGTGACATGCCCTTTGGGTTGACTAATGCCCCGGCTACTTTCCAATGCATTATGAATGAGGTGTTAGCACCTTTCTTGCATAAATTTGTGATGGTATTCTTATATGATATCCTAGTTTACAGCCCCACCCTTGAAGCACATTTACAACACTTAAGGCTAGTTCTTCTGAAACTAAGAGAGCACCAACTGTATATGAAAGCTAGTAAATGTTCCTTTGCACAAACAAAGTTGGAATATCTGGGTCATATTATTTCAGATCAGGGAGTGGTAGCAGATCCTGGAAAAACTGTTGATATGATCAAATGGCCTGTACCAACCAATACTACTGGGCTAAGGGGATTCTTGGGATTGACCGGATACTACAGAAAATTTGTTAAACATTATGGCCTCATTGCTAAGCCATTAACTCAACTGTTGAGAAAAAATCAATTATGTGGAATGAGGAAGCACAACATGCATTTGAAGCCCTAAAGAAGGCAATGACTACAACTCCAGTACTGGCTTTACCAGACTTTACACAACCCTTTATTGTTGAGACTGATGCTTGTGATCAAGGTATAGGAGCAGTACTGTTACAGCATGATCAACCTGTGGCTTTTCTAAGCAAAGCATTGACAAGCCAGCATAAACATTTGTCTATTTATGAAAAGGAGTTTCTGGCCTTGATCATGGCAGTGGAGAAGTGGAGGCAATATATTCAACATCAAGAATTCATCATAAGGACTGATCACAAGAGTTTGGCCTATCTGACAGAACAAAATTTGCATTCAGACATGCAAAAAAAGGCTATGTCCAGAATGATGGGTCTCCAATTCAAGGTGGTGTATAGGAAAGGGAAGGAGAATGTGCCAGCAGATGCTTTGTCAAGGATGGCTCATCTCATGTCCTTACAAGCTGTTTCTACTACACAACCAGACTGGATACAGGAGGTCTTAAATGCAAATGTTACTGACAACCAAGCCCAGTAGCTTTTATCCCAACTAGTTGTACACAGTCTTGATGAGCATGGATATACTCTGGATCAGGGATTGATCAGATACAAAGGGAAATTGTGGATTGCTCAGAATTCTTCATTAAGAACCAAGATTATTAATGCTATGCATTCCAGTGTAGTTGGGGGACATTCTGGCATTCAGGCCACCTTCCAGAGAATTAAGGGTCTGTTTTATTGGAGAGGCATGAAACAAGAAGTGGAGGATTTTGTCAAACAATGCTATATATGTCAACATGCTGGGAAAGATCTGTCTATGGACTTCATTGAAGGACTACCAAAATCTGAGGGGTTTAATGTCATTATGGTGATTGTTAATAGGTTCACAAAGTATGCTCATTTTGTGCCCATCAGACATCCTTTTACAGCCAGAACTATTGCCAAGACTGTCTTTGACAATGTAGTGAAGTTACATGGTCTACCTAAGACAATTGTGTCTGACAGGGACAAAGTGTTTACCAGCTCATTTTGGAAGGAACTCTTCAGTCTGATGGGAACAATGTTGGTGATGAGCTCAGCTTACCATCCACAAACAGATGGTCAAACAGAGCGAGTAAACCAGTGCTTGGAAATGTACTTGAGGTGTGCAGTATATGAGGATCCAAAAAAATGGAAGTCTTGGCTATCACAGGCTGAATTTTGGTATAATTCATCTCACCACTCATCCTTGGGCTGCTCTCCCTTCAAGGCACTATATGGTCATGAACCAAATGTGGGGGCTATCCCAAGAGTTCCTACTATGACACCTACTTCAGCAACTGAAATGGTCACAGAGTTGCAAGCCCAAGCTGCTGTGCTTAAAGAGCATTTAGCCAGGGCTCAAAACAAGATGAAGACGAGTGCTGATCGTAAAAGAAGACATCAAGAGTACCAAGTTGGGGAACATGTCTTGCTTAAGCTTCAACCTTATGCTCAGAACTCACTAGTGAACATGCCATATCCTAAATTGGCTTTCAAGTATTTCGGTCCCTATCAAGTCTTGGAAAGAATTGGGAAAGCGGCTTACAAACTGGATTTGCCGGAAGAGTCACTGATCCATCATGTCTTTCACGCGTCACAGCTGAAACCATTTCTACCTAACTATTCTCCTGTCTTTGCTGAACTTCCTAAAGTTGCAGAGCTGGACAAGCAGGAGATCTACCCAGAAGCTGTACTGCAGAGACGATTGGTGAAGAAGGGGAGTAAAGCAATCCCACAAGCACTGATCAAGTGGACCACTCTTCCTCCTGAAGCCGCGACATGGGAAGATTGGTACGTGTTGAGAAGCCGGTTTCCTGGAGCGCTTGCTGGAGGACCAGCAAGTTCTGAAGGGGGGTGCAAATGTCATGTCCCAGACGCCTAAGGAGTAGCGAATACGTAGTTTGGGTTTTTACACTTTCTATTTGTTATGATGTAAGCGCTGTAAGCGTATGACGTGTGGACCCGGATGGTCAGGCCGACCAGGGTTATAGCCTGGCTTCGTGTATCCCCGAACACTATTCCGGAAATGAAAAACAGAGACTGCTCTGCTAGGGTTCAAGGTTCCTTGCCCGCCCCGTGAATCGATTCCCTTGTGCGTGCTCACGTCGTTGATCTTGTCAGCGGCCAGGGGTGTGTGTCAAGGAGGAATACATGTGTTGTGTACATGATGACTGACTCGTGATCAGCAGTATATACAGTTACAACATCTCATCTGGGCTTGGTTGCGTTGGGCCCAGGGGATGCTCCTGCTCCGACGATGCGGTTGCAACGAATTTGCGTGAATCCCTCAGGTCCGGGTGAAATTCGTCAAACTGGTGGCTTTGACTCCTTTTTGTGCGTGAGTCAGTTGCGATCCGCTTCTCTCTCTCACCTATACTAGAACAATTCGGCGTGCGATGCGCGCCTTATCCAAAGTGTACATCATTATCAAAATTAACAGAACTGCAAATATCTAAATGAAGAACTTCAAATACAAGTGATTTTCTGCATGCTATTTCACATGTGTTCATTAAACCGGAATTTCCTATCACCGAACAGATGCGCTCTACGGTTTGAATAATCAAATACAAGTAAATATAATGTTTGAACTATCAAATATAACAGATTTCATGGTGATATTAAACATACAGATCATTCCATCCATGGACTCGTAGAGCTTAAGACCTTCACCATATTCTTCTTAATTATCGATCTATCAATGCCATAACCAAAATACAAACAGGGACTGGGAGGGGTAAAATTCTCAATAGTAAAGGATACTACATGAACTGCAAGCGTTGACAGAGTAACTTTTCTGCCCCTAGGAGCATCGCCATGCTCAAAATTATGCCTGCACACATGCATCGCTCCATCCACTTTGCTCTTGTGCATCCAAACAACCTGAAAAGGAATGAAACTATAAAAAAAATTAACATCTTTTGCTTCATAAATCCTAGAAGTTGTTTCCTCATTTGCTTAATCCTTACCGGTATCAAATCATTCAATTCTCTTATTACCAAGGCTGTTTTGGTATCTGCAGCAGCAAAAAAATGTCACAATGGATAAGCATGCAGTAAATAAGTGCACTGGAGCAGAGCATAACAAGCAAGTGTGAATGCACACACATTCATGGGCAGATCCCTACACTAAGAAGATTTAAGGCGTTAAATCATCATTAGTAAATGTTCATCAGCCAACTTGCACAGCCAAGTAAAAGGACCCATCATCAGAAAGAACTGAATGGAAGTCAAGGAGCATATGGATCCCTCAAAGAATCTGGCGTCGCAACAGAAGCTGTAATTGAAATGTGACCCTCCTTTGTAAACACTTAACAGAGTTCCCAGCAACATTTAGTATTATTTGCATCAACCTCTTTTGATCAATAATTTCCCAGGTAGGCAACTTTGGAGCCAAGTGAACTGTACCGATAGCATTTTGAAGTCTGCTACTGGCATAATTAAATCAACCACCAACAACATTAATAAGTGAGTTTAACCGACTTCCCATATGCATAACATCATAATAAATTGCAAAAGACTGCAGAAAGGGCACTTACATCCGTAACGGTGTCATGCAGATTAAAGGGCGCAATTTCCAGCTCAAGACTCTTATCCCCAAGCTTGGAGATATCCAAAATATCATTTAAAAGAGTTCCTAGAAGATCGTTGCTTTTTAGTATAGTCTTAATTATCAGGGGCTGTTCTGCACTAAGTTTTGTTTCTAAGAGGAGGGACGACAAAGAAATTATTGCCCGCATAGGAGTCCGCATTTCATGATTCACGACTGTAAGAAAATCATTCCGAGCAAATAGCCATCTCTGCCTCTATTCTGCTCCATGAGCATATCACAGGCTCACATGAACTCCTCCAAAATGGCAGCATGGGACAGAAGGCATTGCAAACAGTGCAAAATGCTTCATACAAAAGCTTATCTATATGCTAAGTAATAATACATAGGCTCTGCACCAGCGACAATTGCTTAAAATTTGTGAAGTGAAAAAAAACAAGGAGCTCATCGCTGCAAACAATACAAAAACAGACAGGATGGCAATTTATTTCTGGACGATTTAGACAGGCAACTACTAAACCTTATAGGAGACATACTGCATCATCAAAAGGAGTTAATCAACTCTAGAATAACACAGTTTCTGTTGCATCACTTGGCTGAACATTCCAAAAATATTTCTTTAATAGCAATGCAAATTGTCATGTAAAGGAAGTTAGCTAAAACATCAATCCAGAAGCTTTAGTTCTTGAAACAATTAACCACGAAAAGCAAACCTGCCAGAACATAGCACCCAAAACACTCAGATTTACTTGAATAGTGCCCATGAAGCCATGAAAAATTAGGAGTACAACTATCACGATGCAGCATGAATAAGTTACACCTTCCAATATGGTGCTTGGTGTGAAACATACAAATTTATGTTAGACTACTAACACCAAGCAAGGAAAATACAATCAAACAGATGTGCAAAAGGAGTAAGACCAGACATCTATGAGAAAGAATCTGATGCACTGATTTTTCCTAGAAAACACGAAATGCATATGATTTCATGAATCAAAGCATGAGCGTAGTTATCTAATTTTCCATCACCCATTGGCAAGACGGCAACAACTAAAACCAGAGTACAAAGGCTGAAATCCAACCT
Organism: Cenchrus purpureus; assembly: GCA_022644695.1. Taxonomy (NCBI): domain Eukaryota; kingdom Viridiplantae; phylum Streptophyta; class Magnoliopsida; order Poales; family Poaceae; genus Cenchrus; species Cenchrus purpureus. The sequence goes on from CP053458.1 coordinate 46,920,613, forward strand.
ATACAGCAATGGCTAAACTCTGTCTCACACAACCATTTCATAAAAATAACTGCAACTTATTCTAGCACATGGACATGGACAGTTGGACACACGAAGTGTTTACCAAAAAGCTTACCCTGTAATCCCAGAGGAAGAGACCATACAGGACTACGCTTTGGAACAGCCCGAGTAGAGCTTGAGCGTCACAGGCAGGAATCCGCTCAAGGAACAGCGCGGAATGCAAGAAAGGCGGGCACTGAGCAAGAAGAGATGGAGGGAGATTCGGACATGGCTGGATGAGCCACCCGTCCAGATGGAGGCACCGTCGGAGTAGCCACCGTCGACGTAACTGTCGCCGCCGCGGTCTGCCGAACCCTAGCAAGAAAAAAAGAGGGATGAGATGAAAGGAAATATTAAGGGACGAGGTGGAGGAGGAGGTGCACTTGCGGCGGAGCGAGGCGCGGAGCACCTGTTGGCCTGGACGTAGAGTTTCTCGCAGACGGACTTGTCGGGCATGGAGGGTGTGCTGCCTATCATCAGAGCTCTTGCAGCAGATGTCCTCCGGCATGATCACCATCCCCTCTCCCGCCATCGCCTACGCGCCGGGTCACCGTCATCCCCTCCCCCGCCGCCGTCGTCGTCACCAACGTCGGGGTCCGGCACGGCTATAGATCTGTATCTCGCAGGAGCAGGCCGCAGCGGTGTCGGAGGAGAGAGGGAGGCGACGGCGGAGAGCAGGGAGCAGGAGAAGGGGAGGCGGCGGAGAGCAGGAGGAGGGAGAGCAGGAGAGGGCGGCGGTGGGGTGGGGCAAGGGGCGGGTTAGGGTTCGGGGCGGCCGGTGGGGATATTAGGTGGTGGGTAGGGTGGTGGGAGGGGGTGTTCGTAAAACTGCCTTTGGGGTGCTTGTAAAAACGCATTTTGTCCTTCTTCCGTTAGAAATAAAGTTTAGTCTGAGGGTCTATATGCAAACTAAATTAACGTGTTCTTTGTGTGATATGGACCTAGTGGACCGATTCATGATTTTTAGGAACATGGAGGAATTTTTTGCAAAACGGCCAAATGCACGGTAGAACGACACATAGGCCGTGAAACGCGGGGAGCGTAAGAAAGGGTGCGGTCTTTCATTTCCCCGATATATATATGATCCTACAGTATGCATGATGAATCAAGAATCCTTGACATGACACCTCTCCTCAATCTAGGTTAAATCTTCTCATCTCTTAATCTAGGTTAAATCCTTGCTATTTTTCAATTTTTTTTTGCATCAATGAGTTTATAATCGAGCAAGAATGCAGGTTACCTTTGCCAATGATTTTCGTGGCACTGGAGTCGTTGTGCTGCTCGGACATTTACACTACTCTTCGAATCTCTCTTGGACCGAGCTACCTCTTAGCCATCCAGCGGGGCCAAGTGGACATCTCTCGCGTCTTTCATTTTTTTCCTTCTCAAATTAACATGCGTCCGGATCTATTCCCTCTTCGTTTGCAAGTACATGCAGACAATGTGCATATGTTCTTGGTGTTCTCTTGTTCTGCTGCCACTTCTTCTGTTTTGGTTTGCCTCACTTTGTGAGACCGACGTGTCCTCCGCCTCGTTCAGTGAACTGTTAGTATCATCGTAGTTGAGTCCTCGGCGCCTAGGGTCCCTAGGCGACTCGAGGTGGGGTTCGTACCGGCGGTTGCCCGGATTTCTTCCCTCCCCTTCCGATTTTTGCTCTAGGTTGGATCGCACGTATTGATCTGATCTCGAGTCCACATCCTATTTCCCAATCGCGTCCACGTCTAAATCTCTCCGTCACGGAGCCGAGCCCAAACCTGCTAACCCTAGTTTGTGTCGGCGCTAAGATCATTGGCGTCCTGTTCCGGGAATCGCGTGCGGGCCATCAAGGATGAGACAAGGATGGAGTCAGTGGAGGAGTTGATGAAGCGCATGAACCTGACGACGGCGGAGGCCAGGGGCATCAAGGTTGGGGGAGGGAGTGCATCCAGGGAGACAGGGAAGATGGTACAGGCGGTGGGCAAGGTTTTCTCTAAAAGATTGGTGAATTCTGAAGGGCTTGTGCAGGCGTTGGGGAGAATTTGGTGCCCGATGAGAGGAGTAACATGTAAAGATCTAGGTGAGAATTTGTTCCTCTTCACGTTTAATCAAGCAGCGGGTAAGAGGAGGGCTTTGGAGGATGGACCTTGGATGTTTGGGAAAGATTTGGTGGTCATGGCGGACTTCAATGAATCAAAGTCCCTGGAGGAATTGGAGTTCATTTACATTCCCATATGGGTGAGAATCTCAAAACTCCCTTTTGGCATGATGAATAAGGCTGTAGGAGAGGCAATTGGGGGGAGATGGGGGAGTTCATGGAGATGGAAAAGGAAGATGATGGATCGGCGGTGGGCAGATTCTTGAGGATCAAAATCCGCAAAGACATACGAAGCCGAGGAGAGAGTCATGGTGCGGTGGAGGGAGAAGGGAGCTCGGCCACGTGTCTGTGGTGTATGAGTACCTTCCGGATTTTTGCTACACATGTGGGCTGATTGGTCATATTGATAAGGCATGTGCTACGAAACTCCAGAAAGGTGACGTGCAACAATACAGTAAAGCCCTACGTTTCATTCTGGAGAGGAGAAGATGGGAGGATGGGGGAGGTGAAAGGGGTTGGCTACCTCGGACGGGATGGAGACAAGGCGGAAGCGGGAGTAGGGGGAGCTGGGGGTCGGGTGGTAGGCTCGTGGCTCACTCGGGGTCTGGAAGTGATGCTCCTTCCTGGAGAAAGCCAGATGCCAGTGAAGGTAAATTGAGTTTAAAGGAGTGCGGAGAGGAGGAAGAGGTGACAAGCCCTGAGAAGAGAAAGGAGAATGCTGAAGTGGTTGCAGAGAAGGCAAAAAGGGTGCTGAATTTGGGTACGCAGGATGATTATGGGAAGGAGGGACAGGAAGCTGCAATGTGTACAGATGTGCACAGGGGCATGCAGCCCATGCACGTGGAGAACCAGAAAGGGGTGATTGAGGGGAAAGAGAAGGAGGTGGGGCTGGAGGATGGAAAGAAGAAGGGTACGTTTAGCAGAACATCACGAACAAAAGGTAGCGAGGGGAGTGAAAAACAAGTTAGGGAGGCAGGGAGAAAACGAAGCTCGGTGGAGATTGGCAATGTGGTGGAGCAGAAGGATACTGAATCAAAGGCACAGGAATCGTTTGGAGAACCAAACAAGCGAGCAAAGGTAGCGGGTGCTGGACCATCCTGCAAGACCCAATGAAGATAATAGTGGCGGAGCCGGGGTTGGGCAATCGCCCGGTTCGGGACTTCGGATCTCCGAAGCCTGAGCGGACATATATTGTTCTTGTCGGAAACTAAATTAGATAAGCGAAGGATGGAGAAATTCAGATGGCGGCTGGGCTTAATGAATATGTTAGTCCAGAAAGGGGATGGAAAGGGGGGGGGATTGCTGTGTTTTGGCGGAGTGGTGTTGATGTCTCGTTGCGGGGTCTGTCGCAATACTTCATCGATGTGGATGTGAAGGAGGAGAATGGATTTATGTGGCGATTTACAGGAATGTATAGTGAAGCACAATCTGATTTGAAGCATCGTACATGGCAGCAACTAAAAGCCCTATATGTGGATCCAGCCCTGCCATGGATGTGTGCAGGAGATTTCAACGAGATTCTTTTTTCGTATGAGAAGGAGGGGGGAGACAAAGAAGTCAGCAATGTATGGACATGTTTAGGGAGACACTTGAGTATTGTCATTTGAGGGATCTAGGGTACGAAGGAGATACTTTCACATGGCGTAACCACAATCATATAGTGGAGAACTATATCAGGGAACGACTGGATAGAGCAGTGGCTAATGATCTTTGGAGAGCTCGATTCCCTGCAGCAAGAGTCATAAATGGGGATCCACGACACTCTGATCACCGTCCCCTAATTATAACAACGGAGAGAGGGGTAAAACGAGGTGGACGGCAAGGTGAACACAGCTTCAAGTTTGAGGCTAGTTGGCTAGAGGAGGAACAATGTGGGGAAGTGGTGGAAATGCATGGCAAAGGGCTATGGAAGAACCAGATATCTCGACACAAGAGGCCCTGAAAGTGGTTGCAGCCGGCCTGATGAATTGGAGCCACAATGTTCTAGGAGATTTAGAAAAAAGAGTGAAAAAAGTTAAAAAAGATTTGGAGGAATGCAGGTGAGGGGATAGGAGGGAACAAGTAGCTAGAGGCCCTTTTGAGGTATAAGCTTGAGAGATTGGAGGAACAGATGGATATATTGGAAGCAGAGGGCTCATGTAAATTGGCTGCATAAAGGAGATCGAAACACGTCTTTCTTCCATCTTTGTGTAGAGAGAAGGAGAAACCGGATTGGGAGGATGAAGAGGGAGGATGGGAGTTGGATGGAAGGAGAGGAGGAGAAGAGGGTCTATATTGCTAACTATTTCACTATGCTTTTCAGGTCTAACTTGGTGGCCATACATCACAACCTTCGATGCCGTCAGCAGGTATCACCGCTATGAACGATTCCCTAGTGAAGGAGTTCACAAGAGAAGAAATCAAATGGCGTTGGAACTCGATTGGTGACTGAAGGCGCCAGGCCGGATGGGATGCCTCGGCCTTCTACAAAAATTTTTGGGAAGTCATTGGTGCGGTGATCAAGTGATGAAGGAGGTCTTGGAGGTGTTGAATGGTGGCCAATTAAATCAGCGGGATGGAATGAAACAACAATTGTTCTAATCCCGAAAGTGCCCAAGCCGGAACAAGTGAAGGATTTGCAGCCCATTAGCCTTTGTAACGTGGTATACAAGCTGGTGGCCAAGGTGCTAGCAAATGCCGTCTGGCTATACTACGGAGGTGATCTCTCCTACCAAAGTGCATTCGTCCCGGAAGGTTAATATCGACAATATCCTCGTTGCATATGAACTTTCGCATTATATGAGGGGGAGAAGGAAAGGAAATAATGGTTATGTGGTCATAAACTTGACATGAGTAAAGCATATGATAGGGTGGAATGGCATTTTTGGAGGATATGATGGTTAAAATGGGGTTTTGTCGTGATGGATTGATTTGATTTTGAAGTGTGTGTCTCTGAGATTCCGATTCGAGTAAATCGAGAGCTATCAAATGAAGTTATACCGTAAAGGGGTCTTAGACAGGGTGACCCGTTGTCCCCTTATCTGTTCCTTATATGTCAAGGGTTCTCGGCCCTACTAAAACCAAGCGGAGCAAGACGGTTTAAGGGGAATTAAGGTGTGCCAGCGCCCCATGGTGTCCCACTTGCTTTCTTGCCGATGATTCGTTAATTTTGTTTCGAGCAAAGAAGGGGACGCCCAAAAGTTACTGGAGATCCTCAACCTGTATGAGGGATGTTCGGATGACGGATGATCAACAAGGACAAATCAACGATAATGTTCACCCCAAACAGGAGAAGATGACCGTAGGGAGTGATGCATGCCTTGAATATTCAGCGGACCACCATGAATGACAAGTACTTGGGAATGCCTGTTCATGTTGGCCAATGCAGAACAAAAGTTTTTGCCTCTCTGAAGGAGAGAATATGGAGGAGAATTCGTGGAAGGAAAAACTCTATCTTGGGCAGGGAAAGAAGTATTGATTAAAGCTGTGGCGCAAGCAATCCCCACATTTGTTAGGGGCTGCTTTGATCTGACTAAAGATATGTGTGACCAAATTAGCACGGTCATAGCCAGATATTGGTGGAGTAATCAAGACAAGGACAACAAAATTCACTGGATAAGCTGGGAGAAATTGGTTAAGCCGAAGGAAGAAGGGGGTCTTGGGTTTAGGGATATTCACTCCTTCAATATGGCAATGCTAGCAAAGCAAGGGTGGCGGCTGATCCACAACCCAAACTCATTATGTGCACAGGTGCTGAGAGCCAAATATTTTCCCCAGGGAGATATTATGAAAGCCTCGCCAAAACCAAATATGTCATATACATGGAGGAGCATTTTAAAAGGAATTGATGTCCTCAGGGCCGGCATAGTGTGGAGAGTTGGTGATGGGAGTAAGATCAGTATATGGAATGATCCTTGGCTGCCAAGGGATTCAACAAGAAGACCACTCACTCCCAGGGGCTCTACCATTCTTTCCACGGTAACAGACCTGATAAATCCGATCACAGGTGGATGGGATGAAGAACTTGTTAGTCAAACCTTTTGGCCTGAAGATGTACATGTCATTTTGTCCCTCCCGGTTCATACTGAATTAGATGATATTGTGGCATGGTATTATGATAAGAAGGGCTCTTTCTCTAAGTCGACCTACAAGGTGTACACACAATTAATGATGCAAAAGAGGGGGTGGGCGTCGGCGGTGGATGGTGGGGCTTTGAACAAGGAACAGTGGAGGCACATATGGAACCGAAATGCCTAAGGTGAAACAATTTTTATGGCGACTCACCCATAATAGTCTTGCAGTGAAAAGAAATTTGGAGAGGAGAGGAGTAGAGGTGGACATAAGGTGTGTTATGTGCAATAGATATATAGAGGATGGTGGCCATTTATTCCTCAACTGCAAACATGTGAAGGGGCTATGGAGAGCTATTCTCGAAGAACAATGTGCTTGTTGGCGAGAAGCTCTCACCAATTGATATGATGGCACGTATACTCCAAATGGACGAGAAACTACAGATGACTGGTAGTGCCGTTGTTCGTTATGGTGGCAAGAAAGAAATATTGTGCGGGAAGGAGAACGTAGACGAACAATGAGTGACTTGGCCTACGTGGTGAATAAGATCGCCGAGTCGAAATCAACAAGAAATCAACTCAAATTTCAACCAAGCAAGTGCACGATGGTGCAAACCACCGAGGATTGGGTCAAGGTGAATGCAGATGGTGCTTTCTGAACACTAGTGAGGAGGATGGGGCTTTGTGATTAGAGATGAGGGGGAACTGATCCTGGCAAAGGTCGGAAGGCTTCGATACATCCGTGATGCTCTTCATGCCGAGGTCGCCTGCTCGAGGAGTCAAAGCAGCAGCAGAGTTGGGCATATCTAAACTTATGCTGGAGACGGACTCACTGATCCTGAAACAAGCCTTGTCGATGATTCTACAGTGGCCGGTGGGCGGCCTCATCCTTGAACTGAAGAACATAATAGTGGGTAGCTTCAGTAGTTTCGTGTGCAAATATGTTCCCAGGAACTGATATAAAGTAGCTCATGCCCTCGCGGCGAAGGGGAGTTTGCTCCCTGATGGTGATGGATCTCTATGGGAGTCCTCGCCAGTCTTTGTAAGTGACCTTGTGGCCAGCGACGCTGCTGCGCCTATAAGTTAATGGAAGTCTCTTTCCATGCAAAAAAAAAACTGTTAGTATCATCAAAACTTTTCACTGAAGAAATGTGTTCAACTATCATCGGAGAAATGTGTTCCGATGAGAAAGTAATAATATGACAAATTCTTATAGGCTGGATACTTCTACAAATTAAAGCTACCTGACTGCAATTAATTTTATTCTAGTGATGGCAACAATGGATACAGACAGACTTGCAAACAAAAAACCAATTAATAAACTAAATCTAGCTACAAACGTACTTAAGAAATGATGAAACCGACTAGAGTAGACTTTATAAGATCAAGCTAAGAACATGACCGATATTTATCATTTCAGACTATAGGTCGTCTTGACTTTCTAAATCATAGTATTTTGAGATATATCTAGACATGATCATGATCTATATCTAGATGCATAGCAAAAAAAAACTATGTACCTAGCAAAAAAAAGAACATACTCCCTCCATAAACGTAAAACAAGTTGTTTAGGACAGCAACACAGTCTCTCCAAAGCATAATTTTGACTACTTATTTTTATAGAAATCTTTATTAAAAACTGACATATGTATACTTTTATGAAAGTATTTTGCAAGACAAATATATTCATGTAATTTTCACATTTTAAAACTCAACAACTTAAAAGTTATTCATGATTTATATTCCCAACGTTTGACTGAAATCTTGTTTGAAACGACTTGTTTTATGGGTACCGAGTGTGTGATGGTTGCGACGCCCCAGGTTTTTAATTAGCATCATTAATGCTAATGACCGAATAAACAGAGTCAAACACTATTGACATTGGTCAAACCTTGGTCAACCTGGGTCATCACCTCGAAAACCTCGCCAAGAATCACTAATGACCCCCTTAATAAAGTCAACACCCACTTGTGGTCAACCCTTGGTCAAAACCCCGGTCAAAAACCCTATGTCGTTGAACTCCCTCCGGAACTTTTGCCGCGTTCTCCAAATTTCACCTAAACACTTCAAATTCTACCAATATAAAAGTTGTCCAGTTTTTCACGGGACACAACTTTCATGTTGGGTGGCATTTGCAATTTGAAGTGGAAATTGGTGAAAAAGCTCGGTCAACACCATCAGCTCCTGTTCACCGGCGCCGAGAGACATTCAAAGTTTGCCAGCAGTTTATGCAAAACCTGTCGAGCAAAACACCTATCGGCCTTTGTAAAAGTTGTAGAGGGTAGTGAGATCTACAACTTTGGTATAAACACTTTGATGCACTTTAGTTGCAAAATTTCGAGAAAAACGTGGACAAACGAGGCTGCACCGAAACGTTGTCTTGCCGGAACGCGCCCGCGCGCGCGACGTCACCCCTGGCGCGCCACGTCGGCTCCGCCGCCAGACGCCGCGACGCCAAGACACCGAGGTGGGCCCGCGACCGCAGTCTATGAGCCGCGCCGCATGACGTAGGTGGACCCAGCCGCCATGCGGAGCTCCCTCACGCGCCACCAAGAAGATCGCAGCCGCCGCCGGACCGCCTACAAGACGCTGCCGAGGCGTCGCCTGCATTCCGCGGCTTATTGGCCGGGTATCCTTCGCGACAGGTAAGGCCCCTCTCCCACTCGCTTGCCTATAAGGGGCCATCGCTCCTTCCTCGCGAGCACGCGCCGGGCGCTGCCAGCCGCCGAGCCGAGCCTCCTCGCCGCCCGCCCAACCACTCCAAAGACCTCCACCACGTCACCCTCGAGCCCCGCACACGTGTGGGCTAGCACCGCCGGTCTCCTCACCGGGATTGCCACCGCAGCGGTCGCCGACGCCTGGCACCGCCGAGCCCACTCTCACGCCCTCCGCCAACCGTCTCGCAATCCGAGTCCCGTGAGCTCCCGAACTTCCCCACCGATCCCGCCGGGACCGCGAGAGCTCACGATTTGGCCGAGTCACGCCCATGGGGGCCACATTGCAAAGCTTTAAATCTTTCCAGGGTCTTAACTGTGATCTAGGGTCATATCTGTAAGACTTTAAAACTATCCAGGGACCTGCCTGCAAGTTGCATCTTAAATAGTGAATGCATAATTGCTGAATCTTGTAAAATCTGTAGAAAATTGTAGAAAAATTAGACAAATACAAACCCAATTTTGTTAGATTCCTTGTGAAAAACCCTGCAACTTTTGTAAAGCATGACCAAGCTTTTTCTTGATAGTTTTTGCATGAAAAATACAAAACTAATAAACCTAGATCTGTTGTATCTCAAAATATACATGTGATATGTGGCTGAACTTTGGATATGTTGTATTATATGCCAAGCCTAGATTCTGTACCAAAAATTACACAAAGTTATGCTGTAAATCTTTTATTATGAATTGTTTTGTATTTATTCAGAATCTGTCTAAATGATTTTTGTAGCTAAAAATAATTATATTTTTGTGCTCAACTTCTGCATGTGACCTTGATATGACAAAATGCACCTCTGGTGAATTAATCACAATTTTATTATTGTCATAAATATTTACTCTTGAAATATGCTTGTTTTTCTTTGAAAATGCATAACCTAAGATCTATAGCATCTCTAGGTGTATAGGTTGCATGCCTAGTTTATATTTGGACCAGAGACCTTGTGTGAGAAAGTTGGAATCATTTTGATGTGTATTTATTTTTGTATGCATTTATCTTGCTATAATAGCTAGCTTTTGTTATTTTTGGTTTATTTAATTTCATAGCTCTTTTAAGTGTGCATGTGTGTGCAGTGGCTTTGTATAGGTTTGTAGTGCTTCACAAACTCACTCCCTGAATTTTATTAATTTATTTTATAAATAAAAGCTATGGAAGCAAATTAAAGCTTTAAAGTAAAGTAAAATGGGAAAATCATAAACCACACCCTAATAACCCTATGTGTGTAATGTAAATTATTTTAAAAGGTTAAGACCAACCCCTTGCTGTTTGTGAAATTTTAATTAATTTATTCACATAAATTGTACACAGTCACTATCAAAAAGAATAATTAATATAGAGCTGCATATTGTTCCTTTTTGGAAGAGTATGCTGAATGTATTTCTTATCTAGGTGAATGTGTTCAACCATGCACCCCATGGTTGTCATTTGTTGTTTGTAATTAATTAAATTAAAAACCACCATTTAAATCTTGCATTTGCATCCTCGTGTAGATCTTCCCGACGGTAGTATGCGCTGCGTCTTGGGAAGGAGGAGACGAAGATGCCGCGGTGAGCCGCGCGTGTTCATAGCTCAAGAACCGGACCCAAGTCCAGAAGGGCCCAAGGCCAACCTTGCTGAAGGCAAGCCCGGATCATTAACCCTCTTTTAAAATTATGCAATTACCTTTGCTATGATTGTGCATTTACGTTTGAGTTGAATTGAAACCCTAGATGCATGATCCTTAGGTACCTATGCTCTATCACTAGTATGCTAGGTCGATAGTCGCTACGCTATAGGACCCGGTACAAGTCGAGTGATGCTCGTCACTCGCGAGAATAGGTTCTTATGTTGGAATCATAAGATCTTTATAAATGGATTGCTCATGTGGTAAGAGCATGGGATTTGGGCTCGGTCCGGTGGCTTTCGTGGGCTAAGCTTTTGAGCGTACTAAGCACTTGCTCGAATGAGACCGGTAAGCCTAGTACCTTAACGAGCCGGTGCGGGAACTTACTATTACTAATCTTGAGTAATCACCTACCCGGCTAGCTACCGGGGAAGGGGGGTACATGTGTGAAGTTGGGTGCCTTGCGGGGTATGCCAGATAGCCTTGTACCCAGGACTGTAAGATTCGATCCCAAGCCGAGGACTTTTGGGAACCGTCTGGTGGTTGTCCATGTGCGGGCACCCTACCGTGTGTTTAGGTTTACCTTGCAAGGTTTAAATCAATCGATTGTCGGCCTCTCACTGTTATCTGAGACTGCTTAATCAACTGGCCATGATATCCCGTAATGATGGAATTTGGTGAATATTATTGCTTGAATTAATTGTTTGTACAATTCTTGATTGAATTAGTTGGCACACTTAGAAACGGTAATCCACTAGAATTTGTGCTAAAATATTGAAAGTAAGGACATACTCTTGGTTGCTTTTCAGCAAAAGAACTCTACCGACCAAAAGCCTCTCATGTCTAGAGTTTGGTGATGTAGTTATCACCGACGAAGTTAAATCTTCTTGAGTATTAGTATACTCAGCCTTACTTTAAAATTGTTGTTGCAGGTGTTGTTTGACCTGGTGAGTTTCCACTCGGCTGGGAGCAGGGATGGGTGGATGACGACGAGTGATGGCATCACGGACGGCCTCCTGTAATGTTCTGCTGCGCTAGTTTATTTTATTTCCGCTGTTTTCGAACTCTGAACCTTTACTTATCATGTCTTGAACAATGATTTGTAATAAATAAACCCTCAAGGGTAGTTTGGATTTAAATTGAGTAGTGTACTCTGGACTCGCCTTCGCGTGAGTTTTAATGCATATGTTCGATCCTCTGTGTGAATTCCAAGTGATTTACCAGGCGTTAACCCGGCAACTAACGACATGATGATACTTTATTGTCACTTAACGACCAAGGTGGATTGGTTTAGACGATAGTACGGTATTTTCCTGGGCGGGTTGTCATAGTTTTTTGTACGTCATTAGCATGCCAATGGCTAGTGCAATATAAAGAAGCTAGCAAGCAAAGTGACACGTACTCACAGACAAGCTGGTACGTCTCCTCGGTATAAAACAACACAACTTTCCAACTTTAAGCCTCCCTTAAACTATGAATTCTTAGTTATATTTGACCAACAACTTATCCAAACTTTCCTATGAACATCCAAATTCACTTGTAGCTCAAAAGTATTTAGGGTCTTAGTGTAAAATTTCTCAAAAAGTATGCCTCAAGTTGACTAGTTGACTATATTTTCATACTTAGCAATTTTCATGTGTTGATCTAATAACACTTAGGCTATTTCAAAATAGGATTTCTCATTTTATACACCATGGTTTCGAGTGCACATAGTTAAAATGGAACGTATGCACTCTGTAGATCATACATCTCGAGTTTCACAGATTTAGGAGCTCATTTGCTAATTAAAAGGAATAAGGAAACACGGCTAAATGAGAGTAGGAGGAGGGCCTAACGCAGTACGTACATGAGACGCGCCACATACCGTGGCGTGACTCGCTCCAGAGTCGCGACTTTTTCTAACGTCAATGTGTACATTAGTCGCGCCACTTTATGTGGGGACCAAAAGGGTTACTTCTTGAAAATATAGTTTGGGGTGGGTTATTTTTAAAATTTTAGTTTAAAAAGGGTTAAAAAATAAAAAAATTCATTAATTCTTAGGCGGTCTGAACTACACATCAACCAAAAATGAAGTTACTCACATTAGTATGCCAATCATAGATATTAGTTTTTGACATTTTTCATTACACACACAGCAACCTTTTATTTTCATACGATGAGCGAGGTAGACCAATTGCCAACATTGAGATTGATTTTTGGTGTATGGCATGTGCTTCTAAGCTTCAGGATCTCCTGGCTAGGTCAATGGTCATGGGAGCATAAGCTCCAGAGGTCTGGTCAGTCCCTAAGACAGTTAAAAGCAAAGTTGAATTGGAAAGAACAAAGGTAGGTTTATAATTGTACAAGAAAAGAATGAGAATGAGACTACAAAATATGGCAATAAAGCACGGATCCATCAAACTTATTTTCCAAGAATACAATTATTAAATTAACAAAGCAAGTTATGCATGGTATTCAATAGAATATCATCACAATGGAAATGATCAATTCCACCGAACGAAAGAGCCAGAAAAAAAATTGTAGTAACATAGTGAAATGAGATCAATCAAATTCCTTAGCAAGATGGAATTCAAAAGAAGAGAGCTTTGATGCATACAGGACATATTTTTTCTACTTTTCCTATAGAACAAAATAATATTTTTAATCTGAATCAACTTTGCTTAAAAGGACAATGATCTATACCTTGACTCTAATCCATATTGTTATCTCCTTGGATCTCCCTTTTGGTTCTGGCAACCCGTATGAATGGTGGAGTTTGCATTTTTAGTTTTACTTCATGAATAACATCAAGTCACCAACACAAATCGGATCAGGGTATGTACACCATGGCTTTTGAAATGCAAATTCATTGAACAAAACTATATTAAATCTCTTTACTTCTATACATGTAGTAGATGCAACATGGAAATTGCAATTTGATACCTAGCATATGACAGTTCACATCAGAGCATTAGAAAAGGATCAGATGGCTAGAGGGCTAACTGAAACAGAAGCAGTAGTAAAGTATATAATTGAGTAACAATTGGAATAGCACAACCTATTAAAAATTTGCAACAGTTAAATTTAACCACCCTGATAGGTGTGTGTGTTGAATTCAGCCGCAAGAAACAGTTATGCTCTATAACAAGCAAACCCAAACGTTGAGTGAGTTTTGCGATTGCATTAAACCAGACAACCACTACTTATCATAGGCTCAATGAAGCATAATATTGTTCTTTAGACATCGCAAACCCTAATTCTTGACAGTAACATGGTCAACATATTCCTTGACAAATGAAAAAACATGTATTTTTGGACAATGATAAAAGTAATGGAACAACTGAATTTTCTGAATTGATGTGTCCAAAAAAATTTCTTAGTCAAATATAATAAAAATCTGAAATTATTACTACCAATGTACCCTACTTATCTATCATTTTTTTCATATTAGTCGCCACCAAACAAATTGTAGTGTTTTCTCGTACATATGACTAAAATAAGAACGCCTATGACATAAAAAAAAGGAATGCCCCTGGAATAAATGTACTGAATCGCCCCATGACAATCATCTCCCTCATTCTAATCCAGGAGTCAACTCCACACTAAGAACCTGGTGCAGCTACAAAAATATTGTTGCCTACTAATGAAATAGCAATGACTAATGACCCAAAGCTAAATGACAGGAGGACCTTGTCCAAATTCAGAATTACTCATAAGCAGCAGGCCATAAGCAGCAGCGTCTCATACTTGTCATTAGTATCATACACAGGCCATAAGCAGCAGCATCTCATACCCGCTCAACACCATCTAAAAGAACCCTGATAAAGTAGTGCACATCACCCTGATAGTCAAATGCAAAAATATTGCCCACCAAATATATGGATAAAAGATTCCAACATCTCTTGCTAGTACCTTCTGATCACAGGTTGCAAGTGAGGGAGGTTCCAAAATTTTTTATCTGTTCATCAAGTAATAAACAACTGTGTGAACAATTGAAAACAATGACACTAATCCATGTAAGCTACTAAGAATTTATTGTCCCTCAATGCAAGTAATTACTCTATTTCATAAGAAAAAGATACTTGACATTACAGTACACATGACATGAATCGTATGTAGTGAAGAACTATTTATATGTTGTACAATGTGAAGATATTAAATGTTGTATGTGGCAAAAAAAATGCAAATAAAAGCAGCAGTGGTAGCAATATAGCAGGGGCGACTCACCTTCTTCCTACTGCACTCCAAATGGTTCATAATGCCATCGACTATGTGGCACCGGAGAAACATGTAGTTCTCAATATTTGATTGTGCTATGCTTTCTCAAAACTTGCCAGGAGCTGCAAATGTTGTACACTGGTCATTTAAAAGCCGGCCTTTTTGTACTAATTGTTATAGTATATTGCCCATGCTAACGCTACGGATTTAAAATTACAAACGCTTTATTCTCACCTTTACCTAAACATAAACAAATGACATATTTGCATCTGTAATGTTACTGAAACTGTCTAGCATTAGTTATTCTCACCCTATTTGCAAAATGCGCGGACATTCTCACTCTCGAAGTGAGTTGAGAACTGAAGAACCTCTTATGGCATGAAAAGGAGAATAATTATACATTGACAGCACATATATGCACATATTTCAAGACAGATATGTTGGAGCACTCATCCGTATGAATGTACATCAAAACTTAATTAAAAGTGCTTTATGCCATTATCAAAACTCAATCCTCCCATATGACTTCCAGAAGATTGGAGCACCACATTTCGCATCCATACCCTCAGGCTTTCTGCTATGCAAGTTTAAAAAAGAAAATGTAAGCAAGTGAAACTTGAAAGACATGAAAAAAACGAGAGCTTGACTTTCTCAAAATGAGAGATGTTGCGGTTTTTTAATAGGTCTCGTGTTCACCGGGTACAATTTCGATTAAATATGTTGTTTTTGGACTTGAAATGAACCACTAAATACTATTTAAACGATTATGAAACCATAAAAGTCTAATAGACCCTCGAAAGTTTGACTGAATTGTTCAGCTTAGGAGAAATTGTCGTGCCATATCTAATTCCAAGAGTCTGGAAACCTAGGCATCAACAAAAGGATCGAAATTCCAAACCGATATTCTTAATGTCTACTTTTCCGAATCGAGTGCAAGGTCTGCGTTGTTGTTCTAGAATCACCCGGATTTGTACTCAACATAGAACTAATTCAAAGCTCCCTAACATGTCAAGGACAAGAGACCAGCTATAGTAACAATTCGTAACATGAAAGTTCTTGAAACCAAGTTCGTTGTAAACCGAATCGCACAAACTTTCCCATCGACCAAAGTGCCATGTATTGGAGAAAGTGCATAGAAAATATGGAAAAAAAACACGCAAGGCAATATAAAGCATTCAAAATAAGACTATAGGTGGTTATATAGAGCACCTGGTTATATTGACACTACTGAAGGGGACACCGAAAGCTAGTGTAATGTGCAGAGAACCTCCACCGAACCAAGATCAAAAGCGCTCTGCAGAGGCTTTGATGAAACAACATTATGATTGGAGAAAAGAATAGATAACTTTTCACTCAAAGAATTATGCATTTAGCTGCAGAGCGAAAACAGAGAAAAGCAAAGGAAAATAGAGAAATTTACACATTTCACTAACACACTCAAGAAGAATTGTATTTTGCGGGACACCAACCAATTTCTAAGATGCGGCAATGAGTTATGGTCCAAGAAAAGTGAAGTGGTTGCCTAAATTATTCGATTCGCCATACAAATCATTCAAGCAAAGACAATAGAAAACAATACGACACTCTAAATACCTCATGCCAATCAAGAACTTCTTATCTAAACATGCGAATAATGCAAGACATACTTGGAACACCCAAATTTATCAGCAGAGCCATTATTTCATATCTTCGTAATCCCAACAAAGTTAGCTAGTCTGTGTGACTAATTATAATGTCCCAAGATCAACTATCCCCTGAATAGGCCAAGGAACCTTGAGTAGACAGTCTAGAACACCACATGTTGTGTTGTATATACCTCACAACAAAAGTCAGCTGTGCCCCATCTTCAGAATTAGCATGGGATCAAAGCACATCAAAACAAATGCCCAATTAGCCTTGCAATTCTTTGCAGCACATGAAATCCCTTGGAATTAAAAAAAACTGGAGGATATATGGTCAAACCTCAAAAGCAGTACACATCTAAAGAAAAAAATATTCTAGATATATTTATGATTTCCTACAAAATGAGAATAGTTTTTTTAAAAATTGCATAAGTAATGTACAAATATACCACGCTGTCAAGTACCCTAACACACACATGCTATTATGTAACTTATGTTTATCCCGTTGTAGGCACAAAGCAAAATGATCTAGCCATCCAGTTTCTGGAAGAAACATAGAAAATAAAAAACTGCTTACCTCAACGGTTGTATCAACAACATAGGACCTGAGGGTGTCTAGAAGTGATATATGCAAATCGTTTTTAAATCACTCATCTATACATGCTACCTGCACCACCATCTGCGCAAAACAAGCACCCATCATATGGCATCGTTTGCATCAGAAATCCCAGGAAAGCCACGGGATGCAATGGAAGGTGAAATTGGCTCACCAGCGGAACAGGAGATGGAATCAGGCAATCGGCGTTCTCACTTTGCCCTAGCGATGCTCCGTGCCAGTGCTGACCGTGACGCGAGGGTCTGTTGATACTGAACATAATGTGAGGGTCGAATAGTGATCCAATGCACAGGTTAATCCTAAAATTTCTTAAAAGGGAAAGAAAATCGTAGGGTCTGTGCAAGGACTTGCTACCGAACTATGATGTGGTGCCAAGCTCATCAGGTTTCCTGAATCTGAAAGGAGCACAAATGAGTTGTCCAACAAAACACACAGGAACAATTTGTCGAGTACTATAATATGATAACACAAGCTAAAAAGCTATTAGCTTCATAAATTGAAAAAGATCCTTTTGGAGTATTCTTTGCCGGCGCAAATTTATGAGTAAGGGTCGCATGCTACAGTACACATCATATCATACCAACTAAAGACATTGTTGCATCCTCCAGAAAAATCTAAAAGTCTCAACTTACTCTATCGGAGCTGCTTATCATTTTTGGTTACTGGAGCGGAAGAGTTCTTCCACTTCCTGCTTCTCTTGGTCCTTTCCCTATTGTATGTACTTCACTAATCCCTTGCTCTCTTCACCCACTGTTACCTTCTACAAGTAAATTGCAAAAAGATTATTTAGCATGACATAGCTAACTTTGCATCAAAGATAATTCGTGAACAAATGGAGAGCTACTTCAAATTGAAATAAAATGGCGAGCTACTTCAAAGTGAAATAAAATGGCGAGCTAGCAGCGCATATTAAATCAAGAGCACATTGAAAATGCAGCCCTATAGGTCTATATAATACAAAAAATGGACAAATTACACAAATGAAGTCAGAAGTCACCTTGGTAGAATCTTCAGTAGCATAAAGCCATGAACAATGAAGTTCATATGTATGCACTATGCAGATTGCAGAGATGTGGAGATATGTAATACCTGAAGCGAAAAAACTCACGTAGGGGATCAAATAGCTGTCATCCATGTAGGCCCGTAGCATGCCGGTCTCAAGGATCTTGTTGGCCTTCATGGATTGGAGGTGCAGAGAAAAGACGCCATCCCTCATGTCCAGAAAAATTGTGTTGCCGTCCTCATCGAACCCCACTGCATCTGCTCTCTTCACCGGAGGTGGAGAAGATGACAAAGCCACTGGGGCTGGTGGTGGTGGCAGGAGCGCGTCAAGGTCAAGTTCTCCACACTCCTCCCACGCCAAGGTGTCTTCTTCCTCGGTGGCGACGGGGGCAAAGAGATAAAGGCTGGACTCAAACGCGGTGACGAGGCGAAGCTCGTCGTCCGCTGCCTGGAATACTTGAACGCCGCCGGGGACGGGAGGTGCGACGCGATTTGGAAGGGATGGCCCCGGGAGCTCCGCCGCGCCGGGGCCGCGCTCGAGCTCCGACCGCCGGAGATCTCGCCACCGCCGGGGACGGGAGGTGTGACGCGGTGGGGAGAGAAGGAAGGGGACGACCCTGAGAGCTCCTGCCGCGTGAGCCCCGGGATCTCTGGCCGCCCGGCTCGAGATCCCACCGCCGAGGACTAAGGTGCGGCGTCATGCGGGGGGGGAGAGGACGGGAGGAGAGGATGAAAGATGAAACGACGGGGAGAGGAGAGGTGTCCCCGCCTTCGCCCCTGCCCCCGTCCGCGTATCCAACCTTACCCGCCCGGGTGCCGCCGCCGCCGCCGCCCCTTCCGCCTCGCGCGGGGCAACATCGTCATCACCGCCACCCTTTCGTCTCCTCGCATCTGGAACGTCGCTGCGGCTGCCGCAACCCTTTCGTCTCCTCGCGTCGCGTGCGGGATTGAAGTCATTGAAGTATTGACCCGTCGGCGCCATGCTGCAGGTCCAAGAATGATGTGTGGGGATTAGGGGCTGAGGTTTGATCCGAAAGAGCTGAGCCGTTGGATCGTGGGTGAGTGAGTGAAAGTTGATGTTTGCAGCAACTTGGGCCTTTGGATCGTGAATGAGTGAGAGAAAGTTGATGTTTGCTGGTACAATTAGTTGGGTGTACTTAATTTGGTAATGACAGTTGTGGTGATTTGTTTATGTGGCTTTAGGAAAGAATAAACTGGTGCATTTTATAGTGGTAGTGATTTTAGAGTGGTAGTGATGGAGTAGTGATAGTGATCTTAATTAACGGACGCACGGATGGACGGCTGAGATAGATCCCTCCTGGGTGTAGTGGAGTGAACCCACCCACCCACGGCATCTCCTCGCGCTCCCATCCCATTCCATCTTCCCATCCTTGCAGGTTCACTCGGAGTTGGCTGCCCCTCCTCCTCCCCCTCCTCCGGCGGCGGCGGCTCGACCGGCGGGTGGGGGAGTCCCTCCCGGTGATCCTCCAAGTCGCTGCTGCCTGCACAGTCGAGGTACCGATTTCTTTCTTCCCTTTTCCGTTCCTCTCTATCGAGAACGGAATCCCATCTACCTATCCCCCGCTAGACGCATCGGCTGTTCATTCAGAAATCAGAATACTATATGAGATCATCGACCCGCATAGATAGGTGAGACTCTTTTATTTACCCCCTCCTCCTTGAAAAGAAAATGCTTGTTTAGCCAAAGATGATTGTTTATTTTCTTTTATTTACCCTCCCTGTTCTTGCAATGTTGGCGACCGGATGAGCGAGTTCAGTAGACTGGGTGAGTTTTCCACTGATCCAGTGCCCAAACTGTGAGGATTTTGTACCTGCTCTGCAATACCACCTCTTCTTTCCTTTCCTTTCTCTCAGCAGGCCGGGCTGCTTACTTTGCCTGCAAAACAGCAGACTTTCTTACTCTTGCCCCGCCCACTTCATACCTGTAATCATCACATACATGCGCACTCAAGGACTACACCGGGCGGGGGGTTTGCTTTTGCTTTGCATCATCGCATCTGCTCTGAAATTTAGTATTTCTTTACAAAAGAAACACTGTAAGAGGAGGATAATGAGTTCGGCACTGCCTTTCTCTACTTTAGGAACAGGGTACCCACTGGCCTTCTTTCTTAGGTACTGTAAGGTTTGCCAGATAACCCCTTTCACAGCCCATCTAGTGAACTTAGTTACCTGGAGCTTAGCTTTCCTCTTCACTCAGTTGGCTAATTTACCACATTCGTTTCTCGCAGCTCAAATGGCAAAAGAACAGGATGGATCCTCCAAGCTCCGCCACCCAGAATTCCAAAGGATGCGTGTAACACTCACCATAGGCGTCATAGGCCTCTGTGTTACATCATACATTCTTGGTGCTTGGCAAGGCACCTCCAACAGCATCAAGCCATCCTTCATAAGCACCAAAACCCGATGCCATGATCTGGCACGATCCTCTGGTGCTCGCCTGGATTTCCAAGCTCACCACCATGGCGTCTTCAACGAATCGTCGCTTGTGCTGGAAAAATTCCCTTCTTGCCAGCTCAAGTACAGCGAGTATACCCCTTGTCAGGACCTGAGGAGGGCAAGGAAGTTCCCGAAGAAAATGATGCAGTACAGGGAGAGGCACTGCCCTAAGAAAGAGGACCTGCTCTGTTGCTTGATTCCTGCACCTCAAGGCTATAAGAATCCCTTCGACTGGCCGAAAAGTCGGGACTATGCTTGGTACAATAACATTCCTCATCGGGAGCTCAGTATCGAGAAGGCTGTTCAGAATTGGATTCAAGTTGAGGGAGACCTGCTTAGATTCCCTGGAGGTGGCACCATGTTCCCACACGGTGCCGATGCTTATATGGACGACATAAATGCTCTTATACCATTAAATGGTGGCAACATCCGAACTGCACTTGATACTGGATGTGGGGTGAGTCACTCAAGCAAATTTTCTATTCTTCTCTAGAACTAGAGAGTGATTCCAGGATGTGGGGGTGCTAGTATATTTGCTACCGTACAGGTTGCAAGTTGGGGTGCCTATCTTATGAAGAGGAACATCATCACCATGTCATTTGCACCAAGGGATTCACATGAGGCACAGGTGCAGTTTGCATTGGAGCCGGTACCAGCCATGATTGGAGTGATGGGGACTGAAAGAATCCCATATCCCGCTAGAGCATTTGACATGGCTCACTGCTCTAGATGTTTGATCCCATGGAATAAGCTTGGTAAGGTTTTGTTGTTTCATTATGCGTATGGCTTACTGTTACTACATTACATTGAACACACACTGATTGAGATTAATCCGACATAATTGGTCTCAACAGACGGTGTCTATCTAATTGAAGTAGACAGAGTTCTTAGACCAGGGGGCTACTGGATCCTCTCTGGGCCTCCAATCCATTGGAAGAGGCACTTTAAGGGGTGGGAGAGGACAGAAGAAGACCTGAAGCAAGAGCAAGATGAGATCGAGGACTTAGCGAAACGTCTCTGCTGGAAGAAGGTTGTAGAGAAAGGTGATCTTGCTATATGGCAGAAACCTATCAACCATATTGAATGTGTTGAGAGTAGGAAGGTCTATGACGCTCCAAAGATTTGTAAGGGCAATGGTGTGGATTCTGCTTGGTAAGATTTCTGCAGTTTTACTCACTTCGTGTGAAATGTTTACTCCATTGGTCGCAGAGGCTCATCCAGGCCTGAACAATTTAGGTACAAGAAGATGGAAGCTTGCATATCTCCTCTTCCAGATGTGAAGAGTGAAGATGAAGTTGCTGGTGGAGCTCTTGAACAATGGCCGAAAAGAGCATCTGCTGTTCCCCCAAGAATAGCCCGAGGTACAGTTCCAGGCCTCAGTCCTGAGAAGTTCCAAGAGGATAGCAAGTTGTGGTCAGAGAGAGTAGATCACTACAAGAAACTGATTCCACCACTGGGCAAAAGGCGGTACAGGAATGTGATGGACATGAATGCAGGGATGGGGGGTTTTGCAGCTGCATTGATGAAGTACCCACTTTGGGTGATGAATGTCGTGCCTCCAGGTTCTCCTCGTGATACCCTTGGTGTTATTTACGAGCGAGGGTTTATTGGCATGTACCAGGACTGGTGTGAGGCTTTCTCAACGTACCCTAGGACATATGACCTCATCCACGCTGATAACGTTTTCAGCAGTTATCAGGATAGGTAATGAAATGGCTAATTTTTCGCTCTGTACATTTTCTTTCCTGCAACTTACTGAAGAAGATCTGTGGTTTTCTTGACTGTTCTGCAAGAAACCTATCCTGATATCGTTTTCAGCAGTTATCAGGATAGGTTTCTTTGTTGCTTTGCTTGTTCTGCAAGTATTCGGGTCGTAATGTGTTAAACATCCAGCTTAAGCAAGTATATGTATTGCAGGTGTGACATAACATACATCCTCCTGGAGATGGACCGAATTCTTAGGCCTGAAGGGACCGTGATCATCAGGGACACAGTTGAGGTGCTGGGGAAGGTACAAGCTATTGCCGAAGGCATGAGGTGGAAGAGCCAAATCATGGATCATGAATCCGGTCCATTCAACCCCGAGAAGATCCTTGTCGCAGTCAAGACTTGCTGGACTGGAAAGCCCGCTCAAAAGCAATAGTTCCAGGCTTGGCACTTGTTTATCAGCAAAATTCTAGACATGCTTTTGGTTGAGTTTCTGTTGCCAATTTTCTCCTAGTTTCAGGGTATCTGTATATAGAAGGCAATGTGAGGTATGTAGTTGGGAACTTGGGATAGGTGCCGAACATCTTCATTAGCTGTGTTGAGTGTTCGTAACACTTTGCAATGGTGTATAAGATGATGTTTACTCATTTATGATGTGCTATCGCAAGCCAATGCTGATGTGACAAAATGAGATTGATTAACTGATAATGTGTTCCTGTCAAAGGTAGGATAACAATATTTCGGCACAGATAAAAGCTCAGTGAGTGATAAAGATTGTACAGTGGCCGAGTGCTGCTAATTTAAAGCATTAGAACTCTGTGCATCAAAGATGCAGATGTGTGCCGAGATAATCTCATAGACCATCAAAACAAAGAAACTCCAGACTAGGCTCAGTACGAAGCCCAGGTGGCTGCGTCTGCACCCGTTGCTTGAGGAAATAACAGACTTTGGAGGAGCAGGAGCTGATGCACCACCATGATCAATGAGACCAAAGTGTGCCAGGAGCCTTGTGAGACAGCGAGGCGCCTGTGGTGACTTCGTCAATCTTGAGGATTTACCGGCACAGTCTTCGAAGATGCTCATAGGGGTAGGGTTTGCGTGCGTGTATTCATAGGGATGAGTGTGCGTGCGTTGTGAGTGTCTCCGATGTATTGTGTAATTCGGAAAAAAAAAAGAGCACGCCTGCGACGTACGACAGACCAGCACTGCTGAATCCGATGGAAATGTAGTAGAGGAGGGTTGTGATGTATGTCCTTGGCCTCTTGACATGTGCCTTCCCGATTGCAAGCAGCGCAATGCACAGCAGGGATGCAGCAGCGACCACCATCATCTTGTTCTCCCTGTTGTCGCTCGTCCTGAATGACAGTCCGTAGATGACTGGTGGTAGCAGCCCGAAGAGGATGTATGATAGTATGGCTATCACCATGTGAAACTGGTACTTCGATCGCCTTCCAAGCTCCAACCAGTAGTGCCCCACTTGCTCACTTCTTTCCGCCACATCTCCTGTGCTTCGCAGGTCAGCAATCTGTTTGCAACAAGGGAACCTTCTGTCAGATGTAGGTCTTACATGGTGATCGCAAAGACAATGCATAAATTCAGTCCAGCCAGGAAAAGTATGTTACATTGTGGTAAATTAAAGGAAGCCCTCCAATAAGGTTTGCCATGCCCAAGATGAATATATCCACTGCAAAGGAACAGCATGATTACATCAACATTAGGAGAACTAAGTCGGAAACAGTTTTGACTTGCGTGTATCAAAATAGCTCAGTGAGTCAGCAATACAATGCAGGACCCAAAGAAAGAAACTTACGAGTCTTGGCACCACTTGCTGCTGCTGCTGATACAACTGAGAGACTCGTAACTGATTCAACAAGGCCACCATACACTATGGCTTTCAGTATGTCCCATTCATCCCTTTGAACTGATGGTGCAGGACGAACTTGTGTATCCGATTCAGTAAAGACTGTCACTACTGAATGAGGTGACTGATCTGGTTGAGGAATAACTGGAGTTGGTTTCCCACCCGTCTGGTTGTCGACTCCTGCAGGACAAAATGCCATTATTATTTACAATATAAACAAAATAATACCAAATGTTGTAAACATAGGAGAAAATATCACACTACTTCAGGATAAGATGTTCTTGATTAGATTACTACACATGTCTGCTCCATGTTACTTTAGGGTGTCTAGACAGACTAAGTAATACTTGGAGGTGACAAAAGATGCTCCAAATTAATTTTATTCAAATAAGCAGTACTTGTAAAAGCAGCCTCAGAATAGTGTGAACGAGATATCTGACTAGCAAATACACTATACCTGGCAAAACCTTTGTTGGGAAGTTAAGTTCAGGATTAAAAATTGGTTGGTTGAAAAATAAGTTGTCCCCAGAGGTTCCTGTTGTGTTTCCTTGAATATCTGTAAAAGAAATACTACCTCCGTTCTTAAATATATGACACCATTGACTTTTTTCATTAGTTTGACTATTCGTCTTTTCTGCAAATATTTTTCAAAATCGATAAACTTACAAGTTAAATCTAAAATACATGTGACAATAGACATAATGATACATATTTTACTTTAGTTAACTAACTTGTTCCACATATATTGATGGTCAAAGTTGGAGTAAAAAGTCAACGGTGTCATATATTTAAGAACGGAGGGAGTAGTAAACAAGTTGGCAATGTAAGCATGCACATTACTTAGTTTGTACAAATTCATCAGATCTATCTTCTTTGCGGCCCAGGTGAAATATCATTAGTCATACTACCAGCAGGCTTCGAGGGAGGAATTTGTTCTTGCTGGGCTCCATCTTGTTGCACAGTTACCACATGTCCTTCTGTCTGTATTAATATTCCTGCATAAGAGTTTTATACTTTTCCATTACTCTCTTGCACCACTCTGAGATACTAGCGGATTAATTAGTCTTAAACAACCAATACTGCAACTAACCTGGGTAAGTTAATGACCATAAATTTCCTGATCTATCCTTTGATTGGTTCTTCTAATAGAAAGGAAAAAGGGCGCAAGCCTTAAGATCTATATAACATTGTATTATCTTATTATTCTACTATTTCGGTAGCATTACAACACTAATGTTATTTGGTAGGGGCAAAAAATTTCGAATTACTCCAGAGTTAGCAAGTAGAAATTTACAGTAGCTTTACTGGCACAGCCTCTGACCCACTAAGGATTACCTGACATGCCAATAAAATTGTGCTATGTGAAACCTTAAAGATCAGGATTGCATGGCTATGTGCCATGGTGGCATATTCTGTAGAGAAACAAACCTGTCTGGCTCTGCAAAGAAGAAGAAGATGATGTGTGGACAGCTAGGTATGAAGATGCAGATCCATGGTATTCACTGAACTGCTGTTTACTTTCTTCTCCATTGTTTTCAGTGGTGGTTTGGACTTTGGAAGAGGATCAGCTTGTAATGGTTTGTTAAATTGTTCTGATTCCCCAACTGTGGCTTGATTATGAGAAGATGATGCGCTGTCTTGAACTGAAGCTTTCTCATTGGTACTCTCTGAGTCACTTAATAGTGGCTTCTTCAATGAATCTGTAATGTGCTTCTTGATTAGTAAATTAACAGGTATCTACTACCATTAAGACTAACTGCTCATCAGTAAGTTAGTTTAGTATTTAACAATGCCATTTGTGGAGAAACTATCATAACACCAAAAGTAACTCGCCAATGCTACAATTCACTTTCGCTCACAAACATATAAGGAAAAAACACACACTTGTAAGAGGAATATTTGTTATTCCGAGAATGCTGTCCGTGTTTAAAAAATGGCAGTCAACTGTGGTTTAACTACTAATCAACCTGGATTCTTTACTACAGATAAGCTACCAGGAAAACCCCCTGAAGCGGGATATACATTACAAACCTGCGTCAGTTGGTTGCTTTGGACTATCTACTGTCTGGAAACAAGAAAGAAACCAACTTCCACAATGTTCAGACGTCTCTTGTGAAGCAGAAGGATCTTGAACGTGAACTTGTTGGTTTGCAGTACTCCTTTCGAATATGCGGAATATATTAAAACCACAACCTGTTGACAACACACAAGTTAAGCCAGTCCATTTAGAGTAAGATTTTTTAATGACACTTGTAGAATCATAGGTACATGGATTTATAATTATTTGTCCCTACAACAAAACTAGCAAATTATCTTTGTAAATACAATCTATGTCAGTCTTCCAAAAACAAAGTTATCTATGTCTGAATCAACCATGCAGCACTTCAATGTTACTTCTTCTGCAGTAAAATGTGCACATGTTTGTCAACCCAAGTTCTTTAGTTATCTCGGACTACAGAATAATTAATTTTCAGATATATTAGTCATAGACCTACAACCCTAAGTTCAAATGTACAAATGTTAATTTAGTTTCACTGAAAGCATGCTTGTGTGAAAGAAAAAAGACCGCAAAGTCTAGAAGTTTAGGTGTAGATAGTAATTCAGGTTGTTAGTTCAGAAGATGAAGACACAATAGTGCATGAAGGCAAGTTAAACAATACCTGTTGGAATGAAGAAAGTGAAGCATGATAAACATCTAAATACTTCAGGTGACACTTGGTCATGGCTTTCAGTGAGAGTTTGGCTTGGAACATTGGCAGAAGGCTCTTCATGCTGTGTTTTTTTTGGTGGTTCATCACGTTTTGCTTGTCTTGCCGTTCTCTTCCTCTTTTTAAGGATCACCCTTCGGGTTATGCATGATTTGCAGTTTGGACAGTAGAGGTCATGAGTCTCTTGTTCATCAAGGATTTTCTCGAGATCGTACTCATCAATGTGCACTTTACCCTTGGTGGAATTTTCATCCTTCTCAACTTCAACTTCATGAACTTCAGTTCTACTCGTGCTGCCACTGGAAATGTCAAGAGCACCATTCCAGTTTGGCAATATGTTTTTACTATCGCCAAGGGTTGCTATCACTTTGAGCATCTGCGTTTCTCCAGCTGCAACAGACACGGTTTCAGTGCCGCTGGAGATTTCATGCACACCATTAGAGTGGAACCCGTTCTCCAACTTGCCATTGCTGGAACCGTGGTTAGTTTCTTGATCATTGGCGTTTTCCTCTTTCTCAATCTCTTCGCCTTCTGCAATTGAAGTTTTGTTTGAGTTTTCCTTTTGGCCACCAACTTCCACCACTTCCGTAACTTCATCTTCTTCAGCACCTTCTGCAGTTGCATGATCAGAAACATGCGACGTCAGTACTAGTTCTAAAATTGTGAAGCTACCCTTTTTTTGCCATATATGAGAGTATGCTTTGTAGAGTAAGACCTTAGGAATTGATAAGACATGCAAAGAAATGAAGCCAGACAGACAACACATAACTAGTTGAAGAATGCAAGTAGAAAGAACACAAATGGAAGCCTCTCGTTGGTTAAGTACATGATGAATGATTACCTGGCTTTCTTCTCGTTATTTTGTTATTGTTTAGTACTTAATGAATGTTTACCTGGCTTTCTTCTCATTATTTTGTTGAGTGAGAAAGAATATTTCAGAATCTTGTCGTTGTTATCCTACGTTTCTGAATACTTAGCACTAACCTTTGTTTGGCGAATAGTAAAACGGTTCACTCTGAACTAACGATTCAATATTCCTTACAATTTGGCAGTATCCTTGATGGCCGAGGATATCATCTCTGCATGGACCACTCAAGCGGTCCAATCGCAGTGCCGGCACTTCCATAGACCTTCAGTCAAGAAATATAAAGGTAATTTTTTGGGAAGCCACTTAAGAAACTCTAACCCTGTACTGTGACTAGAAGAATTTAGCCATGTATTTATTTGTATGCAGTGGCAAAATGTTGCTACGGGGTGGGTATGTATTTGGTAGACAGAAGAGGAAGGATGGCTTTCCTGAAAACACAAGGAAAAGCATAATTAATGAATGTTCCAGTGCAGCTGAGAACATATCTGGCACAGTGGCATGCATTCCAGGAGGGATATTATTTAGCATATTTGTGGCTCATCATGAATGTTCTTATTCCAGAAGATTAGAAAAGAAAATATTATAGACCAAAAGTATATTTAGCAAGAATCTGTACGGTACATATATTATGGTATTAAGCGTTTAGAATGTGGGTTTGGACTTTTGTGGGCTAGCAAAAAATTGAACTTTACATGTAAGAGTAGCAAAGGGCCGGCGACAGACAAGCCTGCTTGGGTGTCCTTGTAAAGAGACATACTCCCTCCGTCCCAAAATAAATGCAATTCTAGGACCGAGCACGCAAACCAATGTGAGGTGTAAAATGACTAAAATACCCCTTGTCTTTTATGAGAAAGTTTTAGCAATTGACTTGTCTTTTATGTGAGAAGGTTCTAGAGTCTCTTGTCTTTTGTGGTTGGTGAGTCAAAGTCAGATTCTTCATGGACAAATTTCGAATCCTAATCGTTTTATTTTGGGACGGAGGGAGTACTGATTAATTAAATTAGTTCCTTTGCAAAGAACCTGAAGAGCATCCACTTGCAGAGAACTCCAAATGGGTCGTGATCCAGATAAAATATGTTTGGTAGCAGGATGGTACGGGTGGGTGGCCAATGAATGGCATGGAGTTTGTGCGGCCAGCATAGTATGTGAAGTAGGAGAGGAAAGGGACCCGCCGGAAAGAGCTAGAGAACCAGATCAGCAAGATTCTTCTGCAGTTTCCAACATCTTTGTCATTCACACGATTCATGCGCGTTTGTTGCCTTGTTGGCTTTTGCCTTATCTTTTCAGTTTTTTTTTTAAGTTTGTTTGTTTGTTTGAATAAGTGTTTAAAAGTTTGTAGAAGAGAGAGGAATGCAGAAGGGGAAAAGAACAAACATGTGAGTAGTGACCGTCTGTCCTGGTGAAAAGAACAACAGGAAGAGAGAGAGAGGAATGCAGAAGGGGAAATGCAGTGAGGCGGGCACCACACAAAAGTACATTAGTACGGCATGCTAGCGCTGGGTTGGCTAGTAGGAGTACTACTCCACTGTAATAAACTAATAACCACACAAAAAAGAGACAAAATTAATAATGCACACACACAGGCAGGAACAGGAGTTATAGTTCTCTCTTAATTTTCAGTGATTTCAGGAAAAATATATTTTTTAAGAAGAAAATAAAAAGTGTTGCAAGGTAAGGTCCCTCTCAACTGAAATTGAAAGAAAACAACAATATTGGTAGCAAGAAGCATGCAAGTGCAAGGAGAGGAGGTTGACCTTTGGGCGGATCGAAGAAGACGCTCCTATCCCCCTCTTCCTCTGCTGTGGCCACTGCCGCCGCCGCCGCCACCGCCTTGAGGAGGTCGTCCATGACCACCTCGCCTGTCGCCGCCGCCGGGAGGCAGACATCTTGTTCTTCATCTCCTTGTCTGGGGCCCCGGCGGAGTCCTCCTCTTCTTCTTGTGGCCTGCGGCGGCTGCACGCCTCCCACGGCCTCCACCTCCATCATCTTCCTCCTCTGCTGCGCTCCTTGTGGGGGCGGGTTTTATACTTGGGGTATATTTATACCGCTACCTATATCAGGTATCTGGGAGCGGTATAAATGGTATACCGCTTCAGCTCAATTCAAAATCCAAACCAAAATCGCTTATACAAGCAGAATCAGCAGATATCACATGTATAAAGTATTTATCTACATTGTAAGGATTTATACCGCTCGGTAATGAATTAAAACCGGTGCAATGAAAAGGGTCTCGGCTTGAGAAAGAAATGAAAATTTTGGCATGATATTGGCACAAAGTAGTGTTAAATACCCATAATCAATAATTTATAGTTATGCATAGAAATACCACACCAAACACAATAATCCGGAGCTAGATTGTCACCATGTTCCCATACACGGATCTTTAGGTCCGCTCGACATTGTCTACCGCATAAATGCCAACATAAACAAAAGACTTACTTAATCGTATACCTAAAGAAAGTGTACCTAAATCTGAAACAAATCCTAACTAAAATTGGATCCTACCACAAATCCTACATTCCTACCACAAATTATCCTACCTAAGGCAACAATTCTATTTCTACCTAAAGCAACAATTATATTTCTACCTCTACCTCACATCCTAAATTCCTACCTAAAATCCTAAACCAAAATAAACCTAAATCCTAACACAAATCCTAAATCCTAACACAAATCCTAAAGTCTAAAGCTAATCATTGCCACTGCTGAGGTATACCGCTGGGCCTCGTCGGCGCAGATATACGGGCGGCATGGACGGCGGCTCGCCAAGGCTGGACGAGCTGGGAACTCGACTGAGGAGAGAGGAGTGAGGAGTCATGAGGTGTCGCGGTTGGGGTGCTTCTAGGTCATCTAGTTGATTTGGGCTTCATGGGCCTTAACGGCCGGCCCATGAATTTTCTTTTCTTTTTTTACAACTTCTAAAGCTCCAAATAAATACCAAATGCACTCAAATTTGAAAACTTTCAACACCATCAGACTCTACAAATCATAAACTATTTTTTGGATATTTTTATTGATTTTTTCATTTTTTTGAATTCAAATTCAAATTTGAATTTTGCCACCGGTGCTACTGCTGCATGTTACTGCTACCCCAGCGGTAGTAGCGGTAATCTATACCGCATGTGTAAGAAACGGTAAAAAAAACCCTGGTGGGGGGAAGCCGGCCGTCAGCAGAGAGGCTTGCTGTTAACAATGAATGGGTCGGAGGCAGATGAAGAAGACGACAGTCTTTTATAGAGTCGTGCCTGCGTGCAAGGGAAGGGATAGCGAGGTGGCTGGGCCTCCTTGCCTTAATTAATTGTTTGCCATAAGAGCAATGTCAATCACGGGAACAAGGAATTAATAGTTGCTGTCAAAAGCAGACAGACGATTTGGATTTCAGAAGTGGTTGGAGGGCGAGATCAGAGGAGGAGGAGAGAGATGAGACGGCAACCTCGCCGTCTCGCCGGAGCCGCCGCAGCAGCTCAAATTTTTTTATATATATTTTTAATCATTTTGCAAATTTATAAGACCATTTCGAAATTTATCAAAATACAAATCGGGTGCGGTGTAGGCCGTGGCACCCCGTGCTCCACACGGCGGTTGGAGGCGGCTGCCGCATGGGCCACGGTGGGCCTTCATGGGCGGTAGACGGTGGCACCACGCTTATATCTAGAGGGCGACGGCGGCGTCCCCCACACTATCGCCGCCCTCTTCCTTCCTTCTACCGCCTCGGTATGTTCTCTTATTCTTTTTTAATTAATTTAATTAGTGTAGAAAATTAGATTTAGATCTAGAAAATTACTTTTTAGATTAGAAAATTTAGAAATTAGTTAATTTAATTAGTTTAGATTTAGAAAATTAGTTTTTTTATTTAGAAAATATAGAAAATTAGTTTATCAGTTCTAGAAAAAATTGTAGAAATTAAAGAAATAACAATAGCTTGTTTAGAAAATTAGTTTATCTGTTCTAGATATTGTAGAAATTATTTTAGCATCTGTAGAAATTGTCGAAATTACTTTAGTTTGTTTAGAAAATATAAAAAATTAGTTTATCTGTTGTAGAAATTGTAGAAATTACTTTAGCATGTGTAGAAATTATAGAAATTACTGTAGCATGTTTAGAAATTCTAAAAAATTAGTTTATCTATTCAGGAAATTATCCTATACAACATGCACCGTCAATGTCACCTCAATCAAGGTTGCTGCGTCTGACGTTGGTTACCCTGTCAACGTTTTTGGCACCGTGATCGCGAGGGATCAGGTCGACTATAGATGTGTTTACTTGTTCAATCGCGGCAGAGACAATCCCCAACAAATCACCTCACCGGTATGTGTATCATCTACACATGCATGGTGGAATTTCAATCAATGTTATATATGTATTATTTGTATGCTAACCTGCTTCTTATTACATGTTTCGCTTGAATAATTTCGCAGGTTGATACTCTAACTTTAACAGGCCCAGGTCGAGCCCTTGCTGTCACAGACAGTATGTTTTTCGAGTTCCATTTGAAGATCAAGGGCGGCGATGGGGCGCTGGATGATAAAGACTTCTGCAAAGGATTGCTGGAACACAACATCGCACGCCATTCCGGCCTTCAACACATCACACTCACGCTAGAGGGCTGGCTGAGTACCGTGGTGTTGGCGTTTACGCTTGTGCCGTTTGCTATCGAGGCCTCCCTCACAGTCAGTATATTGAAGGGGCCATGTACTTTCACTGAGTTGCTTCAACTACTGACAATGAAGAAAGTCATTCTGTATGACAGTCAAGTGCCAGGCACTCAGACAAAACTTGCAACTGATGGTGATGGATCCATTGTGCTGACTCGGCACATAGTTTCTGTTCCACTGGACCAAGATCTGGTCCTCAACGTTTCACTTTGTGGCAGTGACCGTGAAGAAGCTGAATGCCTGGAGCTCATTATCACGAATGATGTTGAAAAATGCACCAACACGCTTGGCCCTTAGCCCCTTACGAGCTGCAGGTGAAGCTTGTTTGGAGGGGCCTCGTAACACTGCGGCGTCCAAATATTTGGGAGTATTTTGGGGACGTTAGAGTCCTACGGTGATAAAGCTGTTAGCATTTGAGCAGACACATCTTAATTGCTAGAAAGATTGTAAAATGCATGGTTGCACATTTGCCTGGTAATAAGACTGTTATTTCTTGAGACTTGGTAGTGTGTAATTGAACTTACCCTTTCCTCTTTTCAGCAATAAGGTCTTGTTGTTCGGTTAGTCCCATTCCCAAACGTGTTGCAATTTTTTTGCTAAAAGAGTAGTATGTTTTGCTGTGATATGACGTACCATCACGATCACGCATTCAGATTTGAAATGAAACGAAATGAAATATTCTGTTGCCTAGCGCACACATCACGTGGTGTTTTGTTCTGCCGAATTATGATCTTTTTTAAAATTTAATGAGCAGGCGGCGAATATATACAAAATCTGCTCAGAAATCCTGGCACCAGCAGACTCACTCAGCAGTAGGCTCGTAATATGCACCCAGGCATGCCCCGCCGGCTAAAACCCAGGTAAAACTGACAGCTCTGCGATCCCCTTGGGCAAACTCTCAATCTTTCTCAGCAGTGCCAGCCGGTTGTTGCGAATCCTCTCGTCTTCCTGTGCATGACATGCACCATCAGTAACAACTCCAGGAGGATCAGCAGCAGCAACAACAACAGAGGTTACTGAAGGCATCTCAAACTCACCGCCATGACGAAAACATTGTTGAAGAAATCTTTCTAGGGGTTGTATCAAGAGCAGAGAAGCATCGGCAAAGGTTTTAATATCAACACCTATAGGATGGATGCAGCACAGGTAAACAGACAATGCAGAGAAGCAAACCATCACGGCAAAAGTGAAAAATGAAAAATGTGTACCAGGATGGATCTTGTCAGCAACCTCCAAGTAGGCATCCCACAAAACTTTTTCTTCGTCTTTCTCAAATATACTTGGGTCCACCTATACATAAATTCATCAGTCAGAAAAGAAACATGGTCATACATTCAGTCAGGAAAGAAACCAATGACTGGTTCAAACAGTCTGGTGATGTGCTGCTTGCTGAGTCAAAAACTTTAACTTGAACTGCAATCGCAATTTATGATGGTACATGTTTAAGCCAGTACCTCCAAAGCGGACTCAATTTCTTTTCCACGTATAATTCTTGTTGGCCTTGAATACACTTCAACAATTTTTGGAAATGTTTCCGTTCTTGAAAATGCTTCCATCTGCAAGTGTTCATGTAACATAAACCATATTGGTTAACCATAAGCTCATAGCCCTTCATACATTTCAGAAAAGTATTATGCATTTGAAAGCCATATCCAGTTCAGGACTTTATAGAATACTTGGAAGAACTGAAGAATCATTGGGGAGGAGGATAGGTGGGGGACACATGGCATCTTACTTCAGTTGCTGTTTGTGCCGCTAGATAGGGGCAGTTTGCACGCTCCATAAGCACTGAACGGACTATCTCGCAGTCAATTCCCTCACCCACCTGATCAAAATGAGAAGAATAGGTGCCACTTCCAAAGAGGCAATGGATTTCATCCAACAAAGTTTTGATGGCATGGAGCAAGATGAGTTTTACATGAAATGCACATATATCAGTTCAATGCTAATTCTAAATTAAAGAAAGGATCAGCACACAGTAGAAGAAGCTATATTAATATTGTTACATGGTGGCATGGATTCTTTGAGAAGAAGAAACATATTGCTGAAACTTATCGGCACATCCGAAAATAACTTCTATTTCCATGGCAAATAGAACCATGTAGTAAACACCCAACATGAATGTTAGCATGCTGTATAGGCTGGCCCTATGGGCCTTGGGTAGTCTGTGCGCAGGCCTTATAGCCCCTGCGCCGGCCCCAACTGGGGTCTCTTAGATGGATAGAGATTGGGGCAAGGATCACCGTAGGATCAGCAGCAGCAACAACAACAACAGAAGTTATTGAAGGCATCTCAAACTCATCGCCATGACGAAAACATTGTTGAAAAAAATCTTTTAGGGGTTGTATCAAGAGCAGAGAAGCATCGGCAAAGGTTTTATATCAACACCTAGAGGATGGATGCAGCACAGGTAAACAGCTAATGCAGAGGAGCAAACCATCATGGCAAAAGTGAAAGATGAAAAATGTGTACCAGGATGGATCTTGTCAGCAACCTCCAAGTAGGCATCCCACAAAACTTTTTCTTCGTCTTTCTCAAATATACTTGGGTCCACCTATACACAAATTCATCAGTCAGGAAAGGAACCAATGTCCATAAATTCGGTCAGGAAAGAAACCAATGACCGGTTCAAACAGTCTGGTGATGGGCTGCTTGCTGAGTCAAAAACTTAACCATAACTTGAACTGCAATCACAATTTATGATGGTACATGTTTAAGTTAGTACCTCCAAAGCGGACTCAATTTCTTTTCCACGTATAATTCGTGTTGGCCTTGAATACGCTTCAACAATTTTTGGAAATGTTTCAGTTCTTGAAAATGCTTCCATCTGCAAGTGTTCATGTAACATAAACCATATCGGTTAACCATAAGATCATAGCCCTTCATACATTTCAGAAAAGTATTATGCATTTGAAAGCCATATCCAGTTCAGGACTTTATAGAATACTTGGAAGAACTGAAGAATCATTGGGGAGGAGGATAGGTGGGGGACACATGACATCTTACTTCAGTTGCTGTTTGTGCCGCTAGATAGGGGCAGTTTGCACGCTCCATAAGCACTGAACGGACTATCTCGCAGTTAATTCCCTCATCCACCTGATCAAAATGAGAAGAATAGATGCCACTTTCAAAGAGGCAATGGATTTCATACAACAAAGTTTTGATGTCATGGAGCAAGATGAGTTTTACATGAAATGCATATATATCAGTTCAATGCTAATTCTAAATTAAAGAAAGGATCGGCACAGCAGTAGAAGAAGCTATATTAATATTATCACGTGGTGGCATGGATACATATGAACTTTGAGAAGAAGAAACATATTGCTGAAACTAATCGGTAAATCCGAAAATAACTTCTATTTCCATGTAGTAAACACCCAACACGAAAATGTGTAATATGTGTATAGATATCATAAAGATCAGGACGATACGTACCAGAAGCTGTTCGTCTCCTTGTGACAAATTGTACTGCCTACAATGATTTTGACAATAAAAGCTATCAGGAACCAAATGACCTAACTTCCCTCTGACGTGGTCACTGACATACAGGCCTGCTGGACATGGGCCCACTGCCAGTGACCATGTTGCATGACATTACGTCAGAGTAACTGCTTTCATACTAAATGAGCATAGTTCATAAACATGATCTGAAATGCATACTGACCTCATCTATAACTTCAGTACCTATTTCTATGGGTTGCACCTCTCCATCAAGGTGAGGGCTCTCCTCAGATCAAAGCTCTGTTCTCAACCAATATTTGAACCTAGAAAAAAAAGATATATAAGAAAGTTTTTATGTGATGACAATTGAACTCTTTCAAATTCCCTTACCAGTCCATAAGATACCCTTCTAAGTCCAAATGGATCGTTAGTAGAACTTGGCTGACATCCAGCTCCAAACAAACCAACTAGGCTATCCAATCTGTAAAACAAATGATTAAAGGGAAGCAACTTCTCTAACTTGTACAAATTCTTAGGCAAATGAAATGAAGTACTAGATCTGGGAAGTTCCCACTAAATTTCTGTGTGCTAACAGAAGTAACATATACACAGTACAGGTTATTTTCTCAATGTCGATGATGCTATAAACAATGAATGGGTTAAGTCTGCGTGCACAATACCTATCAGCAACAGCAAGGACTATGCCAGCATCTGTTCTAGGAAACACATCACCCGAAAACTGAGGAAGTGTTATCTCAAATAGTGCTTCTGCAATCTTTGACATTAATATTTACTCAGCCAAAATGGACAAGATGCTAAGAGCAACATAAAAACAAGGGCAGATGTAAAAAGGAACAAACTTAAATACAGTGTAAAGTATCGTAATTTTTAGTTAATGGCTTTAATGAAGCATATTCTTACTCAAGACAAACATCAAAATAAAAGTAATGAAAGAAACAAGATAGATCAAATACAAAAAAGTCCAATTAGAACCTTAAAATTAGCCACAGAAGAGTTACGAAGGCCACGTGATGCATTCCCACTGCCATCACAAATTGTGTTCGTTATAATTGATAGAAACAATAATCTCCAAGTTCATAACAACAAAAAGGTCTGGTACTAATACAAAATGTATTACTTTGACATACCAGCAAAAGAAAATGGCACAACAAAATCTCCGTGAAGTGCCAAGATCCAGCGTATTGGACGACTAAAAACAATCTGCAAGTGAAATAATCCAGAGTGAGTGGCATGCAAATACATTAACCTTGTAGTGAGATATGTCAAGGTGATTGATAAGATTGCAGATTATCTTTTTCTCCTTTTAATGAAATGATAAGTTCATGTTAGAGATGTAAATTTTAGTTGTTTATGCAAAATGAAACCAAGGTACATAATGATCAAGAAGCATTCATTCTGTACATAATTGGTCACTTTAATTTCAAATGTATAATGATAATATATCATTTAAAAAATAATTGAACACAATAGTAACATTGGTAGAATCAATGGCTTTAAGGGTACACATACATTGGAGTTCCAGCGCATTGACTTGGGAAACGAAATACCAGAAATAACAGTAGGAATATCTTCAGTTAGAACCTGCAATTCACACACTACAATTAACGAACAGACGCATGGAGAGAGATAAGCACTGCCAAGAAATAGAAAAAAAAATGGCCAGTCATGTATGTTGAGCTAGGCACCAGAAGGCACATGATACCGAACACAGTACCTACTAAATTACCAATAGCCAATTCATTCTCATCTTATTAACTCTAGTAGAAAGAAACATAGCACCTAGTTTATTACAAATCGTGGAGTTTGGCAGGACAGAACACCTAATCTTTCTTAAACATGAATATTTGCCATCTAGCACCAATAATTCCAAAGCTTGAATTCACTAGACTAATTTGTTGGTTAGGATACAAGAAAGGTGTCACAAAGAAAGCCTAACCAATGCAGCAAATGTGTATCATTCCCATTAAAGACTTCCGACGCAAGTGCAAGTCCATTCTATAACACCATAAATGTACAAGGAACCAAAGGCTCCTACAATCATCTGTCAAGCAAATATGAAGGATAAGAAAGAACCTCATCAGCAAAACGAGCAGACTCTGACTCGAGCATAGATATATTCTGTTTTACCTGTAAAGTATAATTTTTTCATGAAACCTAGGCCGCTTTAGACAACAACAAGAAAATATATTCAACCAAAAAGGGGGAGAATAAGGTCAACAATGGGCATTTTACATATGTTCCTTGTATTAACTGTTATACATTATTTCGAGTATTAAGGCCTCAACGCCATCAAGTAATCAAGATATGATGCAGATATTTAATATGATTCGATATTTTTTGACGCAAATATAGTGAGGGAGGCCCCACCGTGTAAGATTTCATTGAACATTGAAACCAAGAGAAGTGAAAAGGAGACTACAAATTGGCAAAGCAGCGAGGGCGGGGGCAAAAACAAGAACCAGAAGAAAGAGCTGAAAACTATAGGAGGTCTATCCAACTAAGGAAAGCCGCTCTTCTATCTCACTGAGTCTATGAGCTTGTAGTACATAAAATTTTGTGTAAATATAGTGAGGGAGGCCCCACTGTGTAAGATTTCATTGAACATTGAAACCAAGAGAAGTGAAAAGGAGACTACAAATTGCCAAAGCAGCGAGGGGGGGGGGCGGCGAAAACTATAGGAGGTCTATCCAACTAAGGAAAGCCGCTCTTCTATCTCACTGAGTCTATGAGTTTGTAGTACATAAAATTTTGTGATATCTATGTTAACCTGCATAGTTTATTGGTTCTACTATAAACTCCATGCAAATCAACACCACATGGTGATTCAAACAGCAAGCACAAACAAGAAGTGAAGATGAGCATAGGTAACCAATCACAATGAGCAATATAGATGGTGCAGTGATGAAGTTAAAAGGAATATTGGTAACTCTAAAAGGAATGGCAGTTCAAAGGGAAGAACTTGTTTTGCATACCATCTATTCTTCTATATAAACAATCTACAGAAACATTATTCTTTCGACAAAATCCGTCAGCAGCCTGGATAAGAATAAAGAAAAATGTTCTGTAAGATCCCTCAACAAAATAAATAAGAATACAAAATTATGCTACGAGAAAACGCCCCTTATCAGAATTGGTACAAAACACAGCTTTTTGTACATACTTATGCAAAAGAGACCCAAGAATACCAATATCACAACAGGAGTGTAGCCAATTGGATAGCCAACCTTAGTGGGGTTTTCATCTTGGTCAAATGCCTTCGCAACTGGTGGACCGCGTAGTTCAACCTCTACCTCTGTTTGCTTCATACTAAGGTTTTCAACAACAATCTGTAAATCAAAGCTGGACTCCTTATAGCTTCAGATTGGACAAGTACTAATGTGAAAGGGAAACAATGGTTCGATATGTCAAGGACTTTCCATAAAACAAACATAACTAAAAGATACCTACCAAGAAATCACTTCTTTCATAAAAAAAGATGTTCTCTTGTTCATGCACACCTTTTTTTGACTTCCATGTGATTAAAAATGCACAAAACATCCCTAACATACTAAACAAAGGCAGAGAAGCCCAATATGTAAAAACAAATCTCCACTATGCATGGGCCGAGTCATCAGGTCATCACATTCATTTCTACTTGAATTCACACGAGACTCACTCCTGGTGTTTACTCACAAAAAAGGGCACACCATATAAAGATTTTAAATACTCAAGTGACTACAATTTCTGACAAAGCTTGAAAAATATGTCTATAAAAATACATCAAGAAAGTTGGTCTGGAAACTAAATGTAAGATAAGAGTGGTCAAGATGATACTGCTAATCTTCTTGGAGTCCCATAAGATTGCACTTTTCCATGGCTCAATCTACGTTTTTCCAATGTATTAACTATAGATTTCTCAAGCTGAAGAAGATCAATAGACAATGAAGTTTAGGTCATTTCACTATGAAATGGAACCAGCAGATTCTGTTTAGATTTATTTTATTTTTTTGGCAAAGCAAGGGTCATCATGTTGCTTGTATGTGGATCGAAAATTTTTTTGTAAGGTGAAGAAAGAACTTTGTTTTTACCTGTTCATAAGACATCACGGGGTGGCAACTCTTCTGTTCCTATTTCAAGAACAAATGCCCGTGGCTGCCCTGTCACTCCCTAAAGGGCAGAAATCAAAGGCCTAAGTTAAACAATATGTTGGTATGGTCTGTAACATTATATATGCACATCTTATGTAATTTTTTTCCTTAAAAACACTCAGTGACGCAAAGTCATGTAAATGAATACCTCTCTATTTGGCTTTTCAGAGACATGAGGATAGATAAGGTTAGCCTCTTCATAAGTACCCAACGGATGCCCAAGCTTTTCTCGAGTTTCGACCCAAAGCTGAGCACATTGACAAGCAAGACTGCAGAAAACGTTCAGCAAGATCATAATTTTATTTTGACTTCAATGCAGAAGAAAGAAGAGTAATGAGTGAATCAACGAACAATTCTAAGCCCGTAGCAATGAGGTAGGAAGAAAAAATAAAAATGTGCAGGATGTCAAACCTCCTCAACGAAGACATGTTATTCTAATGGAGATATATAATTAAATTAGTTCAATACAGCTATACAGATATCCCCTAATAGATGGAAATGATAGGCACGGAAGTGCTGTTTCTCAACTAGGAACAGAGATGCAGCAAGTTTCCAGGATAAGCAGATAACAGATGAGGAAGCACAGTAAGAAAACAAGGATAATAGTTCCAGACCTTCGCATGCGACCAAAATATCTTGCACGCTCAATTACACCAACAAAACCTCTAGAGTCTAAAATATTGAAAGCGTGGGAGGCCTTCAGAACCTGATCGTACCTAGTTCATTGCAAATGAAGGTCCAACTTATCAATTTATCACTTAATTGCTTGTAGTCCAAAAAAAATGCATATAAATCATTCAAACATACGCCGGAATTGGTAGCCCCAGTGATAACAAGGAGCGAGCCTCTTCTTCAAAATCATCAAAGTTCTTTTGAATGTGATAGACATCCGCATGCTCTAAATAATACACACTCATCTCCTTCCTGAAATCAAGAAAACAGAAACGAGGCCCTAAGCTTAAGAAAATGATAAAGAAAAAGAAAAGGCAAGCATAGCATCCAAAACAATCGAGAAGAAACATACTCATTCTCAAGGAATAGTTCTCCATATGTAATTCCTTCAGTGTATTGTATATTCTTGAAATGATCAACTCCCTGTCACAACATCTAAACTAAAGTAAGGTCAGCTCTTTCAAAGGTCCGTCATACTACCAAGCAGAGTATGGAAATAATCTCAACGGAGAAAGTTAATACAGCAATTGTTATGCTACAAACATACAGGAGTCAAGGATCAATAATCAGCAAAACCAAGAGGAGTTGTGTTTAATATTGTTGGAGTATAAGTGAATTGCCCACCTTTCCCTATCAGCTTAAGCTTTTGGGTTGAACTGGTTGGTGCATGCAACTCAATATGGTACGAGCCGAGGTCTCGAGTTCGAATCTGGCGGGCGCGTTAATTAAAAATAATTACAGCCCACTCCAATATTCCACGATGCGGCCTGGGGAGCCTGCACGTGAGGGGAGTGTTGAGTATAAGTGAATTGCCCACCTTTCCCTATCAGCTTAAGCTTTTGGGTTGAACTGGTTGGTGCATGCAACTCAATAAATATTCTATAAAGAAAAAAGAATTGCAATAAGCACTGTATATGTATGATTTAATGGGAAGTATGAGACCATTACTGGACCGACCTGAAGTGACATGAGGATATGTTCAAGTCCATATGTTATTTCAACAGAAACCGGCTGCAAAGGAAGGCTACCTGACTACAATGATTAGATTAAAAAATGTACAGATGTTAGAGGAATAGGACATGAAAAGTTTTGAATAAATGAAGTGACAATGCAAATTCATCTAATTCATCCTAGGTCATCTAGTTTTGAATGAATAAAGTTTCGACTTTGGGTGCTATTTTATTCTAGGTGCAAATAATCTAGTTCCACCTGGATGGTCTAGTTTTTTCCCCTTCAAAGAAAAATCTAACGAGTAGTAAATTGCTCTAGTTTTTATTCCTCAGCTACATCCAAGATATGACACTAAACAGCTGTGTGGTTCGATCCCAGTGTAATTTGAGCAGGAGTCATGAAGTAATGCACACTTTTTGTTAGCTGCACCTGCTGAAAATATGTGAACTGTGTGATTTCCATGCCATCCATCCAAACCTCCCAATCCAGTCCCCAAGCACCAAGAACCTGTCATCAATAAGAAGAGTCATCAACATTATAATATATGAGACTAACTGAATGCAGCAACAGTTAATATGACATGCTGACAAGCTGAATTATATTTCATTGGGGTTTACTTCGACAAGGGCATGGGCTGGCATAAAAAGATAACACCAAAAAGGAGGTAGAAATTCACCGGACTCTCCCAGTTGTCTTCAACAAAATGGATGTCATGTTCACGGACATTAATACCTGTGAGACAAAGACTTCATTTATATTCATAAAAATGTTAAAGAGGGAGACATCACCATGCATCAGCTGGGCCTTTCATTAATTAAAAAAGAAATATGACACTAGTCTTCCTTGTTTTACAAATCTTGTAGTAGAAGTGAAAGGAAGACTAGTAATACCTATTGCTGAAAGGCTGTGCAGGAAGAGATCTTGCGAATTTCCAGGATCAGGCTTCAAAATTACCTATTGACATGAATGGTTAAATACCTGATATCAGCTCAGCTGCTGGTGAATCGAATAGAAGAAGATATGAAGTGGGTATCTGAAACTTGACTCAACCTGAAACTGAGTATGGCGTTGAAGCCTATTGGGATTGTCCCCGTAGCAACTATCATCTGGTCTTATACTTGGCTCCACATACCTTGAAGAGAAGGTTTGCAATAGCAAAATGTGATCAGCAGGTAATAACTGATTCAAAGTGCATCTACATATATCAGATTCATCAGGGCCTAGCATTGTAGCTTGACACATACAAATTTAGGATGAGGATGGGAGGGTTATAGGAACTTACGCAACGTTCCACGGCTCAGGACCTAGGACCCTAAGAAACGTCAAAGGATTCATGGTGCCCGCTCCAACCTGGATTTTGTTAATTGATGGGTCAATGCAATCGATCGTGATAAGGTGCAAGTGTAACAATGCGGGAATTGAAGGCATGCTATGTCAGTTAGTTTACCTCGGTGTTGCTACACTGCATGACAGCGCATCCCACGGAAGCCCAATACTCCTGCATGACAGTTGACAGGTATAGTTAATTAGCAGGAAGAAGGAGCGTTCGTTGATCAAAGGAGTAGAAGTGAACCTGGAGTCGCTGGATGGCCTGCTGGAAGGTGAGGACGGAGGTGGGTGATCCCCGTTGGTTAGCGGCGGACACGGCGGAGGGGGAGGCGTCGCCGTCTGTGGCGGCAGGAGCGGAAGATAGAGGGAGGCGAGGGCGTCGGCGGTGGCGAGTAGAGAAGCGGGTGGGAATCGGAGGAGGAAAGGTGGAGGGCGTTAGACCTGGTGGCGGCAAGCGGCGATGGGGGAGGGGAGGGAAGGCGGAGGAGCCATGGTGGAATGAGCACCCGAGGTGGAATGGAAGAGAAGGGATATCAGCTAGCTATAAACACTACTAACCTTCCTCTTGGCTTGATGCTAGGCTTATATTCTGGGCGCAGTTTACTGCCATCTTGATAGCCCTAGCTTCAAATGCCTCTTGTATCGGCTGTTGAGAGTCATTAAACATGGATTATAAATATCATAAATACAGGCTAATAGCCTCCTCAACAGGCCTCAACATGTACATGTATTGACAGCACATTTGCATTGCATCGAATGTTCTACTTTGCCCATGTAAGCCATTGTACCAACAGGTTGCTTCCCAGAAGCCAATTGAGAAACAGTCTTCATCAGAATCCGTGCAACCTACAGGCACCACCAAAGGCCTGTTGGTATTTATGCCAAAGTGGAATAAACAAAAGCAGATTAAAAAGGGGGGAAATAAATTATGCCATCACACGTGCTCAAAAAATAACAGCAGCTAATAGCATGATTATTGATTAGTATCATCACAGCCAAGGAATACCACACAAACCTGCAAAAGCAAAACAACATTGTCTCCTTCATAGGTGCAAGCAGGAACATAAACGGCAAACAATTCAGGAAGCCCGCTGCTGTTCAAGTAACCATGCCCACCACAGAGCTTTCGGCATTCTTCAATTGCATCCTGCATCATGATAGAGGGGTATCCCCATTACCATCAGAACAAGAATAAGCTGAGTGCTCAACTATCAAACCAGAATCTACTCTCTTTGAGGAATGGAGTGGAGCATCAGGAATAGAATAGATGGAAAAGGCATATTGAATGTCAGTCTGGGAAACACATGGTTCCAATTTATGAACTACAAATACCTAAGGAAAATGAAGTGATAAGGCAACATTTGCCCATTTGAGAAACCACTTCTACAAACCATTTTTTTATACTACTTGTGAATAGTCAACATTAACTCAATGAATATACCCCATGAAGTATAACAAGTAGACCATTTGCTTGTACAATAGCTAAAGGCATTACTGAAATTAAACTTAAAGTTATGGATACAGCTGTTGCAGATGTTGTCACAGAATTCAAACCTGCAGTAACATGCATGAGATTTTTGCAGTGTTGAGAAGTCCTTAGCTTCCAGTTTCTGAGTGACATCCGTGTATAGCCAGCTGAGCCAATCACCCACGAATCTAAATGCATAAGCTGAAGCCAGCAATGGAAAAAGTCTGCTTTGTTGAGTCTTGTAATTAATGACCTGTAACCAATTTGAGCACATTAGTCACCTGTCGTTCGTAGCCC
Organism: Cenchrus purpureus; assembly: GCA_022644695.1. Taxonomy (NCBI): domain Eukaryota; kingdom Viridiplantae; phylum Streptophyta; class Magnoliopsida; order Poales; family Poaceae; genus Cenchrus; species Cenchrus purpureus. The sequence continues at coordinate 46,965,089 of CP053458.1, forward strand.
AAAGTTGCAGAAACCACATTATATTAGCATAATCAGTGTAATACTTGGCAGTTCATTCACAAAAGTTGGTTGTATAGCCATTCACAAATATGAAAATGGCAATACATATATCATGTATGCTTAACAAACAGGTTACTTCATTAAGAATCAGCAATATATGCTGACACAACTACAGAGTCAAAATAAATTTGCAAACTTTGGAGGCCTATGGATAGTTATTCACGCAGTGACGTAATAAAGTGAAGAATAATTAGCATCACCTGAACTGCTTATTCTTACAACACTGTAAGTGGTCTATGAGATCCATATGAGCAAAACTAAAATCACATGGTGTCAAGAGTCTGGGAAACAAGATTTTGGGGTTCAATTTCTTTTTGATGCCCGCCTAGTGGATAGGTCTCATTTATTAATTATCTATAATAAGGTGAGTTTAATTTCTAGTTGAGAACATAGTATTTAGAGAGAAAAAAGGTTCTTCAGAGATTAACAGAGAAAATGAATAAATCATGAAACGAAATGTCTTCAGATATTAACAGAGAATATCTGAGTGGCTGAGTGCGGTCAAAAAAACAGAGAATACCTGAATCTCAGGGCCACCATCCTGAGAGCCAAACTGCTTTTGGATTGCACTGTATCGTACAGCAATGCAAGCAGCACGGGACAGAGTCTTAGAAGCAGCCGCGACAACTGATTGACGAACAAAAACCATTGTCCCATAAAGCAGCTGCTTTGGAACACCTGAGTGAACATATTTCCCCTCCCTTGTAACTTTTGAAAGCCTAGAAAGCAAAGTTAACAATGTCAAGTTTTAAGGAAAGTTAAAACCAAGAAGAAGATGATAGCCCAATGGACATCTCATCAACATTAGATCCCTAGGGATACGCACATTATCAAATCCCAGGACACCATTATCCATACTGTTATAAGCACCGCTACCAAATCTTCCACCAATATCACCGAGAGTAACACCAGGAAGCGGGGAGTGATCCTCTAAGCTTCTCAGTTGCACAATGAAACCTGGAACGCGAGCATGCATAAGTCACTAAGCAAAAGAGAATGCTTAAATGTGACCTAAGAGGAAAGGAAACACACTACCATGAATGCCGTAGTCCTTTCCTTCAGTTATCAACCGAGCGTACACCACTGCATGAGTGGAAGCTTTCCCTAAGCCACCAGGCCACCACTGCAAACATGAAGAAACATGTAATGAAGTGAACTGCGGAACACCTTTAACAATTTACATAGGGCTAAAAGAATAACAAGCTTTAAATGAATCAATAAAGTGGCAGTTGATTCGTAGAAGTTTACTTTGCTGGATGTCATAGTTGGACTGTGGATGACAAACTCATCAGTCTTTGGATCGAACGTAGAAGTTGTTTCAAGGCCCTGAACATCTGAGCCATGACCAATTTCAGTCTGAGCATAGCACCCAATTATTTGGAACTTGTAAGCCAGTGGTAACCCTAAGAATATGCCCTGCAAGATAATTTTTTGTTCTTTAAAAAAAGTTAAGAAAATAGATGAAGGTTGAACGAAGCAACTACCTTCTTTTGCTTCTTATCGAAGGGAATGCTCAGACTTTTGCAGAAATTCAAGAACAATAGAGATTGATAACATGCAGAGCATATGGTTGCACTGACTTCAACAAATGCTTCATCACGGTATGAGTATGACCATTACGCATACTGATGGAATAAGAAATGGATAGGCATACCCAATGCAGATTAACATAACCAGGCTGGTCGACATATAGCCTCAACAAATTTGCTTCCTCTTCTGTTAATCCAGATAAAAATGAGACAGCACATGATCGAGTTAAGAGTGCGATGGATCATTAGATCTTGGGTTGGTAATTGAAATACAGGGGATGATCAAGGGACCTGTAAGACGTAGCTCGACAATGCGCTTCCAGGCATGGGCTGCCTTTCTTAAAGTGTCCTTGAACAGGTTTCCTGGAAAGCACGGTCCTGTTATCCTTACGGGCATAGATGTGAGTGAATATTCTATGAAGTCTGATTAACTGCTCTGTTTCCTGATGTTTAAGGAATGTTACCTGATGAGTGTACAGTCTGTAGTGCAAGACATTTGTATATCAGTATACCTAGAACCCAGTTCGTGACTGAGTTATTCTTATCCAAACAAGCTGACTTGTATTGCTCAGGTCCCTTACTGTCTCAATAACTGAGAGTAAACCTGCCATCGATCATCCAAACACAAAAATATTGTGTAAGTTCCACTATAGTCGTGACAGGGTACGAATGCTAAACTTTATGTCTACCTTGTGTGCAGTTTAAGTTGGTATTTAATGCAACAGCGTATGGGCAGCTCTTTGTCTTTGTTTTGTGATCATCACTATCTCCAATCCACGATGTGATCTTTAGCAATCCTGAGGGACCAGTAAAACCATTGCAAGGTAGATGTCAGTGAGTGCAGATAGGGAATTGAACAAATAATTAAAAACATGTTTTTAAGACCTACCAACAGTGGAGTTTGAATCAATCCGTAGACTGTTGATCACAGCGCAAAATGCATTGGGAATATCCTTTTCAACAGAGTAACGACCAACCTCTTCATTTTCAAAACTATCCCACTTCAACCCTGTGTTCTCTAGTAGCATGTCACAGTGTCTGACATCTAACACTTGCCTTGACCCTGAATCATCATTCGTTGCAACCAAAAGTAATTAAGCGTTATTGTATACTAGTGCTAGAGTAGGAAAAAAAACACTAACCGTCGCAACGAGCAATGTTGCACCCAGGGCAATCAACAATCTGTATCTCTGCATATAGTATTAAACAGCAATAATAGTAAGGCATCAACTATTTTTATATTACATAATTATGAACTAATTATGAACTATTTTTATACCTACAATCCACACTCCACGACGAGTGTTGGTAAGTAGGCATGCTCCTAAGAGCTCGATGTCTTGCTTGAGAGTATCGGCATGCACTAGCGGCAACTTAGGGACAGGAAAGCTTGCAGTGACTAGTAGATCACCCTCCACGACCAACCCGCTTACACAGCGCCCATCTACGTCAAACAGAGATACATATGGGACTAGGCTTACTCAATGTAAGTGAAAAAAAAAATTGTAGTGCTTAAACTTACTGAGTTCACAATTCTTGTGTAGAAAAGATTGGGATCCTCCTATAAGAGGAGAAGCAGACATGCCAGACTGGGGGGTTAGATTTCTAATTAGAATAAGTAGTTTAATGGAGCATTTGGTGCTTACCGATGACGGTTGCATAAAGAGGCTGCCAGTAATGGTAAGGAACTGGCTTGATGGTAGATATGTGAAGATCTTGAAGGAATGTGTAACCAGAAATGGGGTCATTGTTGAGGAGGTCCAGGTCCCGATAGAAGGCATAGCGCCAGATGGAATCATCAACCATGAGGCTGTGCAACCATGAGCATGTGCACGAAAGTCGAACTAAATCACACCCTGACAAATGTTTGGCGACTTCGGTCCACAAGTCAGCACCGTACCTACAGAGATCAAAGAGATCGAAATTACTAAATGCTGAAGGAAATCACAGGTGCACCCACAACAGACAGTGTAACTAAAATCCTCGAATTGAAACTGCATGGTTAAGTATAGGAATCGTTGAAGCTAGCAAACCTGCAACAACCTACAAAGTGATGTGCATGGTTCAGATATTGACAAGATTTCATAAAGCCATTTCAGTTGTTTATATTTTGGAAGGATAGATGGCTGCAGCCCTGCAGGGCAAATGCATTCAAGAATTGGCTCCCTCTCTGTTTGGGTCCGTTCCTAAAAGAAGAGGTAACAAGCAATCTGTCCAAGAAGCCTTGACAAATGATCGGTGGCTGGAGGATATCCAGAGAAATATCTCTGTATTCGAACTGGTTTTTGTGTTTCTGATCGTGTGTGGGAGAGTGAGTCCTGGCCTCCTGGGTGTGTGAATGAGTTTATGTGTGGGTGTGAGTCTTTGTATGACTATTTTCTTCTTCTATCAATACAACGATACGCAGCTCTCCCGCGTGTTCGAGAAAAAAAACACTATAGCCAAAGTGCCATTCCAGTAGGTCAAATAACTGTATTCAATGGAAGCCCAGTTTTCGCTTAAACATTACAGTTCAAATATTTTTGATGTTCTACCTGGCTCTGAGACTGATGGCACCGAAACCTAAAATTGCTTGCAAACCCGGACAATGACGCAAATAAGCAATCAAATCCATTCGTCATTTTGTAAGGAAAGGAGGAGGAACCAGGACGCACCTCTCCAGACCCGGAGGGAAGCACTCCCCCACATTTGTTGCGGCCACCGCTACGCTGCTCGTGCTCGTGGCCTCCTTCTTCCTCTTCGGCATCGCCGAGGCCTCCTCGTCCTCCTCCCGAAACGCGATCCTCCTCGCCCTGCTCTTCCTCTGCGACGCCGCAGCAGCCTCCCGCGTCGCGCTGGTGTCCTCCTCCATCCGCGGCGACACCGTGGCCTCAGCAACCTCCCGCCGCGTCGCGCTCGTATCCTCCATCCGTGGAGGCAGCGTCGCCTCAGCAGCCTCCCGCCGCGGCGCGCTCGGGGCTCTCATCCGCGGTGGCTCAGCGACCTCCGGTCGCGGCGCGATCGGGGCCCTCATCCGCGGCGACTTAGCAATGTCCAGGCGCGGCGCGCTCGTGGCCCTCATCCTCGGTGACGCGCTGCCTTAGGCTGAGTCGAATTGGCCGGAGAGAGGAGGTGGCTTCTTCGTGGAGTCTCCTTCGTGCTGCCTACCTGTAGTGTATATGAGGGAGCAAAAGCAACGGGGATTTCAAATTTTCGAATGGCTTGGTTGCTAGAAGAAGCAGGCAGAGACTGATCTGCGGGGTCCACCAGAAGAGACGAAACAAAAAAGAGAGGGAGAATTCCTTGTGTGAAAATAATAAGCAAAAAGAAAAAGGAGAAGGCTCTGCATTACCAATCGCGTTTGCTCCTCCTCCAAGCTGGCGTGCCATCAGCTCAGGCAGGAGACCAAAACAAGAGCAGCAAGCATATCGTCGAACACCTGGCGTGCGCCTTCCAATCCTTTTGCCGCAGACTGTGACGCTTGGGCAGCGAGGCCAAAACCCAGTTTTGTTGAGAGAAAGAGGTTATTACCAGTATATCAGCTCGAGAATCAAGGTCAACCCCAACTCTGAGCTCATCTGTTCCTCCATCTGAACGCTTGTGAAAGACTTTGGCCTTGTTTTCCATGGCATTGGCTCTGAGCACCCTCCGTGTTAAGCCCATTGGAAGGTAGGCCTCGCATGCCGACACGCTTCCCCTGCCTTCGCCTCCAACAGCTGCCAAAGCTCGCGCAGCCATCATGGACAGCAACCCAGTCCCATCGAGGACGCGGGAGGTGGGATCCGTGGCTGTGGCTTCGATGGCGTGGCGGTAAGCGCGGTTGCTGGCGGCGTCGTTGAGCATATCGAGGTAGGAGGCGGCGAGGAGGTGCTTGTGGTGGCTCGGCGCCCTTCGCCTTGTCGATGACGAGCCACTCGGAGTCGCCGGTGAGCGGGTTGAGGCGGAGCTGGAAATTACGGGTGGGTTCGTAGGAGGCCATCCGGCGGCGGAGGAGCAGGCGCCAGGCGGAGAGTGGCGGGCGGTGGGCGTGGCGCGACGCCGTGGAGGAGGCAGCTCGGCATCGGGGGTTGGGTTTCGCCGTTTCGGCGGCGAGGAGGCCGCCGTCCGAGGCGCGGCCTCAACAACTCGATGAGGGCCTTGAGAGCTCAAATTAAACCAAACGAAATCCGACTCGGCCTGGCCCATTAACGGCCCTTCATTTTCAAACAAGGGAGATCCTTTGCTTTTTATGTGATGATGATGATTTCTTCCATTCCATTCTCGAATCAATTGGCTTTCGGCCTTCGCCTCCGATTCTGATCGCCGGCAGCCATGGCGCGCGCCACCCAGCTCCTCCTCCGCCACTCCAGCAAGGTGTCCGTCTGCCTCCTCTGAATCGAAGGGTGTTCTGGACAGTGAGCGAGGGAGGACTGCTCTTCACTTCCCTGCCACTGCATTCTCTGTTTCAAAGGAAGACAATATGTTCTTTTTTATAACTCAATGGTTGCTTTGCAGAACTTCTATTATACCAATTTGTTGATGTGCTGGTGATGTATATGTATATGTTTATACTCCACGTGTACACTGATTTGTGCATGTCCACTGTTATACAATAGGATTGAAGCTTAGCTGCCAGTCCTAGCATTATGTGTTTGAAACTTTCTTCTTTTATGGTGTGCGTAGTCTCAGGCTCTCAGCAATACTTTCTGGTATGTAATGGAGGCTGTATACACTCACTTGTGAGTGTAGAGGTTGGAACTTTTAGTCCTTTATCTAAAAAAATGTACACTGTTAATCTGTTATACCAGCTTTGCCATTGATGGTACTGGTATTCCTAATCAATTCAAATATGCTTATAAAAGTATTGTTTAATGATGAGTGTGTGACTTGGCATGAACAGTATTGATTTGTCCGCTCTCCTTTTTTGACAACTGGAAGTCTGGAAAAACGGGATTAAGTTAAGTTGCCTTCTTATTGGCCTGAAACCATGTCAGTAATCCGCTACTGCCAGTATACTGAGATTCTGAGATTTTCCCACTAAAATCCTGATAGTTTTTTTTTTCGAAAGAATACTGATAGGTTTTTAGTTGATAATAAACTACACCTAGCATCTTACGACATTGCTGTTGCCTGCTCCTTATCAGAGTACAATAGATCTTACTCACGGTACTATATTTTGAAGATAATCACCAATTAGTATTTTATAGTCTCAGGGACGCAATGGAGTTCATATTATCCTTATTGCTAAAATAAGTTATTTTGTATCATTGCAGGTGTTGTCAGTTCCAAATTCGTGTAGAGCATGGAAAAGGAGTTAGAGACTCAATACTTTTCAAGACAGGCAATCTGGAAAGGAGATCCAAACCTTCATGGTTATGAATTTCTAATCAAAATCCCACCTTTCTGTCATTTTGATGCATAACCATTTGTTTTTTATTGCTCTGAAAACAGATTTGCTCTAATTTTAGTTTGTTTGTAATATGTCTTGTGCTTTACAGGTCTCACTTGGAGAAACAAGCATAAACTACATTTGCAAGAGAGTATCTAACTCCCAGACCGCAAATCCTGTTCCTGTAGTCAATATTCTGTTTCCATAGTATGCGCTTTTTTTTTTGTGTGTCCATATGTTTTGTACTAGCTTGTGATAGCAAGGCCTTTCTCTAGCGGTGCAGGTACTGAGGTACCTTATGCTTAAACATTTAATTCATCTTAGATAGTCAATTCCTTCTGTTGCAACATCACTTGTAGCTTGAGTAGAATATGACAGACAAGTTGGATCTCTATTTTATCTTTCTTAAGATCATTTTATTCACCCATTTCAGATTTGCCACCACATGAGGATATAGGGACGCCTTCACTCTCCCCTACCATGACTGAGGTACCTTACTAGTTGGGATCATATAGAACCTAAGAAGTAAAGAGTAAATATGAGTGATGTTTCCTGGCTTTCTTAATTGTTCATATGTGGTGTCAAAACAAAAACACTTGTTGTAAATTAATCTAATATTGGTGTCAAAACAAAAACACTTGTTGTAAATTAATCTAATATTGGTGTCAAAACTACAGTTGCAATAGAGTATCTAACTCTCGAATGGCAAACTCCGTTGCTCGAGTCAATATTTTGCTTTCATAGTATGCACTTTTTTTATGTGTTTTGTCTCCATATATTTTTGTACTAGATTATGGTACCTCTAACAATGCTCTGGTCATTTGTAAGCATTCCAGCAAGGCCTTTCTCTTGCATAGTTGATTCCTTCTGTTGCAATAGTACTTTACTTCTAACTTGAGTAAGATATGACAGACAAGCTGTGATCTATTTTAGCTTTCTTAACATCCTGTTATTCACTGTTTCAGATTTGCCAGCATATGAGGAAATAGGGATGCCTTCACTCTCCCCTACCATGACTGAGGCATCTTAATTACTAGTTGGAATCATATAGAAACTAAAAAAGTAATTACACCAATAAAACAAAATACAAGTGATGTTTCTAGCTTTTTAAATTGTCCATATGTGGTTTCAAAACACTCTGAACTTCTTGCAGGGAAACATTACAAAATGGCTGAAGAAAGGAGATAAAATTTTACCTAGTGAAGTCCTTTGCGAAGTGCCTACCCCAACTTGCCTGGGACAAAAGGTTCTGTTGTTTTTGTTGTTGAAGTCATTTGCGAAGTGGAAACTGTAAGATTATTTCTTATCATGTGAACCCAGAAACTGTTTATTTACTATTTTTTATTTAGTTAAGCTTCAGCAGCAAGGTAATTCCGGAGTTCATTATGATTATTAGGACAAGGCTACCGTCGAGATGGAATCCGTGGAGGAGGGGTATTTTGCTAAGATTTCCTGATGCGCATGAGGCATATGATGTGCTGATATGATCTTGATTTATTTTTAACTTGTGTTTTCTGTTAATTAGATTATGCTGTAACTGTGGAAGAAGAGGGTGACATGGGGAAATTTAAAGATTACAAAGCCTCCATCTTCTGCTGCATCTGCAGCTCTAGTTCAATCAATGTCCCAATCTGAGCCGAAGAGCCTAAACAGGAGAAAGAGGCATCCAAGATTCCTGAGCCAAATGTGACAAGCTGAACAAACTTCTCATTCAGGGGATCACGTATTCTCCATTCCAATTGCCAAAATTTTGCAGAAGACAGCAATGTGTTCAAGATTTGGGAAGGAACTAAGTTTAATATTTGGTTGAGTTCTAGCAATGAGATTCTCAATTATTTTGTGTCTTGAAATGATTGCTGCGTGCAGGCCGCAGCATTGGCTGTTCATAAGTTTTCCTGAGTATTACAGCTCTTGGATGGATAATTTCATCCGCTGCTAAGGAGTGGATAATGGATGGTAAAATTTGAGGGGTTCATTTTTATGCTCAGAATGTGATGCAAAGTCAATGTTACCTTTTTTTTATTGTCCTACTCTTTTGCAGCATTGTAGTTGCAATATAGATATATACTAGATAAAAATAATAAGTTTGAGGGTGTTATCTAGTATTAGTGTAGTAAACGATGCAACTACCATTGCCAGTCTGAGATGTTTCAACTGCTGCAATGCTACGGAATGGGTAGTCTGATTAGTATTTACTGATCATAAGTTGACAACTGAACAATCTAGCATAGATCTCTTTTTTGTTTGAGGCTTAGATGTCATGTCCTGCAAGGACGAAATTATGCTGTTATATATGCTCTTGATTTGCTGGGGATTTGTTTGGCGCAGCTGAGAAAAGGATGATCCAGAAAGCTGAGTCTTGGTTCTATCATGCCAGCTACACACACTATGCTGCGACCACCGTATCATTGATGGTATCCTCTATCGCTGCATGAGTCACCCTACACATTACCAGTCAGTCCTGATAGTTCAGAGCCTTCACCCCACCTATCGTGATTGCGGTTCTCCATTCAGTTCTATGCAGGCGCCATCGGTGCAGACAGATCAAGCCGTTCAAGGGCGAAATCGAGAACCCAACCTCCATGCTGCTATAGATACGAGTTTCCCATTCTTCTTTGTTGAGTTTATTACGTGAATAATACTCCTTTCGTATTGAAATATTTATCGTCGTTGACTTTTTCTTTCAACTTTGACTATTCATCTTATTCAAAAAAGTTATTTCAAATATGTAAAAGGGTAAGTCAAGCTTAAAATACCTACAATGGTAAAGCATGTAGCAAATAAAATAGATAGAACTTGCATAATTTTTTGAATAAGACGAACAGTCAAAGTTGTAGAAAAAAGTCAATAACGACAAGTATTTCGATATGGAGAGAGTAATAATTTAAGGCTTAAAACAACCATGTCCCATACTGGTGTTGTTCCCATATTGGTGTTGTGCAAGTCGGTCCACTAACCAGTGACCACGTAACACTGTAATCAAGCTAAAATAATAAGTAATTTATTGAAACCAACTTTCCCACAAACATTTTTCCAGAAAGTGCTAACGTGATTGCTATTCGTGGTGAGATCCTACAGAACTGCCCAAATAAGATGGTGAAGTTCCAGCTTAAGAAAGGCAACAATTCATGTTTACATTAAACTCTGTTCGGACCACATTCACCAAAAGTAAACCTAAAGACTACACATGGGCTCCCCATAGTAGATGTAGTAGAATCAGAGTAGTTTCCTAAACACCTCTTGAGTCGGTGACAGCTTGTCTTGAGCTTACACAACCTGCAAATTTCCAAAAGCATAATGCTATAATATTTGCACGTGCCAACGAATGTAATGAATTGCACATGATGAACTAACTCACCTTGTCACCAGATGTTGTCTTAAGAGGCTCCAACTTGAGTGCCTTGCAAACCTTGAATATTGACCAATCATTCCCAAAGCTGAACAGAAAAGAGGGAGTATTACAAATGTATTTTTTTTCAAAAAACGAGTGAAAAAATACAAGTTTAAATAAACATAACATACTCATCTCTCATTCCTCCAAGACGCAATATAGAGCCAATCAGATCTGGCAAGAAATCTTCGAATGTCAGTGCAAGAAGAAATTCCATTTCCTCTCCATGTCTGATCCATGCATGTCCTGGGTGCTGCAAGGCATTTCTGTGGAACAGGAGAAGTGATTGTATACTTTTTCCATAATGTGGCACCTCATCCTTCTTCCCCTTCCCCTCCTCCTCCTTGCTCCCCACCTCATCCTTCTTCCCCTTCCCCTTCTCCTCCTTGCTCCCCACCTCATCCTTCTTCCCCTTCCCCTTCTCCTCGCCCTGCACCTCATCCTTCTTCCCCTTCTCCGCCTTCTTCTTCTTCTCCTCGTAAGTAAGCACTGAACATAGAACTTCACATTCTCTTGCTGTCTCACGCCAGTCATCATGTCCAGCAGGGAGACTGTCGAAAACAAAACAGTAATCACGTCTGTGAAACACTTTGTTTCCTTTGGAGGTAGACTGGATGTTTTCTATCAGGTTCTTGCGGGGGGTTGATGCATAGAGGCAAGGGTGGTATCGAAGATACTCAACAAACCAAGGTTTCAGTTCTGTTGCCGTGTAAAGGTCCATCTGAAGACGCTTAAAGAATAAAGGAAGATGACCATCACTGGTAATATAGGGTGCTACGATTGCTCTCCAGATCGCCCACAAATCATCTAACCTCTCACCATCGGTAGCATTCTCCTTGATGAGCGGTGCCTTGTTGATGATCAATTTGATGTCTCCATCTGAGGCCTCTGCGATCATAAGGTCACCGCTGCTAATATCACCACACCATGATTTCCCAGCAGCCAGAAGATTAAGAGCACCAGATATGATGCAGTCAAGTGCTCCACGGCCATGTGCCGTGGCTGCATCAACGGACCTATACCCACAACACAGGGATAAGTGCTTGGACCTCTCCGACGATTTTATGTAATCAACAGCTTGCCATAACCTGCATAAACAGCAAGCTGCATGTCATTAAACAGCACAGTAAAGGCAAAAGTTTTATTGATAAATCATCATGCATAATCTCAAACTGTGAAATTGTTGTGGACAAATTCTTTGGCGCCAAGTTCAGCAGGCGCAAGAAGAAAGAGTCCACGGCATCTACTAGTGGCTGAGATATGCCTTGTATCTAGATTCACTTAGTTAACAGGTTGTTTAGATAAATCTGTTAGAGGAACATCTAAAGCAATTTAGCCCCAACAGAATTTGTAAGCCATACCCATACCTTGTGGGCATGTTTAGCCAATCAATAGATGCATTGTATGCTTGGACACCATTCTTTTGAAAGAAGGACACAGCAGCTTCTTTAACCCAGAAAGCATCAGTTCTTTGCTGCTGGTGCTGGCATAGCTTGTGCGCCAATCTTTCGTCCGCCCGGAGTACATCTTCAAAATCTACGGTGAGCCGTGGCCCTGCCGTAGCAACTTGCCTCTTGTAGTTATCAACACAGCCATCCCTAACAAAAAGTATAAAGTATAAAATATGAGGATGCATTGACATAACTTGTACTTATGCAAGAAAGGACTGTGCCAAATTTGAAACAGAATATATAATGGTAACAAAAAAAAAACAGAATTTAGAGGTAATGAGAAGTATCATACTCACTTGCTTAGGCATTGAAGGAGAGAATTTGTCCATTGTTGATTATCCTGTTGAGCAGCAGCCGCAGCATATGATTGCTTGTGGGGACTTGGGCCAGATGCTGGGAATCTTGAAGTAGCAGGAGGACCCCGACTGGATGATCCTGGGGCAGAAGTAGCTTCTCTGTATGCCATGCGCTTTAGCGGTAGGTTCCGGGGATCGAGCTCATCCTTGGCAGTGTTGAACTCAAACGTTTGAGGTGGGATTGCAGCTTCGGCAGCCGCAGTAGTTGGCTCTGCGTCCTCGGCAGGGGGATCCGGCGCATTGTGCCCAGCAGTGGTGTTGCCTGGGGTAGCACTTGGGGATGCCTCCTCGGCAGTAGGAGGAGCAGGCGCGGTGTGCCCAACGGTGCGGAAGCCTTGGCCGCCGTCATGTACATATCGGTTCAAGCGGCGGTTGCGCGGCGGCGAGGGACTGCTGCTCCCAAAGGCGGCATGGGATTCCGACAGTGTGTGGTAGGGGGTACTGGACAGGTGCTGCTGATAAATGGGGGTGGGGTAGCCGGCTGTGTGGTAGGGGTACTGGACGGGTGCTGCTGATAAATGGGGGGATGGAGGTAGCCGGCCGTCGTTGTTTGGAATATGGGCGGCGGCAAGTGCGTGGGGGAGGAGTAGAAGGCTGGGTGTGGGAATTGGGGGGAGGGATACAAAATTGGCGGCGGAGTGATGTAGCCAGTGTAATCCGACTGGGGACGGAATACTTGCGCAGTGGCGGAGAGAGCACGGACGGGGTAACTCGGCGCAGGACTGTTGTCGTCGACGGCCTGGATCCGGCTCGCGTCGTCGTCCTCATGGTCGGCCACGTCGCTCACGGCGGCGGCCGCGGGAGGATGAGCCGGCGCGGTCGCGTCGCCGACCCCATGGCCGACCTCGCCTTTCGCGTCGCTCACGGCGGCGACCGCGGGAGGATGAGCCGGCGCGGTCGCGTCGCCGACCCCATGGCCGACCTCGCCCTTCGCGTCGCTCACGGCGGCGGCCGCGGGAGGATGAGCAAGCGGGGTCGCGTCGCCGACCCCATGGCCGGCCTCGCCTCCCTTGACCTCGGTCGGGGTCTCCTCCTCGGTGTCCATGGCGAAGAAGACGGCAGTGAGGCGGCGAGAGAGAGGGTTTTTGTAGGGTTTTGGTAGGGATGGAGTGGAGATTGCGATTGGGGGAAAACTGACCGCGGCTGGATTGGAGTAGTAGAAAGGAGAGTGGCTTGACCAGTGGAGTATTAGGCTATCCCCAACCGGGTGTTTGGTTGGAGAGCCACTGGAGCGGAGCGGAGCGGAGCCGTCTCTCGTTTTGGGGACGGCTCCAACTCCTCTTGGTTTGCATTTCTGGATTGGGGTTGGATCCGCTCCGCCACTTGTTTGGATGGCTGGAGTGGAATGGAACCTGATTCTTATCACCACCTTTGCCATCCATAGGTGAGGTTACCCCCTCAATTTCAACAACAATTAACAACCATTTCATCAATAATTTAACAGCCATTTCATCAATAATTTGAGCCATTTCATCAATAATTTAACAACCATTTGATAAACACATAGTAATATTTCATATGCTTGCACCATGCATCAAGGAACAACACACACAATAATTTGATTCCACATAAAAGTCTTGGCTACATTAGAAATAGAAGTCTTAGGCCATATCCATAAGCACATTACACACATTTCAGCTTGCAGGATGCTTCAAGTTCAAGCCTTACACAATATATAGCAAGTTCAAGGCTTCCACATAGCAAGATACAAGCTTAGACCACAAATATATAGTTGTATGTGGTACTAACAAAAGATTAATCCCACCACCACAACTTGCCCTCACTGCCCGGGGTAGTTTTCAGCTATGTATTTTGAAACCCAGTTTAATTTATGGCCAAAAGGTAAGCTGTTGAAAGCTCTACCTATGTGAGGTTTGGAGACCAAATAAGAATAATAGAAGGATAATTGAGTCTCTTCGAAACTACCATTGAGAGCCATCAAGTTGTTAAACAAATCTGGGGGCACATCCATGTCTGATTTGCCCACTTCCTTTATCGCCTTGGCTATCTTGCTACTTCCTCTATTAATTGCAGCAACCAATGGATCAAAATCAGTCCTGGACCTCTTGTTGGTCTTCTTGTTGTTGTTGGTCTTGCCAATCTTGCTGGTCTTGCTTGTAGATGATGTTGCCCCATTGTTGCCTTCATTGGGAATGGCATGTTCAGAAAATATTTTGTGCAGCTCCTCAACCTCACAATCCTCTGTACCTCCATTTGTACCTCCATCCTCTGTACCTAGAGGTGCACTTGAGTCCTTTGCAAACTTGCCTGTAGCCATGGTACTTCCAAATATTGTGTTCATCTCCTCAAAGTGTCGAATAGGCTTGTTCAGATAATCAGCATCAGACTTGTGAACCTACAATATTTGTACAATTTCAGCAACTACTAGTATGTACATGTGAGCAAGAAAATGTGGACAGCAACTACAATATGTGAGAACAATTTGCAGCCAATAATATTGGTTGATCATGCGACAAAGTTAATAGTGGACAAGAATTATAATATGTGAGAACAATTTGTAGCCAATAATATTGGATTATTATGTGACAAAGTTAATAGTGGACAGCAGCTATAATATGTGAGAACAATTTGCAGCCAATAGTGGACAACATCCATACCTTAATATGATTGTTGTAGTGCTCCTGATCAAGAGTTATAGTGTAGGTATCTTCATCCCAATTAGCAGCACTTAAACCACGAAGGTCACATATTTTACGAAACTTCTTTTGCCATGTCTTAAGGTGATTCTTAACATGGTCACCAGTGCGCTCAATGTCAAATTTCTCTTGGAGAGCCTTTGCACACGCATTGTAGTGAACCATCTTGTAGGTAGAAGAAGTCTTGGTGCCATTAAGCACTAAAGTGGCAAGGTAGTCTAGCACGAAGGATGACCAAGTTGATTTCCAAGTAACGGGTTCCATTTACCTTTAAAATTTCAGCAAAGCAATAATTAGACAATAATTTCAGCAAAGCAATAATGAGACAATAATTTCAGCAAGGTAGCAATCAAATATATCTTCAAATAAAATCAACAAGTATAATTTCAGCAATCAAATATTTCCTTAAATACAATTTCTGCAAGCAAATATGTCCTCAAATACAATTTCAGCAAGCAAATATGTCCTCAAATACAATTTTAGCAATCAAATATGTCCTCAAATACAATTTTAGCCATCAAATACAAATGATACATTGTACAAATCAAATACAACACAGATTACATTATTTAAACAAAGAAAATACTAGTTCCCATGGCTCTGACGATCAGCCCACATTTGGTCGTGAAGCCTTGCCTAAGCGAGCATAATGGCATTCTCACTTGCTGTCCCAGCATATATGGTTTGATGGGTGTCCTCATCATTATCATCTGGCACATTGAATTCATCACTCCCATCTTCTATGACCCAATTATGAATGATGCAGCAAGCAATAATAATGTCTACTTGAGTTTCATAAGGGAAAAAAGGTGATGCATCATCAAGAACTTTGAATCTTCTTTTTAGTGCTCCAAATGCTTGCTCTACTATGATTCTCAATGAGCAGTGCCTACGGTTGAATAATTCCTTCTCATTTTGCACCGGATTACTCCCCCATTCATTCAAGTGGTAGCGGACAGCTCGAAAAGGGGGTAAAAATCCGGGTTTGGCTCCATACCCAGCATCAACTAGGTAATATTTACCTAACATATGACGGATAGTTAGGTTACATCTCAATGATCCATTAATTTTGGTGAACAAATTTATGGACATAGGTTAAACTATTACCTTGTGGCACACGAAGGCCATCTTCTCGTGCTAAAGCATCACGTAAAACTAGTGCATCATGTGCTGTCCCCTCCCATCCGGCCAAAATATATGTGAACTTTAGGGGTCAAAATCTACGGCTGCCAGTACATTTTGAGTGCAATACTTGTATCTACCACGAAAAGCATGCTGATTTTCCTTTGGAATAGTGGCTCTTATATGTGTACCATCAAGTGCTCCTATACAATCCTACGTGATGTTCAAAGAAGTCAAGATTAGGATAATTATAGGTTTGTGAAAAAATAAATTTAGAATGTGACATAAGATTGAGCTGCACACCTTAAAGTAAGGATACCACCTTGTGTCTCCTTCTATTTTAGCGGGAGTGTCCAATGAAGGGGGCCTAATATAATCCTCTCGTAGTTCACCAATAGCATGAAGTACTTTGTTGAAATATGCAATTACTCTATTCCTAACATTATGTCCAACAATGTGTAGAAACATTGCCACTTGTTCCTCAACACACATATGAACGGTATCTTCAAGTAAAGCATGATCTCTAAACAACTGACAAAACCGAAAGAAATGTGCTTTGTTCATTCTTAGCATGTTTACACAAGTTGTGTCATTACACCAAATTTTGTCATTCAGGTACTCATTCCTCTTCCTATCCCTTTCAAATATTGGGGCATAAGTAATCCCTTCCCTTCTTGCAACTCGTTTTCTTTTTCTAGACCGAGCAACAATTGCCATCACACACAACAACCAATGTGCAACAGCAGCAAAAATAATTGCCTTGCGCCTGTTATCCATCTACATTCGATAGGGATAAAATTGTGACTACAATGACCTAGCAAAAATACTATGTGTGATTTCCATGTACTACCACAAGAATCTTCAAATCAATCATCAATCCAGCATCAATGTGCCATATACACACATGAAGGAAGGGGGGATGACTTTACCTTAAACTACACTTCACAGATCTAGGCAACAGCAGACCTTGCGGTGGCAGAACCTTGCGAACAAGGAGGCGGCTTGGCGGGGTTCGTCCCTGCTGCCGTGGCGCGGCGCCTGGGGGCGTGGCGCGGGCCTGGCCGGCAGCCCGGCGTGCGTCGGCGTGGCGGGCGTGGCGTGCGCGAGGCGGCCGCGTCGCGTCCCTCGGTGGCGCGCGGGCGGGAGGTCGAGCCAAGGCGGAGGAGGTGAAGGCCGGTGAGTTCGCGGGAGAAGCGCGACGTCGGGGTGGCGGCGCCGTGGGTCGGGGGGTGATTTTTTTTCTTTTGCGATAGGGTTACGAGGGGGTGCGCGGGGCAGAGAAAAGGAGGGAGGGGGGTGACGAGAGACGCGTCGCGGGTTGGAGCCGCTCCGTCCCTTGAAATCTGAGGAATGGAGCCGACCCGGATCTGAGGGGAATATAACGCCGGGAGCCGCTCCGCTCCCGCCGCTCCCCATCAACGCCTGCGGAGCGAGCTCCGCTCCGCTCCCGCGGCTCTCCAACCAAACACACGGCAACAGATCCCGTAAACCACCCCGAACCCATAAAAAATACAATAATGCTCACGAACGGGCGTCCGACGCGACAAAAAAAAACCAGACGCCTCCTCACCGTCCATCGCACACCCATCACACGGCCCAGAGGACTCTTGCAACCGCACCGACCGCATCCCACTTCTCATCCCCCACTCCCGTCCTTGCGGCCTCATTCCCTCACCTACCCCCATTTTTCTCTCTAACCTCAGGTGACGTAGCGGCGCGTCTGCGACGCCGCGCCGCCTCGATCGGAGGCGGCGGAGGACTCTGATTGGGAGCCAAGCGATGGTGAGGAAGGCGACGCCTCCTCGCGGACGCGCGCACATCGTTCCCCTTCGTCCAGCGGCGATCCAGATGACGTGGAGGCCCCTGTGAACACGAAGCGGACGCCGCGGCCGTGCGCGAACGAGGGCGGCGGCGGATGGCGCTGTTGGGAAGGACTGCGGTGTCTTCTCGCGGACGCATGAATATCACTCGCGCTCAGCCAGCGGCGATGCAGATGGCGTGGAATCTATGGTGAACGACGACCGCCCGGCGAGTGAGACCTGCGACGACATTCAGGCGAACAAGCGCACGAGGCAACCTAGTAAGTTCATCATCCGCTCAGCCCCCCTCCCCCTCGCTAGTTGTGTGCCACTTTTGGGTTGAATTTCACTCCAAGCTAGGGTTAGGGTTTCGTTTTTCGGTTAATCACACATATGTGACACCCTGAAATGACTGAATTAATAGGGTTACAGGGCTCCTGGCTAGTAGTGATTGATCTCTATACTCTAGAAACTATGCGCGTCCTGTATGATACTCAATTCAGTTTCTGATTTTCAGTTCTCCCTCGAACTAGGTGCACCTTTGAAATGTGAATGACATTTTCATTTCTCAGATAGCTGGTGGGTGTAGTGATGCTGCTCTTTGTTCAGTTTCTTTAGTTTTGGTTTCCGGACAGCACAAATTGAACGAACAAAATATATTCACTAGCGTTACATCTTTTGCCTCTGCTTGTTGCATACTTGCTTGTTCCGTGTTATTTCATTCAGTTTTATACTCGCCTGCTTGTTGCATATGTCACGCCAATCATGCTTTTGTGGTCCATCACCATCATCACGGTCGTGCCTTGCTACCTTTTATTTCTGAATGTGAACACTACACACTGCCATCTTCATTGCACATCCATCAGTTTTGTAAAAAACAGAGCCACCCCCACCCACATTGTCGATGTTTTTTATGTGTTGATGATGTTTTTATGTTTCATGCATCTTTTGTTGCATTCATTCATTTCTTACGTCTCAAGCTAACACAATTATCCTTCTTTTTTCAGACAAGACAAACATTAGCACAAATGAAGAGCATTTCAAGACTCGGTTTTCTATCCGCAGGATCCGTTTGTTTGTACCAGAGCTTGATGACCAGCAAAAGCAATGGGTTATCGATGTGGGTTTTGGTGCTCTATTGTCTATGCATGAATTTTCCGTCCCTATCAAGCTTGTCAAATGGATGATGAAGCGTGTAGACCCACTTCTCAATGAATTCAGATACAAGAATAGAGTTATTGTTTTCAACCGCGAGCTCATTTGCAAGATTCTTGGGTTGGAAAACAACGCTAGAGTCGTGAGGCTCTCTAGGGATTCAGACGAGGTGAACAAACTCGAAGAGTTGTATAGGGATGGAGATAGAGCTAAAATTGAAAAGTGCATCTCTCTTGTTAAAGAGAGTAAGGATGGGGAGTCTTTCATGAGGGCTTTTACCATACTGGCTTTAGGGATTGTGTACAATCCTAGAATGGGAAATGATGTCAGCCTAAAGTATCTTAATAGCTTAGTAAATGTTGATTTGATCAGCACCTATGATTGGGCTGGGCATATTTTAAAGGAATTGATGGATGAAGTGAAGAAGTACCAGAAGTTTTCTCCTGAACGTCTTGAGAAGGATCATCAGATTGGATTATGCCTCATTATCTTAGCGGTACGTTTATCCCTTTCGATGATGCTCATTGCTGTTTGTGCTATGTTGTTTCATCTGTTGCAATAATCATATGTAAATGTTCAAGGTTATTAAATTGTGAATTCTTGTTCTGCTTTTTACATAGATTGCCTATATGGACAACCTTGATCTGCCATCCGACAGAGGGCCCCAAATCAACTACAATCTCCCTCGCATCTGCAACGTTACAAATGAGGACTTCAACTTTGTGATGGCGGTTGACAAGAATAAGATGTTATTGGATAATTCTTTCGGGAGGCTACCGGTATGTGCAATGTTATATCCCCTCTTCTTCTTCATCATATTTTTTCTTTTCTGTTTTACAACTTCCACCTTTTATTCAAATGCACTTATACCCACTTTGTGTGAAGTTTTGTGACTTCTCTCTCACTCCGTATTTTGCTGCCCCTGCCCCTGTCGCTGCTGACCCTACCCCTCCTCCTGCCCCTGGGCCCTCTGAAGAAGTCCCTATCATCAGTTCATTAGATGAATGGCTACAACAACCTGCTCAAATTGACAGCTAGGAGGTATATTAAGTTCCTCATTCTCTGTCTTTATCGATTCTTGTCGGCTATCTGTCTTCAAATTTTAAAATGTTGCAAATATCATTATTTGTCATTGCATACATTAACCCCTGATGTTGCAAACATTTTTTTGTGATTTTCACTACATGTTGCTGCAGTAGTCACTACATGTTGTAGGCTTAGATTTTATATGTTTCAGACCCATTTTTCACCTATTCAATGTTTCATACTCACAATATAAATGTTTCAAACTCACTGTATACATGTTGGTGTAATAACTGTTAAATGCTGAGCAGCTAGGCCATGTTTCACAGCGAAAATATACATGTGTAAGCTAATTTTCTAATTTTTTCCTTCATTTGTTTCACTCTGCATATATACATATTTCGTACTCAAATCCTAGATGTTTGTGTCTTCTGCATATCTATGTGGTTCACTTCAGAATATTTTACCTTTTTTCACTACATGTTGCTGCAGTAGTCACTACATGTTGTAGGCTTAGATTTATATGCTCCGGACCCATTTTTCGCCTATTCAATGTTTCATACTCACAATATAATTGTTTCAAACTCACTATATACATGTTGGTTTCCATGCAGCCCTGCCTTTTTTCAAGTAGCTGGTTTCCATGTTTTCTATGAAGAGTTCTACAAATCCTTTAAGCCAAAGGGTTTAATTGATAACGAGGTCGTGACCCTATGGAATAACCAGTTCAATATCGAAGAAGGTGAAATTCGTACAAAGGACAAGAATGTTGTCAAGAAATACGCTTTCTCCTGTGTACTCAATATTAGTATCCAAATCTACATTTTTTATCTTCACCACCATATGCCTATGTTTCTTTTTTACTTTTACAGTTTTGTGTTTTCTAACCTCTTTCCCCCTCCCCCCTCAGGATAAGCTGATTATCAATCCTGAAAAATTCATAGAAGACAGTTACAATACGATACTAACTAGCTTCGACAAGACATGGGACCTTTCTAAGATGGATCTGGTACCGTGTTGCATACATAAACCCCTCTTTTTACTTTGTTTTTAATATGTAAACATGCCACATGCCTAATACATGAATCACTTGATGTTTCTTGTAGCTTTCCCCCATTGTCCAAGAAGGTCACTGGGTACTTGTCTGCGTGAACATGTTTCTTCAACAAATCACTTGGTTTAATCCTCTAAACGCCTCCAAAAATACAAAATGTTATGGTTTTCCAACTATGCTTGCCTTTTTCACCAATTTAATCCTTTTTAGCTACTTGTCGGTTCCGTTCAGCCAACAGAATAATTAGCATACCATTTTTGTTTAGAATTAGGTCACAAACTTCTCTAAAGCTTGCATGAAATCTAACGTGCTGAGGAAAGATGCGTTTGGGTTTGTCTGAATTACCCCAAGGATTACCCTCAACAAGATAACTTGTAAGTTTCACTTCAAAAACATGTTTTCACCCAATCAATGTTTCAGACTCACAATTTAAATGTTTCAGACTCATTTTACACATGTTGCTGTAATAAATGATAAAAGTTGCGGATTCAGATTTTTTTTTCAATTCATGTTACCACAGTAGCTACTCCATGTTTCAAAGTCAAATTGTAAATGTTTCAGATCCATGTTCACCCAACCAATATTTTAGACTCATCTTATACATGTTGTTGTAATAAATGATAAATGTTTCGAATTTTAGAGTTTTTTCAATTGATGTTGCCACAGTAGCTACATGTTTCAAAGTCAAATTATAAATGTTTCAGATCCATGTTCACCCATTCAATGTTTCAGACTCAAAATATAAATGTTTCAGACTCACTATATACATGTCATTTTGCTTTATCTGTGGATTTTTTAATAAAATTTCTCTTTCTCAACATTTTTTTGTTCCAAGGCTTGATTGCGGACTGTACACAATGCTATATATGGAGTCCTGTGTAACACCCAAAATTCCATCACTAAATCAATGTAAGCAACATGGTGCTTAGATTTAATTTTATAAGGATTAAATAAACTATCAAATAAATTCGAGCCTTTAAACATTTAAACAAAATTTGAATAATTTTAGAGCAACAAGTGTTTGTGCATCATAATTTGGTTTGCATGGTTTTGTTTGATGAAATGTGGTTTTAAAAATCATAAAAAGTTTAAACCCCTAAACTCCCCCTTCTCTCTTTTCTTCCTAAACAGCCCAGCCGGCCCATATCTCTCCCTTTCTTTTTCCACGGCCCAACTCTCTTTTCCTCCCCTCGCTCGGCCCGTTCGACCCAGCAGCGTGACCCAACTCCCCTTTCTCTCCTTCGGTCGCTGACAGCCTGGGCCCGCTGGTCCTTGTCTCCCACCTCCAGACTCCTACCCTGCTTCGCAGCCGCGCGCAACCGGCCGGCTCCCCGCGCCCCCTCGCGTTTCCCCTCTCTAATTCCTCCTTCAATGCGAAGTGGAGTGTTGACGGTGAATTTTGGTGCTCCAAACGTATTCGTTACACTTTGGTTTGAGCTCGATTATGTAACTAACCCGCCACTAGGCACACTAATGATATAACAAGTTCAACTTCGTATGTGCATTTGGAAGTGTTGTGTTTTTGAAGGAAAACATGGACAAAAGGGACGGAGTCACAACAAGTTCAAAGGAGCAAATGAGGAGTTCCGTTAGTGTTCGAGTGCAAGGTAAATCACTTCCAAAGGTGGCAAGGACCAAGGTGCTCTGACGGATCATCCCGAGGACTAAGGCGTAAAGTTCGGACTTCATACGAGAAGACCCCCTATCTTGATCGCAGGGATGATGACCTCAAAATGACACAAATGAAGGGGGCCAAGTGCAAAATGTGAAGATGAGCCGCGGGGAGAAAGAAGGGCCCAAACCGACCCAGAAAGGTCTGGGCGGCCCGGCCGGTCGGATCGGCCCGGGGGTTTTGGCGGTTCGGCCCGCCTTGACCTAGTCGCTCCTTGGTCTATTAATAGCTCCCTCCTCGGCGGCCGCGCATCCAATCATTCTCTTGGGGTTCACGAGCCGCGCCGCCGCAAGATGAGGAGAGTTAGATGAGCTCGTCGCAAGGATCATCGCCGGTGGAAGGAAGGAAGCAAGAGGAGGACTCAAGCACTGGCCTAGGGGTGTCCCAAGCTTCATCGCCACCATCTTCATCGACGACGTTCTCCGGAGTCTCCATCACCCCTATGTGTTTCAATCATTGTAAGATGATGGGGTAATGTCTCTGTTCATCCCTAGGGTTAGATGGATACATGATTTTTGATCTATACATGAACCCTATGCCTTTTGATGCTTAATGGTCTATGTCTATGCGAGTGCTTTATTTACATATGTATGTACAACATGTGGTCTTAGTAGGGTTTGTGGTAATCGTGGTGATTAGCTTAACCCTATGGATGCTTAGGTATAGATGCGGTTATACGTGAAAGTGGTTGATTACCTTGCGTAGTGACAATACGGTGGAGGGAAAAGGGTTAGCGGCCGCATAAATGCCATGAAGCTTGAGAAGGCAACACCCTTTTCATGTAGTAGATGCATGTTCATGAGATCCTATACCCTAGGGAGGGAACACTTATCTACCTTAATCTCTCTCTTGTGCCACCCTTTGCCATCTAGTTTAACCTTAGATTCAATCTTAGATTAACATAGGTTAGATTGCTTTTACTTTAGATCAATACCTCTTTCAAAGGTTTTCCATCAACTAGATTAGTACTTGGTTAAGTGCTAGCAATCCCCTTGCTCCGCAGATTGACAAGAACTTTGGGGGTCACCCCGTGGTGAAAAAGGTGTAGGTCCGTACGCTTGCGGATCGAAGGTTGTTACGTGTTTCAACCGTCAACAAGCCCCTTTTTCTGGTGCCGTTGCCGGGGAGCAAGCCAGTTTGCTACGTTTAATCTAGTATTATTTTTGTTGATTACTAACATCTAACCCTTATTTTCTAGAAAAAAATTCTTTTTTTGTTTTTCTTTCTATTTTCTTGTGCCTAGATGGATTTGTTCACCTCACCATTGGAAGACGAAGAGATGTCGCTAAGGGAGCTAGCAATGCCGTCAATGGAGGACATTGAGATGCAAAAATCAGATTTGGCGCTTGCTACAACCCACTACGAAGTGAAGCCTTGAATCATCAACTTAGTGGCGACAAACCCCTTTAGAGGATTGGAGGATGACAACCCATATAGACACATTAAGGAATTCACGATGATATGCAACACGATGCAACAAGAAGGACTTCTGGCCGCTTGGTTCAAGTGGAATCTTTTTCCGTTCTCTCTCGAGGATGAAGCGCGAAGATGGTATACACTTGCGTCCGTTGAAGTGAAAGGAAGTTGGGATGAGCTCGTGAAGAAATTTCTTTCAAAGTTCTTTCCTATAAGAAAGGTCCAAGACTTAAGGAGGCAAGTGCTCAATTTCAAGCAAGGAGAAGATGAAGGAATTGATGAAGCTTGGGACCATTTCAATGAACTACTCGAGCAAGGCCCGAACTTGGGATTTTCCGGTGACTTGATATTGCATACATTTTATTTTTCACTAACCCCTAACTCTTCTCGTTTTGTAAGCATGTGTGCAGGCGGTGATTTAATGGATAAAACGATTAGTAAAGCCGCACAAATCTTACAAAGGATAAGTAATGGAAAAAGAACGCAACGAGATTGGCAAAGACGTTGTTGGGAGGAGCAAAACGACAAAAGCAAGCCCAAGGTGCTTGCTGAATTTTCTGAAAAAGATGAACCGGAGGTCAAGGAAGATGAACCGACCATACAAGAAATTGAAGATCCACTTCCCAAGGTAAGAGAAGTCATTTTGGATATTAAAAATGTTGAAACTAACATGAATGTAGGCGAAGTATGGGGAATGCTAGACCATTGGCGGAGTTCAATCAATCCAGTTGGATTCAAGTTGATTTTGCCCCCCTAATCAACTACCGAAGGAAGGAGGAACACCGACACGTCGCCAAGAGAGTTGAAGACATTTTTGATCAAGAGATGAGTGGAGAGTCGATCCAAAAGATATTTGAAGAAGAAAGAGAAGAAGATGATGAAGGATGGATCAACCGATTTGACAACTCAAAGATTTATGATGTAGAAAGAGAAGAGTGCAACCGTGACAAGCGTAGTGACTCGAAGGATAAATGGGAGAAGATAGGACTCAAGCTGGAAGATGAATGGGAAGGAGTTGACATAGACCAAGTACTCCAAGAAGGCCCCTCCCCACAAGGTTATAGCTTGTGTGCTATTGAAGCTACACACTAGCAAATCAAGACATGGAAGCACTCAATGATGAAGAAAAGAGTGAATCAACGATGAGCGATCTTGACGACATGTGGTACACGGGAGATAAAGAAAGCAACATACAAGACTTTGAAGATGAAGATTTGGTTGATAATGAAGACTTCAAAGAAGAGATGAATGCGTACATAGTTGAAGGATTACGTGTTCCACATGATGAGTTGAAGAAATTGCTAGATGGTGATGAAGAGACAACTCCACTTGTTGAGATTGACTTGATTTCAACGCTACAAGATGAACCAAAGATCACTCTTGTTGAGGGAGCTCCGAGGCAAAGGTACACACTAAAATCTCAAGATATTATTGGTATTAATGATGATATGTTCAAATATTCATGTTGGACCAATAGTATGAATAATAGTTTAAATTCTATGCCTTGTTCCAATAATGATCATGTTGATAGGCTAGATTTTCTTGAGAATGAAAAAGAGGAAACATTTATGTTTGAACCAATTAATCTCACACCTAAAGAAACTTTGCCTAATGATGAGCTAAGTGCTATGCATGAAACATATGCTTCTTTTGTTTACACCTTGACTTGTTGCTACAATTGCATGTGGTGTTAATTATGGACTATGTTTACAATAAGTTTTGTAAATCTCGATCATGCTTTGCGCTTGGTCAAGCTAATGACCTTAAAGAAGCACATGTCGGGAAAGGCCCGATTTTCACTAACCATGTAGACAAGGCTTGAATAATGAAAAGAGAAGTCATGCCTAAAGAGTTGCAAGATAAATCATCAACCTCTCCAAATCTCACGATGGATGCTGCTGTCTTCATCAATTTGAGAGCTTGTTCAGAGGTGTACAAATGAAGAAAATGAGATATTCAGAAGCTCCATCAAGTTTTCATTCCAATGCATCAAGAACCAACGAATTTGAAGACCCGTGCAAGGAGTTATGGAGAAAACATTGAGCATTACGCGTTCTGAAATTTCAGGACAGATTTCATCGCCGAAGTAAAACGGACGTAACTCTCTTGTCCGGAGTCCGATTTGGGCAAATAAAGACTCGTTGGAAAGGAAATTTTGTGCACTGTGCAATGGAGTAGAGCTTGGGTATACTTTCTGTTCTGGACATTAAATAAAAATTCATGGAGTGAAGGCAGCACCGAAGGGTGATAAAGAAGGAGATAGCGATGAAGCAAAAGGATGCCTTGGGCATGTCTTCTATAAGTGATCAAGCACAACATGGGAAGTAAATTAAAGCTGCATTGGTACCTTTTCTTCTTGCATGAAGGGCTATGGCTATGCGACGAAAAGAAGGTATGTGAGAAAGTCGAGCTCTATGACTTTAAATGAAGCTCTTTTCGGGAGGCAACCCGTTTCTTTATGTTTTATTCCTTTCTTAGAGAATAAGAATGGCACCATCTTATGATGATCAACTTGTGACTAATTAATCTAAGTTTAATTTTCTCTTTAGAACCACCATCATGTTCATGATCATATTTATTTATTTGCATGCATTGCATTTTGTTATCAACATGATGTTTCTTTGCATGTACATGTTTTGCATATAGTTGGCTTGGTTGTTTTAAGGCTCAATGATGTATGCTTTCATATCCATGTTAATGCTCCAGCTGGGCATTTTCCTTTTGTGATCTTGTGTAAACGTGGTATTTAAACATGATTGCGGATCATCATCGTTAAGTTCGATAAACCTTGCTAGCTTTTCATATGTTTTCATGTTGCGTTGGTTAGTTTATAAGCTTTGCAATGCGCTTAATTTTTCTTGTGCTATAAGAGTTATTGATCTAGGGATAGACATGGTGTTTTAACCTAGATAAATAAATCTTTATGGCTATGGAGAAATTCGGCAACCTAGTTGTAAACATGGTGTTTAGAACTAGGTGAAAACATTGTCTTTGTTTACATGCTTTCCTCTCATGTGCATACACACTTTGCACCACGAACACCCATTAGGTTTTTATTTCTTATTAGACTAATTATGCCACAAGTTGAGAGTCCTAGGAAACATTGTTGGATTGTTGGCAATTCTATCTACTCCCAACCGTCACCTTGTGGGTAGAATGTGCGCTTAAAACGTCTTGTAGGCAAGATAAAGACTCTCACTATAAGGAAATTGAAGGATGGCTAAGATAAAAATGCTTTGTCTTCTTCTTCCATGCCTAGCAAAATGCTAAGCATGGGGGAGACCCTGAACCTTCAACACGGAAGTGCAACATGACGCTCTAGAAGATAGAATGATCAGGATCATCAACGTCCCCGGATCAATGCACAAGAAGCTATTGATGTCATCAAATTTCTGTGTGGTCTCGAAGGGAAAACCCTGAATATTTTTGGATATTTAGAAGCCCCATGAAGTTACGACTCCAACAAATCAAGAATCAAGGCAATAGGAGGTTCCTACAAGCGGTTATACCCGAATCACCGAGTGCAACACGTCCTGAAATCAGTTTTGGACAGCACACAACGCTGAAGTAAAACGGACATAGCTCCCTTGTTTGAACTCCGTTTTTGATGAATGACCACATGTTGGAAAGGTAATTTCATAAACTTTTCAATAGAGCTATATTTCGATATATGTTCTGTTCTGGATAGAGGGGAAATCCATGAAAAAGAGACAGCAAGGAGATGATGAGAACAAGAAAGAGGAGATGGTGATGACAACATTGAAGAGAAGGCGACCATTGACTCCATTAAGCATTCATGATCAAATTTAGAAGTTTAGGAGCATTGGAAAATCAAGACAAAAGCAAATCCACATACATGGAGATGTCAGGAGAAGATCACAAAAAACTACAAAAGACGGTAACACTTCCATAGACCTTCTCTTTTCCAAACACAAATGCTTGTAAGTATTCCTTCAACCTCAACTAGGTGCAACCTTTTGTTTTTCTCTTCCAACAATAACATGGCTACTAGGAGGATAACCTAGATTTTGTTTTATTTTCAATTGATAGGCATGACCATATGTTCACCTCGATGTTTTATATTGCCTATGCTTATGGAAAAATGATGAAAGTTGCCGCTTTGTTTTACCTACATGAAGTTATACATGTCTTGGCTAATTGCTCTCTATAACGTGATCTGAAATTAATTTAAATACCGGCTCTTTTATTTGTGGAGGTGAAATGACTATGCTCTAGACCCACATACATATCTTTGCTCTTTGATTTAAGTTTATGGATAGGATAACTTGTTGTTTTATGAAAACTTAACTTTTATGCTATCTACATATTTGTGATGCTCTTGCAAAGTTCTACCTACCAAAGCCATATACATATATGTTCTATGATAACAAAACCTGTAGATTGCAAACATATGTTTTGATGAGTTGGATTAGGATTGATTTCTATGGTTCGAGACTAAGAAGCTGGTCATTCCTCTGTGTAACTTTTTCATGCTAGCCTTTTTGTCTAGCCTTTTTGTCCATGCATTGTAGGTTTTCACATCGAAAATTTCACAAACCTCACTGGGCATCCAACCTAAACCAAAAACATCTTTTTGTGATCACCTCCTTGTCCACAACCCAATTTGAGTATGGAGTAAAATTCTTGATGGAGATTCAAATATTCCGCAAGATTATGGAATTTATGCTTACTTTAGCAGTCATTTCCCCCCCTCTTTTATGCTCGAGGATGAGCATCGTTCAAGCATGGGGGAGGAGTCATCACATCATCTCTGACAAATGCTGAGTAAGTATTATGTTGCAAAAGTTCTGAGGAGCAAAAGAAAAAAATGAAAAAAATGAAAAAATTATGATGAGAAGAAAAGAAAAGTAAGGAAAAAGGAAGAAGAAAAAAGAAAGAGAGAAAAATGAGAAGGAAATAAAATAAAAGTAAAAAAATAAAGATGCTCCTCGGTTCTTTTTGCTTCATAAGTTCTCAAGTGCCTTGATGACAAATCCATACTCAAATCTTCCAACCATGTGCAATCCGATAACGAGGACTTCACTTGTGCCTCGGGATCATCCATTTGCCACTTGCACATGTCCACCTATCTAAATGTGTGTTTCATCCCTCTCTCTTTCCAACATTTATTTTCCATGGCCTTTTTGACGAGTCTCGGTAATTCCAGTAGATCTCTCTCTTAATTTGACAATATTTCGGATGTATGTTTTGCTAGGATTGTTTTTAACCTTCCAAGCTCCAAATAAGCCTTCCACTATCACATATGAGTAGAATAGGTTGAAAATAATCTAGTATAGGCTTGAGTGACTTGATGAGATGAGTGTTTCCATGAGCTTTTGCAAGAGATTTTCACTTATGTTGGATATGCATCTTTTTGAAAATTCTTCCATGTAACAAGGTAATGGTTTGAAGTTCGCTTAAGTTTGAGAGCATCGTGTTTATTAAATGTGGCTTGTTCTTTATTGTTAGTCTATCTTCCATAATGAAAAAGAAGCCGGTCACAACTTGAACTTTAAAAATAAATTCTTAAGAGAGAGCAATTTGCTTCGTCATGAATGACTAAGTGCAGGGACAACATTGGAAGGCAACGCTGATTTCCCTTTTAAGCAAGGATTACTTACTCGAGGACGAGCAAGGTTTAAGCATGAGGAGATGTTGACGGTGAATTTTGGTGCTCCAAACGTATTCGTTACACTTTGGTTTGAGCTCGATTATGTAACTAACCCGCCACTAGGCACACTAATGATATAACAAGTTCAACTTCGTATGTGCATTTGGAAGTGTTGTGTTTTTGAAGGAAAACATGGACAAAAGGGACGGAGTCACAACAAGTTCAAAGAAGCAAATGAGGAGTTCCATTCGGGTTCGAGTGCAAGGCGAAATCACTTCCAAAGGTGGCAAGGACCAAGGTGCTACGACGGATCATCCCCGAGGACTAAGACGTAAAGTTCGGACTTCATACGAGAAGACCCCTATCTTGATCGCGGGGATGACGACCTCAAAATGACACAAATGAAGGGGGCCAAGTGCAAAATGTGAAGATGAGCCGCGGGAAGAAAGACGGGCCCAAACCGACCCAGAAAGGGCCTGGGCCGGCCGGCTTGGTCGGATCGGCCCAGGGGGTTTTTGTGGCGGTTCGGCCCGCCCTTTGACCTAGTCGCTCCTTGGTCTATTAATAGCTCCCTCCTCCGATGGCCGCCGCATCCAATCATTCTACCGACGCCGTTCACCAGAAAGCCGCCGCCGCAAGATGAGGGAGAGAGTTAGATGAGCTCGTCGCAAGGATCATCGCCGGTGGAAGGAAGGAAGCAAGAGGAGGACTCCAAGCCACTGGCCTAGGGGTGTCCCCAAGCTTCATCGCCACCATCTTCATCGACAATGTTCTCCGGAGTCTCCATCACCCCTATGTGTTTCAATCATTGTAAGATGATGGGGTAATGTCTCCGTTCATCCGTATGCTTAGATGGATACATGATTTTTGATCTATACATGAACCCTATGCCTTTTGATGCTTAATGGCCTATGTCTATGCGAGTGCTTTATTTACATATGTATGTACAACATGTGGTCTTAGTAGGGTTTTTGGTAATCGTGGTGATTAGCTTAACCCTATGGATGCTTAGGTATAGATGCGGTTATACATGAAAGTGGTTGATTACCTTGCGTAGTGACAATACGGTGGAGGGAAAAGGGTTAGCGGCCGCATAAATGCCATGAAGCTTGAGAAGGCAACACCCTTTTCATGTAGTAGATGCATGTTCATGAGATCCTATACCCTAGGGAGGGAACGCTTATCTACCTTAATCTCTCTCTTGTGCCACCCTTTGCCATCTAGTTTAACCTTAGATTCAATCTTAGATTAACATAGGTTAGATTGTTTTTACTTTAGATCAATACCTCTTTCAAAAGTTTTCCATCAACTAGATTAGTACTTGGTTAAGTGCTAGCAATTCTCTTGCTCCGCGGATTGACAAGAACCTTGGGGGTCACCCCGTGGTGAAAAAGGTGTAGCTCCGTACGCTTGCGGATCGAAGGTTGTTACGTGTTTCAACCGTCAACATGGAGCATCGTCCGCCACTATCCCCATCACTCCCTCTTCCGTTTCAACTCCAATCAAGGCCTCCCCTTGATTTCAATCATCCGTCGGCCGCAATGGCCATTGATAGCCAATCCCGCCGTCAGAGCCCCTTCCGCTCCCTTTTCCCTTCTATATAAATCGAGCTTGAGCCCAGAGCCTTTCCCTTTCGCACCTGCTCACAACCTCACCACTCCACCGCGCTCGCGCTGTCGCCTGGAGTTCCGCCGCCGGACCATACCGGCCGCTTGTTGACGGTTAATAGTTGTATCAAAGTTCGTTTGGACTTGCAAGCGAACAAGTCCTCTGTCGTAGTCAAGGGACCCTTCTTCCCTTAAGTGCGAACCCAAGGTATCGAATCCGTGGAACAATGTGTAATGCAAGATCCAATCTAATAAGCGGAAAACACTTTGATCTTGAAAAGGGGTTTTGCATCTAATCTATGGAAACACCAAGAAAACCAATCTAATCTAAGAAACACCGGAGGTAGCAAGAGATAGAGAGGGATAGGTAAAACCAATCTAGAGAGATTGGATCGAGCACTTGTTGAAGTTCCAAGCATAGATGAACAAAGCAAATCGAATCTCATAAAAAGCCTCTTTAAATCGTGGCTTGGTTCCAACTCAAGACGCCCGCCTTTTGGAGCCACCGTTACGTCTGCGCACCCCTATTCGTGCGGGTTAGCCTAGGGCGAGTCCAAAGGATAAGATGAAAATGCTCGGTAGGTCAGGTATGCACCTCTAGCCACCATGGCTACAAGAACATCCTATGCAATCTATCAGGAATAGATTGGAGAAGAAGAAAACCCAAGCGAAGACAAAGTCATAGTGAAAGCACTTGATCGCTAGAAATCGGATTCAAACTTGCAAATTCAACATAAGAGTATAATACATGGACAAGATCACCACCGGGATCCTACCTTGACCTTGATCCTAGCTCGGAACTCAGGACGTGGTCTTCCATGCAAGGTTCCCATCGCCCTAGGGGAACCCTAGTCAACCATCTCGACCCTCTCCTCTCCGGAACGGTGTCCCTCCCTTCTCTGCTCCTCGGCGGCGGATGACGAAAGAATTCCTCCGTGGCTCTTGGTGAGGGGGCTATAAATAGTCCGAATGGCGGCTAGGTCAAAGGGGGCGTCGAACCGGGCCCGGAATGGGCCGACCGTTTCGGCCCGGTTCGGCCCCGGTTTCCTCCCCGGTTGCTTCTCGCGTGATTCCTTATTCGTGTGCACTTGCATGTGGGCCTTTGACGTCGTTTCCTTCGCGGTTAAGGCTTGAATCCTTGCTATCCAAGCTTCATTTTTTCGGTTGAGTCCACAGATTTGCACGTTGACGCTTCGGTCCTCGGGTCATTTGGAGTCATGTTCATCGCGTGTCTTGACTCTTGTCGGGCTTCATGATCTTCTTCCGAAGTGCTTGACGAACTTATCCCGAAAGTCTCCTCTTTAGCGTAGATTTCCTGTGTAAACAATAAACTCCAAAATCGACATGCAATAGTGAACTTGTTATATACGGGGGGTTAGTTCCAGTGGTTAGAATAATAAATCAATGCCAACATTAAAGGTAAACTCATGGCTAGGTTGACGGAAATTCACCGTCAACATCTCCCCCATGCTTAAACCTTGCTCGTCCTCGAGTAAGCCTTTAATGAATATCAGCGTTGCCTTTCATTGCCTTATACCCTGCACTTGATCACACACGAGAAAACATAATGCTCTCAAGGATTTAATCATTAAAGTTCCATAATGTATTAGCCTTCATCCTTATGGAGGGTAGATATTAATTTAAGCACATCCCATAAGTAATTACCTCATGCTCCCAAATTTCAAATGAATCTTAGAAATTTTGAAATTAAGAGCGAGATGAAGGAAAAGAGCTAAACCAAGTTCAAAAATAAACTTCCTTGCATCTTGCTCATGTACTCTCATCTTATCTTGTCTCTCAAAGCCTATTCATCCTACTCCTTTCCCCTCTCAATATATATAGTGGAAGGCTTTATGTGGAGCTATATGGGAAAAGTTTAGTCCTACCAAGATATTATAAATGAGATGTTGTCAAAACAAGACAAGCTTCTCATGGTCTTACCGAGACTCGTCAAAAAGGTCATTGGAAAATAATGTTATATCAATGAGGGGGAGAGAAAAATACACACACTTTGAGATAGGTGGACATGTGCAAATGGCAAAGAGTGATCCGAGGCACAAAGGAAGTCCTCGTTATCGGATTGCACATGGTTGGAAAGATGAGTTTGGATCTTAAATCTTTAAACTTTTGAGATTCCTAATGCACTTTAGAGAATCGGGGAGTTCACTTTATTTTATTTTTATAAACTCATCTTTTTCTTTTCATACATTTTTTCTTTTTTTATTTATACTCATTTTTTTCTTCTTTCATCATTTTTTTATTTGCTCCCCTTGAACTCTAAATTGCATTATACCTACCTCCTCCCTCATGCTTAGACGTTTGCTCGTCCTCGGGCAAAGAGGTGATAGAGATAAGGTAGGTACTAGAAATATTTTTCCTTTGGAGAGATACTTGAAATCTTCAACCTTAGCACCATCTTGCGATCTTCCTTGAATTGACGATCCGTACTCATACGATAGGTTGTGGTCAAGGAGGTAAACACAAAAGATGATATTTTTGGTTTTAAGGGTGGATATCCGGCGAGGTTTGTGATATCTCCGATGTGAGGATACCCAATGCACGGATAGAAAGGCTAGCAAAAAGATAGATACGCAAGAACGGAATGACTAGCTTCTTAGTCTCGGGTCAGAGAAATCAAGGCCTGAAATAACTCACCCAAGAATAATTCTTGTATACTAAGGTTTATGCACTCAATATATATATGGCTTTGGATAGGTATAGCAAAATGCAAGTAGCATTAATGACAAGGTTAGCATATATATTTTTAAGAACAAATCATCTTTAACTCATTCCAAAATTGAGAGCATGAAAATAACACTATAGGTCTTATTTTTATCGTAACCTCCACAAAAGATTAAGCTAGCATTTAATTAATTTCAGATTCATATTAGAGAGAGCATTAGCTTAATCATGCATAAAACAAGTACAAAAGTTGAGCAAAGTGGCAACTTTTCATCATATATTATCATGGCATCAACTTAATATTTTTACCAAAGGTTGATCAAGGTGGGAAACTTTATTCATGGTGATCTTAAACTAACTCTACTATTATCACGCATGCTGAAAATAAATAGAAACAGAAAATGCTACACATATATAAACTTGCACAAATGCTGAAAATAAAGAGAAGGAAAAGGAGAAAATCAAACCGAATTTGAAAGCATTATTATTTTCTTTTCTTCCTCCTTCCTTTATTTTCCGGTGGTTGACATTGATGGTCCGGCGCGTTGTATCCTTGCTTGTATTATGATTGTGCCGGTCCTCCTCTAAATTGCTCCAATGGTGAAGGCGACCAATTTGATAGGCAATGTTTGCGGTCCCTTCTTCTTGAATTTGTTGGATGGAGCGCCATGAAAACTTCGTGAGGAACTTGTATGGTGGAGGATGTGGTGGCATGGCTGCCCCACTCCCCCATGCTTGCATTTGACATAGTTCCTTCATATGGAGGTGGCATTGGAATCCTTCCATGGTTACTTATTAGCTTCATGTGCAGCCCCTCCTTTGTCTTGGGCTACGGAGGGTGATCCCTCTTACACAATTTTCCTTTTTAATCCTTTTTACCGGTACAAGAAATCCATCCTCTAACCAATTTTTGTCTCCCTTCAACAAATAAATTCAGCCCCATGTTGGAAAGAGGAACGTCAACTTGCACCCTCTCCTCTCGTCTTCACTAATATAATTTCCTTTCTTTATGTACTCGACCCCCAAAGAAATCCCGACGAGGAGAAATTTTGGGTTCCTTGTAGTCTTCTCCCGAAATCATTCTCCAAAATCCTTCTAGCATATTTTCTTGGACTTCAACTTGCTCCGGGGCTTCCTTCTTGGGACTGAGCAACTCTCCAATATATCCATAAGGAACTAGTTGCTCTTCATCTTCAAGGCGGAATGAGAGGCACGACACTCCTTCATTAATGACCGGTGCTAATGTCATAAGAACTTCCGAATCAAGCTCCTTGTGAGTATTCACACCAACTCCATAAAGAATCGCACCCATCCAAGGTTGCTCAAGATTTGATATCCGAGTAGAATCCAACACTTGGAGGGTGTTGTCATCAAAGTCAAAATTTGGCACAAGCCTCTTCTCGAGACGAACACGCCTCTCCTCCTCCTCCTCCGTCTTCATGATACATCCATTGGACACCTCGGAGTGTATGGTGGTGGAGCGGATGAACGAGTTGAGCATCATGGTGGAACGGGTGGCTCTTCCGTGTGTCCTCGCGGTTCGGTGTACCGCATGGACGAACTTCGTGTACTCCTCATGCCACCAAGGGGCAACGTGTCGCTCCTTGGTGGTGCCACATCTTCCTCCATGATTCGGGGAGACTCGGAGACCGAGTGCTTCCTCGAAGAGCTCGATGATGGCGCCTTTGATGATTGTGTCTTCTTGGGGAAGACATTGGTGGCTATCTTCCACATTGTTGTTGCACTAACTCGCAATGAGTGCACCGGGGGTTTCTTGCTGGTGGGAAAAACACACAAGAGAAGTATATGGAGTGATGGAAATTATGGTGAATTTTCTTTATTATTATTGTCGGAGGGTGGTGAGTGAGGTGCACAAGTTAGGATGGATATTAGCCCATAGGGTTTGTGGTTTCTTGAACATGCAACTGCCTATCAAGGTGAAGCTAAACTAATGAGGTGTGAACACGAGGCCACTTTAGCGAAACCTACAAAAGATATGTTGATGGGATCTACGGGAGCAGCGAATCTCATACTCCCATTAAGCGTGGTAGCTAGCCTTAGGCATCAAAGCATTATCAACATAAACAAAAGATTGAAATTAAAGAAACATGACAAGATCCTCATCACCCCATGGAACTCAAATTTTTCTAGGTTGTTTCAAACTTATGGGCTATGAACTCAAGAACACAAATTAATAAATGCATAAATTACTTACTAGGTGAAGGGAGCAGCAGGGGCCTTGATCTATGGAGGCTAGGCCTTGCCTAAATCGCGGCCTAGGGCCCTCCTACTCCATTTGCTTTGATCTTTCTCCAGATACTTCATGCTCCCTTCTTGCCTTGTGTCCGATCCAGATTCCTCACCCTTTGCTCTTCCACCTCCATTGTTTTACTTCTTGTTCCATCTTGTTCTTGTGCTTCCACTAATTTCACAAAACAAAGCCCTTGCTTCCCCATGCTTGTCCTTTGCATGTGCCCAAGATGCCAAAAGATGGAGGCTTCCCAAGATGCATCATGGGGCACTATATGTTAATCAAGCTCAAAAACCTCCCTTAATCATGTTTAGATGCTAATCACTCCTCTAATTTTGAAAGCTTTAAAATTAACTCAGCTAGCGATGAGTCCAAATATATCATTAGAGGAGCTTTTAGGCATCAAAACAATTATAAAATTTATTTTGGTTGCACCGGGATCGATTGCTTTCATTAATTGATAGCAAGTTCCTCCGGCTTGACCGTGGGGGTATAGGTTTAGGTTCTAATTTTGGCCAAACATGAGAGAGATATTTTGAATAAAAATAAAGTCAATGGGGCTTAGAAAAATTCTAAATCTAGAGAAACTAATGGATGTCAAGTTGAATGAAACCAAAATAAAGTTGCTTAGGTTTACACACAAGTCCTACCATGCATCAAAGATTAAAACATTAAAGAAACATAGCAAGGCTCACTCATGTGTTTTAACATGTGAAACAAGCCAACCTAAACATCATGGAGAGGATGAAAGGTTGGGGTAGGTTCTGAATTTTTGGTCTTGGTTTCTCAAAAAGATGCAAACAAAACTTGGGATGGCTCAAGTCATTGGTTTATGATCAATATAAAATTCAAGTAAAATGACCAAGCAATTATAATGTCTCTAAAAAATTATTCAACCACATAGAAATTTGTAATATGTAATGCATAGCAAATTCTAAGACCAACTTACTTGAAAACTTGAAAAATTCTTCTTGCCCTCGGTAGCTTGACTCTTCAACGTAGTCCTCACGGTAGCCCTTATTCCTAGCTCATAAACGGTTGATCCCAGAGCTTATTCTTGATCGGGTATCGTTCGGGTTGCCTCCTAGCGCTGCTTATAGTCCATAGCCAGCTAGACTTCTTCTCTTCTTCACTTCGGAGCAACACTCTTTGTGGGTGTTGAAATCTTGGGGACCCCACTTCTACATCATCCTTGGCTTTGGTGTAGGTTTATTCTTCAGCTTAGTCATCTTTTTGGCCTTTGCAAGCGGGCGTTGATTCTTGGTCTTGACGGATGCAACAACTTTTGTGTCTTCTTTGCTTCATTCTCCCTTGACTCCTCCCTTCCGATGCGATGATGAGGTATAATGTATTTAACATGAATCGTGTTGCATACCTCGAATCATGGTTGACTTGAATACACTCCTCACGCCATCGATGTCGAACTTGATCTCCCCTTTGCCGATGTCGATTGCTCCGACAATCTTGAGGAACGATCTCCATAGGATGAGTGGCGATGAGGTTGATCTCCTCTCGATCTTGGAGGTGGAGTTTCTCTTGGAGATTCCGACGATGTTCGACCTCCGCTTTTAGATCTTGTGTTGCACGTCACCTTTGCCTGCAAAATTTTTTCTAGACCATCCACAAAATATATGTTTTTTTATTGGAGATGTAGCCGTCCATCTCCGGTTAGGGTTAGCAATAAACAAAATATACAAAAACTAAAAGAAAACTAGGGTTTAGCAAAACCCTAGATTGATTTTTTTTGAGGATGATCAAAATTAAGAGATGCAAAAGAAAAATCAAGAGAAAAACTGAAAATATTCACAAACGCAACACTAGATTGAATCTTGATTACTTGTTCCCGGACAAACGGCGCCCGAAAAAGGGCTTGTTGACGGTTAATGTATCAAAGTTCGTTTGGACTTGCAAGCGGACAAGTCCTCCGTCGTAGTCAAGGGACCCTTCTTCCCTTAAGTGTGAACCCAAGGTATCTAATCCGTGGAACAATGTGTAATGCAAGATCCAATCTAATAAGCGGAAAACACTTTGATCTTGAAAAGAGGTTTTGCATCTAATCTATGGAAACACCAAGAAAACCAATCTAATCTAAGAAACACCGGAGGTAGCAAGAGATAGAGAGGGATAGGTAAAACCAATCTAGAGAGATTGGAACGAGCACTTGTTGAAGTTCCAAGCATAGATGAACAAAGTAAATCGAATCTCATAAAAGGCCTCTTTAAATTGTGGCTTCCGTTCCAACTCCGAAGACGCCCGCCTTTTGGAGCCACCGTTCTGTCACAACGCACCCCTATTCGTGCGGGTTAGCCTAGGACAAGTCCAAAGGACAAGATGAAAACGCTTGGTAGGTCAGGTATGCACCTCTAGCCACCATGGCTACAAGAACATCCTATGCAATCTATCCGGAATAGATTGGAGAAGAAGAAAACCCAAGCGAAGACAAAGTCGTAGTGAAAGCACTTGATCGCTAGAAATCGGATTCAAACTTGCAAATTCAACATAAGAGTATAATACATGGACAAGATCACCACCGGGATCCTACCTCCACCTTGATCCTAGCTCCGGGAACTCCGACATGGTCTTCCATGCAAGGTTTCCGTCGGCTAGGGAACCCTAGTCAACCATCTCGACCCTCTCTCTCCAATGGTGTCCCTCCTTCTCGCTCCTCGCGGGATGACGAATGAATTTTGTGGCTCTTGGTGAGGAGGCTATAAATAGTCCGAATGGCGGCTAGGTCAAAGGGGGCGTCGAACCGGGCCGAATGGGCTGGGCTGTCGGACCCCAGCCGGCCGGCCCAGTTCGGCTTCCCTTATTTGTGTGCACTTGCATGTGGGCCTTTGACGTCGTTTCCTTCAGCGGTTAAGGCTTGAATCCTTGCTATCCAAGCTTCATTTTTTGGTTGAGTCCTCGAAGATTTGCACGTTGACGCCGGTCCTCGGGTCATTTGGAGTCATGTTCATCATCGTGTGTCTTGACTCTTGTCGGGCTTCATGATCTTCTTCCAAGTGCTTTGATGAACTTATCCCGAAGTCTCCTCTTTAGCGTAGATTTCCTGCATAAACAATAAACTCCAAAATCGACATGCAAGAGTGAACTTGTTATATACGGGGGGTTAGTTCAGTGGTTAGAATAATAAATCAATGCCAACATTAAAGGTAAACTCATGGCTAGGTTGGAAATTCACCGTCAACAACACCGGCTCAAGCTCGTCACGGTGAAGTCCTTATCCGCCTCTCTCTTTTTCTTCCCCTTCGTGTGCGAGTCTCACCCGCACCTCCCTTGTACTAGGAACCCCCTCTCTCGTCGCCGGACCGAGCCAGGCCAGCCTTCTTCTCCATCGTTGTTGCTACTCCACCGCATGTGTCTTCGCCCAGAGTCTCCCTGTGTGGTGAGCATCGCGCCCTCCCTGTTTCCCTTACACCTTGAGCCGTAGTACCCTGCTCCGCCTCGCCGGAGTTGGCTGCGCCGCCCCTTTCGGTGCACGCCGCCATGGCCACCCGATCCGCCTCCCTGAGTCTCTGGTTGAGTTTGCCATGTCCAAAGCTACATGTAGGAGCAAACTGCGCTCCAATCTGTGCCCTAGAGCTCTTTTCCGAGCCACGATCCCACGCCGTCTCCGGCCTCCCGGCTCGTCGCCCTCGTCTGGCTTGTGGGCGTCGTCCGCCGCTTGATCTTGAACGGACGGTCTAGATCAAACCTTGAACCATAGTCAAACATTTGCATACCGGTCAACCCAGACGTCCGCCGTCCTTTTGCTAAAGAGACCTCTAGTTTCTTCTTTTCACAACCGTATCCTTCCACCCTTAAAGATCATCACATAGAGGTCCTGTTTTTATCGTTTAAGCCCCTGAGCTTCTCTGTTTTCCCTGCCTGAGGTCCTAGCCTGGTTGTTTTGCATTGTAAACCTTCGACTTATAAACGTGATTAGGTTTTAGACCCTGGTTTCTTACAGTTTAGTCCCTGGAAGCCCTGTTTCTTCGCAGTTAGACCCCTAAACCATGTTTTGGTCATATCTTTTCCGTCCTAGCTCCGTTTTTAGCGTTTTTGGTGTCCATGCGATCATCTCAGCAAGCTTGTTTGTTTTAGCAGCATGTTAGTAGCTCCTGGATCTGTTTGGTGTACTATTTTATTTATTCTATGCTTTCTTGTGTGTGCTCGTAGATATCATGCCTGTGTCAACTAAAGAGCCCGTTGGTGTTGATCAAGAACAGTTCTTCGAGGAAGAGCTATCTGAATTTTTAGGCGAGGAAGGCAAGTGGTCTTCCCCCCTGCATATTCTATTTTATCCTATATAATTGCATGACAACTAAGTTTACCTTTTATGTTATTGCATAAATTTGATGGGAAATCCTTTTTAAGGACATGACTAGACTTTATCCTTATACGCTTGAACAACCTGGTTTAAATAAATGTTTTGGGTAGACAATGCTTAGTTGCTTTACCTTGGGATGGTTGCAAATGAATATTTTGTACAAATGAAAGTTATGCATGTTTAATGATGATGCTTATGGTTAATACAAGAACACCTTAATTTGATCGGAACATGGAGAACCACCCAAGAAAACAGTGCAACCACAGTCTATATGGCTCTGGCTTAGCCAATTAATTAGGCGTGTGGAATTATCTGATAGCCTTTCCCAAAAGGGGCACAGGGGGCCGGAGTTGAAGGGGTATAGCCCGGTTCTTTTGTGGTAGCAGCCTTTGCTAAGGTGCTGACCACTAGGGAGGGTTATGGCCTGGTCCGCTGCTGTAACTGTTGCAGGTTGTTGGTCTTCTGCATTCCTTTGTAAAGGCTTCGTAGTGGACCCGTAGCCACTCACCTCGGAAGTGTTTAAGGGTCTAGCTAACCCGGCAACATAGAACACGAATCTGTGGGTAAAGTGTACAACCTCTGCAGTGGCGATCGATCGGTAGTGCTCACGGTCAAGAGCGGCTTGGACCCTAACATGATAATCAAACTTAAAAATGGAATCAAATCATGGTTTCTTGTGGGTTTTTGAGATGAGATGTTTTATAAATGTTAAGTGGGTTGGTATGAACTTACATCTGGTAACTAGGTGTTTGATAAATAAAATTTGACCAACTTTAAATTGCTAACCGCTGCAAAACCTTGGCCTATTCTTGATAGCCTTGCATCTTCCCCCACTTGCTGAGCTCCAACCATAAGTGTGCTCACCCTTGCTTACCGCTGTTCAGAAGAGAAGATCGGTGAGGAGTACTACAGCGACTATGATGAGTTCTGAGGTATGCGATCCCCCAGTGAAGTGCCTGTGGAAGCTGAAGACGGAGCTGATCGTCTTAGTTATCGTTGTTCGATGTTAAAGACATTCGAGTCTACCGTCTGAGTGTAATAAAGATATTGTAATAAAGTTAAACCTTTATGCGTTTTGAATCTTTGTGTTATGGATATTCACTCATGACGTCTATCATATGTGTGTAAACTTGATCCTGGTGCACATATGAGATGCACTCGGTTTTCCTTGTAAAATCGGGTGTGACAGAAGTGGTATCAGAGCAATGTTTGACTGTAGGACGCAACCTTAGCTAGAAATGGTCGAAATTAAGGATTCATGATCTAGAAAGCCATGTCACGTTTCAAAATTGTCTTATTCACGCATAAAAATCTAATTTATTCTTGTTTATTGTTAAAACTCTATCATTTTGATTTATTCCATACCGAGTTCAATTTTGTTTTGTTTTGTCAGATGACCAGGACGTATCAGACTCCCCGTAAGAGCACTGGTGGTCATTTCCCTGTTGGGCAGTTAGCTCCCTGTCATCAGCTAGAGGTTGAAGTTGAAGAGGATCCCGAAGAGGTACAGCCAGAAGTTGAGGTTGAAGAGGACCCCGAGGAGGTACAACAGGAGGTCGATGTTGAGGAGGATCCAGAAGAGCAGCCTCAGTTGTATGATGGTACTATCTTGGAGGCTGATGCAGATGGTGATCTTGTGATTCCGCCAACACCTGATGCAGCCAATGATGCACCACCACCTTCGCCAATTGCTCCCGCACCTAATGCTATGGGTGGAGATCCAGATGACTCAGGAGATGATAGTGGTGAAGATGATGATGAAGACAATAATAACAATGATGGTGAAGATCCAGAGGAGGAGGAAGATAATAACCCTCGCTATCGTGGGGCTGAGTATCACAAGCACACTACTGAGGATGAGAATGGC
Organism: Cenchrus purpureus; assembly: GCA_022644695.1. NCBI lineage: Eukaryota > Viridiplantae > Streptophyta > Magnoliopsida > Poales > Poaceae > Cenchrus > Cenchrus purpureus. The sequence goes on from CP053458.1 coordinate 47,007,451, forward strand.
CAGTTTTGTGTCTTACTAGAGGAAGTGTTGCAGCATTTGGGTTTCACTATGAAGTCGCTCTATGTCACTAAGCACTACTGGGTGAGCACAGTGCGAGAGATTACTATACAAGTCGTGTCCACATCCGTGTGCCTCTGATAGGAACTAATGGATGGAGAAACCACTCATCACACCATGGCACCGCCCATTTCTCCACTGATGAGGCCGCTGTCAATGATGCTGCCAGGAGGGCTCTCTGGTCGCTTTGTCATACATTTCGTGATCAGCTGCACCACTCCGAGTTCCGCCACGTTCCTCGTCGCCTGAGTGGTTCTGAGGAGACTATGGTATCTGCTGGTGGAGATGACCGTCTTGATATCCTTGCATGGGTGACCGCTGCACTAAATACCGATCTTGAAGGTGCTACAGCTGAGTTGGACAGGTTCCATGAGGAGCTGCAGAATGCACATGCGGGATCGCTCAGCTGAGGCGCGGCTTGCGGGTCGGCGACCAGGAGGAGGCGATGCCGTACAGCTCTACTGCCTCTCCACCATGCAAGAGGCTTCACTAAGGAGCACGGGAAGCTACCACCCGTCTTGGCTAGGATCTTAGGATGCCTACCTTTACCTTCTATGTT